>WOXC01008665.1:0-610000 GCA_011680675.1 Gymnobelideus leadbeateri | reverse complement strand
CCCAACATACCTAGCGTCCCTACATACTGATTCTTGTAACAGCAAGTAAAATCTAACCATGAGTCAACCGTATCTAAAAATATATGCCTTATTCCATGCTTGTAGTGCCCCCAGCCCATATGACATTTCTCAGTCTAGTCCAACTCTTTGTGACCCCATTGGGGGTTTTCTTGGCAAAAATACTGGAATGGTTGGCCATTTCCTTCTCTAGCTCATTTTTCAGATGAGGAAACTGAGGCAAACAGGGTTAAGTGACTTGCCCAGGGTCACACAGGTAATATGTGTCTGAGACTGGATTTGAACTCAGGAAGGTGAGTCTTCCTGACTCCAGTACCCTGACTGTAGTCCTCTACTTCTCTAGTTAGAGGAGGATGGTGTTTCCTCCTCTTTTCTCTCTGACCAAAATGGATCATTACCATTTGTCTGAGTTTGTTTTTGTTTATATTATTGTAGTTGTGTGTAATATATTATTTTCTTTGTCCTGTGTCATTTCAAAATGCCTTTCTGTTTCTCTGAATTTTGCATATATCTCATTTCCTAATGGTACATTAATATTCCATTGCATATATTTGCCACTGTTCAGCCATTCCCCAATCAAAGCTGGGTTCTAGCTTTTTGATACCATGGAGTGCTATATGAATATTATGGTACACATACGAGTTGTCTTTCTGTCAGAGGTCTCTTTGACATAGTTGGTCAATAGTTAGATGTCTGGGTCAAGGGGGATGAACATTTATTAAGTGATTCACCCTCCCCCCAAAAAGAAAGATTTCAAAGTGTTATCCTAAATGGCTGGACAGCTTCACCAACAATGCTTTAATATGCCTGGCTTTCCACAGCCCTTCCAACATTGACTGTTTTCTGTTCCTTTTCATCTTTGCCAGTTTAAGCTAGAAGGACTGGTATTTAAGAATACCTTGAAGGGCCAAGCTTTGTCAATTGACGCAGTGCATTTAAAATATATATTTAAGGTTAAAAAAGGAGATTAAGATAGGATGAAAATTATTTCAAATGAAAATTATAAAAAAAAATTTGTTACTTGACAACTGGTACTTCAAGTGTTAATGTCTCATCCACCTGCTAGTCATTCTATGGAGATCAAATAAGATAATATATGGAAAGCACTTTGTAAATCTTAAAGTCCATATAAATACCAATAGTAATAGTTTAATAATTATAATAAAATTATTATTATTAAAATTATGAAACAGTTGGTACTTTTCATTCATACAATTGATAAACATTTATCACTATATCCACCCTGTGCAGCATTGCTGAGAGGAGAAAGAGATGGTTAAAACCCAGTTCCTATGCTTAAAGTTCTCATAGTCTAGTAGGGGGTCTAGGTCACAGGGGTGGGGATGGCCACATATGGCCTTCTAGGTCCTTGGGTGAGGCCTTTTGACTGAGTCCAAGTTTTACCGAACAAATCCTTTTATTAAGGGGATCTATTTTGTGAAGTTTGGATTTAGTCAAAGGGTCACACTTGAGGGCCACATATGGCTTTGAGGCCACAGGTTATCTACCTTGGCCCAACATTTTCGTCTTTGCTGGAGAGTTCTCAGTCCAAGCAATATATTTTTAAGACACTAAAGAGGAAGTGACTAGTTACCAGTGCTCCCACCTCCAGGAAAAAGCCCTGGAGTAAGAAGACCTGGAGTTGAGTCTTGCCTCTTCTGCTTTATTTCCTGTGTGACCTGGGGCAAATGACTTCCCTTCTCTGGTTCTCAGTTTCCTCCCCTACAAAATAAGGGGGTTGGATTAAACGATCTCTGAAGTGCCTTCCAGCTCTGGCGTTCTCAGAGTGATAATGACATCTTACCTTAATATAGCATTAGACGTTTAGCTGTCCATTCATTATCTCATTTAATCCTAACAACCCTGGAAGGCAAACAAGGGCAAATATTACAGGTGAGGGAACCGAAGCTCAGAAAGGGGAAATGACTTGCTTGTCCACTTTGCACATTTATTTACTGACAGGCTGGGGATTGGAGCCAGGCGCTTCTGATTACCTGGCAGGTGCCCACTCCCCCTCCCACCACTTCTGCTGGCTTCTTTTGCAGCCGGAAGCTGCAGGGTTAGACAATAGGAAGATCGCGCCCCCCGCCCCCTTCCCGATTTGAGATCTGTGAGGTTCTGGGGAGGGGAGGTGAGAGAGAAAGTGGAATTTCCTCAACTCCCTTCACACCTTTCTCATCAAGGAAGAGCAGAAAAGCTTCAGAATCTGGGGGATGTGCAGGCAGTGGGTCAAATCTGCACATTTCTTTCCTCTATTCTAGCCCCCCTCCCCCCCATCAGTCTGCCTATCCCTGTCTCTGCCTTTATCTGTGTCTGTCTGTCTCTTTCTCTGTGTCTCTCCCTCTGTCTCTCCCCTGTTGCGCGGCACTGGGCACAGAACCCAATGTTAGAGCTGGCTCTGATTCTGGATGTCATTCTAGTTCAAGCCCTTTCATTTTTACCGAAAGGAAAGCTAGGGGCCAGAGAGGGGGAGAGAGATTTACTAAGGGAAACCTAGTGCAACAATGGCAGAGGCTGGATTCATCTCTGTTTCCTGTCATTTAAAAACCCACGTTCCTTAAGCGCTCAGTGATTGGCACTGAGGATTCACAAGACCAAACAAAGGACTCGATTCGGGTCCTCAGGGAGCTTACTCTCCTTTGCCGCCGCTGTTCCTCGAGAGCAGAGAGGACAGATATGTAAATATATGTAATTGTGTAGTACTAGCACTAGGTAGGTAATGCTGAGGTCAAACGAAAGGAGCGCCAGGGTAAGTGCTCTCAGAATAGTAGGAGAGAGAGTACTACCCAGGGTGGCAAAACCAGCCCAGAGCCCGCTCCCTTAGAGAGCCCTCAAATTCCCCGCTCCTCCTCCCAATCTCTTCTTGGCCCGCCCAGGGAGCCACCCTGGGATCGCCAGGTGAGCTCCGGGGCGCCCGGCTCTCGAGCGCCCCCGAGGCTTCGCCGGAAAGGGCAGAGCGTGGAAGGGGGTGTGGGAGGGCGGACCGAGGGACTTGCGGAGGAGGAGCCCCAAGGGCTCTGCAGGTAGAGCAGCGGGGTAGGGCGGGGTTCTTCGAGGAGCGGAGCGGGGGACCGCGGCTCCGCGCGCCCGGTGGGCGCAGAAAGAGCGCACACCCCAGAGTCGGTCCGGAAAGCTGAGTTTGAAGCCGCCACCATGGGTGCCTGTTTGGGGGTCTGTTCCTTGCTCAGCTGTGTAAGTGACTTTCTTCCGTCCTTCCCCACCGTCATCCCCAGTCCTGGGCTCCTTTCTTCTCTGCCCGGTTCCTTTACTCTGTGTCCAACACCTAGTTTTTGCGCGACAACAGCTCGATGCCCCTTCCCTTGATCCCGGGTCCCTTCCTGGAGTCCCCCGACTGCTGCTGGCTGGACTCTGGCTTCCTCGCTCGGGCTAGACTCCTTGTTTACCCTGAGTGAGCCGGTGGTGCCCGAGCAGCTGGCTGCAGGTTCTCGTGTTACAGGGTGAATGAAGACTGTGCGCTCTGCGCCCAGGGGTGGGGTGAGGCACCAAATAGCTTGAAGGGGGGGAGTTCCTTCCGCGCCCGACCCCCCTGGTATTTGGGTTGGGGGCGAAAGGCAGGACAGGGATTGGGGGAGGGGTGACTGGGTCTCGGGTTACAGAACAGAGAGGGTGTTTTCCTCGCCAACAGCCCCGTACACCTCTATGGTGGGATTTGGGGGGCTGGTCTGGTAGTGGGACTGGTAGTGGTTCCGGAGGAGGAGAGTCTTAGAGTGGTCTGGCAGGAAGGGGAGGGGGTCCGGGAACGAGATTCAGGGTGGTCCGGGAGGAAGGGGGGTCTAGGAATAAGATTGGGGGTGGTCTGGGAGGAGGGTCGTTAAGCGGGATGGAAGATTAACTTATTCATAGAAAGTCAGATCTGGAAGGAATGTTGAGTTTTGAGGCCATTCTCCCCCCCCCCTTTATTTTACGGGGTGAAAGGTAATACAAAGGGGCGGGGTCTGGAGTGGTGTTGGGACTGATTTTAGAGGAGAGTTGGGACTAGAACGAGACTTTTAAGTTCTCTTTGGAATGTCAGACCTGGTGGTACTTTAAGGATCTTGAGAAGCAGGGGGGAGAAAAAGCACTCCATTTCGAGGCCCAGGAACTGGGTTCAAATGCAGACTGTTTTGATTAAGCCAGTTAACGTCCTCCCTGCGTCAGTTTCTTCCTCTGTAAAATAGGGGGTTTGGACTGGAACATCTTAAAGTCCTTCCCAGCTGACACTTTGATCTAAACTATACCTTTGGGGATATGGGAGTGGGGCTTTGTTGTGGGAAGGGGTGCAGATTGGGGCTTACCCCTGAACAAGCTACCAAACCTACTTAAGTCCCATTCTCAGTCATCAGTGGACCACTAGTCCCCGTTGAACTATTCCTCTTAACCATAGAGATCAGACGGAACCTAGGGGAAACCTGGTCCCTGAGCTGTTGGGGGCAGAGAAGCCAAACAACCAGCTGGTGGCTCTGAGACAGTCAGAGGGCCACTTAGACTGGCTGCCCCTCAGACTACGTTCTTCGGACCCGGGCTGGGCTAGTTAGAACCTGTTGCTATTGTGTTCAAAGCTTTCTGTAGGTGGGGGAAGGGAGTAGGGACAACTTTGGGGGCTGAGTTTTTAAAAGAAAGTCCCATCATACCTAGAAATGGGGGCCTCAGTTTGTGGAAAGCAGAGGGGGACCATTCATTCAGTTCCAGCCAGGGTAGGCTTTGGCTCTAAGCCAAGTGTCTTGGAAAATGTGTCTGGGAAAAAAACAGCCCCTGCACTCTGGCTTTTAGCTGAGTGAAATAAATCCCCCTCTTGTTAGCCCCAGGCCCAGAGGGCAAGGCTGTTCCTGAGTTTCTTCCCCTTCCCAGCCGGGCCTCATTAAGTCTTTCTGGGGTTTATTCTTTCCAAGTCCAGCCCACCCTTTCCTCTCCACAAAGAAGAGGGCTCAGGGTGTTCTTCCTGTTGAATGGAAATTGGGGAGGGGGGGCAGATTTTTCCTTTTTCTTTCCCTGCTCAACCTCATCCCCTCTATCCCATAGTGTGGGGGGAGGAGTCAGGCTCCCCAGCTACATGGCCATTTTCTAGGGGTTGTGGGAAGGCTGAGAATGGGCTGATCCCTGACTGGCCAGGGTGTTTAAGACTTTTGTTTCCTGGGATGGGAGAGACTACCAGGAAATAATGCACTCAGGGTGGTGGTGGTAGTAGGGGGAGAGGGGGGGGAAAGGGTGTGTGTGTGTGTGTGTGTGTGTGTGTGTGTGTGTGTGTGAAGAAAGCTGGTGAATCATGGAGGGTTGGCCCAGAGAAGGTGGCCAGTGCCAGTCAGCACAGGAGAATGGAAATATTTGCTGTAGGAATGAGTCTTGTAAAATTGTGAGGCAGGATTGTGTCTTATTTTTCACCTCCCCTTTTTGTGCCTCCCTTTCACCTTCTATCCAGCATCATCATTCCAGAGGCACAAATCTCTGAGGGTGAAATGGGTTACTTTTGCCAATCTTCACACAGAACTTTTAAACTCCTAACTCCTATGTTGCCTTTGTACAGGCTGCCTCTCCGGGCCTGGAATGCACTTCCTCCTCACCTCTGCTAAAGTGAAAACTTTCCTAATATTCCTCCCCCTCCTCCTTCTCTTCCCCCTTCTCCCCTTCTTTTTTCTTCTCTTTCCTCTCCTCCCCTCCTCTTTCTCTTCCCTCTTTTCCTCTTCCCTCCCCATCCTCCCTCACCTCTCCCTCCTCCTCTCTCCCCTCCTCCCCTTCCTCCTTTTACCCCCTCCTTCCTTTCCTTCTTCTCTTTCCCTCCTTCCCTTCCTTGTCCCCTTCATCCTCCCCCTTCCTAAATTCTCTTGGATTTATTTTGTATAAATTTATGTTTATAGAGATTATAAACTCTTTGAGGACATGAACAGACACTTTTGAATTTATACCCCCCAGAACCTGGCAGGGAGCCAGGTATTTATGAGGAATAAATATGATTTTGTTCATGGGTCTGACACAAAGCTGGGAAGGCGAACAACCATCTCAACTTTTCTAAGCTTGCTGTCCTTCAGCTAATATTCTCTTTGGGATCCTGCTGTTGGATCCATCATGGGAGAGCCTTGGGCTCCCTGGAGTCATTCTAGGGACCTTCCTATAGGACTCAGGGTTTTCACTTTCCAAACTTTTCCTGCTCACTGATCCCATCTCTAACCTCCTGACCTGCCTCCCAGAGCTTTGGAGCCTGATTAGTTCCCAAAGCTCAGAGATTTGTCACTCTTTTAATAATTACCTTACCCTTCCTCTGTGATCTGTATCCAAGCTAGATGTCCTGTTCTGGAATCTGTTTCCTTTTAGTCCCACCTGGTCCATCCTCCACATCCCCAGGCTGAGTTTTCCAGAGTTTATTTACAAAGGAAGAAATAGTATACAAATTCAGAAGGAACATATCAGGGAAAAGTAGTAAGGTATGGATAAATGAAAAAATACCTAGTCAATCACCAAGTATTTATTAAATGTTTAAGCAGCTACATGGCTGAGTAAATAAGAGTCCTGGATTTAGTTAGGAAGACCTGAATTCAGATCCTGCCTCAGACACTTCTAGCTATGTGACCCTGGGTAATTCACTTCTGTCTGCCTTAGTTACCTCATCTATAGTTTCTGCCTTCCCAAGGCTTTAATTGGATTATGTCTGTAAAGTGCTTAAAGCACTAAGTAAATACTGTTACTGTTGTTTACTGTGTTCCAGGAACTGCTTTTATATGCTAGGAATACTAGGACAAAAGTGAAAACCTGCCCTCTAGGAGTTTATTCTCAAGGTGTTGAGGAGTCATTCCTGACTGAGTCTTTGTGACCCCTTTTGGGGTTTTCTTGGCTGAGAATGGTTTGCCATTTCCTTTTCCAGCTCATTTTACAGATGAGAAAACTGAGGCAAACAAGTTTAAGTGACTTGCCCAGGTTCACACAGCTAATAAGTGGCTGAGGCTGGATTTTAAACTCAAGAAGATGAGTCTGATCTTATTCACTGCAACACTTAGCTAGCTGCCTATATAAGTGTAGGAGACTTCCCACATATAGATTACTGCTGTTGTTGTTTACCCTTCTTTCCTCCAAGAGGACCATAACATCAGGGATTAAGTACCAAGAAGCCCTGTGTGGAAGATGGTGGCATTTAAACTGAGCGTTCCCTTCGAGGGCTGGGAGAGGGGGAAGGCAGGAGAATAGGCAGCCAGTGAAAAGGATAGATGGCATCTGGATCTTCAGATTTCAACTTTCACTAGTTTTCCAGCCTGAGCCCCACCCTCATGGTTCCCTCTAGGGCAGGATCTTCTTGGATTACTGGAGAGAGTGGTGCCTTTGAAAGGGGGCTGTGACTCTCAGAGAAAGTTAATCCTTATTGTTACATTTTCTCCATCACTTTCTTAAATCTAGACAAACAGCAATAATAAGCTGATTTCTGAGATATAATTGTTCATAGTGAACATTGAATACGTTACTCACCAGTTGGAGCTGGCTTCAACACAGTTTTGCTTCTAATACCTCAGAATACCCCTACCCCAATTTAAGGGCTGAGAGTGCTGGGTCAAACTCAATAACCGTGTTTTCTTAGAACTGAAGACTTCTGATTGTATGGTGCCCTTAATTGTTCTCCCCATAGTCCTGTGACTGATTCTTTTCATTTCCCCTACCAAGGGAAAGACAAGACAAAGTCACGAAAAAACAGATGAATGGGTGCAATCTTCATGCCACTTCAAGAATAAAAAATGACACCCCTCAGGAAAGACCAAATGACAAATCCAGAATGAAGGATGGGCTGAGTCTAATAAGATGAAATTTAATAGTGACAAATATAAAGTCCTATGTTTGGCTTTTTAAAAAAATCCCCTGCACAAATACAAGATTGGGGGAGGTATAACTAAGCCCTTTATGCACAGGACCTGGGGGTTTTTTAGTGGACCACAAACTCAGTGTGATTCCACAGTGACTGTGCAGTCAAGGAAAAGGTCCCTGAGCTAGTGGGACTTTGATTTTTACAGGGTCGATTGTAGGATCATAGCAAGAAGGGAATCTTAGAGGTCATCTATTCCAAACCTCTTATTTTATGTGGAAACTGAGGCACAGAGGGAAGGATGGAACCATAACTTTAGAACTCGACCAGACTTTAGAGCCTTACAGAGAAGGAAATTGAGATCTAAGAGGTTAAATGACTTACCCACTGTCCATCTAGGCAGTCAGCATCAGAGATGAGATTTTAAACCAGATCTCATTCTAGGGCTCTTTCCACTGTATGGCCTTAGGCCCCAACTGGCTGTCTGAGAGCTCCATGAGATCCTATATTTAGGACTGGGAGGAAATTTAAAGGCCGTCTGGTCTAACACCCTTAGTTTACAAAGGAGAAAATTGAGATCCAGAGAGGTTAAGCAACTTACCAAAAGTCACAGAGAACCCAGTTATTGTGACGAGGTAGAGCCTCACTAGTGATATAACTGAACTTGAAGAGGATTTTTGATAACCTAGAGTTGCTGAAATCTAGGAGACCAAGGCCATTTGGGCTGAAATTCGGGTCTCAACTCAGAGTTGAATTGAAAGTCTGACTTTTTTCGGGAGGATGGGAGGCAGGGGGCTAAAAAATCTATTCTTTTTATTGAATCTTATTCAGAGTCTAGGAATAGCTTCCAGTACTTTTTTCAGACATTTTGGAGTATTTTTTTCCAATAACATGTAAAAAATGTTTAACATTCATTTAAAATTTTTTTTGAATTCCAAATCATGTTAAACAATGATTCAGTTCTATACCGAGGACATTAAGTATAGATAAATGATTCAGTACTTTCCCCCAAGGAACTTACTTTCTCCTTGGGGTTACAATATGTATTACAAAACCTCAGAGCTGAAAAGCATGGTCAGGTAGGCCAACCTGTACTTTGATGAGAATTCATCCTTTCTGTGGAAATATGTTTCGAATAACTTCATGTGTAATGGGTAACATATTTCTTGACTTTGCAACGGGGAGGGGGAAGGGTGGAAGAAAGGGAAAGCATTTGGAACTGAAAATAAAAGTAAATTAAATTTTCAAAAAAGAAAACCCATCCTCAATACCCAAATGATCATTCAGTATTTTCTTGAGGATTTCTTGTTAAGGGGTTACCCCCATTTCCTCTGGCAGCCTGTGCCTTTTGGGATCTCTCCAGTGGGACAGGAAGTTTTCCCTGTCATCCAGGCTAAATTCCTGTCTCTGCATCTTCTAATTCAGCCCTCTGGGGCCAAACTGAAGGCCAAGTGACAGCCTTCTCTAAATGTAAAGACAGCTGTTGGATCCCCTTCCTTTTCTCTAGGCTAAACATACCCAGTTATTTGAACTCAAATTTCACTATCTAAAGGGCTCTGTAGTTGAGATCAGATAGCATAAGTATGTGGTAGACCCAGTCTGAGGGCTGTATTGCCTCTAGCTATGCTCTTTGGTCTCACTCTCATCTCTAGTCCCTCCTCTCCTTCTGGCTTCCCTTTTTCTGCCTCAGTTTTGACTCTATAAATTAGCTAGTTCAGCTATATACTGTTCCCTACTGTTTGCTCACCCCCTGGTTCTCTCTTCATTCATGACTTGCCAGGTCCCTGTCCAGGGTTACTCCTGCAATCTGTCCACCTTCTCCCCTCCTACTCCCGAGCTGCTGGATGGCATTGGAAGGAGTCACCTGATGCACCAACTGGGTCCACTGCATACTTATGCATCTAATATCAGATGGTAAAGCAGCTAGCTAGCCGGACCCGAAGTCTAGAAGACCTAAGTTCAAACCCAGCTTCAGATGTTTACTAACTGTGTGACCCTGGGCAAGTCATTTCACCCTGTTTGCCTCGGTTTCCCCATCTATAAAATGAGCTGGAGAAGGAAAGGGCGAAGTTCTCTAGGAGCTTTGCCAAGAAAACCCCAAATGGGGTAGATAGCAAAGAGTCAGATATGGCTAGAGTGACTCAGCAACAACAATCTCAGCTGGAGCTTCATTCTTCCTCTTAGATTTTCAATGGAACTCTGCACAGCAGTGGTTCCAAGCCTTCTGCTCAAGCCCCCTACTTCCTAGTCTCTGTTTACTTTCTTGGCAAAGGATTTTACCTATTTTACTTGGAATATTGAGGCTATCGGTCATGAGTTCCCTCTTTCGCTCTTAGTCTTCAACTCAAAATGCTTCTATGTGGTCCCTCTTTGTATCCTCCCAGGCCCCAGGCTGATGAAGAGTTGGCCCTTCCCCTTGTTTAGGCCTGGCTATCTACTTAGGCCCTTGCTCCCACCCCCTCCTGTCTCCTCTATTTGAGAAGTGAATTAGAAGGCCATTTGAGGAAGGGACGAACACTAATGACCTGAAAGATTAGGGAAGGCTTTTCTGAGGAGGTGACAGCTAAGCCAAACCTTGAAGGAAGGTCAGGATTCTGGTGGCAGAAATGAGAAAGGAGTTCATTCTGGGTATGGAAGCGTGTGGAAGCAGGAGATGGAATGCCAGGTTGTAGGAAGGGCTCATAGTCTTCCTTGCATGGAATTTAAGGAATATAAAAGTGATACCATGATATAAGGCTGGGAAGGTAGATTGTGGAAGGCCTCGAATGCTGGGCTGGGGAACTTGTATTTCATCTTAGAGGCAATAGGGAGCCCCTTTTGGCTTGTTCTTGTCCCATCTCGCCTCCTAATTTGCTTTGTGACTGTGGGCTATTTCCATTCCCTGGGCCTCATTTTCCCTTTTTGTAAAATGACTTTATTGGACTATAGTGCTTCCAGAGAGTAGGAAACCTCTTGTCTTTATCTTCCTATATTAAATACAGCCTCTGCACACTATTGGTTGTCCTTCATTCTCAGAAAAGACCAAAATGACATCACTATGTTGGGGTCAAGGTACTGTGTGTCCAAGTGGCTCTGCTCGGAAGGCTCTACCACAAGTCAGGCACAAATAGTCCATGTGAACGTTTGGAGTGGAGATGGCTTTAGATTTGCACATCTCATGTTTCTTTTAAGCTATTCCAATTCTGCTTTGCTCATAGAGCACAGTGCTTTCTTTGATATAGGCACACCGTGCTGGATGGTCCTGTGCCGGTGTCTCCCATGTCACACAATTAATTCCAAAATCCTTCAGAAATATAAGTGTGGGGGTGGCTAGGTGGTGCAGTGAAATAGAGCACCAGCCCTGGAGTCGAAAGGACCTGAGTTCAAATTTGGCTTCAGACACTAATCACTTATTAGCTGTGTGACCTTGAGCAAGCCACTTAAACCCAACTGCTCTGCTTTCCCCCCTTCAAAAAAAAGAAAGAAATTTGAAAGAAATATAGGTATGGATGAATGAATGGAAGAAGGAAGGAATGAATGAGTTAGTAAGTGAAAGAAACAGGAGGTGATCTTCAGGGTCTCTTCCAGCTCTTACGTTTTAGGAGATGACTGTTTCAGGATGGATAATTAACAAGTTAATTCATTAATTAACTCATCAACTAATTTATCAACTAATTAATTAATTCACCAATTAACTCATTAATAAGTTTGTAATAGAACTTGTGAGAGAGAATGTAGAGAATAGCTGGTCTTGGAGTCAGGAAAATCTGGGTCAGATCTTGCCTCTGATTCCCAGTCACTGGGTGACCCTGGGCAAATCCCTTACTGCCCAGTACCCTAGACAGTTGTCTTAAGGCCAATTTACCAAGCAGGTATCAGTCTGCCTTGGGAGAAGAATTTTCTTTATGGAAAGTTCCTACACCAGTGGTATTAGAGCAGGAATCAAACCATAAGACCTGCTAATAATATATTGACCTAGAAAACCACAAATTCACATTGTCCATGTTTTATTGCATTTTCATTTATTTTGTTAAATATTTCATAATTACATTGTGATCTGGTTCAGGCCACTCGGAGTAGTTATGTTGTGACCGCTGCCCTACACTGATGACATCACAGGTCTAGTCTGAAAAATAAATACTTTAAAGTTTAATAGAATCTGTAGAACTCTGAGAAGTAGGCACATGGAGACAGGGGAAAAGGAAAGAGGATGCTTCTCAGAGGGAGAAAAGGTCATTGGCCTTTCTCCCACTTGTGTCCAGTCAGAGCAGGTATCACCAGCCAACCTCAGTGAGAAGGCATTTCTGGGTCAAAGCTGACTGGGACTGAGGTTTCTTCCCAGACTCTGTGCCTAAGCCAGGCCCTTCCCTTTCTGGGAAGCCTTGTCCTGGCTTTGCTGAGGGGGCTAGTTTAGTTCCTCTGACTACAGGCTGGGGTGGAATGAGCACTGAATTCAGGAATCAGGAGACTGGATCCGTCTCCAGCTCCCTACATGGCTTTGGCCATAGAATCTCATCTGGGAGGAAACTGAGAGATCCACCCCTTTCTTGATTTATTGAAGCCTTCTATTTTTAGATCAACAGTCATTTCTGAAAACAGCCTTCTGATCCTAGAGGCAGCTAGGTAACACAGGGCATAGAATGCTAGATTTGGAATCAGGAAGAACTGAGTTCAAATCCTACTGCAGACTTACTAGCTATGTGAGCCTGGGCAAGTCATTTAAAACTTCTCCCAGACTCAGTTTCCTCCTTTCTAAAATAAGTATAAGCATAGCACCTGCCGTGAGTGCTTTGCAAACCTTAAAGTGCTATTTAAATGCTCACTGTTATTGTTAATGATAATCCTCCCCCACCAAAACCTCCTTTTTAACTAAGAAAAACGCCCAGTACTGTGACTACCTCTGACAATGTATGTGCTATTCTGCTTCAGTAGTCCCCCACCTCTTTGCCATTACAAAAAAGAGATATTTTATATCTGTTCTCAGGGACCGTCCTTGGTTTTCCAGTTGCTCAGAATTTGGCTTGCTTTTCTCCACCTTTCCATTTACAGTACTGTAGTCATTGTATCTGCTTACACTACTCTGTATCAGTCATTTCCTATACCAATTCTTCCTTAATCACTTCTCCTCCCTTGGCTCCCAGGACCTTACTTTATACTGATTTCCCATCCTGTCTTCTTGCTGCCCCTCAGCTCCCATTGAATCTCCTCCTCCTGATCCCCTAGAACAGAGTAGCTCCTACCCACGACTCTGTCCTTGGTCCTGCCTTTCTTTTCTTTCTAGAGAAAGTTGGTGCAGTGGATAGAATACTGGGCATGAGCCTCACAACAACCCTATGAGGTGCTAGTATTTTCCCCATTTCATAGAGGAGGGAAACTGAGGCTCAGAGGATGGAAGTGGCTCGACCAGTTCACACAGATAGAAAGTGTCTGAGGTGAAATTAGAATCTAGGTTTTCTTGATTCCAAGTCTAATGCTCTTTCCAGCAGCCAACAATTCTACAAGCGTCTCAACCCAAGACAGATAGTTTCAAATATTTTCCCAAAGACAAATGAAGAAGATAAAAGGACCTCTGTTGAGTCTCGTGTGGATGCACAGGACATTCATGGACTAATTCAGATATTAATACTAGAAGGATTTGGCATGCAAATTAACACAAAAATTATACTTTTACTTTTAAATAAAAGCTTTCATCATACTATCTCTATTTTATTTGTCTTATGGATTTAAAACATGCATTGTGTGAGTTGTCAGAGCTTGATTGTTTGAGGTATTCTGGTGTGAAAAAGGCAAAAGTATAAGATGGAGGTATGAGCAAGTAAATATGGCTGAATGCACGAGATTGTGAAGGTCCCATTAGAATGGCGTCAGGAGACCGAAAGTCCAGGAATCGCTAGGGCTGCCAAGGAGAGCCAAGGACAATGCCAGTCAACAAGCATTTATTAATTTCCCACTATGTACTGGGCATTGTGTTGAGTGCTGGGGATACAAAGAAAGGTAAACAAAACCAACCCAACCACATCTGTACCGGAACTCCCAGTGAAAGACAATTAGCTCTGTTGGGGATATGGACCCCAAGCCATGGTTCAGGTCATTGGTTGATAATAATGGGTGACAAAAAGCAGAAATACACAACTTTATTTTGCTTATGCTTTCTCTACTAAGGAAAGCCCTGCCCCCATTCACTTCTCTTCCGTAAGAGGGGAAAAACGGGGGAGGGGGGATTCCAGTCTTCCTTGAGAAATTTTCTGGGGTGGGAGGTGTGGTAGCCCTTGTATTTTGAAGGAGGTTTCCCTCAGCTGGAGAACAATGGGTACAAACCTCAGAACAGCAGATGAAACACATGTTGGTCCCCTCAGCAGGAAGGTGGGGAGGGGGTACTGTCAACGAAATGTGAGAGTATTGGTCTGTTTCTCTTTTTTTTCCTTGTTCCCAAGGAGGGTTCCATTGAGAGGTGATATAATTGGGAAACAGCTGTAGTAGAAAAACAGAAGCTGTGAGCAAAATAGAAATAAATAATCAGGATCTGGGTGTCTCTGTCCTTTCAGGCATCCTGTCTCTGTGGCTCAGCCCCCTGCATCTTGTGTGGCTGCTGCCCCTCCAGCCGCAATTCCACCGTCAGTCGCCTTGCCTTCACCTTCTTACTGTTCCTAGGAGTCCTGGTAGCCATCATTATGCTCGCCCCTGGAGTGGAGAGCCAACTATACAAGGTCAGTGGGGGGAAGGCAGTGGATGGAATGGGCCAGCGTGGAGGAGGATGGTGAAGCTGGGGGGGTCCTGAGCAGTTCATGTGGGAAGTTAGGAAACTGCCCATTGAAGTCCCCCTTTAAGAGCAAAAATAGGGGTTCTTTCTCCCCTTTTTTGTAGTCCCAAACTAAAGGAGGGGCCTGAGGGATTGGGGAGGAGGAGGTAAATTGGAGAGACTCGTGGGGTGTGGGATCAAGAGAAGGTAGAACCTTGACAGTGATGGGCTCTGCTGAAACAGTGTGGGACTTAGCTGAAGCTTGGGAATGTAAGAAGGGAAAGGGAGGGACATAAAGGAATTTTTCAGGAAGAGTGCAGCTGTGAGCCCTAATCATGGGTAATCTGCTCAGTGAATGTGGGGAATCACAGCTGTTCTGGGGCCACGAAGGGCTTGGATGGGTAAAGAAGGATCAGGCCTATCCTAAGAATTTCTGGATGGAAGGGGGCTGTTGCACCTGTCCTGAGACACTGAGTATGGGCGGCAGGTGGGAACCCCCCCCCCCCCCCCAGCATGCCAAGGAAATGAGGCTGGGCTAGGGGGGAGGGGAGTCATCACTGCCTTGTTCCCACAGCTGCCCTGGGTGTGTGAGGGGGGCGCATCTACCTTGGGAATCCAGGGCCATGTGGACTGTGGATCTGTGCTGGGCCATCGTGCTGTCTACCGGATGTGCTTTGCCCTGGCCGCTTTCTTCTTTCTCTTCACCTTGCTGATGATCTGTGTGAAGACCAGCAAGGACCCCAGAGCTGCCATCCAGAATGGGTGAGAGAGCAGCCCTCCCCATTGCCCACTCTGATCAATAATAATAGTCAGTAAAGCCCCAGAGTTACAGAGACAAATAATGAAACATCTAAACAGAGACAAAATTAAGACGTGGTTATTTCAGTGAGAGATGTTAGCAGCAGGGGGAGGGCATTTGGATGAGCCTGATGGAGAAGGTGGCCCTTGAACTGAGTTTCAAAGGAAACTAGGGCTTCTGAGAAGCTGAGGTAAAGAGGGAAAGCATTCCAGATGTGGGGGGGAGCCAATACCAAGGCATCAAGACCAAGATGGAGTGGCCTATGCATGAAATAACCAGAAGGGGGCAGCTAGGTGGTGCCCTGGAGTCAAGAGCACCTGAGTTCAAATGCAGCCTCAGACACTAGATAGCTGTGTGATCCTGGGCAAGTCACTTAACCCCAATTGCCTCAAAAAAAAAAAATGACCTAGAAGGCTAGTGTTGTTGGACCGTAGAGTGTGCCAAGGGGAATAATATCTATAATAAGACCAGAAAGGAAGGTTGGGGAGCCACTGGAGTTGATTGAGTAGGGGAGTGACATGCTCAGCTGTACTTTAGGAAAGTGTGTGTAGGCTGGATTGGTGATGAGGGAAACTGGAGCAGGGAGAGGAAATCAAAGGATTGTAATAGTAGTGTGGTACAATGGGCAGTGTATACATAGAGGAAAGAACACTGGCTCCAAAGTCTGGGGTTCCAATCCTATCTCTGATGGTTATTACACAAGTTTCCTTTGACCTCAGTTTCTTTCCCTGTAAAATGGAGGAGTTGGAAAAGATGTCTTCTAAGGCCCCTTTCATAGTTCAAGATTCATGACCCCATGCTGAGACCTTGAGCTAAGGGAGTCACTGTGTGAGTAGAGAAGAGTTTTTCCTTCAAGCCTTGAGCTCAGGATTGATCTTACGGATGAAATGCCCACCCCCATCAACCAATCAAGGCCTCCCCATTTCCCCTCGCCATTCTGGTTATTAATTAATTTAACAAACATTATCTGATAACCTTTATCAAATTGCATACCATCTTGGGGGGGGGCGTAGGAAGGGGGCGAAGGGGAGGAAAGGAGGGACAGAGAATTTGGAGCAAAAAATGAATGTTAAAAAAGAGAATAATTTTTAAAAATAAAATGTACTAAGATGAATATACTGGCTTTGTGTTAGGGAGGCAGCTACCCACTTGGGGAGCTCACAGTCTAATAATAATAAGAAAAAATAGATGCACATAATTGTAATGAGGGATAATGGCAAGTGTCATGTCACGGGGAGCTCACTACCTACCACCTCTTGAGGAAGGACATTCCCTTCTGAGAAAATCTCTTGTTAGAAAACTTGTTAGCAAGTTTTTCCTTATGGAGCCAACATTCACCCACACCACCTCCGTACACCTCCTAAGACCAAACCTAGCAAGTCCCATCCATCTTCTACTGGAAAGCCCTTCAGCTATAACGTCCTCCCACCATCTCAGCTCTGAGTTCCCCCACCCATCCTCACATGGCATGGCATTAGCTCATTTCCCCATCCTGTCTTCTCTCTTCTGGATACACCCTAGATTGTTATTGTCCTCCCCAAAATGTGGCTCCTAGAAGTGAATGCAGTCCTCCAGATGGAGCCTGCTCAGGTTAGCGGATGCCTGGATGGCACCTCCCATCTTATAGACATTTTACCTCATAGAATGTAGCCTAAGATTGCACTAGCTTTTTTGGCCACCTTGTTACCATTGACTTCATGATTCAAGTCCACTAAAACCTCCATGTCTTCCTCCCACCCTTCTTTTCTCCCTCCCTCCCTCTGTTCATTCTTCCCTCCTTTCCTTCTTTTCCTCCATTTATTCTCCCTCATTCCCTCCATTCATCCCTCCCCCCCACTCTATTCCTTTCTCTCTTCTTTTTCTTCCTTCTTTTTTTGCCCTCTTCTTTCCTTCCTCCATTCCTTCCTCTCTTCCTTCTTTCCTTACTCCTTGGAATGAACATTTTAAACTTTTGAATAAAAAATTGATGCAAATGAATATGAAAAGCAGGTTTCTCCCTCCACCCTCTAAGTCCAGAATTCTCTGTAGAGGAAAAGCAGCCCAACATGGAGTGATTCTCAAACTCAGGGTGATGACCAGCAGAGGGCTTTGCCTAGGATGCTGCTAGAGAAGGGAAGGGTTGAGCACAACTCCACCCTCCCCTTCCCCTAATTGATCTATTAATCCCCTAATCTGTAATCAGGCAACTCCACCCTTCTACTCCCCTAATTGATTGGTGGGTGGGAGTTTCAGCCTAGGGTAAAATCCCTGCTTCATTCTTTTCCTTGCCTCCTCCCCGCTACTGGGTATTCCCCATCTCCACCCATTCTGGGTTCCCAGTCCCTCAGCCTAGGGTAAACTTCAGAAATTCAAATGTATACTGACCAATCACTGATTGTAGTTTCAGCTTACGTAACCTGGCTATTGAATCTCTTTAAAAACTGGCACAAGGTCTGTGCCAACCCACTGTCTGATTTGCATGTAACCCCGGCAGTCCCGAGGTAATAAAATCCACTTCCAAATTTTAATCTCAGGGATCTTCTGTCTCACTCAATTATGCTCTTCAAGGGGAGGAGAGGGGAAGAAGCATTTATTAAGCACTTACTGTTTGCAAGGCACTGTACTAAGTACTTGTTCAATCAATAGAATCTCGGTCAAGAAAGGAGGGCTTCCCCAGGGATGAGGTGGGGCTACATTACACAGTAAGGCCAGTCCGCCAGGCCCTCCTGCAGCTGAGTGAGGCCACTTTTTCAAAGCCCCATTTTCCTGTGAAGGTGACTGAGGCATCAACCATCCCCATGATCAGCCTCCCCCAGGTCTTTTCGCTTGCCTTGCTCTACCCCACCCCCACCCCCACCCCCACCCCCACCCTACACTGCTGCAGCTGATTTTTCAAGTGTAGGCAGGAATTTGTTTTTATTCCTATTAGGTTCTCCTTGGTACATTCAGCCCATGGCTTTAGCCTGTTTATAGCTTGGGATCTTTATTCCTTCCCCATGCTTGTCATCCCTCTTTCTTATATTTGGATTTGATAAATATGCCGTTTTTTATTTTATCCATTCTAAAAAATTCCAAAGAGAACAGGGCCAAGGACAGATCCTTGGGGTCCAACACTAGATACCTCCTCCTGGGCTGATATTTGTCCATGAATTATCAGTCCTTTTGTCTAGACTTTCAGCCGGCTCTGAATCTACTTAATAGGATTATCCAACCCCTGTCTTTCCATTTTATGAACAAAGATATCATGAGAGGCTGGATACTAATTTTCTTTCTTTTTTTGCTTTTTTGGAGGGGGAAAGGCAGGGAATTTGGGGTTGAGTGACTTTCCCAAGGCCATACAGCTAGTAAGTGTTAAGTGTCTGAGGCCGGATTTGGACTCAGGTCCTCCTGACTCCAGGGCCGGTACTCTATTCTCTGTGCCACCTAGCTGCCCTGTTACTAGCTTTCTTACCATGTATGAGCCTCATTAAGCTGACATCTCTCCCTTCCCCAGGTTTTGGTTTTTTAAGTTCCTGGTTCTTCTGGGCATCACTGTGGGGGCCTTCTATATCCCGGATGGCTCCTTCACCAATGGTAGGTGGCAGGGCATGGAAGGTCCAGGTTCATTTGCCTTCTGCACTCTCCTCCCCATCTTCCTGATGGTGGGTGCCAAGGAAGGATGCACCCCTGAATGCCAGTTTGGGGATAGCTCTTCTGATCTTTACTGAGCTTGATCTGACCCAGAGCATTGAGCCCCTAATACCCATATCTAACGTAACTCATTCCTGCTACTGTCTAGGTTAAGGGTGATACTCAAGAGACCCAAGTGTCTCCTGATTGTGGCACTAACTCTGAAGTAATGAACCAGCCAACTCAGCTGGGGTGGAGGGCACACTCACACCAACACATAGCATGCTGTGCCTGTCTGAGATGTGTGTGTGTGTGTGTGTGTGTATGAGAGAGAGTGTGTGTGTAAAAGAGGGTCTGCCTCCCCTGACCTAAAACTCTCCAGATTTCTTGAGGCACTAATGAGAACTTACTGTCTCCTGAGGGTGGCACTGGGTCAGCATTTCTGGCACAGGGTTGGGGGAGAGCCTGAGCCAGGCTCACTGGCCCTCACTCTTCCTTCCCCCTTTTCCGACCCCCCAGTCTGGTTCTACTTTGGGGTGGTCGGCTCCTTTCTCTTCATTCTCATCCAGCTCATCTTGCTGATTGACTTTGCACACTGTTGGAACCAGAGCTGGCTATGGAAGGCCGAAGAGCGAGACTCGAGGTGCTGGTATGCAGGTTGGTGGTCACCACTCCCCTTCTTCCCACCTCACTGTGCATCCCAGTATTCCACTGGGACATACAGATGCAGAAAGTCCTCCATGCATTCATTACACACACACACACACACACACACACACACACACACACACAGAGTCTTTTACCTAGGAAGTGCTGACAGGACTTGAATCCAGTTCTCTTGATTTCAAGTCTATCAGGGGCTACTAGTTCTTTCAGAAGAATAGTAGTATGTCTTTTGTGTCTCGCTTCCTAATTTTTCTCCTCTTCAAAGAATCACAGATGTTAGAGTCAGAAGAAACCCTAGGGATCAGTGATTCTTTTTTTTTTTTTTTGGTTTGGGGGAGGTAAGAAGCAATCAGGGTTAAATGATTTGCCCAAGGTCACATGACTTAGAAAAAAAAAGTAAATAGTATTTTATTTTTTCCAATTACACAGTTTTCAACATTCATTCTTTTGTTTTTTAAAGCAATTGGGGTTAAGTAACTTGCTCAAGGTTACACGGCTAGTCATTATTTATGCGTGGGTGCTCATTTTCTGAGGCCGGATCTGATCTCGGGTCATCCAAACTCCGAGGCCGGCGCTCTTACTCACTGCGCCACCTAGCCGCCCCTTTAGGGCAATTGGGGTTAAGTAACTTGCCCAAGGTTACACGGCTAGGTTTTTGTTTGTGCGGATTAAGTGTCGGAGGCCGGCTCCGAACTCAGGTCCTTCTGATTCCAGGGCCGGCGCTCTATTCACTGCGCCACCTAGCCGCCCCTTCAACATTCATTTTTATAAGATTTTGATTTCCAGATTTTTTCTCTTCCCATCTCCCCTTCCCAAGACAGTGAGCAATCTGATATAGGTTATACATGTGCAATCATATTATACATATTTCTGTCATATTGTGAAAGAAGAAACAGAACAAAAGGGAAAAGCCACCAAAAAAAAAAAAAAAAAGAAAGAAAATAGTTTGCCTCAATCTACATTCAGACTCTATAGTTCTTTCTCTGGATGTGGATAGCATTTTTCATTATGAACCTTTTGAAATTGTCTTGGATCTTTGCATTGCTGAAAAGAGCTGAATCGGTTGTAGCTGATCGCCTTACAATGTGGCTATTACTGTGCACAGTGTTATGGTTCTGCTCACTTCATTTAGCATCAGTTCATGCAAGTCTTTCCAGGTTTTTCTGAAGTCTGTCTTCTCCTCATTTCTTATAGCATTACATTCCATTGCATTCATATACCACAACTTGTTCAGCCATTCCCCAATTACTGGGCATTCCCTCAATTTCCAATTCTTGGCCATCACAAAAAGAGGTGCTATAAATATTTTTGTGTATGTGGGTCCTTTTCCCATCTTTATGATCTCTTTGGTACAGACCTTGTAGTGGCATTGCTGGGCCAAAGGGTGTGCAGATTGATTGTTCTTTGGGCATAGTTCCAAATTGCTCTCCAGAATGGTTGGATCAGTTCATAAGAGTCACATAGCTTTTAAGTATCAGAGATACGATTTGAACTCTGCTCTTCTAGACTTTGAGTCAGGAATGCCAGCTATGTTCCATGCTGCGTCAATTGAAATTATTAACATTCTCTACATTTTGTCAGATTTTTCTTTATTTTATTAAATATTACCTAATTATTTTTTTTTCTTGTGGCAATTAGTGTTAAGCCCAGGGTCACCCAGCTATTAAGTACCTGAGGCCATATTCAAACTCAGGTCTTCCTGACTCTGGGCTGGTGCCATCTGTCACCCACTGCCCCACCTAGCTGCCCCTTGGGATCAATAGTTCTTAAAATAACCACTGAGTTTGAGGCAGCCTGCTAGAGTCCTGGCCTTGGAGTTAGGGAGAAGTGAGTTTGAATCCTTCCTCAGATACTTTCTAGCTCTGTGAATGTGGGAAAATCCTTAAAGCTGTCTCCACCTCAGTTTTCTTACCAGTAAAAAGGAGATAACAGGAGTACCTATCTCACAGCATTGTTGTAAGGATCAATTAAGATAAAATCTGTAAAGCACTTTGAAGACCTTAAAGGGTTAATTATTATTATTATATGTCAAAATGATGAATTATGGAAACAATGCTAGTAGAGGGGACTGAGGTAGGGGTTTCAGGATTATCTCTCTTCCCCCAAATAAAGTAGAACTAGGAAATTTTAAAATAGAAGAGAGGAAATTAAGTCTGTTTTCATGTCAAGAACTATAACATTTTCCATGTGTTCCTAATTTGGTATATAGTATTTCAAAGTGGAAAATGTCACTAATGCTGAATTCCTCCTACAGAGGAAGCTCCTGTTGGCATCCTGTGGAGCAGAACTAGGAAGCGTTCTGTAGCTTCCACACCCTAATGTTACAGATGAGGGAACTGAAGCCCAGGGAAGGGGGAGGCAGCATGCCCTTGTGGAAAGGCCACTGACTTTAGAGTCAGGAGCTGGGTTCCATTCATGGCTTGGCCACCACTGGCCCTGGGCAAGTCCTGCCTGGCACCTCGGATGGGCTTAGATGATTGTTCAGGCTCCTTTCAGATCTAAAGTCCGTGTCTCAAGTAGGGGCTATGCCAGGGCTGGGCCTCTGGTCTCTGGGACTCCCAGTCCAAACTTGCTTTTGCCTCTCCCCTCTCCAGGCCTCTTCTTCTTTACCTTCCTCTTCTATGGGATCGCCCTGGCTGCCATAGCCCTCATGTACACCTACTATACCCATTCCGGAGCCTGTTATGAAGGCAAGGTCTTCATCAGTCTCAACCTTGTCTTCTGTGTCTGTGTCTCCATTGTGGCTGTTCTTCCCAAGGTCCAGGTAAGCCCCCCTTGACCCCTTCTGGGATCCAAGGCTAGGAGGGACCTCTAGCACAGAATGTGAGAGCTGTCAAGGACCATGATAGGAACAGAGGTGAAAAGACCTGAAGAATATGGAATAAGATGTCAGAGCTGGGAGGGCCCTTAGAATACAGAATGTCAGAGCAGGGAGGGCACTTAGAACCCAGAATATCAGAGCTGAGAGGGGACATAGAACATAGGATGTCAGAGCTGGGAGTACTCTTAGAACACAGGATGTCAGAGCTGGGAGCGGCCCTAGAACATGGGCTGGCAGAGCTAGCCACAAGGCATGATTGAGATTATCTATATACTGGGATTTGGAAAAAGTCTTCCTGATGAATGTGAGTAGTGCATCCCCTGTGTGGTTGTTGATTAACAGGAAGCTCAGCCAAACTCAGGCCTTCTGCAGGCTTCTGTCATCAGTGCCTACACCATGTTTATCACCTGGTTAGCTCTGACCAACATCCCTGGTAAGTAAAGGAGCTCCTCCTGATCCCCTCTTTCCCCTCCCTCAGATGGCAGGAGGCTGTGGGGAGGTGGGACCCACTCTGTAAAAGCTTGGTACGGGCATTGCTTCCCCTCTCCCCTGGCTGCCCTGGAGTAACCACCCCTTCTGTCTTCAGACCAGAAATGCAACCCTAACCTTCCAGTAATCGCCAACACGACAAGCCTGGATTCTCCCGACATCTACACTACACAGTGGTGGGATGCACCCAGCATTGTTGGCCTAATCGTCTTCATCCTCTGCACTATCTTTATCAGGTGGGGTCTCTGGGTTCCCCAGACACCGGGTCTGTGCTGACATGGTCCTTGCTCCTTGGAGAACTCTTCAGGCTCACTTGACTTATCCCTGGGCACACTGCTAGCCCCTCTGAGCATCAGACTTTGCTGTCAGTTCTTTTTTGGGGAAGTCTTTTTCCTTGTTTAATCCTGATTCCTCCAGCTGCCCTTTGAGCTCACTCCCTCGTTCAGACCTCAGTGAAATGCATTCATGTCTTATTCCTTCCATTTCATGCTTAAAGATAGTATTCCTAAACTCCTGCCAACCTCTCCTGTGCCCTGGATTCCTACCTCTTTTTAAACATTTAGTATTATTTGTAAAAAAAAAATTTATATGCTGATCTAGATTTATAGGAAACTATATACAGGATAAATAGGAAATAACAAAATAGGGAAAGCCCTGGAATTAAGGAGAAGTTGGGCAAGGCTTCCTGTAGAAGGTGGGATTTTAGTGGGGACTTAAAGGAAGCCAGGAGGCCAGTGTCACTGCATGGAAGAGTAAGTGTGGAGAAGTAAGAAGACTGGAAAGGGGGCAGGATGCTTGGTTGTGAAGGGCTTTGAGCCCAAGCAGAGGATGTTGTATTTGCTCCTGGAGGTGACAGGAAACCACTGGAGTTTATTGAGTCTGGAGAGACAGAGAGACACAGAGAGAGAGAGAGAGAGAGAGACAGACAGACAGACAGACAGAGGCAGAGAGAGACAGACAGAGACAGAGAAACAGAGACAGAAATAGATATACAGAGACAGACTGTGAGAGAGACAGATAGATAGAAAGAGAGAGAGAGATAAAAAGGATAGATGAGAGACAGAGAGTGTGTGAGAGCGAGAGACACGATCCAAACCTGTTCTTTAAGCAAATCCCGTTAGTGACTGAATGGGATGGATTGTAAATTATTGCCTGGGTAGGGGGCATTCTTTATCCACTT
Source organism: Gymnobelideus leadbeateri (assembly GCA_011680675.1). Classification (NCBI taxonomy): domain Eukaryota; kingdom Metazoa; phylum Chordata; class Mammalia; order Diprotodontia; family Petauridae; genus Gymnobelideus; species Gymnobelideus leadbeateri. The sequence goes on along the minus strand of WOXC01008665.1, from coordinate 585,944 downwards.
GACTTTTCCTGTGGAGAATATGAATTTAAGCTATTGTTGCTATTAATTATTATATAGGGTGTATCAAAAGTTTTAGTGCAGTTTAAACTTTAATAAGCTTATTAATTAATATAATTAAGCCATTCATTTATTTAAACTATAATTAACTTAGCTCACATTTAAGACTTTTGGGATATTCTAACACTCATATCATAATATTCATGTTGTTATTGAGTCATTTTTTCAGTCATGTCTGACTCTTCCTGACCCTATTGGAGTTTTCTTGGCAGAGATACTGGAGTGGTCTGTCATTTCCTTCTCCAGCTCATTTTTTGTTTTTTAGCTTTTTGGAGGGCAATTGAGGTTAAGTGACTTGCCCAAGGAACACGACTAGTTTTGGGGTTAAGTGTCTGAGGCTGGATTTGAACTCCGGTCCTCCTGACTCCAGGGCTGGTGCTCTACTCACTGCACCACCTAGCCGCCCCCTTCCAACTCATTTTTATATAAGGAAACTGAGGCATCCAGAGTTAAGTGACTTGCCAGGCCAGATTTGAACTCAGGAAGAGGAGGCTTTTTCTCATTATGGTATATATTCATCCCTTGGGAAACAAAGTAGGTGAAGACTTCTGATATCATGAGCTTAGGGAGCTCTCAGGGAGGAGCTTCCTCTTTCAGTGCATTTTGGCACCTTTTCTGCAACTTTCTGAGGACTCAAAGGTAAAGTGACTTGTCCTGGTCACCCAGCCAGTATGGAGCACAGGCAGAGCTTGAACCTGCATGGTCCAGCTCTTAACTACCCTCCCATGATGTATAGAGCTATGGCATTGTTATATAACTCCAGAGGCTTGTCCTGAAAACTTAACAATTGACTCTTGTGAGCGTGTTCTAGCCTCCTCCAAAACATCCCTGACTCTTTACGAGTGTGGGTCATTTCACTTGTCTTTTTAGCTCTTCTCTTTGTGTTCTGCAATAGCCATTCTATTCCACAGGAGTACATGCCCTTTTCCCCCCTTTTCAATTATATCCTGAGGATTTATTTCCAAGGATGTGTTATTGTATCAAAGGGCATTGTTGGCTTTATGAAATTCAACTCATGTACTTCTGAGGTAGAATAGTGCCTTGTAAATGGTAGCCATTTACTCAACAAATATTTGTTAAATTGAATTACATTTGCAGAGAAGTGATTCCAACTTTCAGTTCTACCAATAATGTATGAGTGTACCTTTTTCTTCATACCCCAAGTTTTGCCACTATTTTTTTTTAAAGCAATTGGGGTTAAGTAACTTGCTCAAGGTTACACGGCTAGTCATTATTTATGTGTGGGTGCTCATTTTCTGAGGCCGGATCTGATCTCGGGTCATCCAAACTCCGAGGCCGGCGCTCTTACTCACTGCGCCACCTAGCCGCCCCTTTAGGGCAATTGGGGTTAAGTAACTTGCCCAAGGTTACATGGCTAGGTTTTTGTTTTTGCCACTATTTTTAAAAACCAACTTGATGTGTGCAAAGTGTGGCATCTCAAGTTGGTTTAAATTTGCCTTTGTCTGATATTAGTGTGATTGAATGTTTTTTAAAATTTATATTTCCATCCTGTACCTTTGCTTTTGTGAAGTGTCTGACCTTGTTCTCTGGCCATCCATAGTTTCTATAGTAAGTCCTTGGCTACATTTGTTCTTGTCTTGCTCTCTGCCCAACTGGTGCCCCCAAGACAGGGGAGGACACTCAAGAGGAAACTGATGCTTGGTCAAGGTTTCTCTGAAATGGAACCACAGCTTCCTGTGGCTTACCTGTTATCACATGGGCTTACCTGCCCAACTTCAGGGTCCTACGTCTCAGCCCATTCCCTTCTCTCTGCCTCCTCTGCAGTATCCGGTCTTCTGACAACAAGCAGGTAAACAGCTTGATGCAGACAGAGGAGACCCCACCGATGCTGGATGGCCAGCAGCAGGTGACTGAGGGCCGGGCCTATGACAATGAGCAGGATGGAGTCTCCTACAGCTATTCTTTCTTCCACTTCTGCCTCTTCCTCGCCTCCCTCTACATCATGATGACACTCACCAACTGGTACAGGTGAGAGCCTCCCTAGACAGCTAATGGTCTGCCTTGCCCAAGTGGGGCTGTGGAGCAAGGTTGTTGTTTGTCCTTCATTCTGGAAAAGGATCATGACATCAGGGAGGTGAATTGGATTTAAGTGAGGCAGGGCTGTGCAAGGTCACCAGCCTCACTTTCTCCTCTGGAGCCATCTGGGTCTAGAGGCCAGATATGGATCAGGATGACTGGAGATGGCCCCAGGTAGAGCAAAGAAAAAGCTGGAAGGAAAGCCCTTCTCCTCACTCAGCTGAGGGGGCACCATATCCTGGCCATTAGTAAAAAGAATAAGAACAGCCCACATCTCTACAGTTCCTTAAGGTTTGTAAAGCCTTCCACACACATTATCTGAGCTGATCCTTACTGCAGCCCTCCTGATATAGGTGCTAATTTTATCCCCATTTTACAAAAAAGAAAGCAAAGGCAGGCTGAGGTTAAGTGATTTGCCCAGGTGTCACACAGCTAGTAGATATCTCAGGCAGGATTTGAACTCAGATCTTCCTGATTCCAAGTCCAGCTCTGCATCCACTTAGCTGGGTACCTGGGATAGAGGATGGTTTACACAGCCTCAGGCTCCTAGACCTGGTGGTTTCCAGCCTAGGCTGAGAGGCTAGAATGAAGGCAATCGGGAAAAGGGCCTGGGTACACTCCCAGGGCCATTATGAAAATCAAATAAGGTAATATTGGTAAAGCTCTTTGCAAACTTTAAAGTGCTCTAGAAATGCTAGCTGGCTGAGGCAGGGGTGGGGAACCTGCAGCTTCCAGGCCACACATGCACCTCTAGGTCCTCGAGTGTGGCCCTTTGACCAAATCCAAACTTCACAGAACAAATCCGTAAGAGGCCACATGTGGCCTTGAGGCTTCAGGTCTCCCATCCCTCATTCAGTTGCACTGAGACTTTCGGGAGCCCTTAGTCTGGGGGAGGGGAAGCCATACCTGCTATGCCCACCTGCCAGTTCTGATGCTTTTTGATGAGGGTCTAACAATCATTCTGCAGCTTTGAGGCAAGAGCTCTTTTCTGCTCTGTCCACGACTATCTGGGTATCCATTTCTCTATAGTGTTCCCCTCCGCTGGGTTGCATCTTAACGCTTAGAATTGCATCAGGTGTGGCAGTCCACAGTCTCTATTCCTTCTTTAGAGGGATTTTAGAAACCAGGCTGGGGCCTGGTGGAGTGTTAGGACCCTTGGGGTTAGGATTTGGGGATCAAGGGGTAGGGAGTTAAGATCTGTACTCAAGGGTGCCTCTTCTTCCAGACCAGATGATGTCACCAGGAAGATGGTGAGCACCTGGACTGCAGTCTGGGTGAAGATCTGTGCCACCTGGGCAGGGCTGTTCCTCTACCTGTGGACCCTGGTTGCCCCACTTCTCCTGCCCAACCGAGACTTCAGCTGAGATCAGCCCAGGTCCCCAGCACCACTACTGCCTGACCAAAGATGCCTTATTGCCAATGGACAGATGATATCAGTTCCTATTTGAGTCTGGCTCCCACAATCCTCCCTTGTCCCTCACCTCTATACCTTTTGTGATGGAATTACTCACCCTCCCTTTCTCCCCGCTCTTCCCTAAAGCCAGTGTGGAAGGACAGAGGCCATTGGGCCAGATGACTTCTAGGTACCCTTTCCTCTGTAACCCTCTGTGGGTGAGCCTCTGAGCACCCCTATCTATGGTTGAGGTTGTAACTTGTTTCCTTTCTTCTTGGTGCCTTTGGGGCTTGGATGGGACTTGGAGGGACCAGAGTGTGGGTTATGGGGTCATGCCACTGCTTGGAGCCACACACAACTGTTCCTCCTGTCACCTCCTGCTTTCTCTTTTCTCCTCCTATCCCCCCAAATCTCTAACTTCCCCCTACATCCCTCAATGAAGCAACTTCCAGCTCTGCTCCAGTATGGGTGTCCTCCCTCACAGTGGGGACAGGACAGGACAAGTTTGAATCCTCATTGCCCAGCAGGGAGGTGCTGGGAGGAAAGGTTCCCAGCATTGTGGCCAGGAATGTTCTCCACCCCATGTTTTCCCTCCCTCCTCTCCGTTCCTAGGCTCTGTCTTTTAGAAACCCTTTCATTTAAAAAATTTAAAAACAGCACAATAATAAACATCCAGTGGGTTTACCTTCCTGAGCTCCCTGCCTCTGCCCATCTTGTTAGACACCTAGGCTTGTGCCTTCTGTGCCCCATCAGGCCATGTTTAGCAGGGTCCCTAGCTCTCCACCTGCCTCATTTCCCAACCAGCCTAAAGGACCTGGAACTGTCCTTTGTACAGTCCTATCAAGCTCTGCCCCTGATAAAGGGAAGTTGAGGTTCTCAGCTTCCTGACCATAGCTCCAATTGAGCTGAGAATCCACCCTCCTAATCAATGGTGGATCAGTCCTTCCATGCCGGCATTGGCACCTGGGCAGCCTGCTGGATCCAGCTCTGAGGCCTAGTCTGGGAAAGGGGCACACTCGGCTTGAATATCTCTGCTGTTCTTTCTACGGCTCTCAGGGTGGGAAGCAGAGGGATTCAAGCAACCATAGCTTTCCCTTCCCATTCCTGGGTTAGATACTCTTCATCCTCCACAGGAGAGAGCACTGAATGAGAAAATAGCTAAATGCCATATGTAGATAGTCAAGTGCCACTAGGGAGATGAAGGAAGAACCCCTACTGATGGGGAACCCTAGCTGTGACGGGGAAAGTAGGACCCTTTTGAAACAATTTGTAAGAGGATTCTTGGCTTCCCCAGTAACTCTACCAAAGGGTCATCTCCACTTGGGCCCTCAGTTTCATCTTCTGTAAAGATGCCTGAGGAGGGATGTAACCAGATATTTAATAACTAGCTCTGTTTAATTCCATTGTTACTGTGGCCTTAAAAAAATCATCACTGACTTGCTATGTGGCCCTGGGCAAGTCACTTCTCCATGGGTCTTAGTTTACTCACCTGTAAAAAGGGGATAATACCTCACAGGACTGTTGTGATCTTCAGGTGGGATATAATGCATATGAAGGCCCACTGTAAACTAAAGTACTGTATAAACAGGAATTATTTTTAACATGATGACTGAGGACACCTACCTTAGGATCCTGTGCAAGGCACTGGGGCCAATATACACTATCAGCCCTTAAGGATTTTACAATCCAGTTGAGACAAAGCTTATACAAAGTATATGTACTGTGTGTGTTCAGTTAAACATTTATTAAGTACCTGCCTCAAGAAGCTTATATTCCATCGGAAGGAAACAATATGTGTAACAGAGAAATAAATACAATGTTATTTTAATTGGGATTGGGTTCTGACCACTGGGAAGAGGGCGAAGCATCAGAAAGGTCCTAGCTTAGCAGATGACTGTCGAGCTGTGCATGTGAATGACCTCCCATGAGAGAGGCAGGCAGATGGATGGCTTGTGTGGTGGGGGTGGGAGGGAGGCAGAGTCCTACTGGAAAGCTCACTGGGTTTAGAGTCTGTGGACAGGTTTGAATCTTGGCTCTGCTACTTCCTGTGGGATCATACATGAGTCTCTCTTTGGACCTTGGACTTGTTGATTCTGCTTTTGATCCTGCTGGCACCCTCTTGTGCCAGTATTTTCAGAGTCCTGCTTTTTCCTGGTTCTCCCTGAGTTCTTCCAACACTGAGCCACAGTCATCACCTGTAAAATGAGAGTGATAGAGAAATGGCCATAATAAGCATTTAATTTTTTTATTCGTTTATTTATTCATAGGTCCATTTGTGCTCTCGAGGTAGGATCCTATAAATCATCTCCCCGATTGGCTGTTGCTTAGACTCCTTTGTTTCAGTCCTAGGTCCCTTTCCCTTTCTGCTCTCTCAGTGATCTCATTAGTTTCTGTGGATTCAATGACCATTTCTATGGTTAGATGATTCCCAGACCTATAGCCAACCTTTGTCTTCTAAGATCCAGCCCAGCGTCACCAACTGCCTACTGGACATTTCCCAGTGGAGATCCTGTAGACATCGAAAACCACCTGTCCCAAGCTACTCATTACCTTTCCCCTAAAGTCCTGTCCTTGTCCAAACTGCTCATCTTTGTAGAAGTTTCCACCATCCTTCTGATCCCAGCTAAGGAACTGTCCTTGATTGCCCTCTCCCTTACCCCACATATCCAAATATTTGCCAATTCTTGCTGATTGTCTCCATAAAACCTTATATCTGAGTCTCTACCTTAGTCCAAGCTCTCATCACTTCTCCTCTAGGCTATTTCCCCATCTTCCTAATTGATTTTCTTACCGCTAGACTTTCCATCCAATTTTCAGCTGCCAAAGTAATATCCCTAAACCGCAGGTATGACCATGTTACTCCTCTGATCAAGACATTCCAGTGGCTCCCATTTCTAAGCCAGAATGCAACCTTTTCTGTCATGTAGAGCCCTTCAGAATCAGGCTTCCAGACTTATTACAGGTTGCTCTTCGCATAAGCTCTACTCCAGCCAAACTGGCCTCTTACATTTACCATCTCTGTGCCTTTGTGAAGGAGATACTACGTAGCTGGCACAGAAAGCTGCCCCCTCCCCCATCCTGTCAACTACTTTAGTTCTTCCATCTCCACCATTAATTTTTAATTCACTTAGTATTTTTTTATTTATGTATCTGTTCATATTATTTCTTCTGTAAGATTGTAAGCTCCTTGAGGGCAGGTACTGATGGGGTTTTGTTGTTTTAACTTCAGAGCTTAGCACAGCACCTGCCTGGCATTTAGTAAACACCTAATAAATGCAAGTCAACTAACCTCTCTGGGCTTCAGTTTTCTCATCTGTAAAACTAGAAAGTTTAATTAGATCTCCCAAGGTGCCTTTTATTTCTAAATCTTAGGAACTTGAGCCAGGCATTGAAGGATGACTGACTGCAAGGTAGATAAGCAGAGGTGAGAGAACATACCTGTGTGCTCTGGGAAACAGGTTTGACGAGGAAGGGAGGAGGGCTTCCTGCGAGCGGAAAACTGAAAAGATAGTTTGGAGTGAGATCATAAAGTTCCTTCATTGTCAGGCCAGGAAATTTGGACTTGTTTCTAGCCATGGGGCAAGTCTGGCAGAGAAGGAATCATAGAAATTCTTCAGTAAAACCTGACAAAGGCTCAGTTTCTTTGTAAAGTGAAGACTTGTATTATATACTTCAGAGGCTCTTGAGGAAAAACAATTTTTTAAACCTTAAAGCACTCTATAAATCAAATAAAAATCCAGGAAATGTTTATTAAATTTCTACTATACACATACTGCTTTTTACTGGGCACTAGATATACAAAGAAAAAGGGGACGGTCTCTGCCTTCAAGGAGCTTACAAACTGCTGAGTGAGCTGCAATGTATATAGAAGTATAATCAGGATGAAGATTATTGGGGTAAAAAAGAAACCTTGGCAAAGAATATTTGAGGAAGGAAAGTTTCCTTTCAGCTGGGCAGATCAGGGAAGGCTTCATGGAGAAGGGGGCAAGCACCTCAATTCAACGTCAAAGGAAAAGGTTTCTGGAAGATGGAGATTAAGGAACGCATTCTAAGAATGAGGAGCAGATGTAATATGTGGACGTGGGAGATTCTATATTGAGTCCAGTTTGACTGGAACATAGAGTGAATTATGCTTAACTCTGAACCTGGGTATGTTCTCTCATTTCTCTCCCTCTTTCATTCCTCTCTCTGTATGTCTCTGTCTCTCTATGTCTGTCTCTGGCCCTCTATCTTTTTCTCCAGCTCCACTCTAACTCTTTCTTCCTCCCTCTCTCCTTCCTCCTCTTTCCCACTCTCTCTTATATCTCCCTTTGTTTCTTTGTCTCTGTCTTTCTATAAGAATATAACTTTTGGGGCAGGTAGGTGGCACAGTGAATAGAGCACCAGCCCTGGAGTCAGGAGGACCTGAGTTCAAATGTGGACTCAGACACTTAACACTTACTAGCTCTGTGACCTTGGGCAAGTCACTTAACCCCACTTGCCCTGTCTTCCCCCCTCCAAAAAGAAAAAAAATAATGTAATTCTCCTGAACCATTTCTGCTTGGGGAATGGTACTGGATGGGATAGGGAGTCACTGCCACTTAGATCTAGTGTGTATCCGAGCTGGAGGGGGCTTAGAACATAGCACTGGGAGGGAACCTTAGAACATGATAGCAGAGCTGAAAGGAACATTCGAACACAGAATGTCTCACCTATGAAGAGCCTTACACCATAGAATGACAGCTAGGAGGAACCTTATAATAGTCACCCTGGAGGGAATCTTAGAGACAGAGTTCTCATTTTACAGAGGGGGATACTGAGGTTCAGAGAGGAGAACTAATTTTCCCATGCTCACCCAGCAGATCTGAAGCATAGTAAAGGGACTAAACCCTAGGTCTCAGGTATTCTTTGCATAACACTATCCTGTTTCTGTGAGGAGTGATCCTTGAATTTCTACCCAAATAAAAGTAGAATCTTTTTTTTTTTTTCTGGAAAGATTAATGGAAAAGAAGAGCAGACCACACCCACTATAAAAATGTCCCCAACAGCTGTTCACACTGATGGAATCTAACCCATCTTAGACCTCTGGTCTGTCAGAATACCCCACCCTCAGGCTCACCAATGCCTTTTAGTTACTTTCTCTACCATCTTCTTCTAGCCACAAAACCAGGTCAAACAGAGAAGCTCCCTCCAGAAGGGAAGCTGATGACCCTGCCCTTACCTGGACTCCCTACCCCTGGGGAGGCTTTTAATAAAACCAGGACAGAAGGGAATTGGTTCCCAGCAACAATACCACAGGCAAGGCATCAGGTAGGAGGGTCAGGAGTAAGAAGAGGGAGGTCTCTGGGTTTAGAAGATTGCTAAGGGTTCCCTTTGACCTGGGAGCACCTGCCCCTTTGGCTGTTAGGACACATGGCCTCCAGACTGCTTCTGCCTGCAGCCTGCTGGTCAGGCTGACACTACTCCCTGATGTCTTCCATCCCCCTGGGGTCCATCGGCCACACTGTTGACACTGGCAGGTTCCTGGCAATGCCCACTCACCCCTGAAACCAGCCCACTCCTGCTGAGATAAAAAACAGGTAGATCTGGTCCTGGGAATTCCAGGAGTTGACAGCACCAGGTAGCTGACACAGATGTATAACCTTATCTATCCATTTCAGTAATCTGTCACTAGGGAGAGAGCAGATCTCTCATAAAGACCCTAGCAGGTGAGGCTGGAGTCCTCAGGGAGGCTCCAGGGGACAGGAATGGAGGAGGGAAGGATGGGGCACAGTACTTAGAGGAGTCTCAGGAAGTGATAACAGAGGTGAAGATGAAAAGACTGTGTATTCCAGGCATGGATGGCAGTCACTGAAAAGGTGAGAAGATGGGACCTAGAATATTACATGTGAGGAGCAAAGCAAAGAGAGGGCCTGGACTAGACCGTGGAGTTTGGGAGGGGGAGTTATATATAATGAAGCTGGAAAGATAGGTTGGGGCCATGTTATAATGAAGGGCTTTAAAAGCCAAACAGTGAAGTGAATATTTGATCCTGGAGGCAATAGAAAGCCACTAGAGTTTACTGAGTAAAGGGAGTGATGTGATCAGACCACACTTTAGAAAAATCATTTTGGCAACCGTGTAACGGATAGACTGATGTAGATGCTCAGTACCAAGCCATATGACAATCATTTGAAAGAACTGGGGATGTTTAACCTGAAGATTGGATGGGCAGCAGGGTAGAGGGAGGAAATGATGGCTATCTGCAGGTATCTGAAGAGCTATCCCATGCATTTACAATGTCACATAGGGAAACAGACTAGCAAAGACATCTTTTTGATGGTATTGAGGAAATGACAAGTCAGGCTTCTGCAAATGGTCTGATAAGGAAATGACCCTCCTCTTAAACAGGAACATGAAATGTTTTTTTTTATTAGTCATTGTGCAGTGTTAGGTCTGAGGCACACACACATATTCTCTCTCTCCCTGTCTCTCTGTCTGTTTCTCTGTCTCTCTGTCTCTGTCTCTGTCTCTCTCTCTCTGTCTCTGTCTCTCTTTCTCTTCTCTCTCTGTCTCTCTCTGTCTCTGTCTCTGTCTGTCTCTGTTTCTGTCTCTGTCTCTCTCTCTCTTTCTCTCTCTCTTATTCTTAGCACAATAAAACAAACTCTACAATTAAAAAAAAATACTTCCTCAGCTTAGTTCCAGAGGGCAGAACTAGGTACCAGAGGGAAAACACAGACACATTTTGGCTTGATGTAAGAGGGCCTGGACTAGACCATGGAGTTTGGAAGGGGGAGTTATATATAATGAAGCTGGAAAGATAGGTTGGGGCCATGTTATAATGAAGGGCTTTAAAAGCCAAACAGTGAAGTGAATATTTGATCCTGGAGGCAATAGGAAGCCACTAGAGTTTACTGAGTAAAGGGAGTGATGTGATCAGACCACACTTTAGAAAAATCATTTTGGCAGCCAACACTCAAGAATCACAACTGCAGGTGAGCCAAAGAGTACTGGAAAGAAAAAGTATAGACAGGCTATATTGCAAATTATTACTGATGATTTGGGTATATATAGTGAGCCTTGGTGGGATGGAACTCATGATTAGACTCTTGCTCTGAAAGGATACAACTTAATCCAAGAAGAAAAGAACAAACTGGGGAAAGGAGAAGGGCAAAATGCTATTGTCCATTAAGAAAATATGAGGAAATCCACTACTGGGGGAGTCTTGAGGAAGCACGGTAGAGACATGTAGCTGAACATCAATGGAGGGCAAATCAGGAGAATCAGTATTATCATTGGAACAGATCACAGATCACCTGGACAGAAACAAGAGAGATAAAGAGTTTAGGAACAAAACACAGACCTGGCTTAAAGGAATTATATAATAATGGTGGGAGACTTTAAATTATCCAGACATCTACAGAAGTTCTCTTTCTTACTGAAGTAGATGATTATTAGCTTGTCTTAAGAATGATTCATTCTTCAAAAAAGTGGAGGACCAGACAAGGGAAAGGGCTCTTCTGGGTTTGATTGGGAGCTACAAGGAACAGATTCTGGTACAGAAAAGATGAGAGTCTTTGGTGGGGGTGAGGATGACCAATCCATCTTGGAATTTTTTTTTTTTTGCTTTTTGGAGGGGCTACTGGGGTTAAGTGACTTGCCCAATGTCACCTGGCTAGTTCATCTTGGAATTTTCAAGAGAAAAGAAGAAAATTAAAAATAATCTGCCACGCATCATAGATTTGTAAAGAATTGATTTCAAAGGGTTCAAAGAAAGGATAAAGAGAATCTCATTGGCTAAAATTTTAAAGGAAGGATTTAAGAATGAAATTCCAAAAATGAAGAGAAATAATTCCGAGAGTAAAGAAAGAGAGAATTTGTCTAAAGAGAAACACTATATGCATAAGGAGCTCATCAACCAACTCAGATTTAAAATAAATGTATTTTCAGATTTTTTTTCCAATGTATTAATCAGTTATGCTGCTTTTATTCCTCCTTTTTGTCTTTAAAATACTATTTGTTGGGGGCAGCTAGGTGGTGCAGTGAAAACACCAGCCCTGGAGTCAGGAGGACCTGAGTTCAAATCTGACCTCAGACACTTAACACAAAAACTAGCCCTGTGACCTTGGGCAAGTCACTTAACCCCAATTGCCTTCCAAAACAAAACAAAAAATACTATTTGTTATATGAGATGGCTCTCTAGGATGGGAAGGGATACTGGGAGGAAATTATGGTGATGTAACAAAAAATATATTAATAACAACTTATTTTAAAAAACAATTATGTACAAAAGAAGCAACATGGCATAGAAGATAGAAAACCAGCTTTGAAGCCAGGAAGATCTATCTGGGTTCACGTCTCACCTTTGACACATATTGGCAGTGTTACCCTGGGCAAGCCATTCATCTCTGAGTGATGGAAACCAGAGGTGTCAAATATGTAGCTGGTGGGCTGCATGTGGTCCCCAGCTCTCTGTAGTGCAGCCTGAACCAGATTAAAATTGGGAAACACCTAACAAAATAAATAAAAGTACAATAAACCATAGACAATTTGTGATTTTCTAAGTCAATATGCAGTCCACAGAGATCCTTCTTTATTGTTTAGTGGTATCTATTCCCCCTCCCACACCCATCCCTGCCCCTTTCTATTTGAGTTTGATACCATGGATCTAGAAAACCCTTTGAAGTTTGCTGTTGCAGAACAGATGCCAAGGTGCATTGATGGAGGGAGTTTCCTACTCTGGGAGTTCCCTATATCAATGAAACCAAGAGGTCTGGTTCCTAGGCCTCCCTATAGAGGATGGAGTCAAAGGATGACTACCAAACAGTGGTAGATTCCTGTAAAAATAGTGTCCAGATCACTAAATCTCAGGCTGAGCTCAATCCACTGATGATTATAAGGACAAGAAAAAAGGAAAAGATAGAAGGTGAAAACCAGATTGCTGCTGGGGGTGATGGATTGATAATGCAATGATAAGGGTAGAACAAGGGGACTTTTATTTGCTCTCAGTTTTCTCTGCCAAAGGAGAAACATCTTGGGACTGGAAACAACAGAAGACAATTTCAAGGAATTTAAATCTGAGAAGAGTGTGTGGATGGCAGAAGAGTAGCTCGTTGTCCTGGATAAGTTGTTGTTTTCCAATAGTGTCCTAATCTTCGTGACCCAATTTGGGGTAGTGCAGTAGTTCACCATTTCCTTCTCCAGCTCATTTTACAGAAGAGGAAACTTAGGCAAATAGGGTTAAGTGAGTTGGCCAGGGTCACATAGCTAGTAAGTGATTGAGGTTACATTTGAACTCAGGCCCCCTGACTCCAGGATTGAGCTCTATTCACTATGGAGCCACCTAGCTGCTCTGAGTTGTTTTTAGGTTTCAGTGAATTTGGTCCCAAGGTGCTGAAACAACTAAGAAATGGAGAGTTGGGTGGCCTTCACTGAAACAACTAAGAAATAGGAGAGTTGGGGGGCGGCTAGGTGGCGCAGTGAGTAGAGCGCCGGCCCTGGAGTCAGAAGGACCTGAGTTCGGATCCAGCCTCAGACACTTAACGCACACAAACAAAAACCTAGCCGTGTGACCTTGGGCAAGTTACTTAACCCCAATTGCCCTAAAAGGGGCAGCTAGGTGGCGCAGTGAGTAAGAGCGGCGGCCTCGGAGTTGGGATGACCCGAGATCAAATCCGGCCTCAGAAAATGAGCACCCACACACAAATAATGACTAGCCGTGTAACCTTGAGCAAGTTACTTAACCCCAATTGCTTAAAAAAAAAAAAAAAGAAATAGGAGAGTTGGGTGACCTTCACTGATCTTTGAAAAAGTCATAGAGAAGGAGACTGGAGATGGGCAGATGTCCCAATGTTCTAGAAGGAGGAAAAAGTCAATTTCTCCAAACTATAGTTTGGGGAGCTTGCCTTTTTTTCCTGGCAATAATTCAGTACCATTGGTGAGACAGTTAGGTGGTGCAATGGATAGAGCCTAGAATCTGGAAGATTCAAATTTAAATCCTGCCTCAGACTCTTCATCCTGCCTCAGACTCTTCCTAAACTGTGTGACCCTGGGCAAGTAACTTAATCTCTTCTTGCCTCAGGTTTCCTCATCAATAAAATGAAAGGAAACAAGTATTTAAGTGCCTACTATTGCCAGGCATTGTGCTGAATGCTTTCACAAGTATTATGTGATAATCCTGAGAGGTAGGTGTTATTAGTATTATTCTGTTTTACTCATGGGAATAATAATAGTACCCACTTAGCAGGGTGGTTGTGTAAAGATCAAGTGAGATCACTATTTGCAAAAATGCTTAGCACATATAAGAAATGAGGAGCAGATGAACTTCATAATAACCTGGGAAGACTTATATGAACTGATGCTAAGTGAAGGAAGCAGAACCAGAGCTTTGTACATAATTACAGACACATTGTATCCGTTGTGACTGACTTTGACAGACTGGCTCTTCTCAGCAATATTCTAAGACAACTGCAAAAGACTCATGATGGAAAAGGCTCTCCACATACAGAGAAAGAATTATGGAGTGTGAATGCAGATTGAAGCAAACTATTGCTCTCTTTCTCTTTTTTATTTTGTTTTGGTTTTTTCCTTCTTTCTCACAATTCATTCCATTGGTTTTAATTCTTCTTTACAACTTGACTATTGTGAAAGTATATGTAGAGCCCACATTGGATTACTTGCCATGGTGGGGAGGGGCGGGGGAGGTTGAGAGGGAGGGAGAGAAAATTTGGAACTCAAAAACTTGTGGAACTGAATGTTGTAAATTAAAGATAAATAAATTTAAAAGGAAAAAAAATGCTTAGCACAGTACTTGGCACATAGTAGGCATTTAAATGCTTGTTTCCTTCCTTCTCAAAGTGTGGTCTGGACCCCTGAGATCCTCAATACCCTTTGAAGAGGTCCATGAGGTCAATACTATTTTCTTAATATCAAGATATTATTTGCTTATTAATGTACTCCTCGCTTTTCCAACTACATATCTATGTGAGGCCAGATTTTCCTCAAAGACTCCAACCAGAACAATATATTGCAACAAACTGAAATGCAGAAGCAGTAGGAGAATTCAGTTTTCTTCTATTAGGCTATACATAAAAGAAAGAGGCAAAAATATGTAAAACAAGCCATTTTCTCACTAATTTTTTTGTTTTGGAAAATAGTTATTTTTCATAAAATATTATTTATGTTAATATGTAATATTCATTATCTTATTTTAAATGAATTGACAAATATTTTAAAAATGTATTAACTTTAATTTCTAATAAGTATCAATAGATATAATCCACATAAGCAAAAGCTCTTTTGGATCCTCAATAATTTTTTGGTCCTAAAACCAAAAAGTTTGAGAACTACAGTTTTAGAATGTACTTTAAAAGGGATATATTGTGAGCATTTAGAAAGGGAAGCAGTGATCATGAAGAACTAGCTAGGCTGGCTTCATCAACTGCACCAATCAAGGCTGAGGAAGGTGTGTTCATGTGATCAGTGCATGTGAAAAAGATCTTGGGATCTAAGTAGATGGCAAATTCTAAATAGGACCCAGGAGGGTCACATGGCCACCAAAAAGCTGTTGTAATCTTTAGGCTGTGTTGAGAGGCATAGTGACCACATCAAGTGACATAGGTAATCATCCCACCATATTATACAGCAGTAGAAAATTGTGTTCAGTGCACGGGAGCCACATTTTAGGAAGAATACTGAAAACCTGGAACTAATCCCAATGAAGAGGATTGCACTCTATGTTAGAGAGCCTTAATTTGTATCAAAGGAACCAGAGAAGAGAAGACTTGAGAGTTGATTTCAAAAGTGGGTGTTTTTTTTTTTAAAGATTCTTTAAAAAAAACATAATGCAGCAAAATTTCTAATAGTGAATGGTGAGCCTTCAATGGCCAGTCTTCCCTGTTAATATTTACAATTAACCTGCCCCAGAGGAACAAATATTTACATTTCATTTTGTAACATAACTGTTTCCCCCCCCCCAAAAAAAATTAAAGTTATATTTGGAAAAGCTACTTCTAACTCTGAGAATTCATAATAGATCATTTTAGGCTTAAAGATTTAGAATGAGAGTAGAGGTCATCTCATTCAACCTCCTCATTGCAAAGAGTTTTCATGAGGCTCAAATGAAATATAAATGTCAGGCCTTTATCATTATTTTAGGAGCAGTTGCATTTTTAAATTAAAAGACTTTATTTAATGCAGGACAAACATACTAAAAGCAAACTCCGATTCTTTTACCTTTTTAGATTTTCATGACTGTTCTCTTCTGATATTCCTCTTGTTTCTGTGACCCCTCAATCTCCTTTGCCTGGTTCATCATCTGTATCACAGTATCTGAGTGCCCCCACCTTGCATCCCCCCGAAAATAAGGCTTTGTCCTGGGCTCTCTTCTCTCTCTATACCCTTTCATTTAATATCCTCATAGTCTTCCAAGGGTTTATCATTACTATGCTGATGCCTCCTAGATCATATAGCCTGTACTAATCAGCTTGCCTAGCTGTAGCTAGATGGAGTGGGCCTGGAGTCAGTAGATCTGAGTTCGAATTCAGCTTCAGTCACTTACTAGCTGTGTGACCCTGGACAAGTCACTTAATCCTGTTTGCCTCTCTGTTCCTCATCTGTAAAATGAAGTTAATAGCAGTACCTGCCTTGAAGAGTTATGAAGATCAAGTGTGATAATATTCATAGAGCCTTTAGCATAGTACCTGGCACACAAAAACTGTTGTATATGTGTGGGGTGTGTGTGTGTGTGTGTGTGTGTGTGTGTGTGTGTGTGTGTGTGTGTACAATTCTCTTCTAGTCTCTCTCTTGAGACCTGGTCCCGTGTCACAACTGACAACTGGACATTTTGGACTGGCTTTTCTGTAGGCATCTCAAACTCACTATATCCAAAATAGAATTCATTCTCTTTACCCCCAAGCCTCTCTCTTCTAAATCTTCCTATTTGAAAACACCATCATCCTTCCAATTACTGGCCTTCTTCAACCCCTTGGAGTCAAACCATCACTTTCCCTCACACTACATTTCCAATCAGTTACCAAATCTCCTTTCTATTTCCACATTTCTGACCCATCTCCTTCTCTCCATTCACAGGGTCCCTACCCTAGTTTAGACTCTTAGCACCTCTCCTCGGATCATTTCAATAGCCTCTTAATTGATCTCCTTTTCTCACATCAAACTCTTCCATTTCCAATATTCTGAAACTATCAAAATGTTTTTCCTAAAGCACAGTCCTGACCATGTCATCCCCTTAACCTAGTTAACTCTAATGGCTCCCTATTACCTCTTGGATCAAATATAAAAACCTGTTTGTCATCCCAAGGCTCTCATGACTTGACCCCATTTTGTAGCTGTATTTCATATTACTCTGCACCACAAAGTATGTGGTCCAGAGAGACTCCTTTCCCTTCCTTCTCTCTGCCTTTCACATATGCTCACCCATCTCCCATCTCTGTGCCTTTGCACAGGCTGACCTCATGCCTGGAATGCACTCCCTTTTCCTCTTTTCCTCTTGGGGATTCCTAGTTTTCTTCAGGATTCAACTCAAGTGCCACCTTCTGCCCAAGACCTTTCCTGATTCCCCCAGCTGTTAGTACCTCCCCAATCCCCCTTTCTGGCAGTGCTCTCCCAGCTCAGGGTCACCTAGGATTTCTGCCTTAGTACCTTTTTAGGTGTGTGCTGTCTCTGTTAGAATGCAAGTTCCTTGAGTGCAGGGACTTTGTATCCCCAAGGTTGCCTGCACAACATCTCTTGCATATGCCCACTTCTGTCCGCTGACACTGCCACCACCCTGGTTCTCATCACCTCAGGCTTGAACTACTACAGTGGGGGGTCTCCCTGCCTCAGATCCCCCAAAGTGATCTTCCTGAAGCACAGACCCACCCTTGTCACTGCCCTCCTTTATAAAGTCCAGTGGCTGCCTGTCACCTAGAGGAACAAATAAAAAAGCTCTGGTTGGCTTCAAAGCCCTTCATAACCTAACCTAGCCCCCTCCTTCCTTTACAGCCTTCTTACCCCTTAGTTTCCCTCCTCTTCCACCTAGTAACACTGGTCTTCCACTACAATCCCCTCCATATCCTGACTCCAGGAGTTCTCATGACTGTTCCCCAGCTTGGGCATTCCTTCAAGTTCCAGCTGAAACCCCACCTACTGTAGGAAGTCCTTTTGATCTCCCTTAATGTTCCCTATATTGAGTCTTTCCATTTTATGCTGCATGTACTTAGTACGTAATTGTGTTCTCCTAGAGAGCAGGAAATGTCTTGCACCTTTCTTTGTAGCCCCAGCCCAGGCACACAGTAGGCACTTAATAAATGTTGGACATGGATCCCATATTAGCTATATCCAGCCCCGCCCCATACTTAAAACTCGATATATTGAATAAAATACTGGAGGAGAGAGATTCGAACTCGTATCGTTCCTAGCAGCACAATCTCCCTACAACAGCATTGTCCTCTGATTGAAAGGCAAAGGGGCGGGGCTCTTTGTGATCTCGGTTCTCGCCACACCCTGTCTGGAAACTGAGCACGCGAGATTGGGATATACGTATTGGGAAGGGAGGAGGAGAGGGGGGTTCTTTGTGACGCATGAAGGAAAATAGTAAAGCTGAGCCAATGACCATTGGAGTTTTGAAGGAGGCGTGGCTCTTTGTGGAATCAAAGCTCGACCTTCGCGGTTGCCGCTGTATTCTGAGCCAATGAGCTCCTAGGATTACTGTTGGTATCACAGGTTACTCCCCGCCCCCTTTCCACTCCGAGCCAATAAGCACGCTTGTATTCGAAATGGGGAGGGCCCTTTCCAATAAAGATTGGATCCGAGGACTTGGCTGCGGAGTTGAAGTCCGGAGCGGAAGGGGTACGGGTGCTGTGGTGTGTGGATTGGCTCGGGGATAAAGAATAAAGTAAGAAAGAATAGGACGGGTGATAGTGAACGGAAAGTGGCAACAGGGGCCTCAAGGGCTTCCACTGGAAGAGTCAGAAATAACGTCAACGGAAGTTGAGCACATAGTAGTACGTCACTTCCGGTCCATTCGGCGATGGAGGCTGCGACGCCGGACGTTTGATGACGTTCACAGTTTTATTAGATGGGTCCTCGGCGCTCGGTTGGGGAGCCTTTGCCCCTTCGCTGCCAGCCTCGCGCTGTGTCTTTGCTCCCGAGGAGGGAAGGAGGGGATTGGTCGCCCCACCCCTTCTAAAGCCCACACGCTTGCGCACTCTCGTGTCCTCACCCAACCTTAGCCTCAGTGTTTGCATCAGGAAGATGGAGCTAACAGCCGCCTCTGTTCCGCTTTCAGAAATCCACGGAACATTTATTAAACCCCTCTTTTGACCAGTGAGAGGCGACGTGAGCTTGTACTTGGAGGAGCTTGAGTTCTGGCTTTAGAAATTTTACTAGCCACGTGACCTTGGACCAGTCACTTAATCCCTGGTTACCTCACTTGAGGGGGCCGTGAAAAGAACGCTAGATGTGGGTCAGCAAGCCCCGAGTTCAAATTTGGATGCAGACCCCAGTTGTGTGGCTTTGGGCAAGTCACTTAGCCGCTGTCTGCCTCAGTTTCTTCTTCTGTGAAACGAGAATCATTGCATCTACCCCGCCCCTCGTCTTCTTTCTCCCCGTGGTGGTGAGCAGGACCGGAGAGCCCCTTATAAATGCCCATCCCAGGGAGGGTGAACAACAGCATCTTACACCGGAGTGGTTGTGTGTGCCAGGCTGGAGGCTGGGAAGCGAAAGTGAAAAGTGACCATTTTCCTCCAAATCAGAGCCTCAGGGCAGCGCAGCTCAGACCCCCAAAGCCTTTAAAAGCCACCACTAGATGGTGAATTCCAATAGCAGGTTTCATGCTTGAGCCGAAGGAAAGGGCCAATGAGGGAGCTTGTTTTGCTTGACCACATATTTCAGGGGGGTGGGGGAAGAGGTGAGAGGAAAAGAAAATAAACTTTTGTTAATTGAAAACATGAAAACTCTAGTCAAGTGCCAGGACTCTTGTGACCTAACTTTGAATGTTTCACCGACTCGTTAGTTTCCTAAATGACCAGGAAGGAACATTGCCCGATGTGGGCACATTTCTCAGGGTGAGTTCTCAGAAAGCACAATAAACGTTTATTGAGCCCCTATTATGTAGAGACCCTGGGGATACCAACAACACCGGACATTCCTGGTGTAGGAGGAGCTCACCCTTGACCAAGAACAAGGAGAGTTTTGGGGGAAAGAAGAGGAATTGATTCTGTTTTGGATCTTTTGTGGGGAAATGACTTTTAGGCCTGGGGGTGGTCTGTAGAGATGGGAGAGGGCAAAGCTAACCGATAACAGTGTACACAGGGTGGGGGTCCTGAACAATAACTGAAAAAAGGACTATACTCTAGAAGTCTTTAAATGCAAGACCAAGGAATTTTAAAATATTTTATCCTGACGGCGCCCTTGAAGGTCTTTGACTATGGCAGTGATACAGTCAGACTTGTGCATTAGAAACAAATACTTTGACAGCTACATGAAGGATGAGGAAGAGACCAGAAGTAAATAATAATAATAATAGCATTCATATTGTACTTTAAGATTTGCAGAGCAACCCTGGGAGAGAAGTATTTTTACAGATAAGGAAACTGAGGCTAATAGGTTAAATGGATTGTGTCTGAAGCAGGTTATGAACACAGATCTTCTTGGCTTCAAGTCAACTCTTACACTAAATCTATGACAGGATTCCAGAAGAGGTTATAAGGGCTAGAAATAGGATGACAGAAACAGGAAGGGGGGAGGGAGGAGATGTATATGACAGTATATATAAGGTAACTGATTAGATGAAGTGGGGGGTGTTCAAAGGGAGGGATAAGTTTACAAGAGAAAAAGATTGTTTTAGTTTTGTACATGTTGAGTTTGAGGTGCCAGTGAGAAAGACACCTAAGTGGAGATGCCACAGTCCTGGATTTCAGGAGAGAAAATAGGAATGGATATATAAATTTGGGTATTAGAGGCATCAAGAGGATAGCTGAACCCATAGGAGCTGATGAGGTCACCAAGAGAGAGAATGGGTGGAGAAGGTGGTGGACAGCTTTGGGGGGCACCCAGACTTGCTCAGAACAAGTGAGAACATCTATTCAAAGTGAGGGGGTTTTCAGAGGACCAAGAGATCATAACAGAAATCATAGTTCTAGAACAGGAAGGGCACTCAAGCCAACTCCTTCATTTAACAGATATGGAAACCGAGGCTTGGGAAGTGAAATGACTTGGCCACAATCACATAGGTAGCATGAAGCAGGATTTGAATAAAGTCTTCCAACTCTAGCACCAGTGTTCTTTCCACTGTACTATGATGTCATGAAGCCAAGGATGGGGGGTATTTGTCAGATGATGCAAATAAGTCAAGGAATATGAAACAGAAATTTATATTTTATTTTTAAAAAAATTTCCTAAATATTTCCCAATTACATTTTAACCTAGTTGGGGTCTGGAGCATTGTGCACAATTTTGGGTCACATGATGTCCACAGGTCACTGTGGAACTCTTCTGTTCTGGAGAATTACTAGTGAAAGGGAGATGAGACATACGATGGTACCTTGCTTTTGTTTTTAGCATTGGGTTAGACTTGAGCACACTTGTAAGCAAAGGGGAAGGAATCAGTGGAGGAAAGATCTTTTAGTAAAAGAGAGAAATAGATAATAATTATTTAGTCATGTCTGACTCTGTGACCCCATTTGAGATTTTCTTGGCAAAGACAGTTTTGTTAAATGGTTTGCTATTTCCTTCTCCAGCTCATTTTAAAGATGAGGAAACAGGCAGCCAGTGCTAAGTGACTTACCTGGGGTCTTACAGTAGTGTCTGAAGCTGGATTTGAACTCAGGTCTTCCTAACTCAGGTCCAGTGTTCTATCCACTGTGACATCTAGTTGACCTGAGAATAACAGTGCTATATAAAAATCAGTTATTCATTGAAGGGAAAGAAGAAAGGATATGTGGAGTCATAAAAGTTTGAGGGTTGTAGAATTGGAAGAGACCTCAAAAGCCACCTAGTTCAGTCCCCTCTGAGCTCCTGATTAGTTTATAACTAGCCCAATCCGACACACCACACAGCCTGCCGATTGTCAGTCATCTTCCTATCATGTCACCACCCCAACCTCTGGCTTTTGGAACAATAATCAAGTCAACACCACCATTTCTGGAAAGGTCATATGAATAAATTGTCCTATGGGTCCATTCACCATACCTGTGGTTCCTCAGTTCAAAACAACAGTACTTCCATATATAGTATTGTCTTTCCCTATTAGTATGTCAGATTCTTGAAGACAGGGACTGTCTTGGTTTTTCTTTGTAGCCCTAGAATATCTGTCACACAGTGCCTGGCACATAGTAAACAATCCATCCCTCCCTCCTTTTCTTCCTTCCTTCCTTCCTTCCTTCCTTCCTTCCTTCCTTCCTTCCTTCCTTCCTTCCTTCCTTCCTTCTTTCCTTCCTTCCTTCCTTCCTTCCTTCCTTCCTTCCTTCCTTCCTTCCTTCCTTCCTTCCTTCCTTCCTTCCTTCCTTAGTGTGGTTTGGATCCCATTCCACCAATTTCTAAACCAATGCCCTTTCCATTGTAGTATATTGGACAGGTGAGCATGTCTGTGGGAAGAGGGCTTTGGAGGTGGCTTAAAGATTGAGCATATTTGACATAGTAGCTGGGGGAAGTGTGATAGGCCATCAATAAGAAATGAATACAGTTGCCATACAGTGGTGATAGCCCAGTTGGTTATATCTAGGAGTATGCAAGAGCTGATTACTTGCTCCTTATTTTCGGCATAATCATTTCTACCTCAAAAGTGGGCAAAGGTTACAAATCAGAGTTTGATTTGTTGTTTAACAGAAGCAAATCCTTCTGTTGGGTGTTGGTGAGATAAAGACAAACATGGAACATCGGAGAAATGCAATGCATAAAGCAGTTTGAAGTGGGCTAGGGTACTGGCAATAGGATAGTGACATGAGCTGGAAAGGAAGGGAAGTTCATATTTAATTCTAGGGATCCACTGAATGAATACTTAGGAGCAGGGGAATGACATGAGCAGACTTGTGCCTTAGGAAGATTATTTTGGAAGGAGGATAGGGAACTGTGAACCTTGGACTTTAGGATAGTGAATTGTTAAACATTGAGGGACAGGATCTCAAGGCCTAAAATGCTACAAGGGAAGTCAACCAAGGGAGACTTGGGGGACCTTTTCTTAAAAATGCATTGTAATGAAACACATGGTTCTGATGAGGAAGAAAAGCAAAAAGTGTTTAAAGAGACTAAGGAAGTTGCTCTAGAAATTTATCGATCAATTTAGATGTACAAATAAAGGGTACAGAAAATGAAAAGAAAGGCCAATAACGGGTTGAAAACACAAGCGTAACACCTTTCTATCAAAATATTGGGGGTATTAAATCCAGTAATTAGCTGAATGCAGTAATCAAAAGGGGCTGTGTTGGGGACAAGAGAAGACCAAGGAAAGGACAAGACCACCACGTGCCCAGGGGAATCAGAACTACTCAACTCTTCCAAGTAGGAAGCACAAAATAGAAATGATTAATGGGGATTGGAAATATCAAGGCTTCCAGACCAGGATACTTTATGCTATACCACATTGCCTCTCCTACATGCTTGGCACTAAATTTTTGCTGAGAAAATGAATTCATTTGTGGAGCACCTTTTGGTTACACATTAAGTGTCCTTGGCTTGAAATCCTCATCACTCTAGGGGGAAAATTCATAGAGGATGGAGAAGTATATGAGTATTGGATGGTCACAGAAAAGACTCAAAAGCTGGTTTAGTATCCTTCATTAACTCAGAAAATATTTGTTGAAAGCCTACTATATATATGTCTGTGGACCCTCTTGTTCAGTAAATATTTGTTGAATGAACAAACGGAAAACAGTACTTTAAGCTGCTGTTTACAAATTCTTGCCTTGCCCACTCCAGGCAGAAAAAGAAGATGGCGGCAGCTGCTGTCTCTTCAGGACTGTGTCTCTGCCTGCTGGTTCATATTTGAGCTGTTGGTCCCAGTAGAAGGAGAGAGTGATGCTCTAGTAGAGAGGCCCAAGCTAGGTATGAAGCAGGCAGATGGTCCCAAGGAAGCATTGAGCTCTCAACAGGCACCTGCAGCAAAGAGCAGGCAGAATTGTAAAACCTTCAGTACAGTAAAACCTTCATTACAATGCATTTTTAAGAAAAGGTCCCCCAAGTCTCCCTTGGTTGACTTCCCTTGTAGCATTTTAGGCCTTGAGATCCTGTCCCTGAATGTTTAACAATTCACTATCCTAAACTCCTGCAGCCACTCTCCCTCCCTCCTTTCTCAGCAGCCCAAAGCCTGGCTCTCTCTGGCTCCTTGCTTAAGTGGAGAGTCATTGCTCCAAGGCCGAGATCAAAGCGCCCATTCCCTGAGGCTGGAACTGTCTCTTTATCTTTTGGGCTGTTGGATTTCTGGCTCAGCCAAGTGCAGAGAGAGTGAAATTGGGAGGGAGGGAAGAAACCACAGGGAATTGGAGGTCCTGTTTTCTTCTGTTGCCTAGCCAGGACTTCCCCCAGCCTCTGCTGCTATTAGCTGATAACTTGGGAAATGTTCTTTTCAAGGCCTTTTTTTTTCCTTAGGCAAAAGCTTCTCTTCCACCCAAGGGGACCATGTTACAGATAGCCTGTCAGGGTAGGGCACAAATAAGCTCAAATGAGGGGCTGGAAGTGGAAGAAGTGGGGCTGTGTGTGGAGGGATGTGCTCAGTGGCTGAGCTGATCAGGGCTTTCCCTCAACCCAGCTGAGGAAGCTGTATGTCGTGCAAAGAGCTGGAGTCTGGGAGTCGGCAGGTGTGGGTTCTATGTCCAGTTCTGTGGCTAAACAGCTCTCGGACCTTGGTTAAGTCCCTTCTCCCCATGAGCCTCAGTTTCCTTTTATATAAAAAGAAAGGGTTGCACTTGATGGTCCTTCAAGTATCTTGAAATCCTAACTGCTATAACGACCATGATTTGAATACTCAGACATCAAGTTCAAGTCAAAGGATAGTCTTGAAGGGATAAAGAAATCTCAAAATATTGTGCTGGGAGGGCCTAAATTAGGGAGCACTACGCTGGGATGAGTGAGATTATTGGGGCTGATTGGGGCATAGAAACCATAGCCCTTTTATTTATTTAATTATTTTTTAATGTAACCTGAATCCCCCAACCCACTGGTATGGAACTTTCTCCTCATGGGCAGAGATTAGTGGCCTGCCCCACCCGAGGGATAGGAGAGAAGGGGAGAAGAATGGAGGGGCTAGCTTCTAGCGTCAGTCTCTTCAGGCTTTGAGAAACAAGGGAGCAGACATCTTCTCAGTGGGATTGGGGCATTGATCGCTTTCAAAGAGGAAAAGTCCCATACCAAGAGACTTGGGACTTGGGTGACATTTCAGCACCAGCAAGGGAGCCACCTCCCTGTCCAGCCAACTGGGCTAGATTTTGGGCTTCTCTCAGGCATGGAGAGGGGAGAGCATTGTTACTCAATTTCTACCTGAGGCTTTGACTGGGGGTGGGGAGGTGGGATTGGAACAAGATTAAAGAGAGCAAAGATAGGAAGACAAGTTCAGGAAGAGAGGGAGGAGTGGGTATCGCTGTATGAATCTGGGGAGGGTTGAGTGCACCATGGGAATGGAGGTGAGTTCTGGAGGCAAAATGCCGAAAAAGTCCTGGGCTTGAAATCCAGGAGAGAGTTGTAGGCCAGCCCTGGCTTTGTCATTGAATAGCTGGGGTTAGGGGGTGATTAGAAGACAAAGAATCATAAAACAGGTTATGTTTCTCATGGGTTTTAGAGTTTGCAAAGTGTTTTTCCCCTCACAACAGCCCTGTGAGAAAGAGCAGTACAAGCATAGTATTATAAAGATACACCGTTTTATCTGCCTCCTTCACCAAAAATGCAGATGACATTCAATGCCTCCGGTCTCTCTAGATGACTTCACTAATTTACTCTGGACACTTTGCTGCCATGCTTCTGGTTGTGAGCATGCCTGGACTTATAGCTCACTTAAGACTCCGGTGATAAGCCATTCGGGAACTGTGCTTGTAACCTTCCTAACTTTGCAGGCACTTATGCTAACCTGGCAGAGTTTCCCAGAATTCAAGGTCACCTCTATGCCATGATGAGATGTTCTCCCCATTTTACAGATGAGAAAACTGAGACTCCAGTAAAGTCATGTGATTCAAGTTACACAGCCAATAAGTGTGGAGCTAGAAGTTAGATGTTGGCCTTCTGACTCAAACCCCAGGGAGTGGTTTTTTGGTTGTTTTTTTACACTGTATCATGCTTCAGGTTAACCTCTCTAAGCCTCAGTTTCCCCATCTGTGGGGATGAGGAAGAGGGAATAATAATCTTTGTCCTATTTACCTAACTATATACATGTGAGAGTTTGGTGTGGGTTCCCATTTTTGTTACTGTTATCTCTTAGGGCAGACTTAGGCTCACCTGTCACTGGGTTGGGGAGCACTGGCCAGGAGTCCTCCACCTCCGGCATGTCTTCCATACGATGCAGCCAATCACAAGCAGTGTGGACAAGGACAGCAACGCTGGAATGATGATGACTGGGGCCTGCAGGCTGACCATATCTGGGGACCCTGGGAGGAGAGAAGAGGCCCATCAGAGACGGCCTCTCCAGGGCGAGAGCAGCCTCCTTCTATCAGTCAGCAAAGACGTGGTGCCCATTTGCAGGGTATCCAGTCCTGGGTCTGACGACCCAGGGGGATGCCAAGAAGGAGGAGGCACAGAACACATATACTCCCCCTAGGGCTTAGTATTCGCATCTAGTCTTGTTAAAAAGATAGGATTGCCCAACAAATAACACAAGTGGCGAGATGGCATTATGTGTAACGTCACAGTGTGCTGCTGCGGCAGCAAAGCAAGCCATGCCCCATGCAGAGCACAAGATGCTCTAGTAAACAACAAAGCCCTAGGGGTGTGGCGCTTTTGTATTTGCTTCCTGGGGACTCTGAGTGCTGCCCTGGCATCCACAGAGCAGTAAGGCCTCTGGCATGTCAGGGAGGAGCCTAGGATAGACCTTGATGGGGCTTTGAAGGCACTCCAGCCTAAACAAGGGTCACCTAGGTAGGAGCCTGGCCCTCTGCTTTAAATGGGGTCTTCTTCCCACTACAGCTTTCTCTTGTGGAAGACTGATGGAAAGACAGACAGGAATTGCCCATGATAGTACATCATAGAATGATCATGGTTCGCAGTGATGGAGAAAGGAGCCACACAGATGAGGTCACAGTGACATCCAAACAGGTGGCCAGTGTCAATGGTAAGTGTTAAAGGAGGGAGGGAGGGATCTGTCCACACTGGGATTACCAAGGCAAACTTCAAAGACTATGGTGGACATGAGCCTGATCAGCCTTGACATTGACAGAGGATTTGGATAAAGAAATAGGGAGGAAAACATGGCAGGTGAAGGAACTTGATGTGTGTTGGAAGGAGTTCAATACACCCCTTACTTTGTTTAGCTGAAGAACAATGTCCTTGGAAAGACAAAAACTACAGGGATAGGAGTGAACGCTAGCTGGGTTCTGGTTTGTGTCCATAGCCCAGTGTGAGATCAGTGGATTTTGCCATAGTGGCCAAGGCCAGCTGTGCCAGGGACTACCAATACTTCTTCTTTCAGGTACCAAGGCTCATTCCATATACACAGTAGTTAATGATTACCTACAAAGGACTCCTCCAAAGTCAATACAGTTCTTGTTGCAAGGGAGGGAGGACACACCTGCCTTCTGAACCCTCAGCTTCCATGGCTTGGACTTGAATAGGAGCTCCCAGGAGCCCGTTTTGCTCCTTACCCTGCCCAAGAGTTTGGCATCAGTTCAGGAAAAAGTAACTAAGTGGCCTTTTCTGGTTCCCCTGCCCCATGGCTCTTGGGATTCCCTTTCCTTCTCCTCTTTCAAAACTTGGTCTTGTCCAGTAAAAAGAAGCCCAAGTAATGAATCAAGAGACCTGAGTTCTAGTACTCACTTAGCTACTAATGTGCCTAGCAAATTTAGGTAAGTCTCTTAACATAGCTCAGCCTCACTCTCCTCTATAAAATGCAGATAATGCCTCCAGTTCCTTTTGTGGAAATAACTTTAGATAATGCAGGTAAAAGTGCCATGGGAAAAATGAACATTTATACAATGTGAGCTATAATGATGATTGCTTTCTTAGGGAAGAGAATTTTGAAGTCATTTGATACCTGGGAGTGGGCATTGAAAGGGAGAGGGAGCCTGGGTATCACTCTTATAGGGAGCTTCTGAATCACTAAATGCTGCTATTTAATTTTTCTTGGTGTTTAGAATACACCGTTGGTGCTTGTTGGTTGACTGATGCAGTTGAGAGGAAGTGGGTCTATGGAGGGAGGGGAAGGAGCCCTAGGGATTCTTTATAGAACATTATTAAACTTTTGCAGCTGCCCTATGCCAGCTCCTGGATCTCTCTCTCTCTCTCTCTTTTTTTCTTTTTGGAGGGCAATTGGGGTTAAGTGACTTGTCCAAAGTCACATGGCTAGTTTTTGTGTTAAGTGTCTGAGGTCAGATTTGAACTCAGGTCTTCCTGACTCCAGGGTGAGTGCTATACTCACTATGCCACCTAGCCACCCCTCCTGGATCTCTTTTACCAGCTGGGTTGCTGGTGTGGGAGAACCCCTAGGAGCCAGAGCATTCACTTGACTTATTCTTGACCCCAAGTGGTTGGATGGAGTGACAGCAGAGATGGGGACATCTCCTGTTGACTGGAGCTGGCTGTAGGCTGACAGCATATGGCAGTGTTGGCTAGAAACAGTCACTGGCCCCCAGCCCTACAGGCATAGCCTGAAGCAAGGTGGAAGACCCCCAGGAGGCCTGGGCAGGGGGTGTGATTCCTACTTACTGCATCGATAGTCGGCCCTGGACAAGTTGCATGGGTGATTGATGCTCATTAGTAGAGGTGCTCCTCCACAGAGCAGTCAGGTACAAAGTGAGGATGAGGCCTGATGTTCTCAACTCCAAAACCTGTGAACAATCCATAAGCCAGAGGCATGAAGCCAGGACTTTCCCAGCTCTGGCCTCATCCCCTTCTGTTCCATAAAGTGCCCTGGGCATCAGAAGCTGGCCTTCCTCTCACTTCTTCCTAAACCCTACTAAGAATCTGGCTTCTCCTTCCTTCTGGGCCTAATTTCTCCAGTCTCAGCATTGAGAGGGACCTTAAGCATCATCTATTTCAATTTCCCACTGCATTCAAGAATCCTGATGGTGCTCACCCAAGCTGTTACAACACACCCAGTGATGAGGAACTTATTACCTTATATGGCAGTTCATTCCACTGTGGGACAGTCCTGTTGGAAAGCTGATCCCCCAACTAAAGGCTACCAATGAATCTCGACTGGCATTTTTAAGACAAATCAAAGTACATTTTGTCTTTGTCATGGTGTATACAGTGGTGTGTTAGGAGAGGGGACTCATGAGTTTCTGGAAATAGAAATAGCTTCAAAAGAAGTTCAGATAAATCCCTGGATAATGGAGTATTGTCCTTAATAGGAACTACAGGATTGCCTATCTTCTCAAGACTAATATCAGGGGAGGCGGCTAGGTGGCGCAGTGAGTAGAGTGCTGGCCCTGGAGTCAGAAGGACCTGAGTTTGGATCGGACCTCAGACACTTAACACACACAAACAAAAACCTAGCCGTGTGACCTTGGGCAAGTTACTTAACCCCAATTACCCTCCAAAAAAAAAAGCAAAAAAAAAAAAAAGACTAACATCAGGGAGGGCAATGCTGGCTTCCTCAAACTTTCCCCTTATGCCCGAATCCTGAGCTGTAGGGATATTAGGGCCAACTCTAGGACACTGATGATGTTTTAATTCTTTTACTTATCTGTAAAGTTAGGGAGCTCAATGAAATGGCCATTAAAGTCTCTTCTATCCCTGACACTGTCTGTTTGAAGGTCCTTTCTAGTTCTAACTTTCTATGCAATTCCCTTCATCCTTATACCTACAAGGTACGAGGTCAATGGGGATCTGCATGTGTGTGTCTTAACTTCTTTACCAGACTTTGATCTCCTGAAAAGCAGAGACTGTCTTACTTTGTTCTCTGTTCCCAACCATGCCAAGCGTAGGGTCCTGCCCAGAAAGGAACAGTGTAGTGTAGTCTAGGCTGGAACTCAGAAGGCTTACAAATTTCTGTACAAAGATAGAGCAGACTGCCTAGGGAAATTGTAGGTTTTCCCTCATTGGAGGTCTTCAGGCAAAGACTGGATGACCACTTACCTGGATATGTTGTAGAAGGTGTTTGTTTTTGGGGGGAGGGGGCAGGGATGGTTTGGACTGCTGAGGTCCTTCCCAATTTTGACATTCTGTGACTTGGGTTCCAGATCTAACTGTATTACTTGTTAACCATGTGACTTTGGGCAAACCACCTCTTAGACTGCAAAATGAGCCAATTAAACTAGACCATCTCTCAAGACCCTTCTAGATCTTACGTTCTATGGGTCTATAATTTTATTTTGTTTCCTCCTCAGGGAAAGCCTATGAAAATGGAAGGCCTGTGGACTTTGCAAAACCAGCTACATTTTCTTTCTGGTCTATGAGAAGAATGAATCTTATCTATTTCATTCTCAAGCTCAGTCTTACAGAAAAATGGATTGTTGGTAGTGTGGAAGAGGAGGTAGTGTAAGGAGGAAACATACAGAGGTTGACCCTGAAAGTTCTCTAGGGAATTAGAATTTGAGGGGAAAAGGAATCTGCCTCATGCAGGCTGGTCAGGGAAGGATGGAAGGGACCAAGAGGGAACTTTGGGAAAGCCCTCTTGTCCTCTTCAGTCTCTCCCTGGCAAGCCTGTATGAGGCTTCTAATCTAAGGACATTAACTACTTCTTTTGGGAATACAGGTTCACATTACAATGGCTAGAAGGATGGACTGAATTTCTTCATAGGGCCTGGATTTGGAAGAGGCCTTTGAGGTGATCTGATCCAATCCCTTTCACAGCAAGGATAGAACTTTTCCAGAGTATTGAACCCATGTTCTCTGACTCCAGAGCTGTTTCCATGCCACCACTAATAAGATAAATTCTAATAGGGATAAATGTGAAGTCCTGTGTTTTAGGTTCACAAAGCCCACTGTACAAGTAGAAGGTTGAAGAGACGTATCTGGGAAATAGCTCATGTGAAAAGATCTAGGGGCTTCAGTGGCCTCCAAGCTCATTGAGTCAGTAGCGTTAGCATGACAGCCAGAAAGATTCATGCTACCAGACTGTAGTATAAAAACAAAGCTGCACTGTCCTCTGTCCTCAGCAGACCAGCTCAAGAGCATTACGGCCAATTTTTGCTGCTACCTTCTACGAAGGACATTGACAACTGGAGGGCATCCAGGGGAAGGTGAACAGGATGTTTGGGGGACTCACACAATGAAAGGAACCGGGGCTGTTTGGCTTGGACTTAGGGGAACATGTTAGCTGACTTCCAATATTGAAAGGGCAACCATGTGGAACACGGATTAGACTTGTTTGGTTTGGCCCAGGAGAGCAGAATTAGGAGCAACGGGACTAAGTTGCTTGAGAAGCAGATTTGGGCCCAATGTAAGAAAAAAACCAAAAACCTGTTACAATCTGAATTGTCGGAAAGTGAAATGGAAACTTTGGGAGGCAGAAGAATCCCCATCACTTGACATGGAGGGAGGCTTGCCGAACACTTGTCTCAAGTCCAGTTGAGATGCTGGATCAGTAAGTTGTGACTGGGGGTTTGAGATGAGGTATCTCTGGCTTACAAGCTAGACAAGAAGGATGGGTCCAGGTGGGGCACTGTACTGGGGGCTCTGGGGAAACCTGGGAGACCTGAGTGGAAAAGGGAGAAGGAAATGGAAAGGGAAGTGACCTTGAAGAATCTGGAGACCCTTGAGTACCAATGTCTAATTCCCTCCCCATATCTACCCCAACAGACAGCTGTTCTGCACTGTTGTCCCTGGTTAGAGAAGAGCTTCTTTTACCCTGTAAGGGACAGGGTCTTGGGAGTCCCAGGCCTTTCTGAAATTAGAGATGGATCTATACTACTGCTCTTTCCCTGGGAAAAAGTCCCCAGAGCTTCCAGATCCCAGGGCTTACATACTACAGTGCTCGGGGCACAAAAAGGCTCCAGGGTCCAAATCCACTACTTGGCCTCCATTACCATAGCCATCCCTATTCCCAAGTCTTCCCAACACCCACCTGGGAATGCCTGAAGTTCCAGTGATAGGCCCAGGTTGGGTTAGGGGTGGGGGTGTAGTCCCTTTCAGTGGCTGCAGCGTCAGGCTTGCTCTTGCTTCTGTTCTGGCTCTGGGCTTTGTTACCAGTGTACCAGGTATGGGCAGGTGCTGACTCTGTCCTTGGAGGGGCGGGGCCTCTATAAAGTCAGGCCTGCCCCCTGGAGGAGAGGGCTTGGAAGGACCTGGTGTAAGGACCAGTTAGCTGTTAAAGCAACCTGGTGCACCAGAGAAGGAAGGGATGGTTTAACCCATGTGGCAGGGTCCTTCTGCTGAGCCTGGCCTCTTGCTTCTTCTCAGGGCTCTCATATACCAGGAAATTTAAGATTTCCCTGGAGTGTGAAAGACTTAGGTGCCCCCAGCACTAGGTGTCAAATCAACTAAGGATTTAGCGTCACTCCTCCCCACCCCACCCCTACCCCTTTGTCTTTTCTCAGAAAACATCACTAGGAGAGGGGACACTGACAATTCCTAATTAGGAGTTAGAGTAAATTACTTAAATTAATAATATATAGCCATCTCTGGTTCCAAATAACAGGGTTATGTCTCACTTGATCCTTTTCCCCAGCAATCCTGTGAGGTAGATGGGGTAGAGATTACAGCTCCATTTATACTTAGAGAACAGAAAGATCCAGAGGGTCATTGGGCTAGATGGTCTCTGAACTAGACGGAACCAAAAAGAGGTCCTCTATTACACTTATACCTGGGCAGAAATTTCTTCTATAATATTCAAGGCA
The DNA here is from genome assembly GCA_011680675.1 of Gymnobelideus leadbeateri. Classification (NCBI taxonomy): domain Eukaryota; kingdom Metazoa; phylum Chordata; class Mammalia; order Diprotodontia; family Petauridae; genus Gymnobelideus; species Gymnobelideus leadbeateri. The sequence goes on along the minus strand of WOXC01008665.1, from coordinate 553,586 downwards.
AGCATCCACCTTACCTTTTCTTGGAAACCCCCATTGATGGGAAACCCTCTATTTCTTGTTAGCAATGTTAAGAAGTTTTTTCTTATGTTGATCTGGACTACTTCTTCAACCTTCCACTCGTGGCTTTTGGGACCTAGGAGAACAAGCTAAATCCCTCTTTCACAAAACAGCCCATGCTCTCAGCATTCACACTCCCTGTCATCCCTAGTTCCTTTGGATGATTCCTAGGTGCCCTGGTTTCAAGTTACCTTGCTCTATTTTCACTGTCCTGGGGATGTGTTCTACTTTGCCAATGTTCTTTCTAAAACATGATGGCAGTTTACATGTCTTACTCTGGATATGGTCTAATTATGGCAGAATACAATGGCAGGCTATCTTATTCCTGATTAGAGTGAGCAGGGTGACTGATGGACAACCTGATTGTGTCCACTGGCACTCATGAGATGTCAGAAGGCCTGAGGAAGGTCCATGGCCCTTATGGAGAATTTATGGGAGGACACTGACAAGTCACCCAGGAGAAGACATGGAAGGGTTGCCATTTGTACACCATGGAGAGAAGGCTTGCAATCAGTGAGGTCACAAAACCATAGCATATGGAAATATTCCTCTAGTCATAAAAGCATTATACTGGCTTTGGGGATAACCAGGCCTTAGTCTGTTCAGCTATAAAATTAGAGAGCTGTACTGTGATAAAGTTCCTTATGTATTTAACTCTATATTATAAGCTTCTTCTAGCTTTAACATTCTGTGTCCAAAGTTCCTGTGACCTGTTGATATTCCATGTTTTAAGGGCCCTCCCAGCCTTGGCAGTGTGTGTTCTAAGACCCCTCCCAGCTCTGATATCCTGGGTTCTAAGGGCCCTCCCAGCTCTGACATTCTGTGTTCTGAGGGTCCTCCTAGCTCTGATATTCTGTGTTCTAAGGGTCCTCCTAGCTCTGACATTCTGTGTTCTGAGACCCCTCCCAGCTCTGACATCCTGGGTTCTAAGGGCCCTCCCAGCTCTGACATTCTGTGTTCTGAGGCCCCTCCCAGCTCTGACATCTTCCATTCTGAGGTCCTTTCCTGCTCTTTGGCTTCATAATTTTGCCTCCCAGTCTGGCCTGGCCTGGAATTGCTTCCCCAATCCTCAGAGCAGCCTGGGGTGAGATCAGGAGGAAGTGCCCCACATTCACCTTTGCACTAATTTCAGGCATGGGCTGAAGTTTCAGAAAGCCTTTTGCCTGCTCCCATGAGCCCCCTGAACCCCAAACTTGAGCCTCCTTATACTGGGTTCTTAACTCACAGAAGTTAGGGTGGGAGGTGGGGGGAGGCACAGAATCAAGAGTCGGACAGAAATGAGGGAGCAGGGGAAGGGGCCTTGGAACTTGAGCAGTCATCTCCAGGGGAGTCGAGTCCTCCCCAGGGGAAGCTTCTTAGTTAACAGCAGAGAGCTGTATCCCTCAAGCCTGTTTTTGTTTTGTTAGGTGGTTTCTCTGAGTTGTTTTCTGCCCTTGCAAACCTCCAGAGAGAAGGTCCCAAAGTTCTTTGGCCCTGTCTGACTCTAAATCCGTATGCTCCTGGAACCCTGACACCTTTAACAAAGTATTAAAAACCCCATTTGCTTTCAAATCTGTTATGCAATCTGTGAGATGGAGTCAGAAATGAGGAGCAAAGCTGGCCCCTCTCTTCGGGAGGAGGAGGAGGATTGGATGAAACTGGTCACTTCCCTGGCCCTGCTAAGTGGGGGCTGGGAGATAAAACAGCCCCATCTTCTCCTGTGGAGAGATCTTCCTTTGACACAGTGTTTGTGGGTGGGCTGGAGCTTCTCCAAGCCCCACTGGGAGGAGGGTCAGACCTCGGGTGGCCCAGGGGGGTACAGTGCTGGTGGGTTTCCTTACAGAGCCACTCCTCCTTGGGTCAATGGATCCCAAATAAAATTCCAGTGCCCTCTAACCAATACCTGCAGACAACCAAAGCCTCTCTGCCCTTTCTGATTGATCCTCTCATGTCTGGCCACCCTCATCACTGTGACTCCACTCATCTTTCTGAGGCAGGACCTCAAGGCCAAGAGCAAAGACATTCTTTGCTCTGATTTGTTCTTCTCATCACTTCTCCACCCCGAAAGGACTTAACCTGGTATTACAATGACATCTCCTTATCATCAGACAAACATTTATAGAGCCATAGACTGTCTGAGCTAGAAGGAACCTTACCTTTTGAGATGACCTGGTCGAAGGTAACTCATACCCCTCTCTGCCTGGCAGACCTTTTCCCCTGGCTTTTTACCTTTCAAGGCTGCCTTAGATTTTTCTTGTAACCTGTCACTTAGCCATGTCAGAGACACAGTATAATTTGCCCCAGTCATATTTCCTGCCTTTGGGAATGACCTTCCAACTAATTTACATGTCCATTTGACCCTGAGGTTTTCCAAGGAGCCTTTCCTTTGAAAGCCTTCCCCTTCAGATTCTGGTTAGATTGTAATAATACTTTAACGTAGTGCTTTAAGATTTACAGAGCATTTCCCTCTAAGTTAGACAGCTTAAGGACCATCACCCTCATTTTATAGATCAAGAAACTGGGGCATTTAGAGATGGAAAAGTTTCTCTAGCAACACAACTGGCAAATGCTGGAGCCAGGATCTGAATTCATTTCAATCTCCCCTAACTCCAAGTCCAGGGCTGCCAGATACAGTTTTGGACTCAGAGGTGTGAAAATCTAAGTTTAAATCCCAGCTCAGGCACTTAGAAGCTCTGTAGCCCTAGGGAGGTCACCCTCTCTGAGCCTCAGTTTCCTCATCTATAAAATGGGGATGCTAATAGCACTCACATCTCAGGGTCATTGTAAGGATCAAGTGATGGAAAGTGCTTTATAAACCTGAGATGCCAGACAAACCTGAGCTATTCTTGTCCAACTGGGCCTTTCAATATTCTTTGCTACTGAGTGCTTCATAATTGTTTTCAAGTCATTTCACTTAATTATCCTTTCCCCTCCTCCCTCTGAGCCTAAATAGTCAGAACCTCCCCACCCCCCTCCCCCCACCCAACCCCACCCTGGTCTTTTTTCTTTTTCACTTCTTCCTCCCCATCTTCCACTCCCACACACAGTGCCTGGGGCCCAGCTGCCAGCTGGTGGCCTGCTTCTCTACTCACCTTGGCAGCTTTGGAAACAGTGGTGGTCAGGACTCAAGGTGGGAGGCAATAGGAAGAGGGCTGGGCCAGGAATCACAAGAATCTACCATTCATTAGCTGTCAGCTAATCGCACAGAGCCTGCATTTCCTCATCTGCAAAACTGGGGCTAAATCCTGCCCTGTCAGGTTCTCCCTGGGAAGAGGCTTTTAATAAGCAAGTATCAGAAAGGAAAACGTTCACTGAACAAGCAACCACTGACCTGGGTCCATGGTCCCGTTGTTTCCTCTGCTGGTTATCTGGACTTCCACTTGATCACCTGTGCCCATGGTGGTCCGCTGGCCTACCCATGCCATGCCTGCATTGCTCTGCCCAGGGCTCTTGGCTCCTGTCCTCCACCCTGGACTCTAATTACTTGGTGTTTCTGGCCACAGTTCTCTTGCCTTATTCTGAAGCAACTCCATCATTCGACATCTCTGGAATCTTGTTTTGTTTTTAAACTCAAGCTTACTTCTTCCCTTCCCAATCTGGTCTCCACTGCATTTTCTCCATTCTCCACCTCTTCCTAGCTCTGGGTCAGTGAGCGCCCAGGCTCTCTCTGCAGGTGGGCATTCTGTGAGAAGGGGTCTGCAATTGTAAGATATCATACAGATGTCCAGTTCTTAGAACGACACAGACTGCTAGGTAGGCCCTGTCTGTGGGCCTGTACCCTTTGCCTGCTAAGTGGTATCTCTCCTTACTCTTCTGAGTTCTCATGCTTCCTCGATGTTTGAAACCTGCTTTCAGGAAAGGATCTGATAAAGTTCCATCATGCTAAGAAGTGAGGAGGAGAGAAGCTGGGGGGATTTTCCCAAGCCCTAGAGATCCCACTCCAGTTTATTTTAAAGGGCATCCAGATGACAGGCTCTCTAGGGTGTTTCCTGCAGGCCTAACTCAGCCTTAGGTGAAACACTGCCTTTTGGGGCAGCTATGTTCCCTAGGGGTGTCCGGGAACTCTAAAGACTTTCTGGTTATTCTTTGGCAGCTGGGTCACAGATGGTAAATTTCTGAGTCTTGATTGACAGGGACAAAATCCAATCTAGTCCAGCAGGCATTTATGAAGGTAACCCAGCCCCAGGTATGGTTAGACACTGAATAGGGTAAGGGGGTCTAACCCCAGACAGAGAGGGAGAGGGAGCCCCTTTCAAAAGAGAAATTGGGCAAAGCAAGAAGAGGGGAGGAGGTTAGGAGAATGAGCTTGGAGACTTTGCCTATGATCAGAGGTATCAGAGCTATCAGAGCTCATTGACAAAAACAAACCATAACATCCCATAACTTTAATTTAACACTGTACAAACGAGCCATTAGTCACAAAATGGATATAGTAACCTTTTTTTCTTTCTTTTTTTCCTTTTTCTTTATTATAAATACCGCATTCTGGGGAGTGGGGAGGATCAAAGAATGAGGGGAAGGAGAGAGAGGTTGTACAGGCACTGGGCCCAGCTTTCCCAACCATATCCCTCCAGGGCAGCTCCTTCCCTTGGGGAACCCCCTAAGCATTCCCATTCCACTGCATTGTTCCATTGCTGTCCTGGGGTTCCGGGGAGACCAAGCAGGACTGCTGATTATTAGGCACACTGGAGTGAGGATATGGGGCCTCTGAGCCATGATATAATTGCTGTTTTCCCATGAGCTAAGATGTTTCAACTCCTGGTCTCACTTTGTGAATACCGGTGATTTGAGAATGGATCTCAAATTTGCCTGAAAGGATCTGGCCCTGAAACGACTAACTGGGCAACCAGGGGTTGTGATCACAGCTAGAAATAGTTCCAGAAGGCAGGGAGAAGAAGGAAATCTCAGTTTTGACTTGGGGGTAGAGCAGCCCCCCTTTTCTCCCTGAGAATTCAGAGCTGCCTTGGGTAGAGTGATTTGAGCTAAGGGGAATGAGGAAGGCTTGGGCCCAATTCCAACAGCAGCAGAGTTTAGATAGGGATGGAGGATCCTTCCTTTCCTGAAGTGGACCTCCTTGGAGCACAGGCTGCTGGGCAGGCCTGCCATACAAAGTCAGCTACCAAAGATCAGCCCCTGGAAGTCCTTTTGGCCTCTGTCTCCCACACACAGCGAAAAGCTCTGTGGTCTTGTAGGGATACACGATGCACAGCCTATACTGGGCTACAAGTCATTGATTTCACCAGGACTGGGCCTGGGTCTATCCCAAGGCTTCTTTTCTTCTTGCTAGACACTTAGAGTCCTTGATTTGGGGACTGAGAGTTAACTATAAAGAGATCTGCTTCCCCAAAGCCTCCTTTCCTATACTTTATCCTCATCTTTAAGCTCCATTTGAAAAGTCAAGCTTAAGGTCAGGTTGACTGATATGATAACTTCTCACCAAAGAAACAATCCTATACTCAAAGCTAAAGTCCTTACTCCTCCATTCCTATCCCTTCCCACAATGGCATGCCTAGGTCCCTCAGACAGTCTCTCTGGCCCTACTTCTTGCCCTCTGGCAGTCTTTTTTTCCCAAGCCCCACATCTTTCTCTAAAATCTCTGAGGCTGGGACAGGGGGTCCATGCACTGTCTCACCTACCAAAACTAAACCACTCCAGCATCTTCCTCCAAGGGGCTGACATTGAGAGGACTCCTGAGGGGCTCTCATTTCCATGAGGCACTGTGTTGTTCACCCTCATGCTTGAGAAAGACACTAGCATGGAGGGAACCTGCAGCCCATATAATTAGGCTGCTGCTCTGAGGGGTTATGAGAACTGCAATGTGCATAGTCCATGGAAAAAGAAGAAAAACATTGCTTGGGAATCTGGGGCAGGTGGGGGGTTTGGAGCTCTCAGGCCCTGTGAAATTCTTGTCTCCACCTAGGAGTCAACAATGGCCACTGGCCAAATGGAGACTAGAGTCAGGAAACAACCCCTGTGGTTGAGGGGGAAATATCTGATCCCTGCACTGGTCATGGGCAAGCCTCACACCATTCATGGAGAAGTGACTTCTCTAGCTCCCTAAGGCTGCAGACCACTGGGAGGCCGCCATCCAGTAAGGCCCCAGCGGCAGACCGCCAGCACCGGTGGATGGCAAAGGGAGTGGGGCAGCCGATGCCATGGGCCAGGGGAGGAGGCGCGAAGCCTTCTATCAGAGGCAGCGTCCTGTCGCTCCTTCCCAGCGCTGAGGTCTGCTTGCCCACTCCCCGGGGAGCGGCTACTAAATGCGCACCGTGTTAATGCGCAAAGGTTGCACATTCTTCCCATTGGCATGGCTCTGACCGGGACTAAAATAGGAGCAGAGTTTCCCTGGAAACTTCTCCCGGAAGGTGTAGAGCCACGACATATCATCTGCATTGTAGAAGATGAGGAGTCCCTTGTCATAGTCCAAGAAGACGCCCACCTTCTCCAGTTTGTTCTTGACATTGAGCCGGGTCCAGGGCTCTGTACAGGCGCTGTACTGGTTGCCATCGTGCATGACAATGCAGTAAAAGCCTCGGCTAGGCTGGATCTGGATACTGCCCTTGCGGCTGACCGCCTCATGCGCCAGCCCAATCATCCACTGGGTCTTTTCTGACACCACTACCTCCCAGTAGTGGACACCACTGCCAAACGCCTCTGAGCCCAACACGGACACCTCCACATCGAAGCGCTTGGGTGAGTCCTGCAGGGGCTGGGGGTGGAGGTTCCCGTAGGCTACGATGGTGCAGTCATCAGACAGGATGAGTCGCTGATGGGCCGTGACAGGATCCAGGGTGAGAGCAGCCGGGACTGTGGAAGGAAGGACAGAAGACATGAGGGAGGCAATCCAGCTTTCCTGACCAAGAGAGAGTCATTGTCACGGACGTAGACAACAATGATTCTTTTTTTTTTTTTTTTGGCCTTTTGGAAGGCAATTGGGGTTAAGTAATGTGCCCAAGGTTACACGGCTAGTTTTTTTGTGTTAAGTGTCTTAGGCCGGATCCGAACTCAGGTCCTCCTGACTCCTGGGCCGGTGCTTTACTCACTGTGCTACCTAGCTGCCCCCAACAACGATTCTTAATGTCTATGCAGAACAGGCTGGGGAACATTGTAGTTGGGTTGATAGTTTGCTTTTATCACCTTGTGGAAATTTATTAACTCCACTATATATTTTTACCATTGTATGGAACCTGGAACCCAGCAAAGTTCCAAAGTTGGGAGGAAAGGTCATTTTAAAAACAAAACACTTAATTACCTCTCTAAGACAGCAAGAAGAATGAAGAGAGTTCTAGACTAGAGGCCAAAGACAGAAAACAAAAAGACATATGTACCAAAATATTCATTGTAACGATTGTTTTGTTGTACCAAGAAAAAAAATCGTGAACCAAGCTGGTGTCCATTAAATGGAGAATGGCTGAATGGTATGTGAATGCAGTAGAATATTATTGTACCACAAGAGATAACAAATATGAGGAATTTGGAGAAGTACAAGAAAATATGTAAGAGGGGTACAGACCAAACCAGAAGAGTAACATATACACCCTTCACCTGACCCACCCACCCCCATCCCAATCCCTCTCCCACACTTTTATCTTTCCTTTTTGTGACTGAATTCCTAGAGAAGGTGCTACAACCTCCTCTCCCCCCTCTCTCTTAACAGTCTGGCTTCCAACCTCATCATTCAACTGAAAGCACTTTCTCCAAAGACCAACGATCTCTTAATCCCTGCACTGAGTGACTTTTCATCTATCCACATTCTTCTGGACCTCTCTGCAGATTCTGACACTGGGATCCAATCACTTTCTTCCCTTTGATACCCTCTTCTCTGGGTTTTTGAAACACAGCTCTCTCCTGGTTCTTTCTCCTTCTTGTCTGACTACTCCTCAGCCTCCCTTGCTCTATTTTCATCCAGACCATGTCCATGAACTGTGGGTGTCCTCCCAGGCTCTCTTCTCCTCTCCTTTCATCCTGTTGTGCTTGGAGATCTTATCAGCTCCTATAGAATCAATGTTCATTTCCGTGCTGATGATTCTTGGATCTGCTTATCCAGCCCTCTCCAATCCTGCACCTCCAACTGCCTACCAGACCTCTCACAATGGATGTCCCACAGACTGTAAATTCTTTGAGGGCAGGGGCTCTCTTGTGACTTTTTTGTATCATCAGTGTTTAGCAGTGTCTGGCACACAGTAAGCTCTTAATAAACAGTAACTTATCTTAAACTCAGTGAGTCTAAAATTAAACTCATTATTTCTCCCGACCCCTACTCCTAATTCTCCTCTTCTTAACATGCTGTTATCATAGAGGGTACCACCATCCTCTCAGTCACCCAGACTAACAACCTGGGTGTTATACCCAACTCCTCATCATCTCTCACCCCTCCTACACAATCTGCTGTCAAGTCCTATCAATTTTACCTTCACAATATTACTCTTGTTGCCCTCATCTTTCCTCTGACGTTGCCACCATCCCAGAAAGGGGCCCTTATTTCCTCATGTCTGGACTAGTCTGATAGCCTTCTGGTCGGTTTCTCCCACTCTAGTCCCTCTTCCATTCAGCTATCAAATTGATTTTCCTAAAGCATAGATCTGGCCATGTCATCCCCTTTCTCAATAAACTCCAGTGCCCCCTATCACTTCCAGGATCAAATGCAAACTCCTGTGTTTGGCTTTTATACCTTATTTCCCTCCAATGGTCTCTTTTATCCAGTGATGCTCCTTGCTGTTTCTCACAGGAGACGATCCATCCCTGCACTCTCAGCATTCCCTCTGGCCATCCCCTGTGCCTGGAATGCTCTCCCTTATCTCCACCTCTTGGCTTCCTGCCTTCCTTCAAGTCCTAGCTAAAATCCCACCTTCTAGGAAAAGTCTTTCCTGATCCCCCTTCATACTAAAGTCTTCCCTCTAAGATTATCTCCAATTTATCCTACACACATCTTTTTGCACATGGTTGTCTCCTCCATTAAACTGTCAGCTCTCTGGAGGCAGAGACTACTTTTTGACTTTTTTATAAGTGCTAACTATAGCACTTAGCACAGTGCTATAGTAGGTGCATAATAAATGCTTACTGAGTTGCTCTGACAATGACTATAATAATGTAAAGAGAATGAAATTAAAACGAAGACAAATGGTCATGTGATGACCGATCTTGGCTCTAGAGAAGGGCTAAGGATGCAGCTCCTTTTGGCAGAGAGGTGGCACCCTATAGATGTAGAATACACTATTGTTGTTAGTTTTGCTGGATTGTTTTTCTTCATTACAAGTGGGATGACATGTAATAAAGAGAATGTGTCTATAAATGAATGTGATGTAAAAATTAAAAGTTCCAATGAAATGTTTTTTTTAATAAAATAAGGAGAGAGATCCATAGATCCAGAAATGGAAGAGAATGCAGAGGCCATCCAGTCTAAGCCCCTGTAGTTTACAGATGAAGGATCTTAGACCCTTGTTCAAGGTAACATAGATTGTTAGAGAGCTTTGTTTAGACTAGGGCTTGAGATGGGTCTCAGAGGGGATGCATTCCATTCTCAGTATGCATAGGGAAGGAGCAGTGAGTGAGACAAGGAAGAAGACTTTGATAGGAAAGCCAACAGGGCTGGCAACCAGAGGCCTGCTCCAAATAGTGGGGTGATCTCTGGGGCACAAAGGAATTTCACTCACTTGGGTTCAAGTAATGGCCCTGCTTCTTAAAAAACAAACAACAAAAAGCCTGGGCCATGATTGTGATTCAGCTTTCATTTCAAAGAGGTCAGATTTGGTGGCCATAATGAATATTAGCACTGGGCCTAGAATCAGGAAGACTCATCTTCATGAGTTCGAATCTGGCTCCAGACACTCACTAGCTGTGTGACCTTGGGCAAGTCACTTAACCTCGACCTCAGTTTCCCCATCTTTAAAATAGGGATGATGATAATATCATCTATTACACAGGGTTGCTATGAGGATCAAATGAAATAATATGTAAAGTGCTTTGCCAACATTAAAGTTCTATATAATGCTATTATTTTTACTAATAATTATAGTGCTCTTCATTGACACAGATAGTCAAGAACTGATTGCTGTGTCCCAAAACAGAAGGTATGTGTCACGGCTAAGTACCAAATTACAACTAATGTCCATAACAGTCCTTACTAGAATTGGATCTCCATTTACATGTCTACTCACCACAGGTAGCCATTTGTTTAAATAAGTTTCTTCCTGGCGCACAGTAAATACTTAATGAATGCTTTCATTCATTCATTCCTTGACCATGACCAATATTAAATTAAAGTGCTTATATTACAAAAAGCAAACTTGATTTTCATGAGTTTTGCATTTTGTACCAAAAAAATAGCCTCAGTGAACACTCTTTCTCGGTCTGAAAACACTCATCAAGGGCAAAGGCAGCATTAAAACAACAGAAGCATCAACAGAAACACAATTCTCTAATCTGCTGTTTTCTCATGCTGTGGACATCTGCTGTAGTTCAGTGAAGGGCAAGGTCCATCAGATGGACACATTTGTTAATACCCTCCTTCATCTACCACCCCTAGCATATCAGGGAGAGAAACCTAACAAAAAAGACACAGTCCCCAGTTTTCCTGGGCCTCAGCCTTTTTATTTTTAGAAGAATCCTTGCTTCAGCTCTTTTTATTTTCTGAGTTGAGGTGAGGATTCATGGGTTAGAAGCTGTGATGTGTTTTTGTATTTTTTGGATACCGACTATACACAAAGGTAAGGTTATCATGCAGTTAGGAGTCACTCCCCTTCACCTCAGAAGCATGTCTGTTTCTCTGTCAGGAGGTGGCAGACCAAAGTTGACAACTGTGCCCTCTAGCCCACATTTCCCCGGATCAGTGCAGTATTGTGTGGTAGCTGGGATAATGTTTAAATGCCTTCTGCTGTTTACTAAAAAAAAAAAAAGCTTGTGTTGGTAACATGTCTGATTTCTAGAAAATGACAAGTTGACAGGCATTTATTAGGCACTTGCTGTGTGCCTTTAATATGTCAGCAGTAGATAGCCCTCAGGGGCCCTGGGTGTGGCCTCTCAGAGAGCCATGGGCTCAGAGATTGTTTGCAGAGTTGGAAAAGCTTCCAGTCACCAGAAAAAGCTTTCCAGGCTCCCCACATCCTGTGGGACAAAATCGGACTTCTCTGCAGCATTCCAAGCTGCTGAGGAATTCTTGCCCGGAGCTGATGAAGGCCGGGCCCCCAGAGACAGTTCAGAAAGGGACTAAATGCTCTTTGTTCCCGGGTTTGCAGTCGGAGGCAGTATGGGAAACGGAAGCGTCCCCTGAAGTGGATAGAACTTTGTCTGACCCCGAGATTCCCTGGCATGTCAGCATTTTAATGGGCAAAATGGGGCAGCAGGGAGGAATAAGGAGGGGGAAGGGGAAGAGAACTTGGGTTAGGAAATATAGGGGCTTGCTGGATGATACCACTTCCTCTGCAACCTCCCACACTGCTGGTTCAGCAGGAGGAGAGTTCAGTCAAGTGGACAAGCATTTATTAATCGCCTACTATATGCCAGGCACTAATTGCAGGAGGTGCTAAGCTCAGCCTACTTCTTTCCTTCCCAACACTACTTCCAAACCAATCTTATGCCCATCAGCATGCTTACACAGAGGTCAGAAAAAGTGATACAAGGACATTCTCAGGATTTCTCTTGTGCGACATGGGGGATGATGGTACAGGACCATCCAGCATGGTGTGCCCACATGAAAGAAGGTGCTGTGCTTTATGAGCAAAGCAGAATTGCAGAAGCTCAAAAGAAACGTGAGATGTACAAATTTAGAGACATCTTCACTGCAAATGCTCCCATGGACAATGTATACCTGGCCTGTGGTAGAGCCTTCTGAGCTCATATTGGTCTGATCAGCCACAGGACCAACTGTACCTCGATCCCAACACAGCGATGCCATTTTGGTCCTCTCTGAGCACGAAGGGCAACAATCAAAGTCACTAACATGCTCCTCTTTTGAGGTTCCCACCAAGTAACTTGTGCTGCCCCTCTCCACTGTAACTGACCACCCTCTATGACCCTTCCACTATCCCCCATGACTTCAGATCCTGGCTCACAGTTCCTCTCCACCCAATCTCCTGCTGTCATCCTCAATAACCATCCAACTTCTCAGCTTCCAGCCCAACTGTGGGTCACATTAGACAAGCTCTAAGGTCCTTTCCAACCCTGAGATTCCAGGATTCTGTGAATGCCTCAGTTCTGGAGACTTTCATGCTGACTGTAGGACTATTAAAAGCTAAGTTTCCAGCTTGGGAGGGGAGGATCCTGAGAAGGCTTCAAGAGGGAACCTTCTATTTACTAGCTGTCTCTATTGGGTGTCTATTAGGCTCCAGGAAGAAACACTATTCCTGTGGTTTTGTGATCTGGTATTTGTTCCCAAGTAAGTACCAGGTACACAGCCCACTGCCTGGCCCACTGTAAATGCTATGGAAATGTTGACTGCTATTACAATTTGTTTTCAGATCTCACCTGAATCTGCGGTATCATTTTCTTCTTTTCCATCCCTTCTGGCCTTTCACTTGTAATGAACTTCGTTTTTGTCCTCCCCGCTAATGGGGGGCAATGCAAGATAGTGGAGAGAGCACTGGGATTGCAGTCAAAAAGATCCAAGTTCCAATATATAATAGCTGTGTGACCCTAGGTAAGTCATTTATGATCCCTGAGCCTCAGTTTCCTCATGTGTAATATGAGGAGGAGGTTGGACCAGATGGGCACTAAGATTCCTTTTAGATCTAAATCTGTGATCCTGTGACCTGCTTGTAAATCCTGGCTCTGACACTTACAACCTATATACCCATTAGATTGTAAGCTCCTTAAGGACAGGGGCTGTCTTTTGTGTCTTTTTGTATCCCTGGCACTTAGCATTGACCCTGGTACACAGCAGGCACTTAATAAATGTTTACTGACTGACTAATGTGACTGTGGGCAACTCATCTAACTTCTCTGGACCCTCAGAATCTTTATCCAGAAAATGTGGGGGTTGGTCTAGATGATTCCAGCTTTAAACCATAATCCTGTCCCTTGGACACTGAACGGACGCCATTTCTGCTATTTCGTTACTTCCCTTATGACTTAGAGCCACAGACTCGTGAAGCTAGAAGGGCTCTCAGAGAAGATGTCATCTAGGGGTCTTTTACTCTTCTGTGTCCTAGACCACTGATCAGTGTCTGGTGATGCCTATGCCCCTCTCTTCTCAGAATCACGTTTTTAAATATATAAAATAAAATACATAGCATTACAAAGAAAGCCAAAGGATAGTGAAAATAAAGATGTGATTTTTTTCCCCCAAATCCACAGAACTGAAACCTATCCATGGACCCTCCCCCTTGGGCATCTGGAGACCCCAGATTAAGAGACTCTGATCTCTAAATTAAGCCTGCCATTTTATAGGGGAGGAAAATGAGGCCCAGAAAAAACTGACTTGTTCAAGAGCACACAGACAATGAAGTTAGCTGAGTGAGGAATCAAACCCTGGTCTTTCTGCCCATCGTAGCCCACTGCCTCTCACTATTCCACCCCATAAAAGCAGCAGCAACTGACCAGTTGGAATCCCAAACTCAGCATGGTGGCCATGCCTTTGCACAGGCTGGCCTGGCTCTGGAGAATGCTCTCCCTCCTCACCTTCCTGTCTTAGGATCCTTGATTTCCTTCAGATTTGGCTTATATGACACCTTCTAAGGGAGGACCTGCTCCTTAGTCATTGATGTTTTCTCTCCTCCTGAAATTATCACATCTATACTTATCCGGTTAAATGTGGTACCTTCCCCACATGCCCTTTTTCCCCCTGCCCTCATATGACAGAAGTTCACTAAATGCAGGAAAAGCTTCATTTTGGTCTTTTTATCCCCAGTGGCTGGCACTGTGCCTGGCACACAATTACCAGGTGCTCAATGGATGCTTATTGGATTGGACTGAGATCTGACAGATGCAAGCTTCAGCAGCCATACCAAGGAGATTTAGGTGACCGATGCCTACAAGGAAGGGAAGCAGAAGGCTCCAAAGGGACTCCTGTGGGCCAGAGGAGTTACCAAAGCAGCTGCTGGCTTATACTATCAGACATACTGAGACCCCTCTCTCAGGGCCCCAGGAAAGGCAAGAAGACAGAGCCTTCCTCTGGAGCATCTCTGGCATCCCGGCTTCCTCTCTAATCTCACTCTAGAAACACAAGGCTCTGTTCTTGGATTGCTTACATGCTTCTTGGGGAAATGTCTCTCACACATAAGTAAACACTTGCAAAGCAACATGCAAACAAAAGCCAATTAAAATAATTCAAGTAGTGCCAAGGGACTGGAGAGTAAATGAGGAATCAGTGTGAGATGGGGATAATCAGGGAAGGCTTCCTAGAATAGGTGAGTCTGAAGAAGGGAGGGAGAAACAGAAATTCACAGGAAGGAGAGGGAAGGGCAACTCTTGGGTCTTTCCCGAAGAACGGCTGCAAAGAAACGGTGTGGAAAGGAGGGTGACCAGCAGCCTAGGCTGGACATAATAGGAATATTTAAGAGAGCTGAGCCTGACAAGCGAGGTGTAAGGCCTGTAAGGGTGGGCAGAGGGGTCTGGATCAGGGTGCCACAATTGACTCTTGGGCAAGGAGAGGAGAGGTGATAAGAGCTTGTTGATGTGACATTTATATAGAGCATCAAAGTTTAAAAAAGCCCTTTTGTGTGTGTCACACACAATGGCCTTATAATGACCGAGTGAGGCAGATTCTTCAAGTATTACTGTCTTCATTTTAGAGACAGGGAAACTGAGGAGCAGAGAGTGGGTCACAGAAGCAAGATTCAAACCCAGATCCTTCTTCACTCCAGGGCTGATAACTGCCTTGAGCAAGGAGCCCGAGGAAGATTATTCCACCTGACATGTCTAAAGTCATAGAATGGATAGAAACTCAGGGGAGACCAGTTACCTTCTGGGATACTACTGTGGGAGGTAAGGAGAGTGGAGGTCTGGACAAAGCCAGGGGCTAAAGCAAGAGAAATCCAGGCAGGTCAAAAGAGCTTTCTGGGGGGAGCCACAGAAAACCTGAGCTCCCAGCATGCCCCTCTTTCCAGTTGTATTTCCCAATAATATTCATCCTGTACCTAGCAGTCATGCCATAATCTTCCATGAGTATCTCTTGGATGAATGAACCTTAGTTTCTTCCTCTGGAAAACAACGGCTTGGAATATATAGTTTGTAAAGTTTCTTTTAGCTGTGTCTAAGGTCCTCATGCTGGATTATAAGGTCCCTACCATTTGTGACATTCTATGTTTTAAGGTCCTCACCATTTCTGACATGCCGTTCTTAGGTCCCTTCCATCTCTGATATTCAGCGTTCTGACATTTACTATGTTCTAAGCTCCTTCCTAGCTATGGCATTCTGTGTTCTAAGGTCCATTCTAGTCTTGATATTCTGGGTTGTAAGGATCCTACAAGCTCTGACATTCTGGTTGCTCCTGGCTCTAACATTCTGGGTTCTTAGGGACCTCTCTGTTCTGACATTCTGTGTTCTAAGGCCATTCCTGATTCTAACATTCTGGATTCTAAGAGTGCTCCCAGATACAACATTCAGGGCTCTAAGGGGACTTTCAGCTCTGACATCCTATGTTCTAAGGGTGATCTCGGCACTGACATTTTATGTTCTAAGGCCCTTCCTGATTCTGATATTCTAGGTTCTAAGGCCCCTCCCAGCACTGACAGTCTATAACTGAAGGTCTTCATCTGCCCATCTCCCTGTGGGCATAAGCTGATGATGCTCCTTGGAGAGAAATTTCATCACTAACAATGCTGTTGCACCATTTCCACCTCTCCATCCAAATCATGCCCCAAAGTCCCCCTGCCCCATGCAGGGAGCTGAGAACATGCCCCTCCTCCCCAGAGGGGCTGCACCCCTAGATCCCCAAGGAAAGCTGGACAGCACCTTACCAGGGTGGATATCCTGAAAGAGAGACTTCCAGATAGTATACTGCAAGGGGCCTGTGTACTTGGAGGTGGGAAAGTCTTCATAGGTCAGGTTTGTTTCATGAATCTTCCCTTTGAGCCTGGAAGGACAGTGTTCTGGATTAGGGGCTAACTTTGCATTTACTTCCAGGCATTTGCAACACTGCCCCACCCAAGATGGCATGGATACAAAGCAGAGATGGAGGAGAGGAAGAAGGAAGAGAAGCCAGGTTTTCATGGGGCCCACACAGCCTACAGAGACACAATCCCCCCAATTTTCCTTGGACCATGTGCCGTGGTCTAGATCTCTCTTTATCTGTCTCTATGTCTCTGTCTCTCTTTCTCTCTCTCTGTCTCTCATCCCCATCAAAACTGTGTTAGTCTTTCATCCCATTCCCTTCAGGCTTTGTTAGATGACTGGCTAACTAGACTGATTAATTGACATGAGGTGTTAATGGTTCATATTGATTTCTTGTGTGCCTTCTTCTTAGAGGGCATTTGTACTCTCCTAGATGGAATGGTAACAGAATGATGGGATTCCTGGCACAGTGGTAGGTCTCAAGCTACGGCCTTGATTCTTTCTGTTAACTTAAGCCCTATCTTTACCTTGCTCTCTCTTTCCTGGGTCAGTCACTCAGTCCTAGATAGAGGCCAACCAGCCACAGTATTTTGGCCACTAGTTCCTATGTGAATGTTGGTTATCAGTGGCTGATGACTAACAAGGACTATGGTCCTTTCAAAGACTTCCCAGGAGACTCTGCAGCCTTCCAGGTCACTGAGGAACTCTCAGGGAGAGAAGGGAGCCACCTTGTTAGGACAGGCCTTGGAAGGCCAACACGGTGGACTGTTCTTGCTATAATGGCTTCTGTATCTACTCAGTCCTCCTACCCATCCAAACTGCTCATTCTAAACTGCCAACCTAGTGTGGGAATTGGGTGGACTGGATCTAAGTCTCAGCTCTGCCACTAATAACTGTGGTTTTCTTATCTTCTCTGGGCCTCAGTTTCCTCATCTGTAAAACAGGGAGAATACTATTTGCCTATTGCTCTGGAAAACTTGAAGAACTGAACAAATGTCAGCCCTCAGTGCCCACTGAGGGCCTTTATTAAAAACTGAGGCAGATGTCCAGAGAGAATAGACCGGGTTCATGTAGGCTGTGTGCCCTGCTCCCAGCCCACAGGTTAAGTAGGCATGTTCTTAGCTCCCTGCTCACAATGCCTTCCTCCCTCATGCCTCCTTGGGTTCTCACCAAATGGTGCTCATGGTCTTTAATCATGTAGCATGTGGCCTCCCTCCCATCAGTAGGTGCTATTATCACCCCATTTTATAACTAAGGAAATTCAGGCTGAGCTGTGCAGTGACGTGCCCAGGGCTATACAGCCAGTAAATGGCTGATAGACTCAGAGCTCAGATCTTCCTGCCTCCAAGGTCAGTCCTGGATTCTCTAGCTGCCTCATGGCATGGCATGTTCCATGCCTTCTTTGGTTCCCCTGATGGCTCTTTTCTCTATCTTTCTTTTTAATTCTTTGAGTAGGGGAGGAGGAGAGAGATATATTTGAAAGTGAAGGGGATGGAAAAATAAAATGGGTCTGTGCAAATTTAAAAAAGAAATGATGCCATCTGTACTTTACATCTGTACAGAGCTTTATGATACACTTTTTTTCTAAGTGAAGATCACAGTCACCTAACGCTTCCCTTGGGGTGCCCAGACTGAGGAGGAGCAATCCCTTACTGCCTTCTAGTCTAGGGTCAGGATTGCCTCCTGGCAGCCACTGGAGGAAAGGGGGAAGAAGGAAGAAGAAAGCAGCCGGGGTGGATGCATGGAGGAAGGGCCCCTCCCTGGATGGACTCCTCTAGTCCCCACCACATACCGCTCAGACAGGGAGGCGACCCCAGCCAGGAAGGCATGCCTGTCTGCCTCAGCCAGCCGCTCCTGAAGGATCTGGCTGCCCTCCTGGACCCTGCGCAGCTGCTGACTGTAGCGCTGTATCTTCTGCTCGATGTCTGTCAGGGTGCGGGCTGTGTCCGCCTCCAGCTCCTCCAACATGGCCTTCTGGCGCTCACGCAGCAGCCGGTGCAAGCGCTCAAAGGCCTCCCCGATGGTGGCCCGCAGGCTCTTGGTGGAAGACTGCAGAGAACACACACAGTGTGAGGCAAGGCGTGGGGCACAAAGCAGCAGCACTGGGGTACCAGTGGACAAAAGCACAGGGTGGGAGCCAGGGGCCCTGGGTGATGCCCTGGCTCTCTCACTAACCAGCTCTGTGACTCTGGGCAATCAGCTTCCACTCTGTCATTTAAAGAGCTTTTTATTTTATTTTTTATTTTTATTTCTGTAAAATGGGATAATAGTACCTCACCTGACCTACCTCACAAATGACCACGTGAATAGGAGATTCAAAAATATTTGTAAAGTTAAACATGTTATCTAAATGAACTCAGTGTGCCTACTATGAGCAAAGCACTATGTGAGGCACGAGGGATACAATAGAGCCCTCCTGGATGCACCATGTACAAGCACGGCAAATAGAAGATGGGGGTGATGAGAAAGAGCAGACAATGGGAAGGGAAAGAACATTTTCAGTAGAGGGGGTGAGGGAGAATGTTATGGAAGCTTCATGGCCCCTGAGCTGAACCGTGACAGAGGAGAAGAAATCTGAAAGGCTAAGAGGAAGGACTACAATCGAGGCAGGAGAGACGACAGCACAAATACGCACAGGTGGGTGATGGCACGTTGAGTCTGAGGAACAAGTAGTATAGTATTTGCCAGAATGTAGAATGGGCAGCTAGGTGGCACAGTGGATAGAGTGCCAGGCCTGGAGTCAGGAAGACCTGAGTTCAAATCTGACCTCAAGATACTTACCAGTTGTGTGACCCTGGGCAATTCACTTAACCCTCTTTGCCTCAGTTTCCTCATATGTAAAATGAGCTGGAGAAGTAAATGGTAAACCACTCTAGTATCTCTGCCAAGAAAACCCTAAATGGCATCACAAAGAGTTGAACATGACTGAAACAACTGAACAACAATGACAAAAGAATGTTTAAAAAGGGGGTAATGTGAAAGAAGCCCAGAAAGGTAGGTTGGAGCCAGAGTAGAGGAGGCTAAGCTGAGGAATATGTATTCTGTTCTAGTGACAATAGGGAGCCACTGAAGATCTCTGAGGAGGAGGAGAAGGACATGGTCAGACGTGCGCTAATTTAGGAAGACTATTTTGTTAGGGAAATAAACTGGAGAGGGAGGGAGGCAGGATGGAGCACGGAGGCAGAGAAACCAATTATGAGGCCAACCAATACTCCAGGGAGACTGGACTAGGATGGTGGTGGTGGCTGCCATGTTAGCGGTGGGAAGGGGGGGTCTCAGAGATGTTATAGAGGTAGAACTGATAGGATGTGATAGAATCCAGGAGGATTCCCAGGTTTCCAGCCTGGGTGACTGGATGGCCATCCAGGAAGGAGATGCAGATGAGGGGAGCTCTTAGCAAGCCCCCTTCCACTGGGGCTGCTTCTGAGGCCTGACTTCATGGCCCCGGCAGCTCAAGGCCAGGGAGAATCTCCCTCAGGGGATATGGGAGTTTTCTTCCCTAAAAAGTCAACACTAGAGGGGGGTGTCACCCCAAACTTGGAGGTGGCAGAGAGGGGAGACACCTCTGATTTTCCTTGCTGAGATGCATAAATCTGTGATAAATAATTACAACTTACATAGTGCTTTAAACTTTTTGTAGAGTGCTTTCCATCCTTCATCCCGACAACTTGGTAAGGTAGATATTGTCATGCCATCATCTCCATTTTACAGATGAGGAAACTAAGGCAAAGAGGGTTAAGTGACTTGCCCAGGGTCACACAACTAGGAAGTGTCTGAGGCCAGATTTGAACTGAAGAAGATCAGTCTTCCTGACTCCAGGCCTAGCATTCTATCCACTGTGCCGCCTAGCTGCCCAACCTCTATATTCAGCTGCTTCTAAAGAAATGACTGAATCTGAACACACCTCTAGAAAACCTACATGAGAACAGCTTCCCTAATTAACTGGCAACAGAAGGGAGAAGGCAACTTTTTCTTTCCTAGGTCTCAGTCTCATTTATGAGATTACCATTTGGGGGACTGTTTCATTCTTTGCATCTCCGGTGCCTAGCACCACGATGGGCCCATAGTAGATGTTTCATAAATACTTGTTGATTGATTGTAAAAGAAGAAATCGGACCAGATTAGGAGTTCTTAACTTTTTTATGTTACGGTCCCCTCTGGTGAAGCCCATGGACAGAATAATGGTTTTCAGTGCATAAAATAAAACAGATAACATTACCAAGCAAATCAATTAAGTTGAAATACAGTTATCAGAATATTTTTTAAAAAGGCAACAGACTCCAGGTCAAGAACTCCTGGCTTAGATGGTCTCTAAGGCCCGCTCTGGTTAGAACATTCTGGCTCTGAAGGCCTCTTCAACACCTTTTCTGTTCCCTTATCTATATAATGAACTGTAAAATATCGATCAAAAGATCCTTGAGGTCCCTTCTAGCACTAAATTCCATGATTCCCTAACTGAAGGTTTCTTCTGGCTCTAATGTTTTATGTTGGAAGGTCACTCTACCTACGATTCTGCATTCCCAGGTTCCTTCTGTATTCTCAGGTCATGGATTCCAATTGGATCTAAAGCTTCCCATGCTTTCAGTGGAGCAGTCTCCTGAGTATCTTCCAACCAAGACTGTGAAGCCTGGATGGATGATGGCTGTAAGGGGGTTATCACACTTCCTCAGTCAGTTACTACCTCTGCAGCATGGTGTAATGGGTGGAGGGCTGGCTTTGGAGGCAAGAAGAGCTGGGTTGCAGTCTCACATCTGACCCATACTGGACATCCCGGGCAAATCACTCTCTGAGTTATAGATGAGTCACCAGTCTATGACATGGAGAGAATTTCCATACTTGGAGCCCAGGATTTTGTACCAGATCCCTCAGTGGTCATGTGATCTTAAGTCCTAGCACTTAACTCAAATTGCTCATCTCCACTGCTAAATCCCACAATCTTTTTTCATTCCTTACCCTACTTGAACTTCCTATAGCTTTTTTTTTTGGAGGGGGGGAGGCAAGGGAATTGGGGTTAAGTGACTTGCACAAGGTCACACAGTTAGTGAGTGTATCAAGTGTACAAGGCAGGATTTGAACTCAGGTTCTCCTGACTCCAGGGCCAGTGCGCTACTCACTGTGCCACCCTCCCTATAGCTCTTCGAACAACATAAGATCCTCTCATCAGAGACACCCTCTCCTCCCTAATATGGCTCTTTCCTGGCTTTTTACCCGAGGCAGGTAGGTGGTGCAGTAGATCATGATGGAGTTGGAATCAGGAAGACCTGACAGCCATGTGATCCTGGGTAAGTCCCTTAACCTCTCTCAGTTTCCTCCTCTGCAAAATGGGGATAATGATAGCACTTATCTCACTGTGTTCTTGTGAGGTTCACATAGGATAAGGTAGGCAGAGTGCCTTTCACACCTTATAGCACTATGGAAATAATAGCTGCTATTACAATTTATTACTATTCCTCGTCATCTATACCCTGCCCCTTAAGTGTGAGGGTCTCTCAATTCAGAAGCCACACCCTTCAGGAGGCCCATCCTGACTCCCCTAGCTGCTAGGTTGGTGGTCCTGAAAGTCACTTTGTATCTCCATAGCATCTTGTATTTCTTTTTCTTTGTATGAGTTGTTTTTCCTCAAAAGAAGGTAAGCTCCAAGAGGACAAGAATTGTTTCATTTTCATTTGTGTCTTTGTATCTCTAGTGGTTAGCATGTACATAACAGTGCATTAAAAATGCTTGTTGAGTTCGCTACACCAAAGGAAACATAATCTAGGACAAAAAAACCCCCACCTACCTCCTGCACTGAAGACCTCTTTTTGTTTCAGGCCAGAAATAAATAACCCCCTCTGCCCCTCTTGCCTCCTACCCTTCTTGCTGGGATACTACGGCATCCTGTCCTATAGACTTATGTAGAGACATACTCAACTTTAACCTTCTAGCTAGTCTGGGACCAAAGGGCCAAGAAGCTTATAAGAGATTTTAACATCTGCTTCTGCCGTACCCATTTACTCAGTTTCCCATGTTTAAACTCCGGGTTTAATCTTTGATTCTTCCTTCTCCCTGACTTCTCACATCCAATCAGTTTCCAAACCCTGTGCCCAATTCCATCTCTGCAATCTCTCTCTAATCCATCCTGTAAAGGCTGAGGTGGAGAGGGTGTGCCTTGCAGAGGGGCATCCTGTGCAGTCATGAAAGTAGGAGTTGGAATGTCCTGAATGGGAAATGACAAGTGGGGAAATCTGGCTGGCATAGGGAATGACATGAAGTGAGTCTGGGAAAGTATTTGGGAGCCAGCCTATGGAGGGCTTTAAAGGTCAGGCTGAGTGTGGTTTATCCTGGCAGTAACAACCCAACTCCAATGCCACCTGTTCGGCTAGTCTTCTCTGTTTCCCTGTGATTGGTAAGAGGAAGCAATATATTATAACAAAAAGAGTACTGATCTTGGAATCAAAGGCCAGGGGAGGATCCAGGGTTGGCCACTTGGTATTGGTAGGCCTTAACATTTCATTTAACCTCTCTGTGACTCAGTTTCCTCTGACGGAGGAGAAGGAAACCGACCCCCTACAAAGCAAGTCAACCATCTTTGTAAAACCTGAAGTCCCATGTAAATAGGAGCCGTCATTAATCATATTATTCACGATAAGGAGATTAAAGAGAAAGGGCCACTTGACTAGGGAATTAGGAGCTCACTGATGACCTTGGAGGAAGCATTTCCTAGAGAGTGGTAGAATGGGAGCTAGATTACACGAACTTGAGGGGTAAGTGGGTTGGGAGGAAGTGGAGACAGAGAGGGTATGTGGCCATTTCTAGAAATTTGGCAGCAAATGAGAAAGGAGGATGAATGATAGTTTAAAGGGGTAGCAGGGTTAAGGGAAAATCCTTTAGGCTAGGGAGAGCATGAATCCCATTTGTAGGCTGGAAAGAAAGGGAGAGGATGAAGATGGAAGGGAGCAGGGGAGATGACTGATACAACAAGGTGAAGATTGAAGGGGATAGACTGAGGTTACATATGTTACCTAAGTGATTCAGTGGCTAGAGTATAGGCCTTGGGAGTCAGGAAGACCTGAGTTCAAATCCCACCTCGGGCACTTAATAATGGGTAAGTCATTTAACTTCAGTTAACCTCAGTTTTCTCATCTGTAAAATGGGGATGATAGCACCCACTTCACAGAGTTGTTGTAAGGCTCCAATAAGTTAACATATATGTTTGCAAATCTTAAAGTATTACATAAATGCTTTCAGTCATTTGTCAATCGTGCCTGACTCTTCATGACCCTATGTGGGTCATGAAGATACTGAAGTAGTTTACCATTTCCTTCTCCAGCTCATTTTACAGATGAAGAAACTGAGGCAAATGGGGGTAAGTGACTTGGTCAGGGTCACACAGTTAATAAGTGCCTGAGGCTGGATTTGAACTCAGGTCTTGAACTCCAGGCCTAGTGCTCTATCCACTCTGCTACCTAGTTGCCCTATATAAATGCCAGCTATTATTATTACCACTACCATTATCATTATTTTTTTTGAAGGAGACAAGTGGAGGGCTTTGAAGAATCCTTAGGCCAGCCTGTCCATTCCCCAGGGCTTCAGATCATACACAGATCTGTCCTAAGGGAGCCAATCTTCCCTAGGTACTGAGTCCTGATCTCAGAAACTGTGACCTAGATCTCTGAGATCCCTGTTCCCTGAACCAACCCCACCCCCCCAGGCTAGTTCAATTCTGCCCTATGCCCTTCCCCCCATCCTAATATCTGGATGACCTGATTTGAGTATCTCTTCCTTCTTTTCCCTTTCCCACCCTCTGCCATAATACCGAGTTTGCCATTTCCAGAATTTGGAAAAGGAGTCAGTGCAGAAATACAAGTAGAGAGTAACAGATAACCACCCAGGAGTGCAGACCAAGAAATCAGTTCAGTGTGAACTAGGCAGCTTCTAAGCTTCCAAAGCTACCTGGGGTTGAGTGCTTGTATCGTGCTGTAGGTGACCATTTTCTCAGGGAGAGACACACTAGGCACCATGCACACCTCTTTCTAGCCCCCACTAGCCCTGGACATAGGAATCCCCTCTGTCTAAGGGTTGTCTCCCCCAACTCTACCAGCTTCCTGGCTGCCTCTCTGGCTTCTACTGATAGCTTTATATGTCATGCCAAGGTCTCAGCCAGTCAGAAATCATCACGTCCAGGCCTGGTTGAGGCTTATGAGAGATGGTATGATGGATTAGGAATTAAAAGGACTTGGGTTAGAATCCTGGTTTTGCTCCTTATTACTTCTTGGCCATTGGGCAAGTCAATGGATCTCTCTGACCCTCGGTATCCTCATCTGTACAATGAGGAGGAGGGTGGACTAAATGATGTCTAAGATTCCTTCTAGCTCTAAATGGATGATTGGTGTTGAGAACTAACTAGCCAATTATGGTTATCTCCTTTGGGCAAGGGGGAAGAGGCAAGACTGAGGATCCTGAGGGGTTAAAAACAGGCTTAGAAAATAAGACATCCCCAAAGCCACAGAGACACTCCCTCCATTCATTACAGGGAGTTTAGACTTAGTAAAGAGGATAAGATTGGGGGGAGGATGGAAGGCCAAGTGAAGACACTGCATTTAAATCCTTGAGGGGGGCACTATTTAAATAGTTAACATGTACATAAGGTTTTTACTTACATAGTCTCATTTAATCCTCAAAGACACCTTGGGATGGGGTGGGGGGAGCAAGTACTATAGTATTATCACTCCCGTTTTACAAGTGAGGAAACTGAAGCACCAAGTATTAAAGTAACTTACTCCATGGTATCCTACAGTTAGTAAATGGCAGAGCCAGAATTCAAACTCAGCTCTCCTGCATTTGAATTCAGGGCTCATCCTACTGTATCCCCAGGCCACTTCAAATGGCCTCATTCTTCTCAGGAAAGTAGGAGACAAACTCCTTTGGTGGCAGTACGAGTGGGTGGGGGGCAAAGTGGGGAAGGAGGCAGGGATGTGTTCAGGACTTGAGAGGAAAGAAGATATGGAACATCTGCCATGGGGAATATGACAGGCAGTCCATAAGAGATGAATGAAAACTGCTATTAACTGTTTCATTAATTGTTTTACCGGTGCCAGGCTCGTCTCTCCAAGGAAACAATGAGCTTATTGAACACTGAGCCCAGGTCTGCTGTTCTTGTCTCCTTGGCACCCAGCACAGAGTAGATGTTCAAAAAATAAGCAAACATTACTCTGTCCCTGGCCCACGATGCCTGCCCTCTACCCCTGAGGCCCTTCACAGTTCTGCTGTTGTCTTGGGCCACATTCTCCTCCCATTCCCTGAATCTCTTCTGATCGAATGGGGCTTGGGTCAAAGCAGGCTAGGTTACCTTGAAGAGCCATATTTTAGGACCCGGAGCATGGGAACTTTGCCAGCCTGCCTCTCAGGCTTTCTTGGGAAGTACTCTTCAGTGGATTAGAATGAAAAACCATTTATTAAACACTCCATGCCAAGAACCATGCTAATTATTGGGGATACAAACTGGAAAGTTAATTTCTGGTCCCTGCTTTCAAAGAGTTAGCATTCTAACTGGGGGAGTTAACACAGTAGCAGTCTTCTGTAAGGTAGGGTCCAAGTGAACTGTCAGGAAGCTAGGAGCTAGTGGAATCTGGCTAGGCAGGGTACAGGGTGAAGTTGTTAGGGGGTGAAGACGTGACACCAGTCTGGTGGGCTCTACCTTCTGACACCCCCTAGTGGTCTCTGGGTAAGGAGGGCTCTGGCATGAGGCCACTGGAAGACAAAGTGGAATGAGTGGGTTGAGAGGAGGTGGAAGCAGAGAGTGTGTGAGACCATTTCTAGAAGTGTGGCAGAAAATGGGAAAAGAGGTGCCATAAGAGCCTTGTACATAGTAGGTACAAAATGTTAGTCAAATTCAATTCAACACAGTTACTATCGACCTACTGTGTACAGTGTTTTGCTAAGCGCTGGAGGAAACTCAAAGTTAGATAAAACAATCTCTGTATTCATGGAGCTCAGTATATTGACGGATATAACACATACATCTATACTATAGAATGACACCACGTAGAGTAAATAAGATGCTGTGTGAGGTCTAAGTTTGTGGAGGGAAGTCATGGTTAGAATGAGGAGTTCAGTTTTGTGCATACTAAGTTCTAGGCACTGGAAGGCCATGCAGATGGAGAAGCAATTTGAGACCAGAATACTAGGGCTGGAGACAGATTGGAAGCCATCCAAGTAGGGATGGTTACTGAAGCCACGGGAGTGGGTGAGATCACCAAGGAAGAAAATAGAGATGAGGGAGAGAAGAGGATCCAGGACGAATTCAAAGCCATAGGAGACACCCAAGCTTAGGGGACAGGAAGAAGACAAAGACTTCGGTGGAAACATGAGAGCGAGCTCCAGGTAGTCAGAGGGCTGCCCTGTGGAAGAGGGATTAGGCTTTGTTCTGACTGGCCCAGAGGGCAGAATTAGCAGCCACGGACAGAAGCAGCAGGTAGGCAGATTGAGATTCAACATAGGGGAAAAACTTCCTAATGATCCAAGCTGTCTAGAAGTGGAACTGGCTGCCTCGTGGAACAGCAGGTTCACTGGTTTTTTGTTCAGTTGTTTTCAGTCATGTCTGACTCTCCATAACCCCATTTGGGATTTTCTTGGCGAAGATACTGGAGTGTTTTGCCATTTCCTTCTCCAGATTTTACAGATGAGGAAACTGAGGCAAACAGGGTTAAGTGACTTGTCCAGGGTCACACAGCTAGTAAATGTCTGAAGATCTGATTTCAGAAAGAGGAGTTTTCCTGACTCCAGGCCCAGGTGCTCTCTCAATTGTACTACTTAGCTGCCTTTTATCCTCACTGGAGGAGCAAAAGCTGGGTGACCACTCACTGGGGATATTGTTTTGTTTGAGTTGGACTAGATGATCTCTAAAGTAGCTTTCAATTCTGTGATGCTGGGAATCAGTGAAGAAGACAGAGAAGGAGCAGTCCGGGAGATAGGAGGAGGACTGAGGGAACATCCTAGAAGCTGAAGAGGGACACATATCCTCAGAAGAGGATGCTATGGAGCTGGGGGGATGAGGGGCACTGAAGCACCAGCTCACATGATGCTCTTACTATTTGTAGAGCAGCTGAGAAGGAGTTAATTAGAGGAGTTCGGGGGTGGGGAGGAAATATTTCAGTCTACCATGAAGTAGCAGGACAGTTGGTGTATGAAAATATTCATAGCAGCTCTTTTTGTTGAGATAATGAAGTGGAAACAGAGGGGGTGTCCATCAACTAGGAATGGTTGAACAAAACATGACATATGAAAGTAACAGAATAGTGTTATGCTGTAAAGATAGCTTCTGGCTAGCACTTAGACTTTAAGGTTCACAAAGTGCTGTACAAAGTTAATCCTCACCACAACCCTGGCAGGGGTGCTGTTGTCTCCCATATTTTATCCAAGAAGAAACTGAGGCTGAAAAGTTAAGTGACTTGCCAAAGGTTACACAGCTAGTAAGTGGCTGAAGCAGAATTTGCACTCAGATCTCCCTGGCTCTAAGCCCAGCACTCTTGTCCACTGCGCCACCTAACTACCCAGCTAAAAAGTGATGAAAGCTTCAGTTTCAGAGAAACCTGGGAAGACTTATATGAACTAAGGCAGAAAAAAAATGAGCAGAACCAAGAGAACAATTTATATAATGACTATAACAATGTAAAGAAAAACAACTCTGAAAGACCCAAGAACTCTGATTGGGTCAATAGCCAACCAGACATAAGAGGATGATGAACAAATGGATACAAAGAAGCACTTAGGAGATGCCAAGCCCAAGAGAAGACAGAGGATACAGCTTTGTTGTTGCTGAATTGTTTCAGTTGTGTCTGACTCTCTGGGAACTCATTCAGGGTTTTCTTGGCAAAGCTACATTCTTGGAAGATGGTTTGCCATTTCCTTCTCCAGATCATTTTGCAGATGTGGAAACTGAAACAGGGTTAAGTGACTTGTGCAGGGCCATACAGCTAGTAAACGTCTGAGGCCATATTTGAACTCAGGAAGAGGAGCTGAGAGTAGAGAACCTGGCACTCTCTATCTACTGCCCTACCCAGAAGATACACATACAAAAGCAAAGGTAGTCCCTGCCCTCAAGGAGCTTACCTTCTGAAGGTGCCCCAGTGTCTTGGCCCAGGGTCCCCTCTATTTGGGGGGGGGGCACAGGGAGTGTGCACAGGATTGGTGTTGGCCTGAGTTGGACTCCATATGGTTTTCTCCCTATACAGTGTAGGGAGCAGTAGTAATGGGGACTGAAACCAATGTTGTGTTTTAAAACTTGCAGAGAACTTTACAAACATTATATCCATGCCTCACAATAACTATGTGAGATGGATTTTATCTCAATTATCCCGACTGGTTATCCTGATTTTACAGATGGGTAAACCAAGGTTCAGAGAAGTTATAAATGACTTGTCTAAGTTCATATCAATCAACATGCATTTACAAAGAGCTTACTATGTGCTATACTAGACATCGGGCATACAAAGAGACAACCAGTATTTATGAAGCACCTACTGCATGCCACTTCTGTGCCAAGCACTAGCACATTAAAAACGCAGAGCTATAGCCAGTTAGCATCAAGGAGAATTTGAATCTGAGTCTTTCTGACTTCCAGTCCAGCACTTTGTCTCCCAGGCTATGGAGCTGCTAAGTTATAAAATCATAATATAATATAATATAATATAATTAGACCCAGGGAGGTTAAATCACTAGTGAGCAGCTGTGCCAGGATCTGAACCCAGGTCCTGACTCCCAATCTGGCCTTCTTCCCACTCTACCAAGTTCCCTTTTCCAACTGTCCCCAAATTTAACATGTCTAAAACAGAACTCCTCTCTTCCTTGGGAAAACTGCTTTTCCTGCTGTACATTCTACTGTAGGCATCACCATCCCTCCAGCCCCCCAGGCCTAACTTCCAAGTTAATTCCTTCTCCAATTTGTATCCAATCGGTGCCAAGTTGGTGTAATACAGGCAGAAAAAACTCTAGCTTTGGAGCCAAAGGGCTTTACTCCTGACTATTCTTTACTTGCTGGGTGACCTTGGGTAAGTCACACCCTCTCTGTACCTCTTACCCCTCCTCTGAAAAAGGAGAGGATTGAACCAGATGGTCTCTGCAATCCTTCTTGTCTCTAAATCTCCCAAGTCCCACCAATTTTGCTTCTGTGGTATCTCTCACAGAGACACCCTTCTTTCTACTTCTCCTGCCCTAGAGAAGACAGCAGAACGAGGCAGGAGGGTGGGTGGGTGATGATGCTCTGCCTCCTTCCTGAGGGCAAAGCCAAGGACCCGGGGTGGTGCAGAGACCCCCCTGCAGTCCAGAAAGAGCTCCCAGTCTCTCTCAACTGTTCCTTCAGAAGCCTACCTCGACCTCCACACTCAGAGCCCCTATATCCCTGCTTTCCAGCCACCCTTGAAAGGCATGGGACCCCTGAGGCTCAGCAGCTTCCTCCCCTCCAGCTGTGTGTGCTCTAGGCTGGGAGTTCCTCTGGGCAGAGACTGCCTTGCTCAGCGCTGACATCCCACCGGCAAAGCTGGGGGGGCTGGGGGGAAGCCTACTGTATGCTGAACAAAGGCTCAATTAAGGCCTATTCCAGGCCCGACACGGCTGCCTGTAAAGAACTGACAGGCTGAATCGAAGCTCTTTTCAAAGCCCTCTCTCAAAAGAGCACTGGGGCGTGAGTGCTAAGCAGCCCCGCTAAGCGCTGCCAGTGTGCGTTACTGAAGGGACTGTAGAGAAGAAACTCCCCGCTCCCTGAAGGCTGGTGAGTCAGGAGAGACAGACAGTAATTAGCGGCTCTTGGCATCAGTGGCCCATCCAGCCTGCCTCTCCCTGGGTGGTGCCGGCCCAGCCAGGCCACAGAAGTCACCCAGAACTGCCAGACAGAAAGGGGAATGGGGGCACTGAGAAGTCTTGGATATCATCTGGGTCACCATCCCACTACAGACCCTGGCACAGCCCTCTTCATGCAGCAGGGGCTCAGGGCGACCACCCTGAGCTCCTGAACACTCAGTACCAGCACACACCTTTGTAGCTCTTAAAGGCTTCAACAGAATCATTTTTTGGCTGGGATGGGGAAGGGGAGGGTGCAGGCCCAGAACTGTGATTTATTCAGTGTAAGGAAGTCCAGGTGTGGAAACCTCCTTCCCCTATACAGGTTGCTGACACATCCAGCAAACAAAGTCTCAGAGAATTAGTTGCCTGGAGACCCTGAAAGATTAACTTGCTTGCTACAAATCAAGCCCTGATTTATAGAATTTGCCCATTTCCAAGGTGTAAATGCTCACCCTGAAATTTTAACAGTTTAACAATCGGGTCTGACTTAACAATCAGCTCTCCTACTTCCTGTACTCTCTCCATCAGAGAATTGGTAACAATATACAGGCAAGATGGTATAGTGAAAAAAGCTTTGGAGTCAGAGGACTTGAGTTCAAATTTTACCTCTAGCAACCTTAGACAAACTCTAAGGGAGGGAAATGTGGTAGCTTAGGTAGAATTTGAACTCAACTCTTCCTGACTCCAAGGCTGGCTCCTTCTTTGTTCTGCCATGTCTCCTCTCTAAGAGGGTATGCTAGGTAATATTATTCCCATTCTCATGGAAGAAACTGAGGCTTAGACAGTGTGATTTGCCCACAGCCACAGAGCTGCTAAGCACCAGAGCTGGCATTTGAAACCAGGCCTCTCCTGACTCCAAACCTAGACCTTCCTTTGCTTTCTTTCTTATCATGAACTCAACGATCCTGAACATTTCAGTGTGTAAAGGAGGACAGAATTTTACATGAAACTCCTGAGCTTCCTGGCTCACCATGCTTCTGGGTCCCATTCAGTGGAAACGGTCTATTCTGCCCCATTTCTTTTTTTTTTTTCTTGTCTTGTCTCAAAGAGACTGTAACCTCCTTGTGGGGAGAAGTGATGTGTTCTCATGTCTCCTCAAAGCCCAGAGCTGAGGGACACCAGAGCTATTCGATAAAAACTGAAAAAAATCATCCCCTGACGGGATGAGGAGAAATGCATCTGGGAAACTGAATGAAGGTTAACCTCTTACTGATAAGTATCACCCAATCACCCAGGCTAGCCACTAGGCAAGAGATCCCCGTAATACTGCTGGACCCTCACCACTAGCCTTTCTAGCCTGGTAGCCCCTCCAGAATTTGGGTTCCATTGACAAAGCCTTTGAGAGAGTGGGGTTGGCCTCCATATATGAGCTGCTATAGGGGGACTACAGTGGAGGATTATTACAATGATGAATTGTGTGTGTGTGTGTGTGTGTGTGTGCGCGCGCATGTGTGTGTGCGCGTGCACGCGTGTGCATGCACCACAGGAATGCCCTACTGGCTACTAGGTGAAATACGACCTCCAAAGTGTCTGCAGGAAAAAAAGGAGGCATTTCTTATATAAACACTGAGGCTGAGGCAGGAAGCAGGGCTGGGGGAGACGGTGGACCCCAAGGGCCCACAAGAAGGCCTGGCAGATGGACAAAAAAGTAGGGGGAGGGAGGAGGAGGTGGGGAACAGGAAACTGGGCAAGGATAAAAGGCACACATGGGGAGAGAGAACGGGAGGGCAGAGAAAAGGGGCTGGGAAAGGGGAGAACAGACCTTTTTCTTTCCCAACCCTCCTAGGTGGTCTCAAGGTCCAGGTCAGTCAGTAACAAAGCCTCCAGGTTCCCAGAGTCATCTTACAGGCTTGGGGCCTGACATTCCTGCCACAGAACGCCTCTGATATGCTCATGGTAATGGGGGGTATGCTGACAAGGCAGAGACACTGAACTGTACCCCCCCCCCCCCACTTTGATCCCAAGGGATAGGGGAGAGAAGCAGCTGGTGGACGTGTCTATTGTCTCTGGTCCAATCCCTCTGTGTCTGCTCCAGATGGACCTGGTTTCAGCACATTGGAGGGGACACCTGCCCTCCCCACCCCACCCCCCCAATGCCTCCTAGCACTGCCTCAGGCCTCAGGTGTGCAGGGGGCTCCATGCTCTCCTGCCCTCAAAGCCAGATGGAAGAGTCAAGGCTCGGATGAAGTTGTCATGTTGGCCCCAGGGCTGCCTGAGCTTCATCAGGCTGTGGGGGTGAAGGGCATCGAAGCACCACCCCTCCCCCTGCCCTTCCCTGCCTCCCCCTCCCAGACCTGGGACTCACCTTTGTCTCAGCCAGTTGGCGCTTGAGAAGCTGCAGGGCCTCTGTGTGTTCTCTTTCACTGTCCTGCAAGGCCTGAAGCTGCTCCTTTAATTCTCTCTAAAACAGATAAGAGCACAGCAGTGAGGCCTCAAACAGAAAAGACCAGATTCCATGCTGGGAAGGGCCCGAGGGGCTTCAGCTGCCTACCAGGCACCCAGCAGCTGGGAAGGAAGCTCTTATCCCTAGTCAAAGCTCAGCCTCCAAACTCACAGAATGTTAACATCTCAGAGCTGGAAGGGCCCTCAGAGATCATCTGAAGACTGTAGCTAAACATCAGGAGAGCTTGTGAAGTATCTCTGACAAATGGCCATCAGGGCCTTGGCCACGAGACCTCCATCAAGGGGAAAGCCACTATGCCTTGAGGTGGACCATTCTACTGCAGGTCAGCTCTCATGATCAGGAAGCAGAAATCTGCCTCTCTGTCCCTTCCACCCCCCACTCCTTGTCCTGACCTCTGGGGCTGAATAGAAGGAGGGTGATCCTGGGAAAGCCTCCCAAATACTTGAAGACAGCTGCCTGTGTCTAACTTTTCTCTTCTGTAGGATAAACTGATCTGAATTCAGCAATTGTCCTTGGGCCTTTTCTCATTTTGGTCTCCCACTTCTGAAAATGCTCAACTGATGTGAGTAATCAAATACAGTAATACAGATAAGGTCAGACCAGGAAGGAGTGATAGTATGGTTAACATTTCCCCACCTGGAGGTAATGGGGAGTCACAGAATGTTACACATCTTGTTGAATCAAGTCAACAAGCATTTACGTCCCTACTGTATTATGTAGCTTGGTGGCACAGTGGATGGAGGGCTAGGCTAGGAGTCAGGAAGACTCATCATCTTCCTGAGTTCAAGTCCAGCCCAGACACTTACTAGCTGTGCGACCCTGACCCTTGTTTGTCTCAGTTTCCTTATCTGTGAAATGAGCTGGAGAAGAAGATGGCAAAACACTTCAGTATCTTTGCCAAGAAAACCCCAAATGGGGTCACAAAGAGTCAGACAGGACTGAATCAAATGAACAGCAAAAATGCTTATGAGTCTGCATTGTGCTTAGTGCTGGGGATACAAAGAAAGGTAAAAGACAGTTCCTGTCCAGTCTAATGTGGGAGACTGAGAACATGCAAAAAACTATGAAAGAACAAGGCATATATAAGTTAAGAGGGCAATAATCTCAGAAGGGGGATTGGGAAGGGCTTCCTGTAGAGGGATAGACTTTGACTGAACTTTGAAAGAAGCCAGGGAAGGTAGAGATGAGGAAGAAGAGCATTCTAGGCATAGGAGACAGCTGGAGAGAATGTCGGGGGAAGGGGTGTCTCATTTGAGGAACAGTAAGTTGACCAATATCGATGAATCACAATGTACATGGAGAGGAGTAAGATATCAGAAGATTGGAAAGATAGGAAGTAGCCAGGTTATGGAGGGGGATGGCGCTCCTCCAGGGATGGGCTGGTAGATGTTTAACAACTGGCTCCCTGAAAAAAATGTCCCTCCCCCCAAAACAACACACTTTAAAGTTTGATCTGCATTATTAAAATTTCTCCACCACTTTAACTTTAGACAATCAGCAGAACAACAAATCAAGCCCTGATTTGTAGCATTTGCTCATTTCCAAGGTGTAAATACTCACCCTGAAATTTTAACAATTTAACAATCAGGTCTGATTTAACAATCAGCTCTCCTACTTCCTTTATTCTCTCCCTTAGAAAGGCAAGATGGTACAGTGAAAAAAGCTTTGGAGTCAGAGGACTTGAGTTCAAATCCCACCCCTGGTGACCTTAGACAAGTCACTGAACCTCTTTTGGCCTCAGTTTCCTCACCTTCAATATGAGGAGGCTGGACTGGACAGCTCCAAGGCTCCTTCCAGCTCTAGATCTAGATAACTATTCTTCTCCAGTGCAATCCAATGAAGCATTACAGAATGGGGCAAGAAAGAGCTAAGTAGATGATCTAGCTTGTAGTATTCCTTCCATCCATCCATCCATCCATCCATCCATCCATCCATCCATCCATTCACTATTTACTATACATGCACAGCTCTGTCTTAGGTGCTGGAGTAGATGCAAAAATTTTGAGTACTGGATGCACCTTCAGTTATTCTCCTCTGGAATATTCTTTGCTCCCCATTGCCACTTCAGCTTCTCCCCCTTCCTCTATCACTCAGTAACTTTTCCAAAATCTTTGAGGTTCCTGTCATGCATATCTTCCACCCAATCAAAATCCTGGTAGCTGTTGTCTACAGATCTCCAAGTCACTCCTCTTCTTTCCTCAATGAATTTAGTACATGTCTCAGAATCTTTCTCTCTTCCCCAACTCCTGCCCACATACTAGGGGACTTCAATGTACATATTGACTGACTCTCCTTCAAACATCTTAACACTTAATCCTACTCACTTCCCAGGACCTATTCCTCCATCCCACGTCAACCACATACAAAGATCCTCTCGATCTTGCCATTACCCACAAATATACCATCTCTAAGTTCAAGAATTCTGAAATCCCATTATCTGACTATAATCTAGGTTTTCTACCTCTCCGTCTGCCTTCTCTTACCAAAGACGATTCTTTGTCCACACTAAGACCTTCAATCCCTTGACCTCTCAGTTCTCTCCCAGGCCACCTTCCTTACACTAGCCACTCTCTTCTCCTATCTCCCCTATCTTGATTCCTTGGTGAGCCAATTCAATTCTATATTGTCTACCCTGAGTTCCTGGCCTCCTCAGTCTATTGCTGATTGTGCCTAGCCAAGTCTCAGCCTTTGATCACTCCCCACCATTCATTGCCTTAGCTCTTACACACATGATGCTGAACAAAGGCGGAGAAAATAATGCAGCTGTTCTCATTAGCTTCATTATATATTTATGCTATATAACTCAACTGGGCCCTCGCTGCTGCTAGGCAATTCTTCCATACCTCCCTTATCAACTCACTATCCTTGTCTCCATAGTCTAAACCTTTCATCACTCCGCAAACCTTCCACAGTTCCTTCCCCCACCCTTTCAGCCAAGAACCCTGTTTCTTAAACTGGGATATTTGCTATGGACTTCCTGTTCTCCCTGATTCCTCATCTATATCACAGATACTTTTTCTCCTTCAAAGATGTGGGCCCACCCCACATCAAGGCAACCCCCTCTACCTGTTCAACTGATTCCATTCCATCCTGTTTCCTCCAATAGTGACTCATTCTCCAGTCTCTCCCTGTCTACCAGTCCCTTTCCAAAAGCCTACAAATATGCCCATGTCTTCACCATACTCAAAAAATCCTCACTTGATCTTCCATCATTAGTAACTATCGTCCTATATCTCTTCTGCCCTTTGTGGATAAACTCCTGGGAAAGGGCGTCTACAATAGGCGCCTCCACTTTCTCTCTTCTCACTCTCTTCTCCCAGCCCAGTTTTCAGCCTCCTCATTCCATTGACACTGTTCTCTCCAAAGTTTTTTTTTTTGGAGGGCAATTGGGGTTAAGTAACTTGCCCAAGGTCACACGGCTAGGTTTTTGTTTGTGTGTGCGTTGTGTCTGAGGCCAGATCTGAACTAAGGTCCTTCTGACTCCAGGGCCGACACTCTACTCACTGCGACACCTAGCCGCCCCACCAACGATCTCTTAGTTACCAAATCCAATGGCCTTTTCTCAGTTCTCATTCTCACTGACCTCTCTGCAGCCTTGGACACTTTATTACCACCTTCTCTCTAGGTTTTTGGGATGCCCTTCTCTCCTGTTTCTTCTCCCATCTACCTGAACACTCCTTAGTCTCCTTTGCTTGATCCTCATCCAGATGCCCCACAGGGCTCTATCCTGGACTTTTTTCTCTCTTCTCCCTCTATACATTTCACTTGGTGATCTCATCAGTTCCCATAGACTTATAATTATTACTGGTATGCTAACGATTCTCAAGTCTACCTATCTTGCCCTAACCTCTCTGCTGGCTTCCAATCTCTAATCTCTGGCTGCCTTTCAGACTAACTGGATGTTAGTCTGAATAGACATCGAAACTCAACATGACCAAAAGTGAACTCTTTCTCCCTAAGCCTTCCTAGTTCCTAATTTTCCTCTTACTGTTAAGGGCACTATCATACTCCATGGTCCCAGGCTTATCACCTATCTATATCATCCTTGACTCCTCATTATCTCTCAACCGCCCCACCCCCCCATATCCAATCTGTTGCCAAGGCCTGTCAATTTCATCTTTGCAAAATCTCTCGAATATTCCCCCTTCTCTCCTCTGACCCTTCCACCATGGCACAGGCCCTCATCACCTCACACCTGGACTACTGAAATAACCTTCTGATGGTTCCCCCTGCCTCAGATCTCTCCCCATTACAATCCCTCCTTCATTCAACCACTAAAGCAATTTTCCTGAAGCACAGGTCCAATAATGTCTCTGTCTCTGTATCTCTCTGTCTGTCTCTCTCTGTCTCTCTCTCTCTCTGTCACACACACACACACACACACACACACACACACACACACACACACACACACACCACCCCCTACTTAATAAACTCTAGTGGTTCCCTACCACTTCTGGGATCAAATACAAAATTCTCTGTTGTTTAAAGCCCTTCAAAACCTAGTACAGGGGTGGGAAACTTGTGGCCTTGAGGTCACATTGACCCTTTAGGTCCTCAAGTGCAGCCCCAAGGGGCACATGTGGCTTTGAGGCCATAGGTTCCCCACACCTGACCTAGCCCCTTCCCTACCTTTTTTAGTCTTCTTACACTTTCCTCTGTGACAGGTACTTTTTGATTCAGTGACACTGGCCTCCATCTCTGGGCTCTGGGCATTTTCTCTGACTGTACTGCATGCCTGCAATGTTCTCTCTCCTCATCACTGTCTCTTGGGTTCCCAGGCTTCCTCCAAGTCCCAGCTGAAGTCCTATCAGGAAACCTTTCCCAACCCCTCTTAATTCCAGTGCCTTTCCTCTTTTAATTATTGCCTTTTTATTCTATAAATAGATTAGCTAGATATATCTGTTTGCTTGTTGTCTCTCCCATTAGCTTGTAAGCTCTATGAGGGTAGAAACTTATTTGACTTTTTGTATCCCTGACACTTAACACAGTGCCTGACACATTGGAGGTACTTAAAAAATTATTACTGACCGACCAACTGAAAGCAATGTGAAAGAAACCCAGTAAGGAACAAAGGTTAGCATTTATAGAGATGGCACCAAAAGGTTTGCAAAGCACTTCAATACATTATCTCATTTAATCTTCATAAAAACCCTGGAAGGTAGATGATATTATTAGCCCCATTTGACAGATGAAGAAACTGAGGCAAATAGTGATTAAGTAACTTGCCCAGGGTCACATAGACAGTAAGTGTCTGAGTCAGGATTCAATTTCCTGAGTCCAAGTCAAGTGCTTTCTCCACCATGCTAGGCTGCCCCTAGAACCAGAGGTTGAAGAACTCATTTTAAAAAAATACTTTGATCACTATATTTCAGTATAATTGATTACTTTTAGAATCCTATGTATTTTATTTGCTGTATTTAAAAATTTAGGGGCAGCTAGGTGAATAGAGCACCAGCACTAGAGTCAGGAGGACTTGAGTTCAAATCTGGCCTCAGACACTTAACACTTACTAGCGGTGTGATTTTGGGCAAGTCACTTAACCCCAATTGCCCTGCCTTCCCCCCTCCAAAAAGAAAAAAAAATAATGATGAAGAGGGTTTTACCAGACTGCTCAAGGTAGAGGTGGAGGTGGGGGAAGGTGGGAAGGGTGGGGGAGACAAGCATTTATATCAAGTTCCTATTTGGTACCAGCACTGTACTGAGCACTTTAAAATATTATCTCATTAGATCCAGGGGTTCCAGGTTACACAAAAATGGTTAAGAACCCCTGAGCTAGAAGAATGTAAAATAAGACAAAGTTCTTTGGAAGGTCAGCCAAAAGAAATACCATTTTAACTGGGAGCACTGAGGGGAGAAGTGGGGAGGCTTTCTGAAGAGATGACACCCAAGCTGGGCCTTGCACTCTGGGTAGGATTTCAACAGCAGAGCCAGACGAGGCCTTCCAGGGATGGGGAATGGCACAGAGGGTGGATGCTACATGCCCAGCTAGGGCCTCGATCCCTGAGGGGAGCAGAGAGGAGGGGGAGTGTCACCATGACGGAGACTGAGCAGGTCTGTTGACAAAGAACTGTTAAGCCAGTAAACAAGTTGGGGGTTAGGTGAATGCAATGAGAGGCTAAGGATAACCAAAGAAGAGGAAGAAGATCTGACTTCCCCAAAGCACTTATTTTATCTTCCTGGGTAAGAGACTGCAGAATATTAACTTTAAAAAATCATAGCAAGATGGTGACTTGTCCCAGGAGCCTTTTTAACTGAATTCCATTGAACAAGATAGGAATTATTTTTCTGTTCTCTAATAACAACATTTAACATCTACAAAATGCTTTAAAGCTTATTAAATACTTTACACATAATCTTTCATTCGATTTTCATAACAACTCAATGAGGTGAATATTTTCATTATTTTAAACCCACTTCATAGGCGAGGAAACTGAGGCCCAGAGAGGTAACATCAATTGCCCAGGGTCACACAGCTAGTAATGATGGAAGCAAGGTTGGAACCCAGGTCCTCTTGACTCCGAGTCCAGCACTCTATTAATTATGTCTTGCTGCCTCCTAATATCTGTGGTGAGGCCCATTAGTTTAGAAGAGCTGATATGTGAGGAGGGAAACAGTGTAGCCTGTGATCTGAGGGATGGGAGAAGTAGAGCTGGTTGGTGTTTGGTTGTTTCAGTCATGTTTGACTCCTTGTGACCCCATCTGGGGTTTTCTTGGCAAAGACACTGGAGTGGTTTGCCATTTCCTTTCCCAGCTCATTTTACAGATGAGGAAATTGAGGCAAGCAGGGTTTAAGTGACTTGCCCAGGGTCACACAGTTGGTAAGTGTCTGAGGCCAGGTTTGAACTCAGGTTTTCCTGACTCCAGGCCCCTGAGCTCTATGTACTGTGCCACCTAGCTGCCCTGATAGAACTGGAAGGGGCCTCAAAAGTCATTTGGCTCAACCTCTGTATTTTATTGAGATATGTGCAAAGCTTGGGTAAACTAGAGACAGGAAGGTCAAAACTGACTCTAGTTATTACTGAAACTAGAAAGGAATGGGCAATTGTCAAGAAGAGGGCTTTGGGAAAGTTTACCTTATTCAAAAGAAACAGAATATACATTTTTAAAGGCCGTGGAATTGCACTATATATAAGAAGCTAAAAGGATAGGGACTGGCCCCAGGACTTCCTCAGTATAGAGAACCTCAGGCTGAGGAAAGTTCCCTCTTACTGATGCAGGTCAGAGTTTGGGACAGTTCTCTGGGACACTGAGATTTTAAGTGACTTACACAGGGCTGCAAGGCTAGTCTACCTAAGAGACAGAACCTGAACCAGGACTTTCTGGTCAGCTCTCTGGCCCCCATGCTGTATCTCTCTTATGGAAGAGAATTCTTTATTATAAGGGATGGCTCTTTGGGAGGGGGAAGGAAGGAATACAGTGGCAAGTGAAGGGGGTGTTTGAACACAGGATAGCAATAAAAATTATTAAAAAAAAACAAAACAACAAAGCTGGGACAGCTAGGTGGCTCAGTGGACAGAGCACTAGGCCTGGAGTCAGGAGGACCTGAGCTCAAATCTGTTCTCTGACACTTACTAGCTGTGTGACCTTGGGCAAGTCACTTAACCCCAATTGCCAACCCACAAGCTATATGTGTGTGTGTGTGTGTGTGTGTATGTGTGTGTGTGTGTGTTTATAAAGATTCTTATATATAGCGAAATTCAGCTTTCCTTTTAAAATCTATTCCGTTTTGTTGAATAAACCATATATGCATGTACACACAGAGTCTTAGTCAACAGACTTTTGGGAAACTGCATATAATCATGTGGAGAAATCCAGGAATTTGTGGGAAAAAGCATAATCAAAAGCATTTTAGAAAATATCAGTGTTAAAGCATGATGGTACAGCTGCCAGGGTGGCTGAGACTAGTTGATCACTTGAGCTTGGGAGTTCTGGGCTGCAGCAGGGCTAAAGCCAAGCCCCTGGGAGAGAAAGGGTCACCAGACTGTCCAAGGACAGGTAAAATGGCCCAGGCAGGAACTTAGCAGATCAAGGCTTCTCTGCCCATCAGAGCAGAATAGAACCACTGAAGAGCCCCTATATGTTCCCTGCATGTGGGGAAAATAGTGAAACCTTCCCTCCAAAAAGAAAAAGAAAATTGCAGTGGAGGGGACAGAGAAATGATACTACGGTGGAAGTATAATACTGACTGCTGAACTGAAGGGAGGAAATAGATGTGAATTTCATGAAACAGTTCATAGACCCATCAAGAAAATACGGTAGAGCAGTGACAGGGACTTCAACTCTTCATATGTCTACTGGAGCCAAAAGCTGAGCAAAGGATAAATTCTTAACTTGCCTTAATGATCATTTCCACTTTTAAAAAGAGGGGGATGACAAGGGTAACTCTTTATTCTGCAAGAGATTCTGAAGCAATAAGGAGGAGCCTGTTTCCACATCACAGTCTGATGTACACCCTGGATTTAGGGAGGATGGATTACACAGAGGTCAGAGAAAAGATAATGGTCTAAAATCCTCTAGGGGACATCAGCCTAAGAGAGAAGGGATGCTCTCAAGAATGCAACTCTGAAGTCTTGTGTAGTTTCTTCCAAAGAAGAAGAGAAAGGGGAGACATCAAAAGAAACTGACTCAGATACATAGAAGACTTACCAACCAAAAGATTTTTTTTAAAGGCATGGATAGAAGATGAAGGCAAAATCCAAAAATGTAGGGAGAATACAAGACAGACACATGGTCCTTAAGGAATGTCAGAAGAGCTAAAGCTCCAACTAAGCTAGGATCTGTGATAAGCACAAGGGGTAGTGAAAAGTATTTCTTTTTTTTTTTTTTTGCAGGGGGTAGT
Organism: Gymnobelideus leadbeateri; assembly: GCA_011680675.1. Taxonomy (NCBI): domain Eukaryota; kingdom Metazoa; phylum Chordata; class Mammalia; order Diprotodontia; family Petauridae; genus Gymnobelideus; species Gymnobelideus leadbeateri. The sequence continues at coordinate 512,499 of WOXC01008665.1, read as the reverse complement.
GTAGGGCAATTGGGGTTAAGTGACTTGCCCAAGGTCACACAGCTAGTAAATATTAAGTGTCTGAGGCTGGATTTGAACTCAGGTCCTCCTGACTCCAGGGCTTGTGCTCTATTCACTATACTACCTAGCCGCCCCGAGAAGTATTTTTCAAAAGTGCTTAGGAAGGATGCGGGTAGGGGAAGAAAGAGTTCAAAATAAAAGATAAAATTGACACTCAGGGTAGAAGAGGTGATGAGGATAACTATGGGAAGGAAGTAGACCTATTCACCTCTTATTTTTCTTTAGTTTTTTGTTTTTATATCACCTTCATTTCCAAATATATCCTTCTCTCCTCCCCTGTCAGAGAGCCATTCCTTCTAACAAAGAATTAAAAAGAGAAAAATAAAAAACTTGTTCAGCAAAACTAACACATCAGCCCAGTCTGATAATGTATGCAATTCAACTTTGGGCTTACTTTCACGTTCTTTAACGAGGGAAATTATCTTTAGACTGGGGAGGACAGAACAGAAATGATTTCAACTCTCAGCAGAGTGAGGTGCTAGGAGAATAGCACCTAGGTGCCAGTAACATGTTCAGGTCACCAAACAAAGATAAACTGCATTTCTCAGTAGGAAAAAAAATGGCAGATGTGGTCATCATTGCCAATCAACAAGCATTTATTAGCTACTTACTATGGGCATGTTAAACTCCAGAGAAACAAAGAAAGTAAAAAACAGTCTCAGCCCTCAAGGCGCTCCCATTTTAGTGGGGAGACAGACATCAATTCTTAGACACACATAAGCTTACCAACTATTGGCCAGTGATCTTTGATAAATTATTGAGAATGGGAGAGGTGCCCTGAGGCCTGAAAAAAAGATGTGTTCAAGTTTTTAGAACAAATACAAGTCCAAGTAGAGGCAGTACACTTAACTGATTCTTGGCAAAATCTGGGACATATAATTCAAGAGCCAGTTTGTGAGCATTTAAGAAGGGATGTGGTGGTCACTAAGAGTCAACATAGCTTCATCAACAACAGATCATGCCAGACTAATCTCATTTTCCTTTTTTGACAGGATTAATAGAATGGCTGGCAGTGAGTAGGTCATGGGAATGATATAGGCAGTTTCCCTGGCTTTCAGCTAAGCATATGACCAAGTATCTCCTGTTATCCTTAAGAACAAGATGGAGAAATGTGTGTGGGACAATGCTTGGTACTGGTATTGGTAAATTCAGAAATAGTTACTAGAAATAACTACCAGACCTGAGGAATAGCCAATAATAGGTTGATGTCAACTTGGAGGAAGGTTTCTAGTGGGATGCCCCAGAGTCCTGTCCTTGGCTCCATTCTACTAAATAATTTTGTCAATCACTTGGATGAAGAGATAAATTTTTTACATGCTTGTCAAACTTCCAGATGACACAAAGTTAGAAGAATAGAGTGAAGATAAGGTGAAGTTTAATAGAAATAAATGTAAAGACCTACACTTGGGTTCAAAAAAGTAATTGCACAAGTACAGGATATATGAATCATGAATCAACAATAGTTCAAATAAAAAAAGAGTTATGGCTTGTAATGGACCACAAGTTCAAAGAGTCAACAGTATAATAAGACAGCAAGAAACAAACAAACAGCAAAAACAAACAATAACAATCTTGCTTGAACTTAATTTACATTAACAGAAACACAGTATCCAATAAAAGGGAGGTGATAATCCCACGATCTTCTGTCCTGGTCAAATCACAGTTCAGAGCCCCATATTTTACTTAGGAGACAGGGAATTTTTTTTTTCTTTTTGGAGGACAGTTGGGGTTAAGTGACTTGCCCAAAGTCACATGGCTAGTTAAGTGTGTCAAGTGTCTGGGGCCAGATTTAAACTCAGGCCCTCCTGACTCCAGGACCGGTGCTCTATTCATTGTGCCACCTAGCCTCCCCAAGACGGGCAAATTTTAACAGATGTAGAGGATGATAACCAGCAAAGTAGGGGCTAGAGTCAATGCCATTCAAGGATCATCAAAAGGAATTGGGGATGAAATTGTACAATAACAAAGGAACAAGGGAGAGAAAAAGACTTGGGGGAAGGCTAAGGAACCTAATAGCTCTCCAAATTTTGGAAGGGTCTTTATGTGAATCAATGAGAGAAGGATGCAGAGAAGTAAATTTGTTGTGAGTGTAAATAAAAACCTAATTATAAGAGGCAAGTTAGAGTGGAAAATCTTAGAGGGGAGATGGTTCCATATTGTTAGAGGTCTTCAAATGGAAACAGGATAAAGATTAGTTAAATGTACTGAAGAGAGCACTGCCATTCAGGGATGGGCTGGTCGTGAGATTCTAGAACCTTGGGATCCAATCTGATCACAGCTCAGCCTTTTGGTATAATCTGGCCATGAACAGCTGACACAGAGGAACACTAATCATGACACAGTGGAAAAGTCAGACCCCAGAGCGGTCCTGGTCTACTACAATGAGGCTTACTAGATTCTCCAGCTTTCTCTTCTTTCAGCATGTGAAGCTTTATATATGTAGCATATGGGCCAGTTTAGGGACCACCAGCCCAGGAGCTCTGTCTGTTTTTTGTTTTGTTTTGTTTTTCTGCACTGGCACTCTCAGAACTGGAGAGAAAATGATGCCCTCCTTAGCATTCCTGGCAAGAGCTACCTACCTGCTCTAACAGCTCATTATTCTGTCTTCTTAATCGTGGTAACAAAGTAACACTTGGCTTACTCCTCTCCTCTCCTCTCCACTGGTGTATTACTTTGTATTATATTTATCTGGGTAGATCTCACAGCTCCCTATCACCAATCAACATACATTCTTAAATACTAAGAATATAACAGGAATTGTGTTAGGTACTACACAATAACAAGAAAAAAAAACCAAAACAGTCCCTGCCTCCAAGAAGCTTGTATTCTGCTGGGAGAAGCAATACAAGTATGTATGTTACAAATCAATATGAGGTCATTTTTGGGGGGGGGGAGAGGGAAGAACTAGGACTTAGGGGAGGATTGGGAAAAGTCTCTTGTAGGAGAAGACATCTGAATTTAACTTTGAAAGAAACACTAGCCAGCCTAAGAGGCAGAGGGGAAGCAGGAATGTATGGCAAATGTAACAGAGTCCATTCGAAGGTAAGCAGATGGGACATGGAGTGTTGGTATGTGAGGAACAGCCACTGGGACAATTTGTCTGGACTGGAGAGTTTGTCAGGGGGGGTAAACATACTGCAACACTGGGAGTGTAGATCGGTGCTGGCTTATAAAGAACTTTACCTGCCAACAGAAGAGTTTGCATTTGATAGTAGAGGTAAATAGGGAGCCAGTGGAATTTAATGAGCAGAGGAGTCATGTGGTTAGGGATAGCACTTTGGCAGCTTTTGTAAAGGATGAATTAGAGCAGGGAGAGATGTAATGCAGGAAGGCCAATTAAAAGGATATTTTGGGGCAGCCAAATGGTGCAATGGAGTTTCAAGTCCGGCCTCAGACAATTACTAGCTGTGTGACCCTGGGCAAGTCACTTAACACTGACTGCCTCCAAAAAAAGTTTGGAGTTTGGCTGAGAAAAAGAAGGGAGAATACAATGGCTTGGGGGGATGGTAGGTTCTAGATAAATTCTTTTTAAAGGGCAGCAAAATTTGATCATGCTTGTAGGTAACAGGGAAGGAACCAGTAGATAGGAGAGATTAAAGATTAGCCAAAAAGATGGAACAGTGGATAGGCATAGGACTTGGAGTTAGGAAGCCCTATGTTAAAATCTTGTCTTGGACACTTCCTAGCTCTGTGACCCTGGGCAAATCATTTAACCTGTCTACCTCATTTTCCTCATCTGTAAGACAGAAAAGAATAGTACCAGCTTCTCAGAGTTGTGGGCGTCAAATGAGAACACATATGTAAAATGCTTTACAAACTTTAAAGTGCTATATAAATGCTATTCAGCTTTTTTGTGATAGCAAATAATTGGAAATTAAGGGGGTGTCCATTAATTGGGGAATGACTAGGTATATGATTGTGATGGCAGAGTACTGTGCTATAAGAAATGACAAGCAAGATGATTTCAAAATAATCTGGAAAGACATATGTGAACTGATGTAGAGTGAAATGAGCAGAACCAGGAGAATATTGTACATAGTAACAGCAACACTGTACAATGAGCAACTGTGAATGACTTAGCCATTTTCAGAAATGCAATGGTCCAAGACTCATGATAAAAAATGCTCTCCACCTCCAGAGAAAGAACTAATGGGGTCTGAATGCAGATTGAAGCAGACTATTTTTTACTTTCTTTATTTTTCTTCAGGTTTTTTTTTTTGGGGGGGGTCTGTGTTTTCTTTCACAACATGACTAATATGGAAATATATTTTGCATGACTGCACATGTATAACCTATATAAAATTGCTTGCTTTTTCAACAAGGGGGGGATGGGAGTGAGGAGAGAAATTAGAACCAAAAATTTAAAAAAACCAAATATTAAAAATTCATTTTACATGTAACTAGAAAAAATGAAATATTAAAAAAATAAATGTTAACTATTTTTATAACGACAGGGGGAGTACACTGATGGAGAAGATGGCAAAATGGAACAAAGGGCCCACGTAGAAGTGTTTGCTTTGGCAAAGAAAAGGGTCTCCTCTTTCTCAAAGCCTAGAGTAAAGGAAAAGAGAATGGGGACGATATTAAGGAGTTTTGAGATGAAGAGAAGGGGAGAAAGGAAAGATCATGGGGAATGGCCTTTGTGGTCCTGAGAGGGTAGGGTCAGGGAGTTATGTAGTAAGCTTGAGGATGGAAGAGAGGGTTTGAAATAGCCACTGTATGACAGAGAATCAATGAGGGAGGATCCCTACAATGCAATAAGGGCCCAGTTAAGATTAGATATTTGTCATAGAACAGTCAGCACACTTATGTGACTTACTTTAGTCCTATTTAATATCACATGGGTGGGAGTGGAGGAGGCATATGGTGGGAGTAATCCAGTGCTAGGGTTTGGCCAGGCATGAAAGTGATGTTAAGATAAGGGGATTTGAGAATAAAGAAGAGTGTAACATTGAACTGGTTAATTACTGGATCAAATCTAGGAAGGGAAAAGAGTGAAATCAGAACAGGAGTAATGGCCTGAAGAAACAAAGAGGGTAGAGGGACCCAAGGTTATATGAAGATGAAAATAATAGATTTAGGAGGCATAGGGAGAGATGGGAAGTTAGAAGGTTATGGTCTAATAAAGGAATTTCAGAATTCTTGATGATGAAGGTAGATCGCTTGTTGCTAATGGTGACATCAAGGATGTGACCACCCCTGAGTATGGCTGTGGTGGAACGAAGGTGAAAGTCACAGGAATTGAAGAGAATAAAGAACTTGAAGCCCAAGAGGGGAGAGGAAGACTGTAAGTCAGGCACAGATATTCTTTTTTTTTAAATAATATTTTATTTTTTCCCAATTACATGTAAAAGGCACTGATTTTCTTAAGAAAGGAAGGAGAACTAGGTTATTAACAGCAGAGATAGATTTAATCTCAAACCTGCAGCTTCTTTGCTATGGCAAAAGTTCAGTGTCTTGCACACAGTAGGCATATTAAAAAAATCTATTGTATCTAACTGCCAAATGGACAGAACTAAAGACAAAGCACCAGGAGTGGGCCTAGAATGTTTAGCTGACAGGGACTTTCCAAGACTCTTGGAGGGCTCGGGCTGTGGAGGATGGAAGACCACTTAAAGTTTAGGAGTACTTTGGATCCTTCTCCCCAGGCACCAGCTTCCCATGAGTCATTTAGCTTTGTGGACAAGCAGTCCCTGATTGGAATGCTGCCTTATCCTTAGAGCAACCCAAGAACAGAGGATGGTGAATCCCAGACTTCTTTTAAGAAGATAAGATGGGAGACATCCTCCTAAGTCTGCCAGGCTCTCTGGGGCCAGACTACTTAGTCAGAGATACCCAGAATGGAAAGGGAGTGCTGCGATCAGCCCCCTGCATAGAGCAGAAATCCCCCGAACGTTCTCGACGAGTAGCCACAAGACCTCCAGTGACAACAAACACATCTATCTCCCCTAGAGGCAGCTTCTTCCATTTTGGGCCAGTTTTCACTGTGAGGAAATGTTTTCTTCTACTGGGCCTAAACCTGCCTCTCCATAACTTCCACCCGCTAGCACTCACTCTACCATCTGGGGCCAAGCAAAACAAGCCTAATCCCTCTTCCCCATGACAGCTTTTCAGATATTTGGAGATAGTTCTCATGACTCCCCTGAGCCTTCTTTTTTCTCTAGGCTTCAGACACATACCTGTGTCTGAGACAAAGTGGAAGGTAGAGATATTCTTATTTACAGACACTTGAGAGAAAACAAACATTGCAGAAGAATGGAGGAAGAAAATCACATTGAGAAATCCAATTGAACAAAGCATCCAGCTTGGACTCCAAGGGCAGCCAGTCAACTATGCCTGAGTGAAGGGGGTACTTTATGATCTGAAGACTGAACTTAGGGAACCCAATTATATCCAAAATATCTGATTAATCCAGGCTAGAAACAGGAATCGGCTCAGATAAATTTGGGGGTGACAGGTCTACAGAATGAGGATGAAACCCTGGGGTCTCTCCTTAAAGTCTAATAAAGAAAATAACCAAGACTTATCTCAGACCCTTTGAATCCCTATCAGAAACAGGGCTGGGCCAGCTATACGGATGACCAGGAAGCAACGGGGTTGAAAGGAGGAGATATGGAAAGGAGGATGCAGGGAGGGCAGTTCTGATGCCCAGAGAGACATCAGGCCTTGTCTCTGTGGAGGCACACAACTCATCTGTTAGACTCATTTGCATTATATAATAATTCTAGTGTATTCCCTCTCCAACTGATTCTGTATATAGTTTGCTCTGTATATATCTATTTGCAATCTCGCCTCTCCCATTAGATTATAAGTTCCTTGAGGACTGTCTTTTGTCCCTTTTAGTATCCCCAATGCTTAGTACAATGCCTGCCACATGGTAGGCACTTAATACATGTTTGTTGATTGAGTGCCTGTTTATCTTGTATATAGTTGGCTTTATATACATTTGTATCTATCTGCTTGTCTGTCTATCCGTTCATCCATCTGCATGGTGTCTCTCCTATTTGATTGTAAGCTCCTTGAGGGCAGGGACTGTCTTTTGTCTCTTGCTGTATCCCCGGCACTCAGCAGTGCCTGGAACATAGTAGGTGCTTAATAAAGGTTTACTGATTGATTGATTGATTTAGAGTCAGAGAACCTGTGTTCAAATTCCAGCTCTGCATTTGTTTCCTAGGGGACCTTGTGCAAATGATTTGAGCGTTCTAAGCCTCTGTTTCATCGGCTATCAAATAAAGAGATTAGACTCCAATGTCCCTTTCAGCTCAAGATTTACCCTCCCGTGACCAAAACCTCACTAAGTACTCACAATGTGTTAGGTACTCGGGATAGAAAGACAAAGATGAAGTGATCATGGAACTTACACATTACTGGGGGAAAACAACATATGCAAAAATAAGCAAATAGAAAATATACAAATAAGTTGGGGGTTGGGTGGGAAGAACACTCCTAGTGGCAGGCAGAGTGGGGGGAGACATAAGGAAATGCTCATATAATAAATGATGCTGAAAATGAGCTGAGGGTCCAGGAAGTGGAAATGAGGGGACCACAGGACAAGGAGGGCAGACAAAAGGGTGGATCCTCTTGCCCCTGCTCTGCTGCTCTGGCAGGGCTGTGGCCCTGCCCAGGAAAACCAGTCCTGATGCTGGAACTCAATAGTTCTCTCCTAGTCATGGCTCCTGACCCAAAGATCCTGGATCATCAGTGCTGCAATGGTGGGTGGGGGAGAGAGGGGGAGAGAGAGGAGGAGGGGGGAGGGAGAAAGAGAGGGAGAGAGAGAATATGAATGACCTCAGGAGAGAGGCTGCCTGTAGCAGGGAGTCAGGGAATGAAACTTCTTGACCTAGCTTCCTTGCTGGGCTTGGGTAGGTAACATCATCTCCTGCCTGCCTCCTCGACAGCCCTCTCTGGTCCGGGACATCTGAAACCCCAGCACTTTGCAGATCTGCGATTTCACTGGCGCCGTGGCCCTCCCCACCATGGTCACTAGCTAGCTGCTCTGCCTCAGGAGAGGGATGCTGCTTGGGGTCTTAGTGTTTTTGAGGCTCTGGACAATGCTTTAAGGAGCTCTTGGAAAAGAGACTCCCTCACCTCTCGGAGCAGCTCAGTCTCAGACTTGTAGAGCTGCCCAAGTCTGGAATACAGGCAGGCTGTGCTTAGGAAATAACGCTCCAATCACTGGCGAGTCTTTCCTTAGACTGAGACCGAGATCAGCTCTCTAAATACGAAGCCTCTCGCTGTCTCTACGATGTGCTGTAGCTGATGGAAATTGGTTTTTGGTGATGAAAATCTGAAACTTAAGAAAGGGAGGCAGTGTCTTGATGGATTGAGAGGCAAAGGTCATGAGTTCAGCTCCTGGCTCCCTTCTGGTCCCACAAGACCCTGGGTAAGTCATTTCCTCTGTCTAGGTCATGTGTAAAATGAGGAGATAGGTCTGGGTGACTCCTCGGGTTCCTCCCTCAGCCCTTGGCCTTGCTGCGCGTGGTAGCGCCGCCTGCCTGTGCTCAGGCTCCCCACCTCTGACTCTGACTGCTCCCAAGCTTGTGTCTCCAGGTAGGCACTGATGCCTCTTCCAGCCTCTCGGCTCCCCGGGGCAAAGAGTGGCATGGGGGGGGGGTGGACCTCTAAGAATCAAGTCTTAACCCTCGTTTTATAGAGGGGAGAGAGAGAGTGAGAGTGAGAGCAAGAGAGAGAGGGAGAGAGGGAGGGAGGGAGGGGGGAGGGAGAGAGAGGGAGAGAGGGAGGGAGAGAGGGAGAGAGGAGAGAGGGAGGGAGGGAGAGAGGGAAAGAGGGAGGGAGGGAAGGAGAGGGAGGGAGAGAGGGAGAGAGCGAAAGTGAGAGCAAGGGAGAGAGAGAGGGAGGGAGGAGAGAGGGAGAAGGAGGGAAGGAGGGAGGAAGAGGGAGGGAGAGAGCAAAAGTGAGAGCAAGAGAGAGAGGGGGAGGGAGGGAGGGAGAGAGGGGGAGGGGGGGGAGAGAGAGAGAGAGAGAGAGAGAGAGAGAGAGAGAGAGAGAGAGAGAGGAGAGAGAGAGACACAGAGTGTGTGTGTGGTGTGTGTGTGTGTGAGCGGGGGGAGGGAGAGAACACATCACACAGGGAGAAACAGTGGCAAAGAACCCGGGTCTCCTGCCTCCCTGTGCTGCCTCATCTCCTGTCTCTCTCCTACTTGGGTCTATCTTACATACACAGCAGTTAGAAAAATCTCTCTTAAACAGCCCAACTTGCCATCACCTCCCAGACCCAATTTAATGCTTCAGCCAAATATTTAAAGTTTTCATCAAGTAGCGTCCTTGTGTTTACCTAAACTCATGTCTTTCAGATTGGGTTCAATAATTAGTTCTTGCCCCTTCCACGATGGGTGATGTTGGGTAAGACACTGAGCCTCCCTGAGAGCCAATTTCCTCAAATGTTAAAAAGGGGACAGTGATTCCTGTTCCACATGCTCCATAGGACCACTGTGGGACCCAAATAAAAAGATGTGCATAGGGGTCAGCTAGGTGGCACAGTGAATAGGGTACCAGCCCTGGAGTCAGGAGGACCTGAGTTCAAATCTGGCCTCAGACACTTAACACAAAAACTAGCCATGTGACTTTGGGCGAGTCACTTAACCCCAATTGCCCTAAAAAAAAAAAGATGTGCATAGGGCATTAAGGAACCATACGATGACAGGCAAACATGTCACCTTGGAAGGCACTGAGGCAAAAGGGAAGAATGTTGGGTCTGGAATCAGACAGTGTGGAATTGACTCTAGGCTCTGCCACTTTCTGCCAGTGTGACCTTGGGCAAATAACCTCTCTGCACCTCCGTTTCCTCATCTGTTAATAATCACTCTCATTTACTCCGAGGTTTGCAAAGTGCTTAACAAAAACCTCATTTGATCCTCACAATAACCCTGCTATCTCCATTAAACAGGTGAGGAAACTGAGGCAAACTGAGGCTAAGTGACTTGCCCAGAGACTTGCTAGTCAATGTCTGAGACAGGATTTGAACTCAAGTCTTCCTGACTAAAATGCCAGGGCTCTGTCCATTGTGCCACCATTTTCAGTTGTGTCCGAATCTTTGTGACCCCGTTTATGGTTTTCTTGGCAGAGATACTGGAGTGGTTTGCCATTCATTACCTTCACCAGATCATTTTACAAATGAGGAAACTGAGGCAAACAGGGCAAAGTGACTTGCCCAGAGTCACACAGCTAGGAAGTTTCTGAGGCTGGATTTGAACTCAGGTCTTCCTGACTCGAGGCCTGGAACCTGCCTACCTTGATGTCCTAGGGCCAAACCCTAAGAAATTGGACAAGTTGACCTCAGAGGTCTCTCAGCTCTAAATCCAGGGATCCTGTGATCTTGGCTACCTGGTTCTGGATTTTATCGACCTCTCCTGATCTTCCTTAAAGCCAATAGCTTCCCTCTCTTGCTTATCTCCAGTTTATCCTGTGCATGGCTTGTCCAGGTGTTTGCAGGCCATCTCCCCCATCTGAACGTGAGCCCCTCAAGAGAGAGGAGCTTTCTTTGTAACCCCAGTTAACACAGTGCCTGGCACATAGTGGGCATTTAATAAATGCTTACTGACTGTCTCCTGGCCTAATCCAAGACTAAAATGGACATCAAGTTCAGCCTCATTGTGCCTGAAGCCTGACAGTACTCCAGCTATTACCCATGGTATTATTTCTCCTATCTTTCCCCTTCTCTTCACTCCCAACATAATCTGAGGGGGGAAATCCCTAGGGAGCAGTTAGCCCACCCCATAAATTACCTGGAATCCCCTCCACAATCCATGTGCCAAGGGGCCACCCAGCCACCCAAAGGGCCTTTAGTGAGGGACAGCCCCTTCCACTTAAGGCAGCTCTAAGCCTTGGAATTGTGACTCACTGTGCCTCGGAGACCTCCACCCATCACTCCTTGTTTTATCCTTTGGGGCCAAGCAGAAGTGTGATCCTCAGTCCAGGCTCTGGAGGCCTCTGACCTGGATTAATCCAACAGCCTCGTGACTGTCCTCCTGGCCTCTTAGCTCCTCTTACCTAGCCAGCCTTCCTACATCTGCCAAAATCATCTAAGATAGGAGTGCTTAACCCTTCCTTGTCCTACACCTCTGTGGAGGCCTGGTGGAGCCCATAGACCCCTTCTCAGAATAAGGTTTTTTAAATGTATAAAATAAAAACACATAGGTTTAAAAGGAAATCAATTATACTAAAATACAGTTATCAAAATGTTTTTTAAAAACAAGTTCATGGACCCCTTGAGGTTTCTCCACAGCCTCTCGTTCATAAAAAAGACAACCCCCTGGGCTTGGCTCTCCCTGTTTTGCTGGCCTTGGTTTACCTTGTTCCCCTTTATACATGCTCTTCTAGACAAATCAGGCTGCCCACATCACTTATCTCTCTATTTTTGTATACACTATCCCCCGATACTTGGAATATACTCTCTCCTCATCCCTTCCTCTCAGAAGCCTTCTGGTTCTTCAGTATTCAGCTGTCACCATCTCTTTCCTGAAACCCTTCCTGACTGCCCTGCCCCATCCTCCCGCTGTCACCCCCAAAGTGATCTTTCCCTTCTCAAATTTTCTAGAGACTCCATCTAAATCTCCCTTTCTGGCCCCAGTATTCCCCACCTTATACTTACACTTCAAGCTTCCCGAGGGCAGAGACCCACCTGGCACATAGCAGGCACTTAATAGATACTGTTCCCTTCCCCTTCTCCCATTGCCAAGCACAGGGCCTGGCACACAGGCAGCACTGATGGTTTGTTGGTATTTCCCAGCAGTCTCTGTTCTGGCCCCCAAATAAACAACGTATCCTTGGGGCCTGGAATCCAAGTCAATTCAGCAAGCATTGATTACACGCCTACCATGTACACAGGGCACTAATGAGGCTCTGTGGTGGGGAAGCCAAGGCAACAAACAACTCATTCTCTGCCCTAAAGGAGCCACCAGAACTCTAAGTGCTGGAGATACAAATAATACATTACAATAAATGTGTATTAAGATTTGACTACATGCAAGTCATGGCAGTTAGGCGGTGCAGTGGATAGAGCAATGGGCTTCGAGTCAGGAAGTCCCAGCTTCCTGAGTTCAAATCTGGTCTCAGACACTTAATAGCTGTGTGACCCTGGGCAGGTCACTTTACCCTATTTGCTTCAATTTCTCATCTGTAAAATGAGCTGGAGAAAGAAATGGCAAACCATTCCTGTATCTTTGACAAGAAAATCCCAAATGGGGTCATGGAGAGTTGAACACAACTAAAAAAGAAACTAAACAACAATACATACAAGTCAAAGACAAACTGAAAAATCAGTTCCTACCCTCAAGGAGCCTACATAATACTACAGGGGATTAGCATGTAAACAGAGAAATATATATGCGATAATCTGAGACCACAAACAATTAATAGGAACGGGGAAGGCTTCCCATGTGAGCTGAGCCTAGAAGCAAGCTAGGGACCGTAAGAAGTGGAGATGAGGAGGGAGTGTATTCTAGGCATGGCAGACAGCCCGTGCAGAGGCTGGCATGAAATGCTGACTTTGGGGAACACACGGATTGCATGAAGAGAAAGAATATACAATAAGCCTGGAAAGCAGGCTGGAGCCAGATTGTGAAAGGCTTGAAAACGTCTATTTGAAGAGTTCCTATTTCATTCTAGCATCGGCAGCCACTGAATGTTTTTGAGTCAGGGAGTGGCGTGATCAGACTTATGGGCAAGAGAGATCATTTTGGCAGCTATGTGGAGGACAAGTTGGAGAGGAGAAAGGCTGAAAGCTGGTGGGTCCAAGGAGTAAGCTGTTGCAAAAGTTCAGGTGAGAGACCTGACCTAGGGTGGTGGCCCGTGTGAGTAGAGACCAGAAAGAACAACAGCCTGTCATCTGCCAATTAGGGCCCTGGTTTTCATACCAGCCAGTTTCCTTTCCCACCTCCACGTCCTCCTACTCTCCATATGTGAGTGCTAGCACAGGAACTCTGCCTTCATTCCTCCCTGCCCCCACCAAAGGCACATCGGAAGCACCTGGCATGAAATCTGCCTTCAGTCTCTGTCTGTGTCCTCAGCAAGAGCCAGGCACTGCCCAAAAGGATCTGGGGGTGTGTTTGGGGACTCCCTCAGGCTTCTGACACTCTGTCTTCAGGCAGGAGGCAAAGTGGCAGCTTTGGTCCCTTGAGAGCAGGAGTGGGCGGTAAGTACCTATTACTACCCACCACTCCTAGGCTGGAGATCAAGGACCCACTGGGTGTATAAACCTCTGTCTGGCCACGATGACCTCAGGCAACCCACCAGCCGTCTCCTCTCTGTCACAAAGGGGGAAAACCAAATAACACAGGATGTCAGAACCAAAGGGAACTTCAGAAAGTGTCTGGTCCAAAATATCCAAATCCAGCTATCTCACTGCTAGCAGTACTGCTCGGAGAGGTCAATGATGAAAAGAAAGGTTCTGTAGAAACCAAAATATTTATAGCAGCCCTTTTTGCAGGAGCTAAGGATGGGAAACAAGGCAAACTCTCATCAAATGGGAACCGATGAGACAGACTGTAGTACATGAATGAAACATTACTCTGCCGTAAGAAAAAATGAATATGAGGAGTACAGAGAAACTTTGGAAGATTTATAGGAACTGCTGCAAAGTGAAGTCAACAGAACCAGGAAACACACACACACACACACACACACACACACACACACACACACACACACACACACGATGACTCCAACCACATAAATGGGAAGAAGAAAAACAAAAAAAATCTAAACTGAATGCTTGAATGCTTATAAAATCACAGTAACCAATCTTGGCTCCAAAGAAGAGCTATGAGAAGGTACCCCTCCCTGCTCCTAAGCAGAGAAAAGAGCCTATGGATGTAAAATACTTTATATGATGTCAGGCTTTGTTGATGGGTTACTTCAAGTTACTTTGAACTTTTTCCCCTCTCATTTTTATTCTGTGTTATAAGGTGAGGCTCTCTCAGAGGAAGAGAACCAGTGATGTAAAAACAAAAGATATCAATACATTTTAAATAAAAGAAAGTATTTAGTCCAACTCCTTCATTTTGTAAGTGAAGAAAGTGAAGTCCAGTGAACAGTCAGTGGCCCAGTGTCACACTGCAAATTGGCAGCATAACTGGTACCAAATTCAAGTGTCCTAACTCCCAGGCCTGATCTCGTGACACAACATACCATGTTACCACTCACTCTACTGTGGCACCTTCCATCACCCCCAGACTCGATGATGATGATGGTGGTGGTGATGTTAACAACTCAAATTTAAACAATGCCTTTAGGTCATAAAGTGCTTTCACAAATATTCCACTTTATTCTCACTTCCACCCTGGGAGATAGGTGTTCTTATTATTCCCATTTCACAGATAAGGAAACTGAAGCAGATGGTTATTAAATAACCTCCCCAGGGCCACACAGCTAATCAGTGTCTGAAGTCACTTTTGAACTCAGGTTTTCCTGCCTGGGGGCCCTGTGCTCTCCCCACCTTGTTATCTAACTGCCCCTGGATCATTCCAAGGGCCTCAGGTTCCGAGTGTGAGATTCGACCAGGCTTCAGACAAAAGGACTGGAGTCCAGGACATAGTCCTGATCCCCGGCCCAGAATCTCCACACTCAGAAATGCTGTGTAAATCTAGTCACTATAGCTGGAGAAGGTCCAGAGCAGGTCTGTTTAAATGAAGAGGGGTGGGGTGGAGGTGGAAAATCACTTTTTGAGATCAGTTTAGAATTAAACAGATCATGACTGCATATGAAGAATTCAGAGAAGGTGTGGAAAGAGAGAAAGAGAGGGACGAGAGAGAGAGAGAGAGAGAGAGAGAGAGAGAGAGAGAGAAAGAGAGAGAGAGAGAGAGAAGAAAAAGAGAGAGAGAAAAAGAGAGTGACAGAGAGGGGGGGGAGAGAGAGAGAGAGAGAGAAGAGAGAGAGAGAGAGAGAGAGAAGAAAGAGAGAGAGGGAGAGAGAGAGAGAGAGAGAGAGAGAGTGAGCAAGAATTCAGAGAAGAATGGGCACAAAAGCAGGAGTCAATAAAGAGGGAAAGAAGCTTAAGGAAAACCACACCCACAATGGTTGTGATAATATGGAAACACAAATCCAACACTAAATACTGAATGATGACCACAAAAGTAGAGGAAGGGAGTACATCCTTGTTCACCAAATCCAGAGGCTTTCAGAGTTGGAAGGGACCCTAAAGGTCATCTAGTTCAATCACCCATGTGATGCTGGATTTTCTCTATAGTATCTCTGAAGAATGGCCATGGAGACGTTGCTTGAATACTTCCAGCGATGGGGGCCTCACTACATCACAAGGCCACTTGTTCCACTGCTAGACACCTCTAATTATTAGCAAATTTTCCTCAAATCCACCACCCTGTGCCACCTCTAATTGCTCTCAGTTTGCACGACGAGGCCAGAGAAGAATCCCAATCCCTCTTCCACATCACAACTCTTCACCTATTTGAGGATAACAATCAGGTTCCTTTCACACCCCTCCCTTTCACCCCAAGTCTTCTCTTTCTCACCCTCAGTTCCTTTAAGGCATCCTCCTGGGATGTGGAGTCTAGATCCCTCACCTCCCGCTGGATGCTTTTGTTGCTGTTGTTGTTAATATCCTTCCAGAAATATGGCAGCCTTAACTGAGAGGTAACATGTTATAGTGCATAGCTGAGATTGAAGTGAGGAAGACCTCGGCTCAAATCCTTCCCCAGATACTTAGATGACTCACTTAACCTCTCTGTGACTCAGTTTCCTCCTGTGTAAAATGAGAGAGTTAGACTTAATGACCTCTAAAGTCCTTCCCAACGCCTATGAACACAACACAGTGGACTGGAAGCTCCTTGAGGTCAAGGGCCTGCTTTTCCTGGGTGGGTATGTGTGTAACCCCAGTGTCTGAGAGGTAATGTGGAGAGACAGCTAGCCTTGGAGTAGAGAATCTGGGTTCAAATTCTATCTTTGTACATATTGGGCTTGGGATTCTGGGCAAATCACTGAATCTTTCAAATTTCAACCTCCTCACAAGCAACTATATCATTTTTGCCTTTCTATCTCCCCTAGCACTTAACATGACATCACTTTGCACATTATAAGCTCTTAATAAATGTTTACTCATTATCTCCAGGCAACCCTCTAAAACTACAGGTTCTAGATAGGTCTCTGATCTGTATCTTCAGAGGGAATTTTCAGATTGGGAGTTCTTTACACTGATGAAGTCCCAGATCCAGATAAACTTCAGAACTGAGCACAATGCCTGGTCCCTTACTGCTGGGCTTGGATGGGCATACTCCAAATAGAACCTGATTGGGCAGTGGGATGATAAAGGAAAAGGATAAAGTTTCGGGGCACGTCTTGAACCTTTAAGATTGACGTCAGGGAAATCAATCATGTCCTCATTTGAGAGAGACCCAACTGGTCTGGAGAGTTCATGGGGTTCACCCAATGGGGGCTCATCAGATATTCCTGAAGATGAATGGGAAGATGTCCTCCCTCTTCTGCTCTGACTGTCGCCCTGATCTATCAAGAAAACCAAACCGAGATCACGCCACAGCCTCTCATGTTAGGATACACTTCCCCAATTGGCTGCATGTCAATGCTAAATTCCCTGGTAAGCTGATCTGGAAGTAAATGTTCCAACAGCCATGCCAGTGGTAAGGCTAGCTCCTTCCCTCAGGCCTCCTTCAGGAAGCAGGACTCCAAGAGTCTGGGT
Source organism: Gymnobelideus leadbeateri (assembly GCA_011680675.1). Lineage (NCBI taxonomy): Eukaryota > Metazoa > Chordata > Mammalia > Diprotodontia > Petauridae > Gymnobelideus > Gymnobelideus leadbeateri. The sequence goes on along the minus strand of WOXC01008665.1, from coordinate 495,770 downwards.
TAAGGCAGTTCACATGTTTCTTTGAGGTCTACAAGGTACCTTCCTTTCCACCACCCTTGGAGGAGGATACTCCCATACTCCCATGTTCTATTGGACCTGGAATCTCATGGATGTAGGTAGTCCCTTCAACAGTATAGATCGCAGTGCACTCATGCCTGCCCATTCCGTGTGTCTTTTGTCCATGCCCTCCCATAAGGGCATGGACATGCCCTTCAAAGGGTCCATCCAACTTGCTAGAGGCCTTCCTTTAATTCCTCCACATCCCAAGTATCCCAATGGGCTTGCAGGCTGGTGATACCTTATTCCCTTCATGTGACTGAATCAACTCTTCTGATATAGATAGTATAAGTATTATGATCCCCATATTAAAGCTGGGCCTTAAACCAAGGCTCAGAGAGGGTAAAGTTACTTGTCCAGGGTTACACCACTAGTGTTTTGAAGGAGTCTAGGTTTTTTGATTCCCAGTCCTGTACATCCTAGGCCTCAGTTTCCCTTTTTGTAAACCAAGGGGGTTGGGCTGGGGTAGTTCTTGACTCTTTTTTTGTGTCACGACTCCCCCTCTCCTATCGCACACACAAAATTGTCAGTCTGGGGAAGCCTACAGGTCCCTTCTTTTTCTTCTTCTTTTTTTTTTTTTTTTTTTAGAGAATTGGGGTTAAGTGACTAGCCCAGGGTCACACAGCTAGTAAGTGTCAAGTGTCTGAGGCCAGATTGGAACTCAGGTCCTCCTGATCCCTTCTTAAAATGTTTTTAAGTGCATAAAACAAAAATACATAGGATTACAATAAAAACCAGTTATTTTGAACTAGTTAACAAATTTTTCTTTCTAAAGTTCACTTTTGCGAACCCTCAGACTGGATGGCTTCTGAGGGCCCTGCCCGCTCTAAATCTGTGATCCCACGGCTCCCCCCTCACCCTCACCCCATGCCTGGCTCAGGGTTTCTGCTGCCTAGTATATAGATCATTTCCCAGAGCTCTAAAAGGGAGTCTAGAAGAGCAGCTGCTGGCTGGGGAGGGAGGGAAAAAGGGAGAGGAAGGAGGAGCTAGTGGGAGTGAGGCCCACCTCCTGCCTCCTGCCCAGGGTAGGGATCAGTTTTACTTCCTAACAATAAACCAGTTCTTCTCATAAATAGCTAATGAGTGCAGGATGTGGCTTTCTGGTCTCCACCCCAGTCAGGAACAAGTGGCAGGTGAGGGAGATGTGCCGACGCCTCACACCCATCACACTTTTATCGGCCTTGGGCGAGGGAGACGTTTCTCCCACCACCTCTTGGCCAAGCCAGGAGCTTTGGAGGCGCCAAGCAAGGGAGGGAGGGCAGGACGGTGTTATCTGGAGAAGAAAGGGCCAATTGGGGTGTCAGGCAGTCTGGGAAGCAGGGTTCTCAGAGGCTCAAAGTGGTTTGCAGGTACGGCACCCAGAGGCCCAGGGCAGTTCCAATTCTCTCCCAACCCCCAGGGAAGGCACTGATGCCATTTTTGCCCAAATTCCCCCTCCCATCACAGAATGGGGCACAGATAACTTGATGCCAGCATTTTCTCCAATTCATTTGGCTAAATGAGACTTTGTGGGTTCTATCAATACATTTGGTCCATGGGGTATGGACTATCCTTGGGATAAAGGAAGAAGGGGTAATGGAAATTGGGTGCATCAATCAACAAGCATTTATTAAGGGTATATTAAGTCCTTAATGGGTGAGGAAGGGGCTGGTAGAGGGAGAGAATTTGGTACTGAAAATAAAATCAAATTGAATTTTTTTAAAAAGTGCCTACCACCAGGCACTGTGCCAGGGAAAATGATTGCATATTCATGCATAATTTTATACTTAATATTTTGTGAGAAGCAGAACAATGTATAGTCTTAGATTGAAATCAAGAAGGTCTGGGTTCCTATCCCACCAATGACACTTCTCAGACAAGTCTCTGAATTTTCCTGAGCCTCAGTTTCCTCATCTGCAAATGGGGAAAATAAGAATTAGAGTATTTACCTCAAAGGGTGACCAAGAAGCTCAAATGATACAACGGGACATAAAGTCTTTGGGAGATTTTAAATAATTAGGACAATACTTGTTAACATGAAATTTATAGATGCTTTAGGGTTTGCAAAATGCATGACGTCCATTTTTACATGGATTCTAAGTAAAACACTATCCACTGCACCACACAGTCTCTCTAAGTGGCAACTATTGACTATTTTTGAGTGAAAAATATTGCCAGTGTGGATGCATTGCTTTCAGATAATGACACACAGTCCCATGTAAGGGAGGGAAATGGGAACTCTGAAAGCAGGACCTTGCCCAGGGTCACTTAGCATTAGGTGGGAAAGCAGAAGGACCACTGGACTGGCAACCAGGGTGTAGGCCAGGCACGGCCATGAAGGAGCTTTGGGTAAGGCCCTCTACTGCTCTGGACGTCAGTTTCTTTATCGGTAAAATGGGTTGGTTGGAATGACTGACCTCTCAAGTCCCTTTCAATCCTAGCATTCTGTGAATGTAGGGCTCATGCCCCACTGAGCACAGATGGGGCTTTATTCTCTCTGGTTACAGGACTCTGCAGTTGGTAAGGATGGAACACTACCCCCCTGACACTTGGGGGTATAGGTTGATGCCATCCTTGATGGGGACCAAGAGTGTGAGCTCCAAAGATGGCATCATGTGTTCAGGTCACTGTCCCTTTGGCCTGATCCCTCAGCCAGCCTGGTGACATCCTCTGACAGACAGCTTTGGCTCAGGGCTCTCAGGCAGAAAGAACAGAGGAAAGGGGGTCATGTCAGAGGCCTGGGCCACTGCCATTCCCCTGAGCAAGAGAGACTGTGGTATGTTCAGGCCCATTCCCAAGTTCAGGAGGGTAGGAAGGCTACCCCCCCCCCCCCCACTCTCCAGGCTGAGGCGCAGGTGCCAGATTGGGGGAGGGCAAGAGACTCAGATGGAAGATAGTCTGGTGTAAAGTGCAAAGGGCTCTGGGGTCAGGGTCAGAGGAGAGCTGGGTATGGATGCCAGATGGGAGGTGGGGGGGGGGGTGAAGGAGGGGCAAAAGGCCCATCTCAGAAAGAAGGCAATCTGGTGTAAGTGGAAAGGGCCCTGGATCTGGGGTCACAGGATCTGGTGTTGAATCTCCTCTGGCTGTTCTGCTCCTTGCAAACCTGATAAGATCTTGACCAAGTTGACCAAGTCACTTACCCTCTCTGGGCCTCAGGTTTTCCATCTATACAATGGAGGGAGGTGAGCACGGAGGGGTGTTTATATCAGCCTAAATGATTGTCTAGCTCTAAATCCTATGATCTCACTTGAAGCCCCTAGGTTCCTGTCGACCATCATCCCTATTCCCTCCTCGCCTCCCTCCCCGCTCCCCTGCCCCCCAGCCTACTACTAACTACTATGTAAGTAAGTAGTAACCTTGTGCAAATTCCTTCCCCATTTGAGCCTCAGTTTCCCCATCTGTAAAATGAGGGGCTGGCCTAGATCCTGTCAAGGTCCCTTTTCACTCTAAATCCTCGGACCTAGCACCCCCTCCTCACACCAGCCGGTGACCTTGGCTATGTCCCTCCCTCCACCCTAAGTCTCAGTTTCCCCACGTGTAAAAGGAAGGGCTTAGCCTTCACCGCCTCCCCCCGACCCCGCGCAGGTTTCCCCCCAGTTCTGAGCGCCGCGGCCCCGGGGGCACCCCCTGGCACCCGCCCCCTTCCCGGCGCACCTGCAGCTCGTCGAAGGCGTCGTCTATGCCCGTGACCTGGTGCTGCTCGTGCAGGGCAGGCTCGTCGCAGAAGAAGCAGACAAGCGCGCGGTCGGTGAGACAGAAGAGCTTCACCTTCTCGTGGGCCTGGCAGGGCAGCGCGGCGCGCCGGGCGCTCAGGATGGCGTCCAGCGGGAAGGCGCTGTAGCGCTCCACGATGTTGGCCAGCTTGAGGCTGGGCGCCAGCGCCGGCTCGGCGAATGTGCGCCGGCACTCGGGGCAGTCGCGGGCGCCCTGGGCCTCCTGCCGCACCCAGTGCTCTGTGATGCAGCGGCGGCAGAAGTAGTGCTCGCAGCCCAGGCTCACCGGGTCCTGGTAGATACTCAGGCAGATGGAGCACAGCAGCTCGTCCTTCAGGCTGCACGCCATGGCTGCAGTGCGCCCGGGATGCCGGCCGCCCCCCGCCCCGGCAGGGCCGGCGAGGGGCACCCACCCACCCGGGGAAGGGACGAGGAGGGGGCGCGGGAGGAAGGGGCGCGCCTAGGTGCAGCCTGCTGCCCCCGGCCCCGGGCTCCTTCCCCACCGGCTGGCTCCGCGTCTCCGGCCCGGCTCCCTCCGGCTGCGCTCAGGACCCAGGGGAGCAAACCAACCCGGAACAGGCGGCGCTGGGGATCGGAGACGGCGGCGGCCGGCTGGTCCGTCCCGGGCGGAGCCTGGAGAGCCGAGCTCCGCCCCGACGGAGGAGGGACGATCCGAGGCAGCTGCTCCAAGCCCCCGCCAGCCAGACGCTGACTTCTTCCATTCATGGGCTCAGCAGTAGCCGTGAAGGGACCTTAGGGAGCATTTTACAGCCGGGGGATCTAAGGGCTGGAGAGGGGGAGGAACTTGCCCGAGGCCACAAGGTTACATGCTACAGCAGTAGGATTCGAACCAGGGACTCCTAATTCTCGTGCCCTCCCTGCCAGCCTTTTTCCATCTAGGCTGACTCAAATAGCAGACATCTTTTGAGGGAGATGTTTGGCCCCTTGCCCCTTGCCCAGATGTTCTTAGCACAGAGCGCCCCCTGTTCCAAAAGGCTATAGGATTTGGAGTGATGATTAGGGATCATTTAGTACAAGACATCCCTCCCCCTCATTTTACAATTGAGAAAACCAAGGCCCTGAAAGGTTACACATAGTAAAGAGGAGAGCCAAGGATTTGAAGCTAGGTCTTCTGACTCCAAGTCTGTGTTTGGTCCATGTCCAGTAAGGCAGCAGCACCCCAAGATCCAGCAACGCTGGGGACTAAGCTCTGGATCCCCCTTTTTTCCTTCTATGATCTCAAAGCATCTTATGAAGATTTTGGCCTGGGAAAAGAGGCTCATGGTAACCCACGCCTGTGTGTTTGGGTGTGAGTGTGTAGGACGATGGATGTCAGGGATAGGTAAACTGAGACTGAATCTTCAATGCCTATCATGGGGACCTCTTTTAGGGAGTGGAAGAAAGAGTCATAGTCATTTCAGTAACCTAGTCTCCCCTGCCCCCATTCATTCAGCAAACATTTGTTATAATTAATAAGCAGAGGGATTTGCGACTTTATCTATGTCAATTTTCCTTCCACAACCCAATCATGTTTGCTGTACCACTAAGGTCCATTTCTTCCTATGAGCTTATGGCAGGGGGCCTATCCAATGTGCTGGCAGCCTTCTGACGTCAGAAGATACCTGTGGTACACATATGCTGTCCTCTGGTTGGTTATTTCTCACTCTGGCCTCATGACTAGGCCATCCTCTCCGATCATACCTTTCTCTGATAGCAAACTCTGCTCTGATAGGTGTTATAGCTGTTCATATCTGCCGCGTTCTTTTTCATCACCCGTTGAGTGATGCTTATTTTTAATTTTCCAGAGACTGTTGTGTTCCGCGATTTGCAGCCACACAATACTGATAGAATGAAAAAGATGAAAAAGATAGACCTTTGTTTCTGTGTAAGGTTGGGGGTCATTAAAGGACTTTGACAGTTTCCCAGTGGCAATCCAGCCTAATCTCCTCCTATTAAATTCTGTATCCATCTCATTCATATATGTTGTCTGCCTATCTCTCTATCTACCTGTCTTTCTCTCTACCTGCCCACCCACCCATCCATCCATCCATCTACTGATGGACAAGCTCATAGGCAGCCCATCTAACTGTTTCATAATCTGGACAATAGGCATTCTTTTAAGTCTGCCATTTGACAAGTCTCTCATATCCTTGTGAGCATGTTGGAGAGACAGAGGCTGCATGATAATATCAGTTGAATTAACAGATCACTAAGAGTAGTAAAAAGTGGACTGATGTTTATTTGGGGGTGGGGAAGGTGGTTTGCCCAGTTGGAATTTCACGAGAGTATCCTTGACCCTAATGTGTTCAATATCCTAAAGGCATAGATAGCAGTAAATGTCCATCAGGGAGGGATGTAGAACTCTTTAGATGATAGTATAAGAATCCCAAATGATATATAGAATCTAAGATAAAGTTGAATTGAGATCAATGTAAATTCATACACTTACAGTCCAGTCAACCAGGGGGAAGCAAAAAAGATCTGGGAGTCAGAGTGAATTTCAAGTTCAATATGAATTATCAGTAATGACCTAGTTTCCCAGAAACCTAATACAATCATGCTGCATTTTAAAATATTGTTATTTATTTATTTATTTTTAGTTTGCAACATTCACTTCCATAAGCTTTTGAGTTTTAAATTTTCTGTCCCTCCCTCCTTCCCTTTCCCCTCTGTCCCTTCCCCTCCCATCCCCTGCCCTCCCCTCCCCTCCCCACTCCCCAAGATGGCATGCAGTCTGATATAAGCTTTGCATATGCATTCATATGAAACATATTTTCATTTTAGTCATGTAAAGAAAAATTAGAACCAACAGGAGGAACCATGAGAAAGAAGAAACAAAACAACAAAAAGAGAGAGCAAACCATTTGCACTAAGACTCCAAAGTTCTCTCTCTGGATGTGGATGGCATTTTCCATCATGAGTCATTTGGAATTGTCTTAGATCGTTGCGTTGCTGAGAAGAGCTAAGGCTATCAAAGCAAGTTATTGCACAATGTGGTTGTTACTATGCACAATGTTCTGGTTCTGCTCACTTCACTCGGCATCAGTTCATATAAATCTTTCCAGGTTTTTCTGAAGTTTGTCTGCTCATTATTTCTTATAGTACAATAGTATTCCATTACATTCATATACCACAACTTGTTCAGCCATTCCCCAATTGCTGGGTATCCCCTTAATTTCCATTTCTTGGCCACCATAAAAAGAGCTGCTATAAATATTTTGTATATGTAAGTCTTTCCCCCTTTTTTATGATCTCTTTGGGATACAGACCCAGGAGTGGTATTGCTGGGTCAAAGGACATGCACAATTTTATAGCCCTTTGGGTATAGTTCCAATTTGTTCTCCAGAATGGTTGGATCAGTTCCCAATTCCACCAACAATGCATTAGTGTTCCAATTTTCCCACATCTTCTCCAACATTTATTGTTTCCCTGTTTTGTCATGTTAACCAAAGAGGTGGGATGTCTTACCTCGGAGTTGCTCTGATTTGCATTTCTCTAATCAATAGTGATTTAGAGCATTTTTTCATTTGACTATAGATATTTTTTATTAATTTTTGTTAATTTCTTCATCTGAAAACCACCTATTCATACCCTTTGATCATTTGTCAACTGGGGAATGACTTGTATTCTTAGAAATTTGACTTAGTTCTCTATATATTTCAGAAATGGGACCTTTATCAGAGACACTGGCTTTAAAAATTGTTTCCCAGATTTCTGCTTCTCTCCTAATCTTGGGTGCATTGGCTTTGCTGGTGCAAAAAACGTGTCGATTTAATGTAATCAAAATCATCCATTTTGCCTTTCATAACATTCTCTCTCTTGTTGGGTCATAAATTCTTCCCGTCTCCATATATCTGACAGGCAAACTATTTTTTGCTCTCCTAGTTTGCTTATAGTATCAGCCTTTATATCTAAATCAGGTATCCCTTTCAACTTTATCTTGGTATAGACTGTACGATGTTGGTCTATGCGTAATTTCTGCTTTACTGTTTTATAGGTGCTTGTATACTATCATTAATTCCCTTCATATTTTGGACCTTTTTTTTCTTCCACGTGAATTTTGTTATTATTTTTTCTAGCTGTATAAAATAATTTTTGGTAGTTTGATTGTTACAGCACCAAATAAGTAATTTAATTTAGGTAGAATAGTCATTTTTATTATATTAGCTTAGCCTACCCATGAGCAACTGATATTTTTTCAGTTATTTAGATCTGACTTTATTTGTGTGAAAAGTATATTTTAATTGTGTTCATATAGTTCCTGGATTTGTTTGCAGGTAGCCTCCCAAATATTTTATAATGTCTGCGGTAACTTTATATGGAATTCTGGGGTTTTCAAACTTCGGGAAATTACAGAATCTTTGTATTAAAAGAAGGTGAGGAAGGGGGAGATTTGGGAGTCAGAGTTAGTAAAAAGCATTGTCCAAAAAAAAAAAAAGAAGTAAAGAGAGTAATTTTTTTTTTTAATGTAGAGAAGGAGATACATGGAAATTCAGAAGGAAACTGAAATTCAGGACAACTTTGAAAGCAACAGGTTGAATGTATTATATACATTAGTGGAAGACTGGCCAATGGGAGCCCTGTTCTCAGATCATGTGTAGCAAGCTGTCTTTTGCCAAGCCACATCGGGAGGTTTGAGTAGCTGCATCTGGAAGTATGTGATGTTGTGTCATGGAGGGTCCTACCCTCTAACTGAGAGCATTTGCAGGTTTGACTCTTTCTGGTCCAGTAACCAAGTAGTGAAGAAATAGACTTTTGTTTGGCTGCTAAGAGAGAATTGGGAGGGCATACAAAAGACTCCCAGAGGAAAGTTAGGCTCTCTTTTTCCTTTCCCTGTTGCCCAGAGAGAAGGATAAGCTGCTATGGGCCTCTGGGAGGAAGAGGGGAAGAGGTGGAGAAGGAGTCCTCTCTCTCACTTGGCACCAATATGAAGCCTGAGAGAAACAGAGCCAGATGCAATGACCTACTCTCCCCACCTGGGACATCATGAAGTCATAAGCACCTGACTTTGTTATGGCTTCTGACCTTATTGTGAAGGTGAGGGAGTATTGGAGACAGAATGAATTAGACTTTAACATGGAAGTCTTGAGAGGTCAGCAGATAAGCCACTAGAGTTCCATTGACAGGAGTCCATGACAGGACTTTCAGGCACCCCCAGTTATCTGCTTAACCCAATACTGTGTCAAAGGAAGCCAAGATGGAGCTCTGCTGAATTCAGAAGAGGACCTACTAAGTGCGAATGTTTGGTAATAATAGTTTCGAGTTAGAGCATACTCTTCCTTGGGACTGAAATGAAAAAAAAGAGAGAGTGTTTCCTGCATGTTGGGAGGGAAATGTTTGTATCTTCTCAGTAAATAATCTTTTGTAAAAGCTAATTGATGTTAATACTAAAGCTCTAATCCAAAAGATACGACTGATTTAAGAAATATACTAACTGTAACTGACAATTGATATTGGAAAGAACTCACTGGAATGGGGGTTCAAACAATAGCATTAAAGAGGAGCCCCCCCCCCTTCCATGTAGCCAACCCTTAGGGGACCCAACTCATCAGTGTGAGTGGGAACTGGGATAAAAACTCCCCAGGGCTTATTATGGGTTCCCCCACTCCTTTCTAAAGCAAGCTGTTCAATAGAGATTTAGGATTTCACATATAATCCTCTTTTTTTCCCAGTGTACTTTTTATATGGAAATGTCCTTTGGTTTTTGAGTGTTCATTAAATCCAGAATTTTTAAAATGTAATTAAAACTCTCTCTGCTCAAAAGCAGTATCTCACTCAAATATCAAAGAGTCGGTGATACAAAAGGGAAAATATATGATAACAAAGCAAAAACGTCGTGCTTATTTAGCCCCAGAAGCCTGGGGGAGGGAGAGGGAGGCCATAGGCTCACCATCCTTAAATATCAGGCTAAAAGGGGATTAGATTTGTTTTCCTTGGCCCCAGGAGACAGAACCAGGACCAATGGGTAGAGACTATGCAGAGTCAGGTTTCAGTTCAATATGTGCAAAAATTTCTTAGTGATTACAGCTGTCCCAGGATGCCGTGGGGCTACTCCATGTGGTTCTGGTCTTGGTTTGGTGGGTGAGGTGCCCTTTAAGGTCCCTGCCAATTCTCTGCAAACTGCAGGTTGAATTTATTGTGTGTTTGAAAAGAAAAGCAGGCTGATCATGACAGAGACCTACAGTATCCTGTACAAGCTTCTTTTTTCTCTATTCTATTATGCATATGCAAATGCCCATTCTCTTTGGTGTTTATTCATTTTAACCACATTAATTAATTTTTAAAAAATGATTCCTGCTGATTGTAAAAAGTCTTTCATTCTATTGTGCCTGCTTGCAGCTAATGATCAATGCTAATGGTGACGGAGGTGTGCCATGTGATCATAACATTAACTGACATTTACAAAGGGCTTTAAGGTTTGCAGAGTGTTTTACAGGTCTTATGTCATTTGATCCTCCCAATAGTCCAGTGAGGAAGTGCTCTTATTCTTATTTCACAGACAAGGAAACTGAAGTTAAAAGAGGTCAAGTGACTTGTCAATGGCTAGTAATATCTGAGGCAGTATTTGAACTTGGGTCTTTTTTTTTTCTGGAGGAGGGAAGGCAGGGAAATTGGGGTTAAGTGACTTGCCCAAGGTCACATAGCTAGTAAACATCAAGTGTCTAAGGCTGGATTTGAACTCAGGTCCTCCTTACTCCAGGGCCAGTGCTCTATTCACTCTGCCACCTAGCTGCCCCTGAACTTAGATCTTTCTGACTCAGAGTCCAGCACTCTCTCTACTATCCTATGCTAGTATTACAGGTACTCCTAATGATATAAATTCATTTCAGGGTGGTAAGGTTGAGGAATAAATCAGTAAATCAACAATTATTTATGAAAGTGCCTACTATGTCCCAGGTACTCAGCTAGGGGTTGGGGCTGCAAACACAAAAATGAAACCATCCTTGCCATCAAGAATATGACATTTATTTGGATGATGCAGGGTGTAATAGCATTTCTTCAGCCCACCACACACTTATATATTATTCTGGATCTAGTGACAAAAAATATGTCACACTTGTACTATCCAGTTCCTGGTTTGGCCACTTGTACCTGAGAATAAATGCACCATTAGGAGCTAAATTTAGGAGAATAATTTAGAGACAAAGGAAAAGGATGAAACTGGATTAATAAATTGTGTCCTCACACAAATTTACACCACAGCCACATCTATCTTCACATTACTCTCTTATCTTAAACCCCACTCCAATTCTACACTCCAAATTCTCCACAGAACCCGAGGAAACTGTAGCTTTGAGCAAGGCTTTTTCCACATTTAAGCCTCAGTTTCTTTAATTGTTCATTGACTTGGATAGCCCTTGATGTCTCTTATAATGCTAACACTCTTGGATTCTGTGATTCTAAATTTCTGAAGATTTTTAGGGTTCTGGAGCACAGTGTGACTATCCTTGTCTGAGAGTACCACTTCTATTTGTTCTTTGAATAATCTTATATATACTTATCTGTTTGCAAATTGTATATTTTGGCATCTAGAATGCTGCCTTGTACAAATTAAATACCTAATAAATATTGATTGGATTGAATTAAATTGGACTTCTAGAAAGCGCACAATATGAAGAAAGTTGTATTATATGTATGTGTGGTATAGATGATATAGCAATGATCCTGTCATCCAAACCAGGGAGAGACAAAGCTGAGAAAGAAAATATAATCAAATTTCACTAATGAATATTGCTGCAAAAATTTCAACCAAAATTCTTGCTAGGAGCTTATAGAAATATAGATAAAAAATAATTCACTAAGGCAAAATTGGATTTGTACTAGAAAAGATGGTTCAGCATAAAAGAAAATAATGGGCATAATTAGTCACATAAACAACAAAGAAACCAAAATTATGTGATTTTTCCAAAGATACATAAGTATTTCCAAAAATATAATACTCATTTATGCTTTAAAAAATACAATATTAACTACAAAGCATAGGAATGGAAGGACCTTTTCCTTCAGCTGATCTTTATATGGCATGGTGTCTATTCTCACCATCTAGGACCTCCTCTTCTAGAAGGTATTCAGTTTGCTTATATCCTCATTGGCAATGAAAATCTCATACCCAGCCTGAATACAATTATCCAGATATGATCTGACCTGTATCAACATCTATTCCACATATCTATCTTGTGTGCAAAGATAGCATGAGAGATCTTTGTCAAATACTTCAATGAAATCCAGGTAAACTGTATCTACTTCATTCCCTGACCTACCTATCTAGCATTCTTTTCAAAAATGGAAAATGAGGTTAGTCTGGCATGACTTGTTTTTGGTAAACATGGGAACTCCTTGTGATCAATATTTATCTTTCTCAGTGTTCACAAACCATCTACAGCCCAGGCTACCATGACTCTGGGATCATTTACTATTTCTCCTGCCCAGTGTCTTCATGTTTCAGTGTTTTTCATGTTCAACATCAAATCCACAGATGATAAACCTCCATACAGTGGTCATTCTAGCCATATTCAAGTCACATAAATCCAATAAAATGTTTAGTCAAAGCAGAAAACCTGAAGCAAGGTAAATAACAAAGGAAATGAATCACATAATTAGTATTCTCAGTACCCATTCCCAGACAGCTGCTGCCTCCCAGCACTCCCCAAGGTAGCCAGTGAGTCAGAATCCCATCAATTCCCAAACATCTTAATCCCTTGGGAGAAGGAAATCATTCAGCTAAGCTCATGGCTGGGTGTTAGGATGCTAGAGAGTAATGTCCACAAACAGTCTTCACTTAATCATCTGCTTCTCAATCTCAAAGCAACAGCTAGGATGCCCCTGGGTACCAAGGCTCCAAACATAAGAGCCCAATTGTTCCTGTCTGTCTCACTCACTGGCTCCACCTCTGCAAGGTAGATTCCCTTTTCACATCACTAGCTTCCTAGCTTCCCTTCTTGCATCCCAGGTATCTTCTCAAGGGAATGGCCATTCTTTCGTGTCTTGAAAACTCCAACAGGATGTCTGTAAGTCTCTTCTAGCCCCATATACTACATCCTATGATCCTTTTACATTGGATTCACTAGAAACTGCTGAACCCACACATAAACTTCTGGGAAATGTAGCTCCCCAAAGTAAACTTGGAAGCTACTTCTTCTTCCTTACACATCTCTTTAAAAATATATTTTCTAGGTGGTGCAGTGGATAGAGCACAGACTGACTCTGGGTAAATCACTTAACCCTGATTGCCTCCAAATAGATATGTATTCTCTAATTTTGCCAGGAATTGACATCAAGATCATCAGTCTATAGCCTGACTTCCCTTTTTTGAAAATCTGGATATCTGTCCTTCTTTAGTTCTTTAGTACCTTTTCTCATTCTTTGAGTTTTCCTTTATAAAAAAATTTAAATGTTTTATTAGAAACAAATTAAGTGTCAATACATACAACTATATCTGCTTGGTAATTATTTTCATTTAAATTATTAATTTCAATGCTCAATATAACACTTAAAAATTTTTCTCCTTTAAGTCCTCATAAAGATTTGCTGTCCATTTATTCTCATTTATTTTTCCTTATATGATGACTTCTAGTATATATTCCATCCTTCTGGTGTTGGTTTTTCAGTTTTGCATTATTTCATAAAGGTCTTTTTAGATTTCTTTGCATTACTCATAATTGTCCATATTAATTGCATTATTCCATTGTAATTGTGCTATTCCATTACATGAAAGTACCACAATTTATCTAACCACTCCTCCTTTGTTAGACATTTAGGTTGTTTCCAGTTGTTTGCAGTTATATATAATGCTGCTGTGAACATTTTTTAACAGATAGCTCTGCTTTGTGGGGTTGTAGTAACACTATCAGGGTGTATTTCCCACAATGGAATGATTGGTTCTAGGGGTAGGTTGTTTTGTAGCTTTTTTTGTAGCCAGATTGCTCTTCAGAAAGATTCCACAAGTTTATTAGTCTGCAGGTAATCAATTACTGTACCTGTTTTTCCATAATCCCACTGTCATTGTTTTCTTGCTTGTACCTATTTTGTTTTTTTGCTAATATGACAGTAGTGAAATGGTACATCGAAGTTATTTCAATTTGTATTTCTTTGGTTATTATTGAGGTTGAACATTTTCCCCACATGATTATTAACCATTTGTTCCCCATTTTAAAAACCATTTATTCATATCCTAGGATGCAGTCCTTCTGCCTCTTAGGATCCTTGAAAGCTCAGCTCAGATACCAGCTCTAACTTGAGACATTTCCTAATCCCCCTGGATGCTAGTACTTCCTTCAAAAAAAAATTACCCTGTGAGAAGGGAGAGCATTCCAGACTGGGGTGAGGAGGGGGAGGGTGAATGCAAAGTCACTGGAGTTGGGAGATGGAGTGGGAGGATCAGCAAATAAGTCAGTATAGCTGAGTTATAGCCTATATTGAGGAGAATAAATTGTAAGAAGACTGGAAAAATAGGAAGGTTCCAGGCTTTAAGGGCCAGAGAGAGGAGTTTATATTTGATACTAGAGCTAATAGAGAGCCATTGCAGTTTATTGAGTAAGAGAGTAACCTGCTCATACCTGAACTATAGGAAAATCACTTTGGCAGCTGAAGGAAATATGGATTAGAATGAGAGGCGGCTTGAGGGAGTGAGACCAATTAAGAGGCTATTATAGTATTAAGGTTAAAGACAATAAGGGCCTGGATCAGGACAGTGGCTGTGTGAGTGGAGAGAAAGAGATGTATAGGAGAGATGCTGTGAGGGTAGAAACACCAAGATTTGTTCATAGATTGTATATGTGGTTAGGGAAATGAGGTATCCAGGAGGACACTGAGGTTTCAAGTGTGGCTGATTTGGGAAGATGGTGATGCCTTCAACAGTAATAAGAGGGTTTTCAAGAAAGGAAGGCTTGGCGAAGAAGAAAATGGGTAGTGTCTTGGTTATATTGAGGTAGACATTCCTACAGAACATCTAGTTGGAGATGTCCAAGGAGCCATTGATGATATGGGAGTAGAGCTCAACAGAGAGATCAGGGCTGGATATTTACTTCTGAAAAACATCTGCACGGAGACCGTAATTTAACTGAGGAGAGCTAATGAGACAGTACGGAGTGAAAAGAGAAGAGGGTCCAAGGCAGACGCTTGGAGGATGCCTGCTGTTAGCAGGAGTGACCTGGATGAAGATTCAGCAAAGGACACTGAGAATCGGTCAGATGTGGTAGGGAGGAGAGCCAGGAGAAGGCAGTGGCTTGAAAGCTTTAGAGAGGAGAGAGGATCAAAGAAAAGAGGGCGGCTGACAGTGTCAAAGGCTATAGAGGTCAAGACAGATGGAGACTGAGAAAAGGCCATTAAATTTGGGGGTTAAGAGATCCTTAGTAACTTTGGAGAAGGCAGTTTCAGTTGAAGGATGAGTCTGGGAGAGAATTAAGAGTGGGAGGAGAGGACGTGGAGGCAGTAATTTTAGACAACCTTCTCAAGGAGTCCAGTTCCAAAAGAAAGAAGAGCTATAGGATGATAGTGGGTTTGGACAGATTGAGTGAGGGCATTTTCTTTAAGGAGGAGGGATGCTTGAGCTTGTTGCCTCAGACAAACTGAGACCTGGGAAAGACCTTAATTTAGAAAGGTTAAGGTCATCCACTACATCCCAGGGCATCACCAGTCATCTTGACTTTTGTCTTGCTACTGGACTTCTCTGGAGGACAGAATGAGGCTGACAACTATGTGCAGCCCTGCCTCACTTTTTAAAAATTTTTATTTTATTTTTAATTTATGTAATAAAACAAGCATTTCCATAACATAATATAATAAAAAAAGAAGATTGCACATGAAAGTGCAAATCTATTATATACAATTTGATATTTGTTTTAGCTTTTTTTTTTCTTTTTTGGCTTTTTTTTGGAGGGGGAAAGGCAGGGCAATTGGGATTAGGTGACTTGCCCAAGGTCACACAGCTAGTAAATGTTAAATGTCTGAGTCCAGATTTGAACTCAGGTCCTCCTGAATCCAGGGCTGATGCTCTATTCACTGGGCCACCTAGCTGCCCCCCTATTTCTTTTAAATATACAACAAAGTTAACATGTAAATTCCTTTTTTTCCCTTTTTTTCCTTCCTCTCCTCACCCCATCTTAGAGATGGTCACCATTAGATATAGATAGGTATATAGATAGATATGAATACAGGTGTGTGTGTGTGTATATATATATATATATATATATGTAATATTATATACATAATTCTATTTATCAGTTCTTTCTCTGAATGCAGATAGCATCTTTATTCATATGTCCTATTTTATAGTTAATTTACATCTTTGTAATAATAATAAAAATAACTTATCACTCAAAGCCATTCTTTTTTTTTTGGAGGGGGGAAGACTAGGCATTTGGGATTAAGTGACTTGCCTAAAGTCATACAGATAATAAATATATCAAGTGTCTGAGGCCCAATTTGAACTCAGGTCCTCCTGACTCCAGGGCCAGTGCTCTATTCACTGTGCCCAAAGTCATTCTTAAAACAATATTGCTGTTATTAGATACAGTGTTCTCTTGGTTCTACCCATTTCAATTTTCTTTATTTTGTGTAAACCTTTCCATGTTTTTCTAAGATCATTGAGCTTATCCTTTCTTATATCACAGTAGTATTCCTTCACAATCATACACCACAACTTGTTCGGCCATTCCCTAATTGATAGATATGCCCAGTTTGCAGTTTTTTGCCACCACAAAGAGAACTGCTATAAACATTTTAAAACACATGGGTTCTTTTCCTTTTGCCTTAATCATCTTTGGAAATAAACCTAGTAGTGGTATTGCTGGGTCAAAGGGTATAGGCAGTTTAATAACTCTTTGAGCACAGTTCCAGATTGCTCTCCAAAATGGTTAGATCAGTCCACAATTTCATCAACAATGAACTACTGTGCCAGTTTTTCCACATCTGCTCCAACAGTTGTCCAACACCTACCTCACTTAAATCCAATTCATGTTCAAGTCAAGATATTGCCCTCATGATGTCATTGGTCCTCTTCAAGAATGAAGGGAGAACAACAAGAAAAAAGGAAGGAGTCAATAGACAGAGAGATTGACAATAAGAGAGAGAGTAGGGTTTGATAGTGTGGATAAGCTGGTTGAGAAGACAAAAGGGCATGGGATAGATGGTTCATGTGGCTTCATAGGCCTCACCATGGAGAAGGACCACTTTTTCATTTGAGGTGAGGTGAAGGACATTTGAGTAACAAGAGATGAGGAAGGAAGAATAAGGAACTTCAAGGAATGGTCTCAAGTTTTTTGTGAAGTGTGAATCAAGGTCCTCCTCTGAGAAAAAGAGAATGGAACGGAATAATGGTATAGGGAAGGGGGTTCAGTGAGGAGGGGTGCAAGTGGCTTGGAATACTCTATGCGATGAATGGGATAGCAGATCCATTAGGGAGGTAGGGAATGGTTTGCCTTGGTGTAGTGGCTTCCCTTCTGGCTCCTCTCAAGTCTGCTCCACCTGCACACAGGCCACCTCGCCCCTCTTCTCTCCCTCCAGCTCCCCTTTTATGTGCTCTCTTCCCCAGTAGAATGTAAGCCCTTGGTTTGATGGGTTTTATGTCTCCTGCTCTTAGCACAATAGCTGGTCCACAGTAACTACTTAAAAATACTTTATCTATTGGTGTCAATATCTATTATAATAGCTAGCATTTATATAAAAATGCTCTAAGGTTTGTATATGTATGTATATGTGTGTGTGTATATATATGTATATATATGTATGTATATAATCTCATTTGATCCTCCCAACAACTCTGGGAGGTAGCTGCTATTATTATCCCCATTTTATAGTTGAGGAAACTGAGGCAGACAGAGGCTAAGCTACTTGCCTAGGGTCACCCAGCTAATAAATGCCTGAAGCTAGATTTTAATGCAGGTTGGCCTGATTCCAGGTCCAGTGCTCTATGTATTGTGCCAACTAACTATTTAACTCTTTCTTTCTTTCTTTCTTTCTTTCTTTCTTTCTTTCTTTCTTTCTTTCTTTCTTTCTTTCTTTCTTTCTTTCTTTCTTCTTTCTTTCTTTCTTTCTTTCTTCCTTCCTTTCTTTCTATGTATGTATGTATGTATGTATGTATGTATGTATCTGTCTCTTTATCTCTTTTCGTCTCTTTCTCTCTGTTTCTTCTCTGTTTCTTTCTGTCTCTGCCTCCCTGTCTTTGTCTTTCTCTATTTCTCTGTGTCTGTCCTACTGTGTCTGTGTCTCTCTTAGCAGTGAGGGCTCAGTGGAGATTATGTAATAAAACTATAGTGGACCTAATCAGCTTGGTTTTATGGTTGCCTCGAGATTCCTTTCAGAAGCACATGAAGAGAAATAAAGGAGGTAGATGGCAGGCGTAATCCAACGTTGGAGTTTGGAAAGATGTGGTTGGTAAAAGGACAAAGGAACCAAGAATTCAAGTGCAAAGGATAGCATACAGTTGAACTGGTTCAGCAAGGAGTTGAAATAGGGAAGGGAGGACAGCCTAGCCAATGCAAAGTGATAGACTGGGGAAGAGCTGAGGAGTACAGGGATCAGAGGTCATGGTGAGGATGCACTGGATTATGGGAGATAAGGCATAGGTAAAGATGGAATGATGAAAAATTGTGATCAGATAAAGGAGTTTTGGAGGCCTACTAGAACTTCATCTCAAATTAAACTTCAAAGCAGCAATCATCACAATTACTTAGTACAGGTTAAAAAAAAGTAGAGAGGTTAATCAGTAGAATAGATTAGGTATATAACACACAGAAGCAAACAAGCCTAGTAGCCTAGTATTCAACAAGCCTGAAGACTCCAGTTACTTGGGTAAGGACTCATTCACCAAACTACCAAAACTGCTTGGAAAATTGGAAAGTAGTCAGGCAGAAATTAGACATATTCCAGCAACTCATACCACATACCAAAATAAGTTCCAAATAGATGTATGATTTAGATAGGAAGGGTCATATCATAAAGAAATTAGATGAATGAGGAAGTAATTACCTTTCAGATCTGTCGGTAGGGGAAGAGTTCATGACCAAAGGATAGAGAGAATCACAGAAACTAAAATAAATCATTTTGAGTAAACAAAATTTTTAAAAAATTTGTACAAAATGTGTAAGTGTAGTTAAAATTAAAATGGAAGTAGTTAACTGGGAAAATATCTTCATAGCAAATTTCTCTGATAAGGGTCTAATTTCTAAAATATATGAGACTGTTTTCAAACTTATAAGAATAAGAGCCATTCCCCTATTAAATAAGTGATCAGATTATGAACAATTTTCAATAGAAGATATCCAAGCTATAGACAGTCATATGAAAATACGTTCCACATCACTATTACAGAAATGAAAGTAAAAGCATGTATGAAGTTCTATCCCATACCCATAATATTGGCAAAGATGGAAATAAAGGAAAATGACAAATGATGGAGGGACTGTGGGTAAACAGGGGTACTAATGTACTGTTGATGGATTTGTGAATTGGTAAAGCAATTTAGGACTATATTCAAAAAAGTCACTAGACTATTTATATCCTTTGACCTAGTAATAACACTACTAGGCCTATACCCCAAAGAGTTCAAAGATAGAGGGAAAAGACCCACATATACTCAAATATTTATAGCATCTGTTTTCTGGTAGCAAAGAATTGGAAATCATCTGTCAATTAGGAAGTATCTGAGCAAATTATGGTATATGAATGGAATGGAATATTATTGCACTGTACTAATCTTTATTATATATCTATACATATATATGTGTGTATATATATATGTGTGTATATATGTATATGTGTGTATATATGTGTGTATATACATATATATATATATATAACTGGTTTGGAGAAAGCTGGGAATATATATATATATATATATATAACTTAATGCAAAATGAAATCAGAAGAACCAGGAGAACAATTTATGAGATAGCAAGGACAGTGGGAAGACAAACAATTTCGAAAGGCATAAGAACTCATCTAGACAGCCAATGAAGTACACTACCCATGAAACAGATTTCTTCTTGGTGACGTGGCCAAGGAGGGAATTTTTTTTGCTTGACTATGGATATTTGTTAAGAGGGTTATGCTTTTCTATTCAGTGGGCAGGGGTGGGGTATGGAAAAAGTTGCAGGGACAAGAAGCCTCAGGATAGAGTTGCCAAACAACAATAAAAGAATGAGAAGAGAACAGAAGAAAGGCCAAAGGGAATCACAAACAAGGACAGCTTTGAAAATGATGTTCTGAATTTATTATATCTTGAAAGAGAAAATCAAGAACAATATAGCAGGGATTCAGTTTTGTGTGTAATTCCTTTCCTCTGTTCCACAATGTAAATGGAAATGCTCATTTTATTTGGTGTTTAAGTTCAGGATAAAAAAAATTAAATAAAGGAATGTAGGAGCTCATGAACATGAAAGCAAATTATCTGTGGGTGATAGATGGCAAGATTAGAGGAATGACCCTCTCTGTGTGTTTCTGAAGTGCAATAGAAATACGAGAGAATTTTGAGAAATTTGAGAAAATTGAGTCTATTGAAGAGCATCAATGCATATCTCAAAGTCCCCTAGTATGAGAGCAGTAGATGTGTTTATAATATCTTTTTCTAATTCTATTTTAAAAATCCCTTGGTCTTTTGATTGGAATTACATTAAGTATATAAATCAATTTGGGGAATAATGTCATTTTTACTCTATGAATGTGATCTATTTATAAACATTGAATGTTACTCCAGTTGTTTTGAGTTGTCCTTTATTTTGGTAATTATAGGTTTATATCTTTCCCCATACGTCCTGTGTTTTTCTAGGTTGACTAATTGCCAAATATTAGATGACTTTTATTCTTATAAATGAAATGGAGTTTCTTTTTTATTATATTTTCTTTATCTTTATTACTAATAAGAATGCAAATTTTTGTGGGTTAATCTCATATTTTGAGATGTTGCTGAATTAATTTATTGTCCTCATTAACTTTTTTTTGGTGGAAATGGTTGGATTTTCTCAATATATCATCATGCCATCTGCAAATAATCATATATTTAACTCTTTACTTTCAATGTTAACTTTGCTAATATTTTTTCAATTTCTTATATTTGCTAGAATTTCTAATACTGTAACATGGTATTGAAATATTGGAACTTAAACAGTTTGAGAGGCAATATGGCATAATGAATAGGGCTCTGACCTTGGGGTTATGAAAGTCTAGGTTCAGACTCCCCTTCCCACATTTAGTAGATGTGTGACATTTGACAAGACACTTAAATTTTCTGTGCCTCAGTTTCCTCTTCTGTAAAATGAAGGGGTTAGACTCATTGATCCCTCAAGTCTCTAAATCCATGATTTTATAAATAAAAATTTCAGTAGTTCTATGAGTTTTCAAAGAGCACTGAGGATGGCTCAGCCATCATATCTGCAAGTCCTTTCACTACCTTAGGTTGTAGTTATTCTGGGCCTGGTAGCTTGAACTCACTGAGTGCTACCAGGTAAACTCCTCCTATCTTTGGTCTAATCTCCCTATTGGTTATTTTTATTCAGCTATTTCCAGTCCAAAGAGCACTGTCCTTGGCAGAGAAAAAGGAAACAGGAAAGGATTTGAGTAGTTCTACCTTCACCTGGTCAATCATTACCATTGCCCTTTTCATCCCGAGCAGTGATTCTATCCCTTCTTTGTTCCTTGTCTTTCCCAGAAAGTAGATTTTACAAAGCCCTTTCTTCCTGACTACCTCAGCTCATTCTGAGCACTAGCTAGCACCTTTGACTTCTTATAGGTCTGTACCATGCTTTCACTTTCATTTTCCAATACCTGCCTTGCTTATTTTCCCCAGATAGTTCTTTCCACAATGTTTGTCAGTGAATTACCTGTGTATTTTCTCCAAGTGAATTCTCCTTTGCTTCTTTCTGGAATTGTTTAGCTTTTCATAAAAATCAGTGATGAGAGAATTTCCTGACACTTCTTTGATAAGCCCAGGTCATAACTGGCAGCTTCAAGCAGGTGTATGATCTCATTGCCTCCCAAGTCCTGCCCCCACCCCAATGCCATTCTTTGACTTAAAAGTATAGACAATTGAGGTCACAATATTTTTTTTGCCGGTTTTTGGAGGAGGGAAGGAAGGGCAATTGGGGTTAAGTAACTTGCCCAAGGTCACATGGCTAGTTCGTGTTAAGTGTCTGAGGTCGAATTTGAACTCAGGTCCTCTTGACTCCACGGCTTATGCTCTATTTGTGCCACCTAGCCACCCCTACAAATTTTTAAAAATTGATTTTTATTAACATCATTTGTTTTTATATCACTTAGATTCCCCCCTTTATTCCATACTCCCCCATCCCTTCCTGAGAGCCAATCCCTTATAATAAAGGTCTTTTTTTGTTTGTTTTGGGGTTTTTTTTTTTTGTTTGTTTTTTTAAAGCAATTGGGGTTAAGTAACTTGCTCAAGGTTATACGGCTAGTCATTATTTATGTGTGGGTGCTTATTTTCTGAGGCTGGATCCGATCCTGGGTCATCCCAACTCCAACTCCGAGGCTGGCCCTCTTACTCACTGCGCCACCTAGCCGCCCCCAAAGGTCTTTTTTTTTTTTTTAAGAAAAAAGAGAAATAGAAAAACCAATCAATACATTGAAAAAAAAAATCTAACATTATATGCAATGATAGCAGTGTGTGTGGCGGGGGAGCTTATCTCATATCCGTGCTTTGGAGTCAAGCTTGTTTTTTATAATTTTGTAGCATCCATTTTCAATTGTTACTTGATCATTCTTTCTGTTTACATTGTTGTTGACATTGTGTACAGCATGCCTCCGAGATATTGTAGGTTCAGCTCCAGACCATTGCAATAAAGCGAATATCTCAATAAAGTGAATCACAAGAATTTTTTTCCCAATACATATAAAAGTTATGTTTACACTATACTGTAGTCTATTACGTATGCAATAATATTATGTCTAAAAAACACTGTACAAACCATAATTAAGAAAATACTCTATTGCTAAAAAATGCTTACCATCAGCAGGGCCTTCAGTGAGCCACAATCTTTTTGCTGGTAGAGGGTCTGGCCTCTATGTTGGTGGCTGTTGACTTATCAGGGTGGCGGCTGCTGAAGGGGCGGGGGGACTGTGGTAATTTCTTAAAATAAGACAAAAATGAGTTTTCCTTGGGGGTTGACTCTTCCTTTCACTGGGTCACTTAGACCCCATTGTGGGTTTATGAAACGGTCCTAATTTTAATATTGTTGTGTCTCAGGGAATAGGGAGCAGGAAGGGAAATGGGGAAGAGCCCATCAGTAGAGCAGTCAGAACACACACAACATGTATCAATTAAATTTGTGGTCTTACATGGGCTCTATTCATGGCTCCCTAAAACAATTACAATAGTAACATCAAAGATCACTGATCATAGATCACCATATAATAATAATTTTAAGAGTTTGAAATATTGTGAGAATTACCAAACTGTGACATAGAGACATGATGTGAGCACTTGCTGTTGAAAAAATGGTGCTGATAGACTTAATTGATGCAGGGTTGCCACAAACCCTTAATTTGTTTGTTTGTTTTTTAAAAAGTAGTATCTATGAAGTTCAATAAAGCAAAGCACTACAAAACAAGGCATGCCTGTATACTGTTTTATTGGTTCTGCTTACTTAACTCTGCATCAGTGTAGCGGCAAGCACCCCAATATCCCCAGGGTGACTGCCAACACAGGTTCTTAGATCTGCTTTTCAAAAGGAAAGCAACTCAAAATGGGTTAACAAGCTTACTTTAATCAAACAAACACACATTACCTAGTTCAGGGGAAAAAGGTCAGCACCCCGAACTTCAGAGTTACTGAACTTACAGATCAGACAGGCTTCCAAACTGTCCCAACATTACATGCATCAATACCAAATCACAGTTACCAGAGAGGGAAGCATCAACATCTGGGTTTTCAAAGCCGGGGGGCTCTCAACAACGGCTTCCCAGAGTCTCATCTGGTCAAATCACACAACACTTCTCAAAGTGAGCCCCAAAGCAAAGCCTCTCCTAAGGGTTTATATAGCCTTCTCCTGGCTCAGAATGTAACAACCTTCTGGACCCACTGCCCAATCACAAAGTATCAAGGTGTGGGCTTTCCTGAAAAACAAGCCTCCCACCACAGGCTCCAGGTGCACTTAAGCTAGGGGCAGGGAAGATCTTTAAATTTGCATTTCCATTACAATCAGTTCATGTAGACTTTCCATGCATCTCTGTTTTTTTATCAAATTCATAATTTGTTACAACACAGTAATATTCTATAATATTCATGTGTCACAATTTGTTTAGCCATTCCCCCAATCAACAGGCATCTACTTTGTTTCCAGTTCTTTGCTATTGCAAAAAGTTCTGCTATAAATATGTTGGTTGCTAGGAAACCATTCTTTTTTTCTTTTCCTTTTTAAACCAATAACAGCCTTGGAGTACATACCTAGCAATGGAGTGAGGACCTGGATCAAAGGTCTTTTAGCCACTTCATTTGCATAATTCCAAATTGCTTTCCCGAACACACAGGTATAATAAATCCTCAGTTCCACTAACAGTGTATCAATAGACCTTTTTTCCCACAAATTCAACATTGATTGCCCCCATCTTTTATCATCTTTACCGATTTTCTGGGTGCAAGGTCAAACCTCAGGGTTGTTCTGATTTGTTCTTATTTTTAGTGACTTGAAGCATTCTTTCATATTGGTTGTTAATATTTTGTAATTCTTTTGAGAAAAGACCACAGGTTTTTATTGTTAACTCTTTTCTTAGATTTTGACTTTTGGGAATTTGGGGGGATAAATTTTTTTTAATATGCTTTAGCTTCCAATTTCTATAATACCTAGCCTGGTATATTTATTTGTATGCATATTCATACATACACATGCATATATCTGTATATACACAAATTCATAAATATATACATACATATACATATACACATATATGTATTATGCATGTCTATGTTATTAGGGTCACTACATTAGGTTTATGCCTGATGAAGTAGAGTCAAAAGGTCCCAAGTTTATACTAATTCTGTATTCGGAAACATAATTATGAAACATATGAATGGCTCATGGTGGCTATCTCTCGTCCCCCAACTAGAGAGTGAAAACTGGACAATAGGCTAAGGGGTTGAGATTCCAGCCCAATACTAGGAAAAATCCCCTCTCTCCTGTGTAGTTCCTAGAACTGGCAAGTGCCTTCATGATGTAAGCAAAAGTACACAAGGAAATGCAAGGACTGGGTCAACCACAAGGATTGATGAGAAATAATATTAGATAAATTGAATGCAGTCTTTAACAAAATATAAAGGGCATAGTGAGTAATGGATGTCACTTATACTCCTCTGAAGTCTTGCAGGAGGAGTGGATGAGATGAGGGCTTCCAGTGCCTCTGTATCTGGTTTTTCTTTTAGCAATCTGGTCATCTGAGCAAGCTCTGTTGATAAAAACACAATTCCTCTGTCATAGTCTTTCTTGGAAGCTTGGGACTGAAAGGGGAATGAAGTGCAGATGCTGCTGCTACCAGCTATTGCTGTTGTTCTCTACGTCATGGGGAAGACCTCCACCACCTGCCTCTTCTCTTCATGTCCTCCTTTTTCCCTGTGGGAGGGAGGGAGACAGACAGACAGACAGACACTGACGGGGGGAGGAGGGAAGGGGAGAAGGGGGGGAGAGAGAGGGGAAGAGAGAGAGAGAGAGAGAGAGAGAGAGAGAGAGAGAGAGAGAGAGAGAGAGAGAGAGAGAGAGAGAACCTAAAGGGAATCACATTCAAGTATTGGTCAAAGGAACATGGGGTAAGCAAATGGGCAGGGCCTCCTCTCTGATGGCATATGATGGTTCCCCACATGGAGAAGACTTGAGG
This sequence comes from Gymnobelideus leadbeateri, assembly GCA_011680675.1. Classification (NCBI taxonomy): domain Eukaryota; kingdom Metazoa; phylum Chordata; class Mammalia; order Diprotodontia; family Petauridae; genus Gymnobelideus; species Gymnobelideus leadbeateri. The sequence continues at coordinate 470,208 of WOXC01008665.1, read as the reverse complement.
AGCTTACTGCCTGGAGAGTTGTGATGAGTGTCTCCAAGGAGAGTCTTGCAGAGAAAAATTGGAAATGCATAAACCTGTAGCTGGTTCTAGTCTGCTAACCGCATGATTAAGAAAAGCTTTTTTAATTGGCTGCATAGATAGAACTTGGGCATCATTAAAAAGGCTTTAGTTGGCCCCACCCATTCTCATTTTTTCAGCTGTGCTCTGGTGGTTGGACTCTTTCACTGATGGCATCCAGTGAGAGATAATACTGTAAGGAGAGGGACCTTGTCTTCTCTAAGGTCACATGAGCCTCTTAAATGGGCCGCTGTGATTCTCTGTGATCCTTGGTGAAGGGATCAGAGCCACAATCTTTTTAAAGGTCAGGAGAATGAGTCTATGAGCTTCTGGGCATCCTATCATCCCAGTGTCCAGGTTTTGCAGCCAGCTCAGCATTGGTGCCCAGAGGATCAAAGAATGACCTTTAGGATCCAGCCTGATGGTAGAAAAAGTCTCCATGCATTTGAACGTGACCTTAAGGGAACAGCCTTATATAGTAACTGTGCTAAGAATGAGGTTAGTCTCCAGAGAATATGCCCCTGAAATGCTAGGGGGAAATGTTGGTATTTTTGTTATTGCTATAACTTTGAAGTAAATATCCCTTTGGAAAAGCTAATTGATGTTAAGTGGTTGAATGGAACTGGACTGCTAGTTGATTACTGGTACCCAACAATAGGAAACCCAACTGGTAGTAGTTTGAGCCAATGGCATCACAGAAGAAATAACCCCAAATTCTTCAGAGTATACCTAGACATCTGAGAGGCAGATGTAGCATTCCTCGCTCTGAGAGATTGAGGCCAGAAATTACTTGTTCTATATATGTGTATCTTTATCTATACCTATATCTCTCTATATACATATATACACACATGCATATAAAATATAAATGTATACATAAATGAAAATATGTGTATATATACCTATATCTATATTCTTCTCTTTTCAATTTAAACCTCCCTTGGTGAGATTTGCAAGACTCCAGCAAGTATATTTTTTGACAATTCTTAATATGTACACTCCATCCCTGGCCAAGAGTCCATCAATCATATATTTTAAAGTGTAGTCCAAAAATCATTTTCCAGCCACCATCTCCTCAGCCAAAAACTTTGCTCTTCTGAAGTCCTTCCTTTGTCAGCTGCGTTAACAGTGCTGCCTGTACCCCTAAGGTCTTGTTTCTTGCCTGGGACTTCATAATCCCTAGGAAAGCTTTCTGGGCTTCTTCCAGCACTTATTTGTCTCCACATGAATTACCAGAAGTGAGTAGGGGTCATCAGATCTGCCAGGTTTTGGGAGGCCCTCTGTCAGATTCCAGAGGGATGCTCCAGGAAGACTGTAGACCTCACTATTATTTATGTCAGGTAGAAAATTAGCTGACTTGGTTCCTCTCAGTCGGGAGTCACCATTGTCTGTTTCTCCTCTGTCCCTAATAGATTACCACTATACTGAGGGCAACTGTATAGACACACATCATCATTCCCCATAGCGTAAAGAATTGTTTCTTCTTCTGTCCAGTTTCCCTGTTTAAGGGAACAGATCATCAAGTGTTCAGTGGTTCTTGTCCCTTCCTTCTGTCTTCCTTCCACACTTCAAGTTACTGATCTAGGTCAGATTTTTCCATCTGGATTTTCAGATCCTTTTCTCCTTAGACTTTTACTTAGAAGGTCCTTTTCTGTTTTTACAAGGAACACTTCATCTTCCCCATTACCCTGAGCGTAAACAAGCATCCTGGAAACCTCTTGCCCTATTCTTTTAGGAGGGGCACCAACCTTTGCTCCATGTACATGGAGCTCTTCTTGGCCCTGGAATTAAGACAGGCAGAACAGCTCAGTGAAGAGCAATGAAACAATGCCTCCTTCCCTAATGCTGAGCCACTGCTGTCTCTTCTTTTGTCTTTCCTTCCCCCATGCCTTCAGTTCCTGTGGGCCTCCTGATGGCTGACCAGCTGACCACCCACCCTGATTGGCTCTCTCACTTCTTGCAGATCTCGCTGGTGCTTGCCTAGACTTTGGATTTCCCATTAGGTTTAATACCCCCTCCCCCTCCCTCTATGTCTTCCTGATTTCTGATTCTTATCTGGCCTCTGATTCATTGCTGCCTGGAGCCTTGTGGCTGCTTTGTGCGCTGAGTAACAGCAAGAGCCCTGCTGTGGTCATACAGCAGAAACCCAGAGAGTAAAGGAAGTCAGTTCTGTTTTGAGACTTTTCTCTGGCCACATGGTTTATCCCAGTGCAGTCAGGGAGCTAATAAAGATTTCTGAGCATAAAGGACAACACAAAGAGAGAAAGGTGGCTGGGGGGTGCAGTGGATAGGGCACTTGAGCCTGGAGTCAAGGCAACCTGAGTTCTAATTGAACCTCAGACACTTCCCAACTGTGTGACCTTGGGCAAATCACTTAACTTCTCTCTGCCTCAGTTTCTTTACTCTTAAAATGGGGATAATAATAGCACCTACCTCCCTGGGTTGTTATGAGTATCAGATGAGATAATATTTATAAATGTAAGATATTATTATCATTGTTTTTATTATTGTTATTATTATACAGGGGAAGGAAAGTATGAGGTTGGTATGGGGAAAAGCAAGTAGACCAGTTGGGCTAGTTTTCCATGTTTGTAAACTTGCTGGCCTCAGCCGGTGCTTCACATCCCATTCAGTCACTCCCCAGGGCCAGCCTAATGCAGGCATCTTGACTAATTCGAGTACCTTACCATTGCTCACAGCTGCAGAAATGCTTTCCCTCCTTGCCTCTGAGATATCTTAGAATCCCTAGCTCCCTGTTAGACTCAGCTCAAATGCTGCCTTCAGCAGGAGGCCTTTCATATTCTCCTCTGCCCCCCCAGGGCCTTCTTCTCTAAGGTATGTGTCTTGTTTTTACCCAAGTCCATGTTCTCACCCCATTAGAATGTAAGCTCCCTGAGAACACAACCTCTTTCACTGTTTTCTTTCACTTAAACAAGGTTTTTCCCAAGTACCTTCAGCACTTAGCACAATAAGAGTCCGGCATCTAGTAGGCATTTAATAAATTCTTGTTGACTGATTAATTTCCACCTGCATGTTATACCATACAATATGTCTAAGACCCAAGGCAATAATGTGTTCCCACATACCCTGCAACCTACTACTCCTTCTGGCAGATTGCCATTGACTTCTTGAGAAACCCTGCAGATGAAGGAATGTAGGGTTAGTTCATTATTTGGAAAGCTACTAGGATAATTGACCATAGCAAAAACATAACATAACAAAAACAACAAAAACCATAGGATTATCTTTTTTTAAATTTGCATTTATTTATTTATTTTTAGTTTTCAACATTCACTTTTATAACATTTTGAGTTCTAATTTTTTCCTGCTCACTTCCCTCGCCTCTCTTCAAGACAGCATGCAATCTGATATAGGTTATATATATACACATATACATATGTATAATATGTACATATATGTGTACATATTAAACATATTGCCACATTAGTCAAGTTGTGGAAGAAGAATCAGAACAAAAGGGAAAAACCACAGGAAAGAAAAAGAGAGGGAAAGTAGTATGCTTCGATCTGCATTTAGACTCCATAGTTCTTTATCTGGATGTGGATAGCAATTTCCATTATGAGTCTTTTGGAATTGTCTTAGATCACTACATTGCCGAGAAGAGCTAAATCTATCAAAGTTGGTCATTGTACAATGTTGCTGTTATTGTGTACAATGTTCTCCTGGATCTGCTCACTTCACTCAGCACCAGTTCATATAAGTTGATTATCTTAATAGATGCAAAAAACACTTTTGACAAAATACAATACCCATTCTCATTAAAAAACACTAGAAAGCATAGGACTAAATGGAGCTTTCTTTAAAATGGTAAGTAGTATCTATCTAAAACCATTACCAAACATCTGTAAAGGGAATAAACTAGGAACCTTGCCAATAAAATCAGGGGTGAACCAAGGATACCCATTATTATCACAATAATTCAATATTGTACTAGAAATGCTATCTATAGCAATAAGACGTGTAAAGGAAATTGAAGAAATTGGAAAAGGTGATAATGAAACAAAACTATCACTCTCTGCATATCATTATGATGTTATACTTGGAAAAACCTAGGTGTTGTTGAGTTATTTTTCAGTCCTGTATTTTTTATGACACCATTTGGGGGTTTCCTTTGCAAAGCTACTGGGGTTGTTTGCCATTTCCTTCTCTAGCTCATTTCACAGATGAGGAAACTGAGGCAAACAGGGTTAAGTGACTTGATCAGGGTCATAAAAACTAGTGAGTATCTGAGGTCATATTTGAACTCAGAAAGAGGAGTCTTTCTAACTCCAGGTTTGACACTCTATCCATTGTACCACTTGGACAATTCTAGAGAATCAACTAAAAAACTAGTCAAAATAATTGACAATTTTAGCAAAGTTTCAGGATTTAAATAAACCCATGTAAATCATCAGCATTTCTATATTTTACAACAAAGTCCAGCAGAAAGAGATAGAAAGGGAAATTCCATTTAAAATAACCATAGACAATATAAAATCCTTGGGAGTCTACTTGGCAAGACAAAACCAAAAACTATATGAGCACAATTACAAAACATTTTTCACATAAAGTTAGATATAAACAATTGGAAAAATATTAATTACTCATGTGTAGGCTGAGCCAATATAATAAAAATAACAATTCTACCTAAGTTAATTTACTTATTCAATGCCATACCAATCAAACTACTGAAATTATTTTACAATGCTAGAAAAAATCATAACAAAATTCATCTGGAAGAACAAAATATTAAGTATATCAAGGGAATTAATTAAAACAAATGTGAAGGAAGGTGGCCTAGCCATACCAGATCTTAGACTATATCATAAAGTGATAATCAGCAAAACAATCTAGTACTGGCTAAGAAACAGAGCAATGGATCAGTGGAATAGACTAGATACACAATATATTGTGATAAATGACCATAGTCATTTAGTAATAGATAAACTTAAAGCTCCAAGCTTTTGGGACAAGGCACTATTTGACAAAAACTGTTGGGAAAACTGGAAAGCAATTTGCCAGAAACTAAGCATAGGCCAACATCTTATACCATATACCAAGAAAAAATCAAAATGGGTACATAATTTATATATAAAGGGTATCCATGCTTTAGGGAAGCATGGAATGGTTTACCTGTCAGATCTAAGGATAAGGAAAGAATTTATGACCAAACAAGAGAGAGAGCATTATGATGTAAAATGGATAGTTTTTACTATATCAAAGTTAAAAGTTTCTGAACAAAACCAATGCAGTCAAGATTAGAAGAAAAGCAGAAAACTGGGTGGAAAATTTCTTACAGTAAGTTTCTCTGATAAAGGCCTAATTTCTCAATTATATAAAGAACTCACTCAAACATTTAAGAATAATAGTCATTCCCCAACTGATAAATGGTCAAAGAATATGAGCAGGCAGTTTTCAGACAAATAAAAGTTATCTATAGTCATATGAAAAAATGCTCTAAATCACTATTGATTAGAGAAATCAGCTCTGAGGTACCACCTCACACTTATCAGATTGGTTAATTTGACAGAAAAGGAAAATGACAAGTGTCAGAGAGGATGTGGGGAAGTTGGGAAACTAATGCATTGTTGGTGGAATTGTGATCTGATCCAGCCATTCTGGAGAACAATTTGGAACTATGCCCAGAGGGGTATAAAACTTTGCATACCCTTTGACACAGCGATATGATGACTGTGTCTATATCCCAAAGAGATTTTTAAAAAGAGAGAAAAATACCTACTTGGACAAAAATTATTTACAGTAGTTCTTTTTGTGGTGGCAAAGAACTGGAAATTAAGGGGATGCCCATCAATTGGAGAATGATTAAACAAGTTGTGGTATATGGTTGTGATGCTATAAGAAATGATGAACAGGATGCTTTCAGAAAACCTGGAAAGATTCATATGAACTGATTCAAAATGAAGTGAGCAGAACCAGGAGAACATCGTACACAGTAACAGCAATATTGCATGACAAACAACTATGAATGACTTAGCTATTCTTATAGCTATATACAATGATCCAAGGCAACTCTGAAGGACTTATGATGAAAAATATTACATACCTATAGAGAAGGAACTGATGAAGTTTGAATATAGATCAAAGCATACTTTCTTAACTTTCTATTTTAGGTCTATTTTTTCACAGCATGACTAATATGGAAATATGTTTTGCATGACTGCACATATATAACCTACATCAAATTGCTTGTCTTTTCAATGAGGTGGGGAGGAGACAGAGGGAGGAAGAGAATCTGGAACTTAAAATTAAAAAAAAAGAATGTTAAAATTATTTTTACATGTAATTAGAAAAATAAAATAAATGAACTACTAAAAACTTAGAAGAAAATGGAATGAGTTTGTCTTAATTGATGAGGAACATTGCTTTTTTCTATTAAATGAAGAAAACATTAAAGACAAAGTAAATGTGATTGATTATATATATTTTTCTTTTTTTTTTTTTAGAAAGCAATTGAGGTTAGGTGACTTGCCCAGAGTCACACAGCCAATAAGTGTCTGAGGCTAATTGAATGTATTTCAAATTTTCCTGTTTGACAAGAAAAACAATCAAAATCAAAATAATGGATGAGAAAAATACTTGTGGCAAGTGAAAATTCAATAGGTTCCATATATATTTATATATATATATATGCATATAAAGAGGTATATTCACATATACATATCTTTAAATATCTACATATCTAAAACATATAAAGAACTGTTAAAAATTTACAAAAGTAATGTCTGAGAAGAGTCAAGGAAGGATGGTTAATGAACCAGCCTCAGAGTCAGGAAGACTTCTTGGGTTCAAATCCTTCATTTGACAGATGCTAGCTGTGGAACCAGGGAAAACCTCACCTGCTTAAGGTCCCAGGCAATATGACACAAAATAAGAAAGATAACGGTGCAAGAGGAAACATAATAATTATTTTTCCCCTAAATATAATTTTTTGTAGGGGTGGGGGAGGAGGGAGTAAATCCAGGTGTCAGTATATGAACATCTTATGTTCTTAACCTTATCTCTCTCTCTCTTTTTTTTTTTTTTTTTTGCATTTTGGAGGACAATTGGGGTTAAGTAACTTGCCCAAGGTCACACGGCTAGGTTTTTGTTTGTGTGTGTTAAGTATCTGAGGCCATATCTGAACTCAGGTCCTTCTGACTCCAGGGCCAGCGTTCTACTCACTGTGCCACCTAGCCACCCCAATATCTATTTTTCTTCCTTTAAGTATATCATCAAGCAAATAAGTGTACTCACTCATTGCTGGTAGAATTGCAAAATAATAGAATCTTTTTAGAAAAAAATTTAGCTGTTTGCTGTAAAAGACAAAACAATCATATCCTGTGACCTAATAATTTCATTGTTAGGAATATACCTGAAAAGCATTATAAAACAACATCAATAAAATGAGTTATCTGTCTGAAGTTTTTAAAATAGCAGCATTGCTTGTCATTGTGAAACAAACAAACAAACCAAAACTGGAAACAGTCTAAATGTTCAACAATAGGGAGTGTGGGAAGACATCATTTTGTGGTTAGTAGGAATGCCTAACCAAGGCAGGAATGTAGGACAAAGAAACCAAATCAGTTTCAGCCTTCACACAAGGTAATTTGCATGGCAACCAGAGGCATTATGGAGGCTCAAAAGAACCCAGTCACCCTGGAACCACACAACTCCTTTCCTGTTTTTCCAAGTAGAGTCCCCGGGATGTTTTGAAAAGATGCAGCCTAACATGGAGCTATGTCAAGAGTTGAGGGGAATTTTCTAACCACAAGTCAGATAGGAGATGGGTGTAAGTGTAATAAAGAATTAATACATCATTCAAATTTTTGTATCTATCATAAAATCCACTGATGAGAGGAAGGATAGAAACGTGATAGTGTGGCGAAGGGATCAATGAGAAAGCTTGTCTCATTTATCATCACACAGGGGGAAAATCTTTATCATTTAGTTAGTGTGTCAAAGGCTTCATCCCAATAATAACCCTGAACATTCATACAAGTCTATTCAAAAGAAAAAACCCTGTGTGTGTGGTATCTGTGGGAAAGGATTCAGTCTGCAATCATAGTTTTTCCAGATATCAGAAAATATGGCATTAGGGAGCCTGAGCACAGCAAGAAGAATTTGTTTCAAAACAAAAATAATACAAATGGGGGGGCGGAGCCAAGATGGCGGAGGAGAAACAGCTCATCCAAGCCACTCTGCCCCCAGATTCCCCCCAAACTATGTAAAAGGGGACTCTGAACAACTTCTGGAGCCCCAGCACCCACAGAACGACACAGAGAAGCTAACCTCCCGCTGAGGACAGCCCAGCAGCCCTTCAGGAAGGACCAGTGCAGCAGTCTGGGACCTGGCAGCAAGCAGTGTGCAGAGCGTGGGGAGCCGAGCCAAGTGGAGCCCAGGTCCCCGTGAGCCGAGGTTTTAGCCCCAGGGCAGCAGGGCCAGCAGCTGGCTGGAGAGACCACAGAACACCAGCAGCTGTGCTGACTCCAGAATTATCAACATAGACATGCCTAGGACAAAGTAAGAGGTTAATGTCCTATGGACTTTGGGACCAGTATTTGGAGAATGCGTCAGCTCCCTCCCCTGGGGGCTAGAAGCTGCTGAGGAGACATGCCATTTTGTAGTTTTCAGAGGCAGCTCCAGCTCCTGGCCTGAGAATTACAGGGAGATCCAGCGATCAGTCTTGTGGGGTAATCGCTCTTGCTTTAACCTCCCTGGATCTGGATTGTCATCTAGGGTGGAAGTCATGGGTGGGTTTACAGCTTGCCAGAAATGGAAGTTGCCCCCCACACGTTCAGGACAAAAATTCCTCTATCTGGCCTTAAAGCCATAGTGTGGCAACAAGCCCAAAAGTCAAGTAATTAAGTGGCAACATGCCAAGGCAAAGGAAACAGAAAAATGCAACCCTAGACTCCTATTTTGGGGGCATAGAGCGGGAAAAGGACTGTGAGGTCAGAAGTCCTGCTCCAAAAGCCCCAGGGGAAACCATGAGTGGGTTGCAGGCCATAGAGGACCTTAAGAAGGACTTTAAAAATCAAATAAGAGAAGTGGAGGAAAAATTGGAAAGAGAAATGAGAAGGATGCAGGAAAAGTATGAAATGAGGGTCAACAGCCTGACTGAGGAAAGCAACACCTTAAAAAATAGACTAACTCAAATGGCAAAGGAGGCCCAAAAGGGCAATGAGGAGAAGAATGCCTTAAAAAGTCGAATTTGCCAGATGGAAAAAGAATCTCAAAAGTTCACTGAGGAGATTCATTCCTTCAGAGTTAGACTGGAGCAAATGGAAGCTAATGACTTTATGAGAAATCAAGATGCTGTTAAGCAGATCCAAACAAATGAAAGATTAGAAGGCAATGTGAAATATCTCATGGGAAAAACCACTGACCTGGAAAATAGATCCAGGAGAGACAATTTAAAAATTATTGGACTACCTGAAAGCCATGATCAAAGAAAGAACCTAGAAATCACCCTTCAAGAAATTCTCAAGGAAAATTGCCCTGATGTTTTAGATCCAGAGGGCAAAGTAGAGGTTGAAAGAATCCACTGATCACCTCCTGAAAAAGATCCCAAAAAGAAAACTCCCAGGAATATTATAGCCAGGTTCCAGAATCCCCAGATCAAGGAGAAAATACTACAGGCAGCCAGGAAGAAACAATTTCAATATTGTGGAAACACAATCAGAATAGCCCAGGACCTGGCAGCTTCTACACTGAGGGATCAAGGGCATGGAATATGATATTCCAGAGGGCAAAAGAACTGGGAATGAACCCAAGGGTCACCTACCCAGCAAAACTGAGTATTTTGTTTCAGGGGAAAATATGGTCATTCAGTGGAATAGAGGACTTTCAAGCATTCTTGAGGAAAAAACCAGAATTGAATAGAAAATTTGACATCCAGACACAAGAAGCAAGAGATGCCTGAGAAGGTAATCAGGGAAAAGAAATCAAAAGGAACTTATCAAAGTTGAACTATTTACATTCCTATATGGAAAAGCAATAACTGTGACTGATGATATCTTTCTCACTATGAAAATAATGGAAGAAGGGTGTGTGGTCACATGAATACATATGTGAATGTGTGTGTATATGGTTACACTTATATATGGATAGAGGGCACAGGTTGAATTTGTTGCGAAGGGAGAATACTCAAGGGATGAAATTATGAGGTGAGAGAGGAAAGTGGCAAGAGGAGATGGGGAGAGCCAGGCTAGGGTAAATTATCTCATGTAGAAGAAGCAAGGGGAAGTGGTTGCAAGGGAGGGGGAGAATAGGAAGGCAAAAAGGCAAAACCACATTCTCATTGAATTTGGTTCAGGGAGAGAATGACATACATACTAAATGGGATATCTCAACCTGCAGCAGAATAGGGGGAAGGGGGATGAGAGGAGGGATGATGGATGGGAGGGCATCCTTGGGGGGAGGGGAGGTTGGAAGTACCCACTATAGAAGAGGGACAGGATCATGTAGGGAATGGACCAGGTGGGGGGTGGGATGAGTGGGAGGGAATTATAAGCAGCCTTGTACAATATATCTACTATGATAATGTTTTGCATAGCTAGACATGTACAACATACACTGAATTACTTATCTCCCCAGAGGGAATGGGTGACAAGGGAGGAAAGAAATGGATCTGAAATTCGAGGTCTTAACATTAAATGTTTCAAATATATATAAATACTATTATTAATACTCTTTTGCTTATAATTGGGAGATAAGATGTGCAGGCATTGGGACACAAAGATTCACCTTCCTCTAATGGAAAAGTCGAAGGGGGTATGGGAGAAGGTATGGGAGAGAGCAGATTGGAGGAAGCGATATCTTGTGGGACTGCTATTCTGGGAGGTTAGGTAGGGGAATAATGGGGGGAAAATGATTGTAACTCAAAATCTGGCGGAAATGAATGATGTAAAACAGAAGTTAATAAAGCATTTGTTTAAAAAAATAATACAAATGAAAATAATAAAAATCACATGATAACATCAACAGAGACAGAAAAAGGTTCTCAATGCAATATAGCACTTACTTACATTTTTTAAAAAAGAGACTTTAAAAAACATAGGTATACCCATTGGTTATAACTCTTTACACCTTGACTAATGTTTAATGAAAAGGTATTTGTGGAAACTATATCAGATTGCATGCCACCATGGGGGAGGGGGAAAGGAAAGGGAGAGGGAGAAGGAGAAAATTTGGAACTCAAGAGATTGTGGAACTGGATGTTGTAAACTAAAAGTAAATAATTTTTAAAAAAATATAGGTATAAAAGGACCTTTACTTAACATGATCAAATGTATAAGAGGTAGGATTATTTGTAATGAAGAATTATTAAAAACTTGCCAAATAAAAGTAGGGTGCAGCAAGAATGTCCTTTGTCTCCAGTCTTATTTGATGTAGTGCTAGAAATGCTAGCTGTAACAGTAGGTCGAGATCAAGAAATTGAAGAAATAAGCAAGGAAAATTAATATTATGTTGTATTATTTAATAAGCAATATTATTTTGAGATCCATCCTTTTTCTCAATGTGTCACACCCTACTTTTGAAGGACAGACCGTTTTTAAAGGGCATGATGGAACATTGTGATCACTCAGCCCCCAAGGCATCTGCAGTTAATGGGCTTGGCCTAGACACCTCCCAAGTGGGACCATCTCTTCGGTTTGCCCCATAGACCCAGCTTGAGCTAGGCCCTCCCTAGGGGACGAGTCTCCTATCCTTTCTTTCTTATAAAAGTTAGGGAGGACTTGGTCTACATGTAGGAAACAAACAGGGGAGAACCTGATTGAGAGGGTTTTTGTTTTTCTAAGATTGCTAGAGACAGCTGGGCTTCATAAAGCAATTAGCATTCCTTAGGTGTCAGAGAGGTATGTGACCATCCACACCTGAAGACCAACCTACATACCAACAGGGATTGCTTTACGTTTGCCAGGGGAGGTCCAAATGATGTCCTGCCAGGCCAATCAGAAGGAAGACATGCCTGTGTTTGAAAGGCCCTGTCGTCCCTCAGTCTGGGTCTTTGGTCACTGAGAGAGGCCAATGACCCAATTTATTGGTTACTGCTAGCTAGCCTTACTAACAAATTAATTAGCTGCTCTCAGAACTCTGTCTCTCAGAATTTTTATTACAACACCCATCCTTCATTATCAGGTAGCAAGTCCTGTTAATGAATGATATAATGTGTGAAGAATTGACTCAGTTTACTCAATTGTTAAATATAATTCATGACAAAAGCACGGGTAAAGAATAGGTAAAATTATCATTATCTGTATTTGCAGATTGTTTACTTAGAGAATTCTAGAGATTTAGTGAAAAAATTGTCACAAGAGAACTGAAGAGTACAACATATTCAGAATGATAGTAGAACACAAAATAAACCCATAAAATCACAACTTGTTCATATTACCAATGACATCCAGCCAGAGGATGTTCCATTCAAAATCATTGCAAAATGAATAATCTGAAAGTTAACCTACCAAAACCCACAGGACCTCTATAGCTATAACTACAATACAGTCTTTACAGAAATAAAAGCATGTAATGACTGGAAAGACATTTATTGTTTATGGATGGGCTGCACCAATATTCTAAAAGCAACAATATGACTAAAATAATTTATAGGTCTAGTTCTATATCAATTGAACAACAAAGGAGTTACTTTACAGAATTAAATAAAATGCTAACAAAATTAATTTGAAGGTATAAAAGGTCAAGTCTCTCTTCTTGTAATAAAACAACAGGAGGAACGAAGGGGACCTCCAACTATAACATCTTAAACTATATCATAAAGCAATAATGATAAAAACTATTTGGTTCCAACAAAAGGTCAGAAAAGTAGATCACTAGAACAAGATAGTTAAGTTAGATCCCAAAGCAATTGAAAACAGGAACTACTGGGAAGGCCTGCTTGTTCTACAAGCTGAGAAGACTGAAAAGCAATTTGGCAGAAATTGGGTTTAGACCAAGTCATTGTACCATATACCAGAATAAGGTCCAAAAGAAGAAGCAACTTTTACGTAAAAAACACATTACTAAACAAAATCTAGTGAGAAACATTTCTATGGTTTTGGGGAAAATTCATAACGCCCCCCCAAAAAAAGATGGGATAAAGGAGATCACAAAGAACAAAACAGGCAACTTTGATTACATAAAATTAAAATATTCTTGCACAAATAAAACCAGTATAACTATAATAATAAAAGACTATTGATCAGGAGAACTTTATTTCATGTGCTTCTGAATCTTTGTATACACTCGTGCTCACACATACATACACTCATGCACATACACACAACACACACTCACTCCTGTGTGTACTCTCTCCTTCAGGTCTTGCTTTCTTTTACCTGTGTGTATATACTTGTGCCTGGCCTTTGGCATGAATGAGCAAGCATGGCTATAATGAAGAGTATTTATTTACTAAGTGATTTCCTTTCAAGGAGGCAGGTAGGTGATGTAGACCTGGAGTCAGAAAAACCTGATTTCAATGTGAACCCTTGGCAAGTCACGTAACCCTGTTTGCCTCAGTTTCATCTATAAAATGAGCTGGAGAAGGAAATGGCAAACCATTTTTGTATCTTTGCCAAGAAAACCCCAAATGGGGTCATGGAGAGTTGGACATGACTAAAGCAACCAAACAACAATATTTCCTCAAAATAGTCTTGTAAAGAAGGTACTGTAAGTACCATTTTACAGATGGGGAAACTGAGGTGAAGTCATTATTAATACAAGCTAAAAGAGATACATAGCCATGTCTGGTCTCACCCCACATGCACTCACAGATTGCATACTGAATTTTGAACCCCTCTATGTGCTCACGTACACAGATTTGTGTATTTTGTATGGGTCCACGTTTGTGATTTCCCTATACTATCTTCTCCATTCACTGGGGAGCAAGTCAGACTTCACTGTTGAAGGGTTTTGATCTCTCTCCAGTTCCTTTCTCAAATTTATGGTAGGGGTGGGTAGGTGGAACTTTATCCTATAGGACATATGGAACAACTAAAGGCTTTTCAGTAGGAGAAGAAATCATTCTAATCTCAGGCTATAAAGTGATGTGTGGAGAAATAAGTCTGTAGTCAAGGATCTGAGTTCAAATCCTGACTTACTATTTGTGATCCTGGGTGAACCACTTGATTTCTCTGGGTCTCAGTTTTTTCCTCTGTAAAATAAGTGTTGGACTACATGGCCTCTAAGAGTCCTTACAGTACTAGAATCTCACCACAGCCCTTTGGACAGGAATTACTACTGACCCTAAGAGATGGCTGGTGGCCAGAAGAGTATTGGAACCTTTCAGTGCCAAGGTCTTTGAGTGAGCCCAGCCCCATAACCAACACTCTGTTCCTATCTAATATATCACCCTTCATCAACCAGAACTAATCCAGGGGAATCCAGAGAGCTGCATTCAGAAAGCTGCTGACTCTGGAACTCATACACCTGGCTAAGTAAGCCAGCAAATTGTGTTTCCAACTTGGTGGTAGCGGTTGTGTTCTGGGGCTGGGTTAAATTCATTGAGGGTTATTCAGGGGAATGGAGGGGTTAACTCTTCTCCCAGAGCATGCAATGAAAAAGCTTTAAATCTCTGGCAGGAAACTGAGCCTCCTGTAGGGGAGGAAAAGAGGGAGGGCCCCTGGGCTTCCACTTACGCCAGGCTATAGAGATGGGGTCATGGGGTCTTGGGGCTGTGGCTTTGAGAGCCAGTTGTGGGGGGTGGGGTATGCAGGGAGTGTACTGAGAATGTGATTGGGTGCTATGTGAATGTGTGAACTCACAAAGTCATAATGTGTCTCTCCGAGTATCTAAACATCAAGTGAACAGTGCTGTGTATTTTGGAATGCCTTGGAAAATGCCTTAAACATGTGTATGCGTGTTATCAAAATGTATCTGTGATTATGAAAGATCAGAATAACCCCGGTTTCTATGGTGCTTTGAGGCTACTAAGGCATTTTCCTCTCCCCTGCACCATGAGGGACAGTAACAAGTGGTACAAGCCCAATTTGACAGAGGGGAAAGCTGAGGCTCAGAGAGCAGAAGCAGCTTGCCTTGTGGCCACACAGCTAGGAAAGATAAAAAAGGTGGGATTTGGACTTAGATTTTTCCTGGATTAGGTCCAGCACTTTCTCTATTATGACACACACAACTAGGCAAAGTGAGCCTGATTCTTTGTACCAACCTGCCTGCCACAAGGAAGCCCCATGGGTACCTACCACCATTGTGATCAATAATAGCTATGGGGCGCCCACTATAGGAAGATCCTGCAGCTACCCCCTTCCCAAACCCAGATTCCTCTTCCTTCCTTCCTCACCTCCCCAAAGTCTCACATTTCTGTAACTCTATAATAACAACAGCTTCTAAATTGCTTTCATATCCATTATCTCATTGGGAACAAGCCCTAAGAGGGCAGTGATGATTACTCCCATTTTGTAGCTAAGAACACTGAGGCTCAGAAAAGGGCCCAAGGGCATTGCTGGTGGAGTCGTGAACTGATCCAACCATTCTGGAAAGCAATTTGTAATTGTGCCCAAAGAACAACCAAACTAAGCATACTATTTGACCCAGCAATACTACTTCTAGGGCTTCTATCTCCCAAAGAGATCATAAAAGAGAGAAAAGGACCCACACACACAAAAATATTCATAGCAGCTTTTTGTGGTGGCAAAAAAATTAGAAATGGAGGGGATGCTCATCAATTGGGGAATGGCTAAACAAGTTGTGGTATATGAATGTAATAGAATATTATTGTGCTATAAGAAATGATGAGCAGGTGGATTTCAGAAAAACCTGGAAAGACTTAGATGAACTGATGCTGAGTGAGGGAAGCAGAACCAGTAGAATATTGTATGTAGTAACAGCAACATTGTGCAATGATCAACTATGGTAGACTTAGCTCTTCTCAGCAATGCAAAGATCTGAGACAATTCCAAAAGACTCATGATGGAAAATACTATCCACATCCAGAGAAAGAACTATCAAATCTAAATACAGATAAAAGCATATTATTTCACCTTTTTTGTTTTTTCTTTATTGTGGCTTTCCCTCTGATTCTTATGTCACAACATGACTAAAGTAGAAATATGCTTAACATGATTATACATGTGCAACCTATCCTTGCTGACTGGGGAGGGAGAAAAATTTGGAACTCAAAATCTTATAAAAATGAATGTTGAAAACTATCTGTATATAATTGGAAAAAAATATTATTAGGTGGAAAAACAAAGGCTGGACCCAAAGTCAGAGTGCTGGTCTGTGGGTTCAAACTATAGAATCACAGAATTTCAGAGCTAGAAGGGACCTTGGAAGGCAGCGAATCCAACTGATGCCTGAAAAAAGGATCCCCACTTCAAAACACCAGACAAGTGGTCATCCTTGCCTCCAAGTACTTTTTACTTGAAGACCACCAATGAAGGGAACCTGTTATATCTGTCCTGAGTCATCCTGTTCCACTTTTGGACAATTCTAATTGTTAGGACGTTTGACCTTACTAAATTTGTCTTTTTGCAGCTTTTACCAAGTGCTCCTAATAATTGTTAGGGAAATTTCCTGGAAGCCTAAAATTATCTTTCTTTCTTTCTTTTTTTTTTTTTAGCTTTCACCCATTGCTTCTACCCACTGGGGCCAAGAAGAAGCCTAATCACTTTTCCAGACAATATCCTTTTAAATATTTTTAAAAAGTTGTTGTTGTTGTTTTTTTTATCATGTCCCTCCCTGAACTTTTCTTGTCCAAACTGCATATTCTCATTTCCCTCAGCTGATCCCCATAACGGCATGACCTTGAGTCCTTTCACCATCTTGATTGACTTCCTCCGGATAATCTCCATAATTTCTTATTTGAAATGACTTCTTATTTGGTGCCCTTCCTACTTTCTACATTAGATGCAGTCCCTGCCTACAGAGAAGTCACAGTCTAGTTGGGTAGATAAGGTGATCAAATATAAAAAGAGAACTACAAGCCAGGAGAGGTGGCACACACCTGTAATCCCTATTCCTAGAGGAGGCTGAGGCTCATGGATTGTTGGAGTTCAGGAATTCTGAGCTTCAATAGGGCTAAGGTTAATCAGATTTCTGTAGTAACTCAGGCACCAATATTGGGAGCCCTGGGCAGAGGGGATGGGTAATGTGGGAAGAGGGGAAGGGAAGGGAAAACCAGCCCAGCTCAGAAATGAATCTGGTCAAAGCTTCTGAACTGATCAGCAGTGGAGATGGATTTGCAAGTGGTCATTGAACTTCAAGAGAGGGAGAGGCAGAGAGAGAGAGAGAGAGAGAGAGAGAGAGAGAGAGAGAGAGAGAGAGAGAGAGAGAGAGAGAGAGAGAGAGAGAGAGAGAGAGAGAGAGAGAGAGAGAGAGAGAGAGAGGAAGAGAGAGGGAAAGAGAAGGAGAAGGGGGAGGGAGGGCAGGAGAATGCTAAGAGATCATCTGTATTGTTTGTAATGGTTACATGGAGTGCTGGGTAGAAAGCTCCATAGATACAAAGATTAAGCATCTCTGAGTCTCTACGTTGGCTCCATTTCAAGAAAAGCAAGGACACTTTGTCTAAACAAGTCTTTGCAAAAGGATAATATCTTTTGTCAGACCACGTGTCCCAATATTTCATTAAGAAAATATGGTTACTAAACTTGTAGACATTCAGAGGAGGGAGAGCTTAGTAAGACTTAGGATGGGTGGGGAAGGATTCTTGGAGGAAGTGGGACCTAAGCCAAGCATTGAAAAAAAAGGATATGGGTAAATAGGATATGTGGGTAAATGGAGAAGGGAGGATGTAGGGGAAATGTCATAAGCAAAGACATGGAGATGTGGGATGGTGTATTGTGTGGTCAGGATACAGTGAAGAGAACAGTCTGGCTGAAAAGGAGAATCTTTCTAGGGAATAAGGGCAAATAAGGATATAGGGTCAACTGAGATAAGAATGGAAAGAACCTTGAATGTCGTAGTGAAAAGTTGAACTTGATCTTCTAGGCACTGGATTGACATAATAGAAGGGTTGCTCTCAAACTGTCAAATGGACCTGTGATCTCACTGATTTGGGCGTCACCTCCAATGGTACATGTCACAACCCATTCATGCTTGTCCATCGTCTATTACTCTTGTGTGTGTACTCCCATAAATTTGCTACAGAGCGGTCCACCCAAAATGCTAGAGCCTTCCTTTCTCACCTGACACAGTGAGAGAGTCCTGTGGAGCACACAGGCTACCCACCTGTCATCCCTTATTTTTGCCATCTGACCAACCCTTTTTATACTTCTCTTATATTTATATTATTCATATATTATATTGTCTTCTTTTTATACTATTCCTTGATGATGTCTTTTCTCCTGTTCCTCAGAGTTCTTTATTGACTCTGTGTTAACATGTATTCATACTCACCACATGGCTCTCTGTTCTCCATTTTTAACTCTGTGGAAGGAGTTATGTTTCATGATTCAGTACAATATTGTAATACAGCTGTATAATATTAGTATTAAACAAGATGGATCTTTGCTTTCATGTAAGTTTTGGGATTAATAGAGAAGCTTTACAAATTTCCCTAAATCGGTGGTGTCAAACTCAAATAGAAAAGATTCTTTGTAGGCTGCATTTTGACTTGGAAAAACACAAATTAACATTACCAATATTGTATTTTTAAAAATTATATTGTTAAGCATTTTCTAGTTATATTTTAGTCTGGTTCAGGGTGCACTTTAGAGTTTAGTTTAATGCTTCTACCCTAAGGCATAACAGCCCTGATAAAACTGTGTATACCCTTTGATCCAACAATACCACTTCTTGGTCTAGATTCCAAAGAGATAAAAAAAAGGGGGAAAAGGACCTATTTGTACAAAAATATTTATATCACCTCTCTTTGTGGTGGTGAAGAATTGGAAATAGAAGGGATGCTCATTAAATAGGGAATGACTAAACATGCTGCAGTATATGATTGTGATGGAATATTATTATGCTATAAGAAATGACAGGTAGGGGTGGCTAGGTGGCACAGTGAGTAAGAGTGCCGCTCTGGAGTCGGGAGGACCCAGGATCGGTTCAGACCTCATATTTAACACCCACACAAAAATAACTGGCCGTATAACCTTGGGCAAGTTACTTAACCCCAATTGCTTTATTAAAAAAAAAAAAGGAAAGGAAATGACAGGTAGGATGATTTCAGAAAAACCTGGAAAAACTTACCTGAATTGATGCAAAGTGAAGTGAGCAGAACCAGTAGAACATTGTACACGGTAACAGCGATATTGTTCGATGATCAACTGCGAATGACTTAACTATTCTCAGTAATACAATGATCCAAGACAATCCCAAAGGACTCATGATGAAGTGTACTATCTGCCCCCAGAGAAAGAATGGACACTGACTGAATACAGACTGAAGTAGATTGCTTTTCATTTTCTTTATTTCATTCTTTTTTAAAATTCCCATCTTCTTATAAAAAATGACTAGTATGGAAATGTTTTATAAGGAAAAAAAGGTGTACCAACCCTCTCTTTCTCCGGTTTAACTCTGGGCCCATGTCACTGTCCATCTGCACTGACCATCCTCCAATACCCATAACCCATGAGCAAATTCTACAGGGCATTTTTCCAAATGAATTTCTAAATCTGAGTAATAGATACTCTTCATTCGCTTGGTCTTTCCTGTGCTCCTGGACAGGCCAAACTCTTTTTTTTTTCTTGTCAAGACTGTACATTGATGCATTTATTGTTAGATTTCTTATATTGAAACAGCCATTGGTTCTTGGATTTGCTATAGAATTAGCAACAACAAAAACAAAAGTCCCCCCTATTTTTTTAATTTTTTATTTTGGAGGGGGAAAGGCAGGGCAATTGGGGTGAAGTGACTAGTGACTAGGTTAAGGCTAGTAAGTATGTCAAGTGTCTGAGGCTGAATTTGAACTCAGGTCCATCTGACTCCAGGGCTGGTGCTCTATTCACTGTGCCACCTAGCGGCCCCCAAAGTCCCTCCTATCGTATTGATTAAAGTGCTTGCTTGAAGAATGGCAGTGGCTAGACCCTTGCGTGGGAGAGTTGCATGAAGGGATCCAAGATGTGAATTTTCACCAACAAGCATCATATACTCTTACTTGTCTATTTTTTAACCTTGATTTTTTAAAAACAAATGCTTTATTAACTTCTGTTTTACATCATTCATTTCTGCAAGATTTTGAGTTACAATCATTTCCCCCCCATTATTCCCCTACCTAACCTCCCAGAATATCAGTCCCACAAGATATCGCTTCCTCCAATCTGCTCTCTCCCATACCTTCTCCCATACCCCCTTCGACTTTTCCATTAGAGGAAGGTGAATCTTTGTGTCCCAATGCCTGCACATCTTATCTCCCAATTATAAGCAAAAGAGTATTAATAATAGTATTTATATATATTTGAAACATTTAATGTTAAGACCTCGAATTTCAGATCCATTTCCTTCCTCCCTTGTCACCCATTCCCTCTGGGGAGATAAGTAATTCAGTATATGTTGTACATGTCTGGCTATGCAAAACATTATCATAGTAGATATATTGTACAAGGCTGCTTATAATTCCCTCCCACTCATCCCACCCCCCACCTGGTCCATTCCCTACATAATCCTGTCCCTCTTCTATAGTGGGTACTTCCAACCTCCCCTCACCCCAAGGATGCCCTCCCATCCATCATCCCTCCTCTCATCCCCCTTCCCCCTGTTCTGCTGCAGGTTGAGATATCCCATTTAGTATGTATGTCATTCTCTCCCTGAACCAAATTCAATGAGAATGTGGTTTTGCCTTTTTGCCTTCCTATTCTCCCCCTCCCTTGCAACCACTTCCCCTTGCTTCTTCTACATGAGATAATTTACCCTAGCCTGGCTCTCCCCATCTCCTCTTGCCACTTTCCTCTCTCACCTCACAATTTCACCCCTTGAGTATTCTCCCTTCCCAACAAATTCAACCTATGCCCTCTATCCATATGTAACTGTGACCATATACACACACATTCACATATGTATTCCAGGCCAAACTCTTTCAATCTCTTCCAATAGGCTCTGAAGTGCTCTGGGGTTTGATATGTTAGGTGGTTAACCTGCAGCCTTGAGGCCACATGTGGCCTTCTAAGTCCTTGGGTGTGGCCTTTTGACTGAGTCCAAGTTTTATAGAACAAATCCTTTTATCAAGGGATTTAGATTCAGCCAAAGGGCCCCACTTGAGGACCTAGGGGGCCACATGTGACCTTGTGGCCACAGGCTCCCCCCCCCCGCCCCGCCTGAGATAATGTCTTATGCAAATGAGCATCTCACCATTGACAGGGACTTCCTCTTGAATTTGGATTCTGTGCTAGATCTCTGTCACAGTGGCAAGTATTTCTTACAAACCTGTCTGATATTCAGTATCAGAGGGTCATAGAACAAGGCTTTTTCTGTTGTATCTTCCAAGCAATCCTCAATGATTTGGCTGTGCTGGAAGTGGCCCTAATGTTCAGAATGGAAGCTGGGGCAAAATGAGGCACTGACAAGTCACTGAATAGTTAACAAAAGGTTTACTTTGTCCTTACTAGGAAGGATAAAGGACAAAGACACAGTGACATTGGTCACCTTGACTTCATATGGGAACACACCTGGCCACCAGGGCACTTTATGGTTAAAGACATGGTTATTCGCATGGTCTTCAAAAATCTAGGGGCCACAACTGCCCATGGCTGTGACTTCAGGTGGCCAGGAAGCTGGGACTAGGAAGCCAAGGGTCAATCAAGGCCCAGGAACAGCCTTGTCATTTTTTAGGGAAAGCTAATCCTTAAAGACTAAGAAGGAGAAAGGACCTTGGTCCCATCATATTGTGGATGAGGGGAAATATGAGGCATCAGAGAAAAGATGGTAAATATTAGCCTTATCACAGGATGGGATATACTTTATTGTAAAACAACTTCTAAGTTCTAGGTAGATAGATAGATAGATAGATAGACAGACAGATAGTGCAATTATTATGCACCTACTGTGGGCAGGCACTATGCTAAGTGCTGAAGATACAAAAACAAGCAAATAAGATATTCTCCACACTCAAGGATCTTACATTCCAAAAGGCAGAGCCAAAAAAAAGGGAGCTAGAAAGGTGGGATGGGATTAGAGGGGGATGAGCAAGTCTGCTGGAGAGGAGATGGAGCCGTCTGGATTTGTGAGTTGTTCAGGGAGTGAGTTGCCTGTGACTGGCAATCACAGCCAGGGACTCAAGAGAGGAGGCATCACGATGGAGAAATTCTGAGGTGGGCAGGGCTGGAGCAAGTCAAATGCTTTTTTAAATTCCACAAACAATAAGCATAATGCGAACTTCTATTCTTTGCATCTTTTGGTTGATAATGAAATCGTGAAGATGTGGCCCACTGTTATTACTTGTGAAAGTCTGCTCATTCCCCACAATTATGGGCATCAAAGATGCCCTCCATTGGGGCGACTAAGTGGTGCAGTGAATAGAGCACCGACCACAGAGTCAAGAGGACCTGAGTTCAAATCCTAACTTGGACACTTAACACAAAAACTAGCTGTGTGACCTTGAGCAAGTCACTTAACCCTAATTGCCCCCCAAAAAGCAAAAAGCAAAAAAAAATATGCCCTCGATCCATGTATAGATGATTCTCATAAAGATTTTGTAGAAGAATAAGCATGGCTATTGATGCTCTCTCGGAAGGTCACTGGGAAAAAAATAGAATATCCTTATCCAACCTTTCTGCTTAGAATTTCCAAGGAGTGGAGGCAGGATCAGAACTGTCTCACAGGATGGAGGAGAATGGAGACAGGGTGGGGGGATGGGGAGACTGTCACCAACTCATTCACTGATCAATTATCAGCTAATTTGTGAGTCAAGCAAGCTCAGCATAAGTCCACAGTGTGCTTTGGCAGGCAAGAAAGCTGCCATGTTCTTGGACCACATTAAAAGAGGCACAGCTTCCAGGAATTAGAAGGTGACAGTACTTCTATTCCCTGCCCTGTTCAGAACTCATCTGGCTATTGTGTTCAACTCTGGGCACTATGACTGAGGAAAGCCATCAGTAAGCTGGAGAGCGTCCTGGGGAGGAGGGGCCTGGCAGGATGGTGAGGGGTCTTGAGTATATGCTATGTGAAAATCATTTAAAGCAGGTGGGAAGAAGGAGGGGAGGGACATGATCTGTCTGCAAGTATTTGAAGAACTGTCATGCGGAGGATGAAGGGGGGAGGGAACAAGCGTTTATTAAACACTGACTGTGTGCCAGGCATTGTGTTCTAAGTGCTTTACAAATATTAGGAGGACAGATTAGACTTGTTTTATCTGGCCCAGAACCAGAAACAATGAGTGGAAATTAAAAAGAGAAAAATTTAGTTTCAAATGTCAGGAGTGGAATGGGGGCTGCCTTGGGAAGCTCCCCCATGTCAGGGGTCTTAAGGTATATGGGCTCAGGAATATTTGTAGGGCATGGAAGGGTGGGATTTTTTTTTCTGGGTGTGGATTGGAGTAAATAGACCCTGAAGTCCATTCCAACTATAAAACTCTGAGATTCTGTGATTATCTTAGTGTCTACATGTAATGTGAAAGAGAAATTCAGGGCCAGGGCGCGTGTGCATGTGTACATGTGTGCGTGCGTGCATGCGTGTGTGTGTGTGTGTGTGTGTGTGTGTGTGTTTTGTGGGTGGGTATGCCTGTGAAAGAGGGCATGTGTAGACCTAATGTTAAGTGGTTGGGAATGTGGGTGAAGGTGTGTCTCTTGAGTATGTGAGGCTGACACACATACAAGATGGTCTGTGGGTGGTCATTCACCAAGTGGATGGAGGCAATGTGGGCTGGCTGGCAGGTCCTAGATTGAGGTGCTAAGTGGGATCCTGAACTGGGTGGGTGGGTGGGGACTTGGATAGTTGCTGGATCCCAGCCCACTCTACTTTCTCTGAGTACCATGGAGGGGTGAGGCAGCAGGGCCAGTGGGAATGGCTCTCTCATTTCCTTTATCAATTCCACAGGAATGTTTCCTGCCCCAGCAAAACTTGATCCCTTAGGCAAGGGGGAGGGAGGTTGAAACCAGCCAAGACCTGCCCCACCAGTGTGATGGTTGCTTACATGCTGCTCCCAGATACAGTTCTGCAGAATGAAAGGGCTCTGGAGGCATACCTGGAGGGAGTCAGGAGGGGTGGTAGAGTCAGCCTAATCCAACCATCTTGGCTACTTGTACTCGCTCTGCCACCACGGACAGGTTGGAGTTTCCTCTCTTTCCCCTGCTCCCTAAGTCTGGCCCCTTGGCTATTTCTTGGGTTGTGAGGAGCAGTGAGACCCTGACCAGCTTAAGCTGAGACAAAAGTATGGAGGTGGTTCTAAGGTGGGAATTGTTGGGAAAACAGCACCTGAGAAGGAACTGGGAAGACGATTGTAGTGGCCTTTTGAAGTCAGAAATACCAAGGTTTGCAGCCTATTTTAGACACTTGTTAGCGACGGGACTACGAGCAAATCAATTAACCTCTCTCAGCCTTAGTTCTCTCATTTGTAAAACAAGTTTAATAATAGTGCCTGTCTCTCAAAGGGTTGTTGTAAGTGTCAGATGAGAGGATATTTGTAAAGTACTTTACACATGTGATCTATTATTAGTATTATTACTTGGCCTGTAATAGCTTACACTTATTATTACTTGGGCTATAATAGTTTCCACTTGTGGATGCTTTAAGGTTTTCAAAGTGCTTTACATCGATTATGCCATTTGATACTCACACTCCATTTATCCCCATTTTACAGATGAGGAAACTGAAAAGTCCTTTACCTAGGAGTCATATGGCTTAGGTCTGTATCTGAGGCCAAATAGAACCCAATTCTTTCTGACTCCAACAATATATCCCCCAACACTGGAGCTCTTGATGGTCAGTTACAGTCCAGAGCTGCCTTCTCGGAAAGGAGTAAGCAAGCAAAGTTGGTTTGCCAGCTTTAGAGAAGGTTTTCCAGAGAGAGAGAGAGAGAGAGAGAGAGAGAGAGAGAGAGAGAGAGAGAGAGAGAGAGAGCCAAGTACTGGGAGTGAGTAATTGGCTAAGCCAAGGATGGCCGTTGTCCTTCCTCACCTTCCTGAGAGCCTGGCTGCCCACTGGGTCCAGTCTGCCTTTATCATAGCAGGCAGTCCCTCACTCCACAGGGTGCCAAATTCTGTACTAGATCATGGGGGACACATGGAGACAAAGTAAGGTGCAGTTTCTACCCCCCAAGGGGTCCACGATCTAGCTGGAGAAGAGGCCAGATGGATGTGAAAAATGAACGATGCAAGAGATTCACTCATTAGAAAAAATGTAAAATTGCTACTATTAACAAACTGCCAACTCCATGAGAGTAGGAGCTAAGCTCTGATGTCTACACCAACATTTAGCACGATGCTGCATTCATGAGTTAATAAATGTTTAGTGCATCAAAATTATTCTTATCTCACCAACTCGACTTTGAATCTTTCTCTTGGCTTTCTATGAGAGTTTCTTGGCATTTTCCATATATTCCATATACACTGCAAGAATGTATGAATGCATGAATGGATGAATGGATAAGCATTTATTAGGCACTTACTGCATGCCAGGCACTGTGCTGAGTACTGGGGATATAAAGCCTCTGCCCTCATGGAGTTTATTGTCCTCTGATAGGACAATTCAGCACATATAGAGGAAAGGCAACCAGAGAAGGGAGTTTTATTCTGTGGAGGTGAAAAGGGCAGGATGCAGAAGACAGATGGCCTGAATGGATGGTAGATGGAAATGAACCTGTGGAGGTTCTGTAGCTGACCTCCCATCCCGTGCCGGAACCTTCTGTGCAGCCTCCCTGCCTGAAGATGTTGGTGATGGATAGCTGGCTGCTCCACGTGGCAGCCTGTCCAGCATGGGACAGCTCTGATTGCCAGGGGATTCCTCTTCAGATTAAGCCCAAATCTGCCTCCCTCAGGTCCAGCTCTGGTCGACCAGTCAGCTAGCATTTATTAAGTGCCCATGATGTGCTTTAATTAATTAATCTTACTCTGGCCCTAAATCCTGCTCTCTGGAATCACACAGAATAATCCTCCTTTCCCACAAAAGTCCCTTCAAATATCAGAAGACAGCTACCATCATGCAGTCTCATTTCAGGCTTAACTCCTCTGTTCCTTCAGGTGATTTTCCTTTCCATATGACTTTGGGTTCCTTTACAATCCCTTGGCAATCATCCTTCAGACCAGCTCAGGATGACTGCCGTACTATACTGTTCACTTCTTCTGTGGGAGCAGTCTGTGAAAATCCACAGGTCTTTTCTTTGCATGATCTTCTGCCCATTCTTCTACCATCTTCCACTTATATCAATTTACTTTTTGAGCCTTAGGAATGGACTTTGCATTTGTCTTTATTAAATTTCATCTTAGTGATACGTGTAGGAGTGGGAAACCTGGAGCCTTGAGGCTACATGTGGCCCTCTAGGTCCTCAAGGGCCGCACTTGAGGACCTAGAAGGCCATGGGTTCCCCACCCCTTGAAACTTGATTCCAAAGTCAGTTTTTTTCACTCTACTCCAGGTGATTTGGCCTTAACAAGTCTCCTCTCTCTTTGTGGAAGAGATACCTCTGTGAGTCCTGCTCTCCGCCCTGACTAAGATCATCCAAACAGCCTGAAAGTACCCAGAACCTTCAAGCCAAGAAGAATTAATGACCTTATTAGGAATCACCAAACTAATGTAGGCCTGGTAGTTATGGGGCACCTCCCCAAACTGGGAAATATAAACCATGAGATGGCCCTTAGATTTCTGGGTGACTCCATAATCTGTCAGCCACAGGGTGGCTCCCATGAGATCAGGGGCTCCCTCAGAGGGAGAGACATATCTTCTCTAGGAGAGTTTATCTCATGGATAGGGCCATGTTACCTTTCTCAGACAAAGTATTTGTTAGACTCCATGCCCAGAATATAGCATGTACTATAGATGAACATGACTTTAGGGACTTTGGACACATTATTGCTCTTACCTAATCCTCATTTCTTAGACCTGCAATGACCCATGAGAACTCTGTCTGGGCTTGTGGCCAGGGTGCTAGTGGTTGCTCAGTGACTGAAGGGAGCTGACCTGGTAATCTTGTTAAACACCTTGTCCCAAGCCAATTTATGGAAAGATGGTTTTGTAGAACCAAAAAATTGGAAGAGATCTTGGAACATAGAACATAGAATTTCTGAAAGGAAAGCACTTAAGAACACAGAACATCACAGCTGGAGGTCCCTTAAAACAGAATATCAGAGCTGGGAGGGATCTTAGAATACAGAATGTCAGAACTGGGAAGGCCCTTAGAACAGAGTATGTCAGAGCTGGAGGGATCTTAGTGCACAGAATGTCAGAGTTGGGAAGGATCTTGGAACACAGAATGTAATAATGAATTATGCCCAAAGAGTTATTAAACTACCTATACGCTTTGATCCAGCAATACCACTACTTGAATCTATTTCTGAAGATAAATATGGAAAAAGGAAAAGAACCTCTATGTTCTAAAATGTTTATAGCAACTCTCTTTGTGGTAACAAAGAACTGAAAATGGCAGGGATGCCCACCAATTGGCTGAACAAGTTGTGATATATGATTGTGATGGAATACTACTGTGCTGTAAGCAATGATAAGCTCAATGATCTTAGAAAAACATGGAAATATTTGCATGAAATAATGAAGAGTGAAAAGAGTAGAGCCAAGAGAACATTGTATATGCTAACAGTAATACTGTTTGAAGAATGACTTTCAGTGAATAAGATATTTTGACTCATAAATACCAAATTAACCATAAATAAGGACATATGAAGAAAGATGCTATCTGTGCCCAGAGAAAGAATAATTAATACCAGTATGAATAGAACAATTTTACATATATATACATATACACATATATACACAGACACATACTTATTTTGAACTAATGGTGGCCATCTCTAGGGCGGTGGGAGGAGGGAAGAAAAAAAGGGAAAATTGTATGTGACAATTTTGATGTATATTTGAAAAGGATAGCAAGTTATATATAGTAGATTTGCAGTTTCATATGCAATCACCTTTTTATTGTACTATTTCATGGAAATGCTTGTTTTATTACATAATTTAGAAATAAAATAAATTAAAAACAAGGAACACAAAATGTCAGAGCTGGAAGGACTCTCAGAATACAGAATGTCAGATCTGGAAAGGCCCTAAACACACAGAATGTCAGAGCTGGGAAGGCCCTTAGGACACAGAATGTCAGAGTTGAAAAGGAATTTATAAACCAGAATATCAGAACTAGGAGGAACATTAGAACGTAGAATACCAGAGCTGGAAGAGACCTTTAGAATACAGATTATCAGACTGGGCGGAACCTTAGAACACAGGATGTCAGAGCTGGGACGGCCCCTAGAACACAGATGGTCAGAGCTGTGAGGGGCCTTAGAACACAGAATCTCAGGGCTGTGAGGGGCCTTAGAACACAGAATCTCAGGGCTGTGAGGGGCCTTAGAACACAGAATCTCAGAGCTGGAAGGGGCCTTTAGAATACCAGAGCTAGGAAGACTCTTAGAACATAGAGTGTCAGAGCTGCAAGGGATTTTTAGAATGTAAAATTTTAGAGCCAGAAAGGACCTTAAAACATAAAATGTTTGATAGCTGGAAGGGACTTCAGAGATCATTGAGTCCAACTCTCTTCAATTTATAGAGGATGAAACAAAGGTCAAGGCCACCCAATGAGTTAGCAATAGCCACAGGACTAGAAGCTGGACACCACATCACTGCCTTCTCCCACAAACCCAACCACCGCATGAATCATCCTCCTTCCTGACTAGTCACCCATAGCACTCTGTGTAGGCCACAAACTAGCAGAGATCCTTCTCACTGGAATAACTGGAATTATACCAGGGCCACCCAGAAAGTTAGCAGCAGAGTATGACCTGGAGTCCAGGTCTCCTGTTTCCAATTTCAATATTCTTTATATTAGACCCCTTGTATTAGATTTCATATTAGACTGCAAAGTGACCTTAAGCCTCAATGTTACCATCTGCAAAATGGGGGTGATATTTATTACCTTTTCCTACCTCAGAGGGCTTCCAGGAGATTCCATTGAGATAATGGAATAGGAAGCTCTTTGTAAACCTTAAAGTACCATCAGAATGTAAGCTATCATTACATAATTATTTTAACACATATAAATGTTTATAGCATATTTGAAAATCTTTCAGGGTGTTAAAAACAGTGTACTATTGTCAGAGATGGCTATTACTCTCACTATGATGATGACTGCTTGTGACCATGGCTGCTGTGAATGAAAAATTTATATGATTTTATAAAAATAGGACCCCACCCAATTACCGTCAGTTGGCCTAAGCATATTAATAGTAGCTGACATTTATAATTGAGAATAGCAAATGACTTTGCTGTCATCTCCTTTGCACCTCACAAGAACCCTGTTAGCTAAGTACTATAGAGAATATCATCCCCATTTTACATCTAGGGAAACTGAGTCAAGGTATGACTCAGTGACTCATCCATTGTTGGGGATGGGTGAGTGGGATGGGGGTTCAAACCCAGGTTTCTTTTGACTCTTCACACCCTGCCTCCCCTAAATAATCTCCATGTTAGTAATTTCTCATGCCTATAGATGAGGTTGTACTTTCCAAAGTGCTTTGGCTAAAATGTTATTTAGAGCTTACTGTAGCAATGAGTAAATATTTACCAAAGGAATGGACAAACTTGTGAGGTAGGTAGCCCAGGTGTTAGCAGCCTCAGGGAGGGTGATTTGCTCCTGGTTACACTAAGTCACAAGGACAGAACTAGAGACCAGGCACCCCATCCCGAGTCAGTGCTTTCAATAGCACCTCCAATTTGTTCTGCAGCCTCCTAGAGGCCATGCCGCCATATTGGTCTTCTTGATGTAGTTTTCAGTTTCTTTGTCATCTATCAATCTGTTAGTGAGCAAATGGATGAGTCAAGTTGGAAGAATCTTCATTGGAGCAGCCTCCAACCATATTTCCAAGGACAATCACTGGCTGGGCATGGATTCCATTAAGCTATGGTTGCTGCGGTTCATTTCAAAGTGTCTGGAGAATGTCTTCTATGATCTTCCTTAGGGCAATCCCGTGAAGTTTGCTTCTTAGAATTTTCTAATTGCAAGTGGCATCTTTTTTCTGGGGAATGCAAATGAATTGATATTGCTTACTAGAGAATATATAAATGCCTGTGTTACCCAGGTTCCAGCCTGGAGGATTTGTAGAAGTTCCTCATTGGTGGAGGGAATGATGACTCAATGGTCTGTGACTGCATGAGGGATGGACTTGGCTGGAGAACTTGGGAGAAGAGAGACGTTCTTCTTCCTTCTAGCTGTAAGAGATGAAACATACAGATCCAGACACTCTGTGAGGAGAAAATGAATGAAAGCGAGAGCAAGGGGGAGAGAGAGACACACACAGAAAGAGAGAGGGAGAGACAAAGAGAGACAGAGAGAGACAGAGAGAGACAGAGAGGGAGAGATGGAGAGAGAGAGAGAGAGAGAGAGAGAGAGAGAGAGAGAGAGAGAGAGAGAGAGAGAGAGAGAGAGAGAGAGAGAGAGAGAGAGAGAGAGAGAGAAGGAGAGAGAGAGAGAGAGAGAGAGAGAGAGAGAGAGAGAGAGAGAGAAGGAGAGAGAGAGAGAGGGAGAGAGAGAAGGAGAGAGAGCAGAGGGGAGGGGAAAGGAGGGGAGAGAGATTGGAAGACCTATGTAGAAGAAAGCCAGCTCCCCAATATGTCCCTTTCACCTCTCTGTTCTTTTTCTACATATACACGTATTTATACATAGTTATATTAATAATTGAGGTGTCCCATTTCCATGTTAGGATCTTCAGGTGCTGGAAATTTATTTACCCTCCCCTATAGAACCTGAGTGAGCATTCATTTGTAGAATCTTAAAAAAACATAAGCACCTTCCTCAGAAGGCATTTTGTCCTCACTTGAGAGAACAAATCACAGTCATTCTCCTGGAACTGGCCAAGCAGTTTAGAGTCAGAACTCTTTGGGAAGATTCATGCCCATATTAAGTGGCTATTATCTTATAGACCTATAAGTTTTAATTGTTTCTGAGTTTCTTTTGATTTCACCCTTAAAACCAATGGAGTTCTCCCTGCTTACCCAAATATGGCTTCATAGATAAGTGGCCCCAAAGTACCTGGGATCATAGTTATATTCCTATATATCTCTCCTCTTGAGAGATCTTTTCAGATGGAAGGACAATTCAATCCTGTGCGTCTCATTTCACTCAATCAATTTTTGTGATCAAAGATTTCAGAGTAGACCTGGAAGCAGATGTTTTTTTACTACTCACCAATTAGCTCTGCCCATGACTTCCAGCATTGACAACTAAGCCTCTGCCACTGCAAAATCCTGGAACTTCCTTCAGTGCCTGGGATCACCTCATTCTGGAGCATCCAACCATCTCTGGTCTTGTCAAACTGAAATAACTCTTCATAAGGCCTGCTTGCTTCCCTTAGTGAATTCTTCCTGAGGTCTCCATTTTGTGGAGGAGCTTGGGCTGGTCTTCATTCCCCTCCTGGTCACCACCCTTAACATAGGGCTTGTAACATAGTAAGCACTTAATAAATGCTCCTTCCTTCCTTCCTTCTTTCCTTCCTTCCTTTCTTCCCTTTCTTTGTGCAGATGCTGGATTACCACATAATCACTTATTTGGAGAGTCCTTTACTGCCAGATGAATGAACTGAAATAGGTGGGAGAGGTTAATCAAGCCTCCTTCTTTTAAAACTACAAGAACCTAGGGGCAGCTAGGTGGTGCAGCGAGTAAAGCACCAGCCCTGGAATTAGGAGGACCTGGGTTCAGATCCGGCCTCAGACACTTGACACAAAAAACTAGCCATGTGACCTTGGGCAAGTCACTTAACCCCAATTGCCCTCCCCTCCCCCCTCCAAAAAAAAAAAAGTAAAACTACAAGAACCCATATACAGGGTCTATTCAAATCACTGCCTGGGGGACCCTAATTCAGGGTGTGGAGCCGTGGGACTGCAATTCTCAGGTTCCTCATACTATAGAGTAGGGCTTGACTCAACAACAGTCCTGGCTACAGTCTCCTTGAAGTGAAAACCAGTGGCCTTCAAAAGCAATCTTCAGAATTAAGGACATCCTCGTAGGCAATTCTCTTGAAGATGCTAGAGACCCATGAAGAAGCAAGAAAAAGTAGATGGTGTCTGAAATTTTACTGGTGAGGAGAGAAAATAAAGGAAGAGGTGAGAAGTGGATAGAAATAGGACTTCTGCTTAAGATCTTCTGAGAGAAGACAAGGAAGACAGCTTCTGTTTGCTTTAGGATTTCAGCAGGAATCTGTTCAATACAGATCACAGGCAGAGGCAAAAGCTGATATCTCAAGTGAAAATGTGGGAAAGTCTTGGAAAAAAGTGAGAAAGCTTTTTTCAGAGACTTGATTAGACATCTTTTGCAAGTGAGCCAGTGGTACCATAATCAAGCGATTTGCTATGAAAGATCTATGTGTGTGTATTTATGTATGTGTGTATACGTATGTGTGTTCGATGTATGTGTACATATGTATATGTGTGTATGTATGTACATGTGTATATATACATATATGTGTGTATATACATATATATACACATATATCCACAAGAGATAGGCTAAAGCACAAGCAGCAAGAATGCCAATGGACCCAGAATTTCAGTGCCCTCAAGGCTGAAGGGAAGGAATAATTTTACAGTGACCTTCAGAGAGTAAGCTACACTTGTGTCTTTTCTGGTGCTCAGAGCAATAGTTACATGAAAACAAAATCTAGATTGGTCTCCCTCCTAAAGAAAGTGAAAGCAGGAAAGGAATCCATCTCTCTATATGCTGATGGGGAAGATGAAGGATTCCTTGAAAGAATGTTTAGGCACAGCTAGGTGGTGCAGTGAATAGAGCACCAGCCTTGGAGTCAGAAAGACCTGAGTTCAAATCTGACCTCAGAAACTTAACACTTACTAGCTGTGTGACCTTGGGCAAGTCACTTAACCCCAATTGCCTTGCCTTCCCCCCACCAAAAAAAAATATCTAGCAATGGTTGAAGTATGCTTGGAGGCAGTCAGATGGTGCTCTACACTGGACTTTAGTCAGGAAAACCTGAGTGCTAATCCTGCCTCAGATACTTGCCGGCCTTGTGACTCTGGGCAAGTCATGTAGCTTCTCTCAGCCTCAGTTTCCTTGTATGTAAAAAGGGTTGGGAATAACATCTGCCTGCCTTCCAGCATCGTTGTGAGTATCGAGTGAGATAATATTTGTAAAGGACTTTGCAAACCTTAAAGTGTTATATAAATGTGCTGGCATTTATTTGTCTTTAGTAATGCACCAGCATTATTATTAGTACTCGGTTGGTAAAGGGCAAGGAAAGCAGAGCACATTACATTCTTTCGGGCGGTCCCCACCCTCTGTGCCCAAATTTCCCCATTCAGGTGAGGCTTTCTAGTACCTGCCTTCAGCGCCGGCCTGTGGATAAGCCTCCCTAAGGATGGACAGTGGAGTATCTAAGGCACCTATATAAGGACCATCTCTGAGGAGCTGACTCTAGCTCTCTCCCCTCTTCCATCTCCCAGAGCCTCTAGCCTCAGCCTCCTTGGCCTGGGGGAATCCATCTCCATGTGATATCTACTTCTGGAAGCTAGATGAACATGGATCAATAAAATCTCCTTTGTTCATCCTGAGCCCCCAGCTGGTAATCTCTGGGATTAGACAATCTATCTCTGTCTGGTGAATCTATATCAATAGAAAATCTCCTGTGCTTTTTGTGCTTTACCATCTTGGATGCTCTCGTTACCCTCCTTCCCCATCCCTACTCAGCTGTATTTAACCCCCAAGCCCATATGCGTAAAACCAGTATTCAAATAACCATGGGATCTTAGAGAAACCAGTTTCTTTTCTTTTTTTTTAATTGCAAAATGTAAAATCAAAACAAACTCTTAAGGAAATATGGATTGGGAATACAGTTCAGTATTAGACTCAAGACTGAGTCTCGAGAGTGAAAGTGAAGCAAAGCCTAGACAAGCAAGGATGTTACCAGTTTCGCTTTCAGCCACAGGGATGGGTAGGATCATTGGATATCTCCTCCCAGGTTCAGCTACAGCTTCCCTGTTTCAGCATTCTCTGTCCTGTGAGTACCCTTGTGGGTCAGTGGTGGGCAGCAGCAGCAATGTGGCCTCGCGCTCACCAAATCAGCTGCAATTCTAGTCCTCAGACATTTCCATCCTCATGGGGCCAATCCCTTCCCTCAAGGCTTCAGATCTCCCCACTTCTTCAGGATGAGGGAAGACAGCCCCCATAGTCTTTGAGAGCACAACTCTGTCCCACCCTGCAGATATCCATCTCAGCCAGACTTTGCAGCTTCTTGGGAGAAGAACGAAAAAAGAGGTTCAAAGGTGGAATTAAGGTGAAAAAGAATTTGGCGAGGTAGAAGGGGAATCCTAAGCAGAATTAGGAAGCTGCATGATGGAAGAACGTGACCCAGGAAGGACTGACCACTGAATTATCTTGCAGGAGAGGGGCAAGCTGTATGAACAATTCAGGAGGAAGCCAATTCCTCATAATGAGAAAGAGAGAGGTCATCTCGTAATAATCAGAAGATAAGGGGTCATTCTCAGTGGGTGGAGGAGGGGTGGGCAGGAGGGAGATAATTTGAAACTCAACATTTTTTGAAAGTTAAAAATAGGGATGGCTAGATGGTGCAGTGAATAGAGCACCAGCCCTGGAGTCAGGAGGCTGAGAGTTCAAATTTGACTCCAGACACTTAACACTTATAGCAATGTGACCTTGGGCAAGTCACTTAACCCCAATTGCCCTGCCCTCTCCTTCCAAAAAAAAAGCAAAAAAAAAAAAAAACCTTATTTTAAAAAGTTAAAAATAAATCATAAATGTTTTAAAAATACATCTTTCTATCTATTTATTAATTTCTCTCCCCCAATTACATGTTAAAATAATTTTTAACATTTTAAAAAAGCTTTGATTTCTAAATTCTATCCCTCCCTCCCTCTCTACCCTTCCCCTTCCCTAAAATGGTAAACAATCAGACATAGGTTATACGTGGGCAGTTACATAAAACAATAGATGTATTTGGTTTTTTGTTTTGTTTTGTTTTGTTTTTTAAGAAAAAAGGAGATAAGCGGCAAGTTCTGTAGTGGTGGTTGGGGACTGCTCGCTGGGCCATACTTAACTGGTCATAGCTTGAACTGGTACATTTGGATCAGTTAGTCAACAAGCATTTAGGTATGTTGGTTTTTCAGTGTGTTTATCTTTACCAGGCTGGAGAACTTTCCATGACTTATAGAACTACCCATTTCTGGTTACTCATGGGTGATCAAGTGACAAAGACAGAAGGAACCTAAAAAAACATTGCTGGGTGTCACGGAGCTCTGGGCAGAAAACTGAGGACCTCATGGTTACAGATGGTATCTTCATCCCTGCCGTCAGTTAGGGCACAGGTTTCAGAAGATAAATGTAGTCTTTGAAAGTGAGTATCTGGTTTTTTTTTTTTTTTAAATGGTGTCTAACAATGGATCACAGCTTAAGATATAGGAAGGATGGTCTCTTGTCTAGGGATGGAGTACCTCTAACAAGGGCCAGAAAACCATTTGCCAGGAGATTTGCAAAACTGATCAAGGGAACTTTAAACTGAAAATAGAGAGAGTGTGTGTAAAACTGCTCCTTGGAGTATAATTTGCAATTGCACAAAACTGGAAACAACCTAAATATCCAACAGTATAGGAATGGCTAAATAAGTGCTGGTCTGTTACTGTAATGGAATACCATAATGCAATTAAGACTGACAAGTGTGTGGATTACAAAGAAATCTGGAAAGGCCTTTGTGAAATAAGGCAAAGTGAGAAAAGCAGGCTCACAAATAATAAACTAATAGAAGAAGAATAAACTAATAACAGTCACCTGAAGTAAGGTGACTGAAAATGAGTAGAGAGAAGATATTGATGCACGTTTAGAGGAAAAAACTGAAAAAGTGTGATGACACTTTGCATTTAAATGAAGTTAAGTGTAAATAGTTTTTAAGAAAAAATAGTTTTCTTCATTAATATTTGCGGAAGTTTCTTAGTAAAACTTATAGTAAAAAATATAGAGGACAGGAGAAAACTGCCTATGTTTATCTGCCAAACCAGATATAACAAAGAGTAGGAGAGATAGCAGAGGAAGAAAAACAGTAAAAAAGACAAGTATTCACAAGAAGATGGTATCCAAGAAGAGGACCGGCCATTAAATATAGAGTGTCAAAGAACACAAATGTACAAACTGTAAACAACAAACAATATATAAAGGCAGCTAGGAGGTACCTTACTGCACAGAGTATTGGACCTGAAGTCAGGAAGACCTGAGTTCAAATCCAGCCTCAGACACTTACTAGCTATGTATGTCACCCTGGACAAATCATTTTGTCTCTTTTAGTCTCAAATAAAATAGAGATAATAAGAGCACCTGCTTTCCTGGGTTTTTAGGAAGATAAAATAAAATTTGCAAAGCACTTTGAAAACCTTAAAGTTCTATATAAATACTAGATATTATTATTATTATTATTACTATTACCTAGATCATAACACAAGGAAGCAAATCAGTCTCATAGGTATCACTGACTCTTGATGGAGTGGTATCCAAGGATGGAATATATCGATGGAAGACTGCACCTTATTCAAAAGGGACAGCATAAGCAAAAAGTACAGTGGAATAATGTATGTTAAGAAGATATGTTCATGGGGCAGCCAGGTGGCGAAGTGAATAAAGCACCGGCCCTGGAGTCGGGAAGACCTGAGTTCAAATTTGACCTCAGACACTTAACACTGACTTGGGCAAGTCACTTAACACCAAATGCCCTCCAAAAAGCAAAAAAAAAAAAAGGTGTTCACATGAAGAAATCTAAGAACTGGAGGACAGATCATGGTGAAATACTTTTCAATAAGGACTGATAGGAGAGCAAACAGGAGTGATGTTGTGTTGGGAATTTGCTACTGAATATCTGCCCAGAAAGAGTGTAGGTGGTGATATGAGATACCAGGTCTGGTATGGCGTCAATGGAGAATTTCAGCTATCCAGATATCTACTGGAATTCTCTGCCAGAAGAGGAGCTGCTGACAAATTCTTGATTTTCTCTAATGATAATTTCATTCTTCAAAATGTGAAGGAAGCAAAAAGAGAAACTACTTTTCTGGATTTCATTCTGACCAGGAAGGAAGAATTAGTTCTTGAAGGAGAAAGACAGGACTCTTGAAAGGAAGTAATTACTCCGTCTCAGAGATCTTGATGAAGGAGAGGAAAGCTGAGCTTAGTGTGATCCATACCCTGTATTTTGGGACAGATTTATGAGAGTTCAGAAAACAAACAGGGAGGGTCCTGTGACCCAAAATACCAGAGGAGAAGTTAACTCAAGAGGAATAGGAGACTGTCAAGAATGGAATTCTGCCAACAAAAACACAAACCATTCTGAGGACAAAAAGGGGAGAGCCATTTAAAGAGATCGATTTGGATGAGACAGCACGGGGGGGGGGGGGGGGAGGGCTCAGGACAGGGCGTTGGAGGACACCCACAGTTAGAGCGACATGGTAGCCAAAGAAGCTGATTCACTCTTGGGCTTCATTAACAGAAGCGTAGCATCCAGGAGGAAGGAAACGATACTTCCACTAACCTCTTCCCTGGTCAAATGACGTCTGGAACACTTGTGTTCAGTTCTGCATGCCATCCTTTTGGAAAACATTGACAAAGAACACTGGAATTGTAGTCACGGGACCTAGGTTTGAGTCCCTACCTTGCAACTCATTTACCTGAGTGATCTTGGCTGTCAGACTATCACTTCTCTAGACCTCACTTTCCTCATTTGAAAATGATAGGGGTAGGGGTGGCTAGGTGGTTCAGTGAGTAGAGCACCGCCCCTGGAGTCAGGAGGACCTGGGTTCAGATCCGGCCTCAGACACTTGACACAAAAAACTAGCGGTGTGACCTTTGGAAAGTCACTTAACCCCAATTGCCCTACCCTCCCCCCTCCAAAAAAGAAAAAAAAATGATAGGGTTGAAGTAGATGACCCATGGGGTCTGTTCCAGCTCTAGAGCTATTAATCTGTGTCCAGAAGAGGATGGCCAGGACAGTGAGGAGATTGTACTATATGGGGGTGAGTTGAAGGAACTCGGAATGTGTAACCTAAAGAAAAAAAGACTTGGGAGAAATGATAGCTGTCATTATGTATTGGGAAGGCTGTCATAAGGAAGAGGGTTTAGGCTGTGGTGATGGAAAGCAGACTGTCACTAGGGGGAAAATCCATGCCCCAGAGGCTCCGGACCTAGCCTAGATCCACACTGTCTTTGATATTTATGTCTTAGTGGAACAATGCCGCAGCCTGACTTGCACAATGGTATGGTTAAGTCTGGATAGTGTAAGGCGATAATGATGTGAAGGCAAAACTATGCTGGGAAAGAAGACATTAAGTGGAGTATGCTTGTTGGAACTTTTCAAAGTGGTTCTTCTCAGAAAAACCCAGTGAGATATGTAAGGCTGGAACTGACAGTGTTGGGGCTAGAGAGACAATTCCAGAAACCTCCATCAGGTGTGAACAGGATGATTACAGGTTGAAGTCATTATTACAAAGGGCCATCCAAGGGCAGTGAATACACAGCTCCAGGCATCAGACCCTCAGAGCTCAAGAGGATCTCAGAAGTTGGCCAGTTTACTTCCTTCTGAGGCAGCTCATCCTCCTTTTGGACAGCTCTACGTATTGGGAAAAATAAAAAATAAAAAAAATAAAAAGCTTTTAAAAATAAATAGCATACTTGAATGAAAAAATGGATATATTTTCCAAAACAAAAAATCTGTTTCTGCATTCAGATTGTTGTGAAATGTTGTTTTGGTTGAAGCGCATGAAGAAAATCTAATCTCACACAGATATATTTTTTGTTTTGTTTTGTTTTCTCCTTAAGTGACATCTAATTCTGTGGCTTCAGCTTCCTGATTCTACAACTTGATCTGGTTCTGCATTCTGGTTTTGTCCTTTGGGGTGAAGCATTTATCGAGTCATTCAATGTAAATGTTAAACTATTCCTAAAAACAAACGATGCACTTTTAAGTTTAATCTTCATTATTAAGACTTTCTCCATCACTTTCTTACCTCTGGACAATAAATGAAACAATGAATCAAGCCCTTTTGTTTTGTAACCTTTTCCCATTTCTGAGGTGTAAATACTTTCGCTGAAAATTTAACAATCAGGTCTTGCTAGTCAGTACCTAGAATACCCCTGGATACAATGATTAAAGTCCCAAATGGTCCCTGCCCTCAAGGGATTTACATTCTAAGCAGAATTAATTTGATCTCTCTTTCTCGTGAAAGCCCTTCAAATACTTGAAGATACCTTCAACTCCTGCCTGTGTTGACTTTGGACATGACACTTAGAGTGACATAGGAAATCCTTGGGACAAGGAATAATTCTGAAATAGTTACACTTTATGACACCAGTGGTCATGAGTCTGTTTCTACTGGCAAGGGGCTGACTCAGGATGTCTGACCTTGACTAGATGAACCCAGATTGAACTGGTTTCTCCACCTTTACTTAGTTCTGTCCCGATGAATGCTGGATTTTTGTGCCATACATGAATTACCCTCCTTGGATACATTTTAAATTCTGTGTCTTTTAAGAATGTTCATCACTGCAGGGAGATATGTACAACTTCTGGTTCTTACAGAGCACACTTCAATGACTATGAGAGAAATTGCAATGGCTGTTGGTGTGGGGAAGTCAGGCATTTCAAGGATCATTCAAGACCACAATGAAATACAATCATTTATACTGAAGTGAAAAGAAATGTTCAGTCAAAAATAAAAAAAATCCACCAAGAACCAACAAACTCTTGCTGTACAGCAACTTAATTAATCCTCAGAAAACAAGTAAAGAATTTTGAAGAGACTATAGAAGTTGGCAATATTGTTATTGATTCCTTTAAAGGAGTGGTTCTCAAACTTTTTGATCTTAGAAACTCTTTACATTCATAAAAATTATTGGAGACTCACCCCAAAAGCTTTGCTTTGCATCTATCAATATTTACCATATTAGAAATGAAAACTGAATAATTTTTAAAATATCTCATTCATTTAAAATAATAACAAAATGATTAGCTATAAAAATAAATGTAAATTTACATGTAAATTGCATGTAACACAAATTACATGTGAAAATAAATAGCATGCTTTAATGAAAAATGGACATATTTTCAAAAAAAATTGGTGAGAAGAGTGGCACTATTTTATATAGCTTTGCAAATCTGCATAGTATCTGGCTAAATAGAAAACAATAGATTCTCATGTCTGCGTCTGCATCCAGAATGCTGTTGACATGTTTTTGGTTGAAGTATATGAAGAAAATCTAATTTCACACAGATATGTAGTTGGACAAGGGAGGAGTATATTAGTAGGTAAATAGCATCTTAGAATAATTATGAAAATAGTTTTAATGTTGAAGATTCTCTGACAGGGTTTCAGGGATCCACACTTAAAGGACATCTGAGAACTTGAAAAAAATTTCTTTAAATAGCTGCTAACCATTGTTACAAAGAAAAAAAATGTCTAAAACAAGACAATATAAAGACTGGAGTATTGAAGAGTGGGAAAAAGGGTCTTTTTTATTGATGAAATTTACTTTTTTTGTTCAAAGCTATGCCAAAACCATTATGTGAGAAATCCAGGTGACCCTATAAAATCTGGGTACCTTAAATTGTGGAACATCCA
The DNA here is from genome assembly GCA_011680675.1 of Gymnobelideus leadbeateri. NCBI lineage: Eukaryota > Metazoa > Chordata > Mammalia > Diprotodontia > Petauridae > Gymnobelideus > Gymnobelideus leadbeateri. Next base: position 429,492 of record WOXC01008665.1, on the reverse strand, counting down.
CCCAAAAACAGGGGAGAGGGATTTATTACTCCTAATAGTTCTAGAAGGTATATTCCCATTGAGTAAATAATGAACTCTTATTAAATACAGGGTGCACTTAAGTCTTAGTACAGTTTAAACTATTAAAGCTTACATTTTAAAAACACTCCATATATAATAAACTAAAAATTGATTTTAAAAACACTCCATATATGATAAACTAAAAATCGATTCCTTGCTCTAAGGAGTCATGCTTCTTGAAGCTATTCCCTCCCTCAGGGAACTATTTTTCTTTATCTGTGCCTGTCTTCTGTAGAGGCCAACTCTTTCATCATTCCTCTACCCCACCTCTCACCTTTACTAATGCATCCTATAATTTTGCCAGGAAATGAAGTCAAGCTCACTGGCCTGCCATCTGTAGAATCCACTTTCTTCCCCATTTTGAAAATAGGGACAGCATTTACCCTTCTCTTGTCCTAGGGTTCCTCTACTTTTCTCCACAGGTTGGCTCACATTCAAGTCATTCTTTCTAAAGTCCTGGGAAGTAGGTTATGTGTACTCACTGACCCAGACTCTTAGAGGATAGCTAGGTGCCCTGTTACTATATCTTCACATATCACTGGTTGGCTTTTTCCCTCCCATACTTTCCGGCCTGACAATCGCTCTTCTAGAGAACAAGCAGACCAGAGCCACCTTTTCTCTGTCGCCAGTTCATTGATCCCTTTTCTTTCTTTCTTTCTTTCTTTCTTTCTTTCTTTCTTTCTTTCTTTCTTTCTTTCTTTCTTTCTTTCTTTCTTTTTTGTTTTTGGAGGGCAATTGGGTTAAGGAACTTTCCCCAAGGTCACATGGCTAGGTTTTTGTTTGTGTGTGTTAAGTGTCTGAGGCTGGAACCGAACTCAGGTCCTTCTGACTCCAGGGCCGGCGCTCTACTCACTGTGCCACCTAGTCACCCCCATCCCTTCTATTTCAAGTATCCCTCTTATTGCATTTTTTATTTTTGTCTCTTACCCAACATAGTTCAAAAAAAAGATCTCTTTTCCTTGTCCTTAGCACTTTGGTCGTTACTACAGAGTGGTTTGCGACTTCAGAGGAATCCTTGATTCTTCCTTCTCCTTCAGCCCTCAGTGGATGAATCAACTGAATCAATCAACATGTTGATTCTACCTCCACAGGTAGCCCACAGCTATCCATTTCCTTCCTCTTCACTCATATGACCATCATGGTGGTTCTGGTCCTCACCATATCTCACCAGGACAATTACAATAATGTCCTAATAAGTTTCCTTGTCTTTCTCCTCTCCAGTCCAGCCTCCACAAAGGTGCTGAATTGATATTTCTAAAGCACAGGTCTGCCCATATTACTCTCTGGGTCAAGAAACTCCAATTGCCTTGCAGATAAAATACAAATTCTATTTGACATTAAATACTCATAATGAGGAGCAGCTAGGTGATACAGTGGATAGATCACTGACCCTGGAGTCAGGAGGACCTGAGTTCAAATCAGACCCTTACTATATGTGTGACCCTGGGCAAGTCACTTAACCCTGATTGCCTCCACCAACAACAAACAAAACCCTCATGATGATCTGGCTCTACTCTATCTTTCCAGGAAGATTGTGTTTCTTTGTCCTTCATGCACTCTCTATTCCAGACAAAATGTCCCTCTTGCTGTTCCTCATATGTTTTCCCCCTCTGGGCCTTAGTACCGTCTGATTCTGCTGCTTGAAAACCTGTCTCTCCTCACATCCACCTCTTAGAATCCTTAGTTTCCTTCAAGGTTCAGTTCAAATACAACCTCCTATGTGGCCTACCCTGATCCCCCCAGGCGTTAGTATCCTCTCTTTTGGAAATTAAATCTGAGTTTACTTGTTTTATTTACATATTTCCTCTGGACTATTGTGTCCATGCTTTAAATAAAACATTGATAAGCTGGAGAGTATTTGGAGGGAGGCAACCAAGACCGTTAAGGTCGACTGAGGATTGTCTGAAGAATCTGGGAATGTTCAGCCTTGTGCAGAACTAGGCGATCCAGCCAAAGTGGCCTCTCTCTTCCCCCATCTCCCATCACTTTGCTCCTGCACTGGCTGTACGGCATGCCTGGAATATATTCTCTCCTTATCTCAGCCTCATAAAAGTCCTTTAAGATGAAACCCAAGCACTAGCTTCTAGATGAAGCCCTTACAGATTCCCTCAATTTCTAGGGCCCTCTCCCCAAACTGCCTCCTATACATTTGTATTTATCCACTTCCTATTTTTGCCGCACATACTTACATATAGGCCCATTGTCTCCCCCACACCCCTTATTAGAATGTAAGTGAGTCAGGATCATTTCATTCTCTGTATTCATATTCCTCCCTAGCACCAACACAGGGCCTGGTGCTGTAAGTAAATACTTAATCAATCAATATGACATGAGTGGTAATCTGTCACCATATAATTATGCTGTCTTGGGTCAGTCCTTTGTGAGATATATCACTGAATAAATGCTGGCTGATTGATTAAAAGAGAACACTCAGAGGGTGTCTGATAGCTGTCTTCAGATATTTGAAGGGATGTCATGTGGAAAAGGGACTGGACTTGTTTTTCCTGATGCCAGAAGGCAGAATCCTGAAGTTCTTCTAGTAGGTAGAAGTCAAGGTAAGCCAAGTCAAATCCAGAAGCATTATTAAAGTACCTACTATGTGCCAGACATTATGCTATGTTCTGGAGATACAAAGAAAGGTGGAAAAACAGTACCTGCCCTCAAGGAGCTCACAGTCTAATGGGGGAGATGATAAGCAAACCACCAGATACACACAACATATATATATAATTTATATTATATTATGTATATTATTATATATAATATATATTATATATCTCACATATATATGGCAGACCAGAGGGAACTATATATTATCATATATATCTATTTATAGATATAGATATCTATATATATATATCTATCTCTCTCTCTCTCTCTCTCTCTCTCTCTCTCTCTCTCTCTATATATATATATATATATATATATATGATAAATTGGAGATAAGCCCTCTTGTAGAAGGTGGGACTTTAGCTGAGACTAGAAGGCCAGGGAAGCAGGAGGTGGAGATGAAGCATGAGATTCAGCCAGTGAAAATGCCTGGAGCCTCTTGGCCCGGACTGTTGTGTGCAAAGACTATCAAGGAGACCAACAGTAAAAAAAGCCAATTTAGTTTGCATGTCAGAAAAGACTTTCCTTTTCCCCTTTAAATGGTGTTTATTTTTTTCATTTATTCACTTTTATATAAAATTTTGAGCTCTAAATATTCTCCCTCCCTTCCCTCCTCTCTAAGGTGGTAAGCAATTTTATATAGGTTATATATGTATAATCACGTAAATCATATTTCACATTAGTCATGTTGTGAAAGAAAAAAAACAAAAGGAAAACCACACACACAAAGAAAATGAAATTAGTATGCTTTGATCTTCATGCAGATTCCATCAGTCCTTTCTCTAGATATGAATAGAGTTTTCCCATTGTGAGTCTTTTGACCTTGTCTTGGATCATTGCGTTGCTGAGAAGAGCTAAGGTGATCATGGTTGATCTTCTCACAATGTTGCTGATACTGTATACAATGTTCCCCTGGGCCTGCTCATTTCACTTTACATCAATGCATATAAATCTTCAGGAAAGACTTCCTAACAATTAAAGCTGTCCCAAAGTGGAACAGGCTGCCTCAAGAGGTGGTGGGCTTCCCTTCCTTGGAAGTCTTCAGACAGAAGTCTTGTTGGATCTAGACAGCATTCGGCCACTGAGGTCACTTCTAATCCCCAAATTCAGTGATTCTGTGTTCTGTGTTTGTGTTTCTTCCATCTATAGAATGCAATCTTAAGTACAGGAACTGCTCCATATTTGTGTATCCCCAGGGCCTAGCACATAATTAATGCTTAGAAAATGATTGGTGAATGAATGAATGGTCGCATCTCCTTATATTTATGCACTATATTTGTCCTTAGTTATTTACCCTTTCTCACATTTCTTTGAGTCTTTGGAATTTGCATTGTTTGATAAGTTTTAAATACAGCCACAATGGCCTATTTAGACAGTTCCCTCTGGTCTGCCATATTAAAATTGTGTTTCTGAACTCTGAAGGGTTCATTCATGAGATTTCTCTTGAATATGGTTTGGTTACCAGGAGGTAAGTAGCTGAAGAAGATTTCCCCATGATCATATTACTGCTAAAAGAGTCCCTTCCTCAAGACTGTGGTATGCTGAATTGGATATTATCCACACACACCCATGCAGTGAGCCTCTAATCTGGTAACCACTAGGTTTGTACTGCAACCCTCTTCCCAGGATATCTCCCCAATCTCCAGTGATGATCCCTCTCGGGGCATTGCTGATGAAATACAAACACTAGTTTCTGGGCAGGCTCCCACGTGTCTATATCCCTGCTACAACCAAGTGTTGTAATTGTTCATGCTGTCATGAGAAATCCAGTACTAACCAGACCCCAAACTCTTCCTGCCTGTCTGCTTGCACAGGGGATGACAGCATGCAGGTGGGTGTAGGGCTTGATCCTTATGGGACTTCTGGAAGGAAAACTGATGAAATACTTGGTGCATGTCTGAGCTTACAGCTGTGCTTCCTTCTTCTAAGAGGCTGAGGGAACATGAGCCTCTGACTTCCCTATAACATGAGTGGCAGACGATCACCATATAATTATGCCATCTTTGACTAATCCTTTGGGAAAAGTAAAGTATCATTAAAAATAACAATAATGATAACTGGCATTTATATGGTATTTTAAGGTTTGCAAAGCGCTTTGCATATGTTAATCTCACTTGATCCTCACAACAATTAAAAAAGCCAATATGATTTTGGGCATAGCATCCAGGAACAGGGAGGAGTCTCATGAATGAAATTCTCTACCAGAAACACAATTTCAACATTACAGACCAGAGGGAACTGTCTAAATAGGCCATCATGGCTACCTTTAGAACTCATCAGACCTATACGTGGAGTATTATTTTCAGTTCTGGGCACCCCAATTTAAGAAAAGTTGGAGAGAATCCAGAGAAGGAAGCCAAGATGTCAAAGGACCTTGAATTCATGTCAGATGACAATGAGTTGAGGGCATGGGAGAAATTTAGCTTAGAGAAGAGAAGACTCATGGAGAACATGATCAATGTCTTCAAGTATTTGAAGGATTGACATGTGGAGAAAGGATTAGATTTGTTCTATTTGCCCCAGAAGGCAGAACCAGGAACAATGGGTAGAAATATTTAAAGAAGTAAATGTAAACTTGACTTAAATTTCCTAACAACTCAAGTTATCCCAAAGTGGAATGGGCTGTGTTGGGAGGTGATAGTGCCTCCCACATTGGAGGTCTCAAAGCAGAGGCTGGACAATAGCATATTGGATGCATTATAGTGGGCACTCTATTGGACTATATAGCCTCTGAGATCCTTTCTGGGTCTCAAATTCTTTGATTCTGAGGTAGGTACTATTATCATCCCCATTTTATAGATGGAAACTGAGGTTTAATGTGATTAAGTGATTTTCCCAAGGCCACAGAAGTAGTGTTTGAAGGAGGATTTGAACCTGTGTTTTCCCGAGACACTATACACCATATCATACTGCCACCTTATCACCTATAGGACAGTGCCCTGCTTTCCTGCATCAACTCTGCTCTTTGTGAGCTCCCATTAGCTTTGGTCCCATTGCTCCAGAACTCAGGCCATGTTTCCATGCCTAGCTCTCTAAATCTAGTATTTCATGGCTTTCTGTCATTGACAATGCTGGTTGTCATTGGATCGCTAAAACCAAATATAGGGATAGAATTTAAGATAGGGATTGTTTCACTTACCAAAGTCCACTAAAACCCCCTAAAACTTTATCCATTCATCTATCTATCTATCTATCTATCTATCTATCTATCTATCTATGTATTTGTTTGGCTGTCTATTTTTTTTCTTCATACGAACTGTTATCTAGTGATATTTTCCTTGACACAGAGAATAAAGGGCCTGTGATTTCAGTGATATAAGTAACTCCCAGATGAGGAAATCCCTTCAGAGACTCACTCCAGGGCTAGCTCTCTATCTACCATGTCAAGCTGCCCAGCATATAGTTAATTCTTAATTGTTGATTGACTTTTTGCAAGCACTACACTTATGTCCTATCTCAACAGGACTTGGCACTCTCACCAATTTCTCCCTGTTGTATCTTGCCTAGATCAAGGTTTCTACCTTGTTTTCTTCTGTATCCACTCCATACTTGGGTCATCGTCCCCAGTTCCTCCTCACAGGACTCTGCCCCTGCAACGACCTTGAACACTGATAGGCCAACTCTGGTCTTAACCTGCCAGGTTTCAGGCTGCACTGGGCCCAGTCATGGCCACACCAATCAATGCTCCTTCCCCTGACTTCCCTTTTCTATGCTGTCTTTTCCCATTGAAATGTGAGCTTCTTGAGGGGAGGGACTGTCTTATTTATTTTTCTTTGTGTTCCCAGACACTTTGTCCAGCACTGGGCATCTGTTGTGGTTGTTCAGTTATTTCAGTTGCAAATGGGGTCACAGAGTTGGACATGACTGAAACGACTCAACAATGACAACATACGCCCAGCTTTACTGGAAGCCCATCTCTTCCAATATTCAACATTAAGTCAACAAAAATGCATCACTGTTTTTGGAGGGAAATAGAGCAAAGAAAAGAATCATAAGAAGACAGTCTCTGCCTCATGGGTGCTTGGGGTGATGGTGGGGGGAGGCAAAACACACACAGAAATAAGATTGAGGAACCCAAGATGGAAAATGACAGATTTCTTATTGACTTTTGTTGTTGTTCAGTCATTTTTCAGTCATTTCTGACTCTTCCTGACTCCAGTTGGGGTTCTCTTGGCAAAGCAGTGGTTTGCCATTTCCTTTTCCAGTTCTTATTACAGATGAGGAAACTGAGGCAAACAGGGTTAAGTGACTTGCCCAGGGTCACACACAGCTAGCAAGTATATGAGGCCAAATTTGAACTCAGGTCTTTCTAACTCCAGGCTCAGTGCTCTCTCCACTGCACCACAATGTGGCACTTGCCTGGCATACAGTAAATGTTTAATAAATATTCTATCTGTCCATTATCTATCTATCTATCTATCTATCTATCTATCTATCTATCTATCTATCTGCGTCTGTCTGTCTATCTATATCTATCTGTTGTCTTTCTATCTATATCTATCTGTCTGTCTGTATCGATCTATCTGCCTGTCTTTCTATCTATATCTATCTATCTGTCTTTCTATCTATATCTATCTATTTGTCTGTCTGTCTGGCTATCTATCTGTCTGGCTATCTGTTTGTCTATCTATCTATATCTATCTGTCTATCTGTGTCTGTCTATGTCTATCTAGCTGTCTGTCTATCTACATCTGTCTATATCTATCGATCTATCTATCTATCTATCTATCTATCTATCTATCTATCTATCCATCTATCTATCTACCTAGCTACCTACCTTGCACTCTATGCAGTCCAGCAAGCCTCTAGATGAGAAAGGGAGGATGCAGCTGCCTGCATCTCCTGGGAGATCAGCTATTTAGAGACCAATGTCTCGACTCTGGTGGTCACGCTTGGCCCAGTAACAGGAGATAATCATAATGTTTCCCATTTACTTCACACTTTAAGGTTTGTAAAGTGCTTACTTACATTATGTCGTTGGATCCTCACAAGAGCCCTGTGAGGTAGGCACTATAACTATCACTTCCATTTATAAATGAGAGAGCAGAGGGTCAGTGAGTGATCTTGAGTGATTTGTCAAGGGTCACATAGCTAGCAAGGTGAGATTTCCTCTTGGTCTTCCAGACGCCAGGTCCACCACTCTCCCTATTATGTCACATTGCCTCTTAATCTGGCCCCTGGTGTCTGGGACAGAGTGGGGTGAGAATGGAGCATGGATGGAGGGTTACAGCCAGAGGGAATGATTGAGTTGGCACAGAGCTGTTGTGTGTTAGTGGGGTCATAAGATCAGAGATGCTTAGAGGTCATCTAGTCCAGTCCCACTCATTTCACTGCAGTTAGGTGTTAGGGACAGAGCTCTGAACCTGGAGTCAGAAAGACCTGAGTTCAAATCCAGCCCAGAGGCTTACTAGCTATGTGAGCAAGGCATCTAACCTCTGCCAGTCTCAGTTTCCTCCTTTATAAAATAGGGGTAATAAAAATAGCACGTACCTCCCAAGGTTGTTGAAAGGATCAAATGAGATAATATTTGTAAATCATATTGCAAACCTTAAATTGCTATATAAATGGTAGCTATCATTGTTATGAAGAACAGTGGCCCAGAGATAAGTGACTTGCCCAGGGTCACTCTTTCACCATACTGACAGAGGGATGTTTGGGTGCAGATCCTTGGGAATTTGTGATTTTGTCCAAGTATGGATCTCCAGAGGATTAGATTACCCAGTAACACAGTTATTTGCACATTCTCTCCCCTATTAGATTGTAAGCTCCCTGAGGGCAGGAACTGCCTTTTGTCTTTCTTTGTATCTCCAGCATTTAGCACAGGGCCTGGGGCACAGTAAGCTTGTTGACTTGTTGACTTACCCTATAGAGTAAAGTTTGATTTAAGGAGCTTGGGAGAGTGAGGATTAGGGCCATTACCTAGCACCTAGTAATGGCTTAATAAATATGCCTATGCAACCAGTGAGGCTGTCTGGATCCTAGTTCTTAGGAAAACTAGAATTTAGAGAGTAGTAAGGCCAGCCCATGACAGATGCTATATCTGAATGATATAGTTCTGAGCCCCCAGTAGTGAGTGCCCAAAAAGGCTTGGAACATGACTGAGAGCAAGGAGTACATACGTATGAACGAATAAATGAAGTAATGAACTAATAACCATTTATTAAGTGCTGACTAGGTGACTGGCATTAGGCTAAGCACTGGGGAAACAAATGTTTTTAAAAAGACAGTCCTTGCAATATCCCACTTATCCCTACCTAGTACAGCCCCCTACCCTTGTCAGGATCAGGATCAAAGACTTAAGCTGAGAAGGGACTTTAGAGGTCAAGGTCAATGAGTCTGAGCCCCTCGTTTGCCAGATGAGGAAATTGAGACCAAGGACAGGGAATAACTTGCCTAAGGTCACAGAGGTAGTAAGTGAGCTGGGGCTCAGGTCCCCTAACTCCAAAACTATGTTTCTGGAGCTATATGCTCCCTATTATGGTCCTTTCATGATGAATGAATGTGATTTCCACCAAACACACATCCCCAGCCCCATCAAGGGCAGGCCTTCTGGCTTGCGGTCCTGCACACCCTCCAGCTGGATTTCCCCACAGAGCTAATGGCCCAGAACACTCCAGTTATAGGTGAACCAAACCTCAGAGGAAATCACTTTCCTCTGGGGAGACTCTAAGGCTCTCCAGGAAGTGAAAGTTGGCTCTGGAGGGGGTGGCTTGATTGCCCTACCCAGCAGCAGCACAGCGAGGCTCAAACAGTTGTTGGTTCCTCAGGGTGTGTGGAAGACCATCTGGGGCAACCTGCACAAATAAAACTTAATATAGACCTTCACCCCAGGGAGCTCCACACATCCTGGGGCAAAGGAAACCTTTGTGATGTCATACACAGAAGGACAAGCCACCTCCTGGACAGCCATGACTCAAGAGAACTGGCAACCTACTGAGCTGCAGTGAAGGGTCCTCCATGATCTCAGGAAGAATTTGTATACACCCCCTGGGAAAGCAGCCACACATAGCATCTTCTGGCTCAGGAAGAGGGAAGGAGTTCTGGCAGAATATACCGCTCCTTCCTGTCAGCCTGAGCCATGGTTACTTAGGAGTAGACTTCCTTTGGTCAATTTTTAGACTGTCCAGTCCTATCTAGGATCATGATAGCTATTTCTACACACACCAATCAATCAATCAATCAACAAATATTTATTAAGCCATTACTAGATGCTAGGTAATAGAATATAAGAATAATAACAATAGATAGCATTTATATTATATTTTAAGATTTGCAAATCACTTTAGAAATATTATTTTAGAACAGACTATATATAACAGATTGCATGCCATCTTGGGGAGGGGAAAAATTTAGAACTCAAAATCTTATAAAAGTGAATATTGAAAACGAAAGATACATAAATAAATTTTTAAAAAAGAAATATTATTTTATCCACACAATAACCCTGAAAGGTAGGTGCTATCATTAATATCCTTCTTTTACAGCTGAGGAAACTGAGGCAGACAGATTAAGTGACTTGTCTGTAACACTAAGTGTGTGAGACTGGATTTGAACTGAGGTCTTTCTGAGTCAAGGACCAGACTCTCTAGTTATTGTACTACCTAGCTGCCTTTGAAAAAGAAAAGCAGAAAAAGTTCCTACCCTCAAAGAGCTTATATTCAAATGGAGGAGACAACATGTATGTAATCGAAGTCTGGACAATGAAGTCCCAGACAATAGAGCATGTGTGGATGTGTGCTTCCTGATGAATCATACAGAGACAATATAGGGGCAGTATTCTCTGCCCACTGCCATCTGCCATGAGGAATTTAGGGGAACCAGATCCCAGTTGTGAGGGACCTGAGGACCCATGAGGGACCCTGTGATGACAAAAAGTTTTCTGGTTGAAGGACTAGGCTAAGCTAGAATCACACAGGCATACACAAGATTCAGAGGGATGACCCCTTGTTCTCTCCCCTGGACAATTTCAAGTGAAAAGTATTTGTTGTGAACGGATGGTGGGGAGCCTCTCCTCCACCTGACCACTGTGTATCTCTGAACACATGGTGCCTTTTTTCTTCTGTGATTATTATTTCTTGATCTTAGGTGAAGGACCATCCTGAAATGAAATAGCTGAGGAAACAGATGAGACCAAGAGTTCTATTCAAACCTTCCAAGGTCCCACCAACAATTGGAGTCCCTACTCTCATGGTAGCCACTGAATTCAGTGAGGAGCCAGCGGAGTCACAAGGTGACTTGCCTGACCCAGCATCTGAGATGCCAATTCCCACAAGAACCGGGCCCAGGTAAGCAAAACGGATGTTTGTCCAGTGGCTGTGCCACGTGCAGGTGTGAGCAAGGGGAGGCTCTTAGAAGAGAGAAAAAAATTATTCCTAGGTCCAGGACTCCTCAGCCACAAATGTGCCCCGTGTGTATTTTTAATACTTTCATGCTTCAACGTTAAGCTCACTCTCCTCAAGAGCATGTGTGTCCTCTGTTTGTGGTCCTAGTCTATCTATTTCTATTCGATTTTATTTGATCTATTTCTAAAGGTATAAGAAATATATAAAATATAGCAAAACATCCTTGGTTAAAGTTCATTGATATTAACTGGTTAATTAACACTAGGAAGAGCACACTGGATGAGAGCTTATGAGTGATGGTACCAGAAACCCCAACTCTTCAGGCTTACTCCTAGAATCCTGAGGTAAGGTGTAATTTATTTTGGGGAATTTCTTTTTTTGAGGCAATCAGGGTTAAGCAACTTGCCCAGGGTCCCACAGCTATTAAGTGTTGAGTTTTGAGGTCAGATTTGAAGTCAGGTCCTCCCAACTCCAGGGCTGGGTCTCTATGCTCTACACCACTTAGCTAACCCCCATGAAGGGTAATTTAGCTGCTCTCTGGGGACCTAGTCCTCCAGTGTAAGTTGTGGATGACGGGTGATCCCAGAGAAGGTGCTATATGTCTGTGTATAGATATTTACGAGATTCATACAAAGCCACCTTGGATGAGAAGTCACCATTAGTACCTGGGAGTACCAGAAAAGGCTTCCTATAGAAGGTGGGGATTGAGCTAAGTCTTGGAGGATAAGGGTTCTACATGGCAGACAGGAGGGAGAGCATTCCAGGCATGGGGGACAGCCTGTGTAAATGCAAGGCGATGAGGCTGGAACAGCCAGCAGGCCAGGATGAATGGCCCATAATGTCTGGACAGTAGATTACATAGCTGGGAGTAAATCATAAAAAGAATGACAAGATAGGAAAGGGCCAGGTTGTAAGTATCTTCAGATAACAAACAGAGAAGTTTATATTTGATACTAGAGGTAATGGGGGCAACTGAAGTTTTTCAAGGCCAGGAGTGGGAGGGTAGTCATATACCTACCAGTATTCATCAAGTTACAAATGCCTTGGGCCTTGGTTTCCTCATCTCTAAAATGAGAGGATTCGACTAGATGACCTCTAAATTCCTTCTCAGTTATAAATCTGTGACCCAATGAAGGATTTCAACCAGCAGTGTATGCAGATGGAGCCACACTCTGAACTGCTACGGTCTTTCCCATACTCACCATTCATCATCCGTCTCCCTGGAAGAAGGGAAATGGTACTGTTTTCCTGTTTGGATTATGAAAGTTTATCATTCCATCATTCCCTATGCCTTACAACTCCAAACTCTGTCCTTTATCCTCCCCTGTCATCATCCAATCTTGCACTCCTCCATTCTTTCCTAGGTCATCCCCCCCATATTGGCTACGTCCTCTTCTCTTACCCTTGGTTGAGGAGCTAAACGCTGCCCCGTCCTCTATTCCGAAGTCCCTTGTGCCCTTGTCCTTTTACTGATCAAGCCTTGCCAAACCCCACCAGCTGTCTCCTTTGCTCCTACTCACATGCTACTGAAGGGAGCCGGAAGAAATCATAAAACTCCACCATCTGGGTCCACCACAGATTTATGTTACATAATCTCAATGGGGACCTCACTGTAGCAAGGCAATTATTTTACTCCTCCCTAATCAATTCACTTTCTTGCTTCCCACAGTGACTGTTTCAAACATAGGATCCCTTTCCCCCACCCTTCTCAGCTGAGGACTTTGAATCATGTTGTTGTACTTCAGACATTTTTCTGTCTTGTGCGACTCTTCCTGACCCCATTTGGGATTTTCTTGGCAAAGATACTAGAGTGGTTTGTCATCTCCTTCTCCAGCTCACTTTACAGATGAGGAAACTGAGGTAAACGGAGTTAAGTGACTTGTCCAGGGTCATACAGCTAGTAAGTGTCTGAGGCCAGATTTGAACCCAGGTTCTCCTGACTCCAGGCCCAGTGCTCTATCCACTGGGCCACCTACCTGCCACTTTGAATCATCGTCACTAAAAAAATGAGGCCCTTTATAATGAGCTCCCTCTTCATTTCACTGAGATATTTTCTCCCACTCTCTTCTCCTTCAAACTGGTCTCTTATGAAGAGGTGGCCCTCTCCTTGCCAAGACCAACTCTTGATCCTATCACCTCTTTTCCAGTAGAGAGAGGCAGCTAGGAGGCACAGTGAATAGAACACTGCATTTGGAGTCAGGAAAACTTGAATTAAAATCCAGCTTCAGACATTTACTAGCTGTGTGATCTTGGGCAAGTCACTTAACCTCTGTCTGCTTCAGTTTCCTCAACTAAGGGGAAAAGGGTATAATAATAGCATCTACATCCCATTGTAAGAATTTGTAAAGCTTAGCTCAGTACCTGTCATATAGTAGATGTTTAATAAATCCTTCCTTCCAGCATTGTCCCTTATCTCCAGTCTCTAATCTTTAATTTCTTCCTATCTATTGTCTGTCCCCTTCCCTGCTGCCTACAAACATGCCCATGTCTCCCTTGTCCTTGACAAAACTCACCCTTGAGCCCACATTCCCACCAGCCGTTGCCCCATTTTTCTACTTCCTCTCTTCTCACTCAATTATAAACCTCTGCAGTCTGATTTCTGATGTCAGCTCTCCCCTCAGACTGCTCTCTCCAAAGTCACCAGTCATCTCTTACTTCCCCTCTCACTCCTCATCCTTAACATCTCTGTAGCATTGGATGCATTGGACGCCGTTGATCCCCTCTTCCTCTCTGAGTTTTCATGACCACACTCTCCTGTTTCTCTTTCTAGCTATCTGGTCACTTCTCATTCTCCTTTACTGGTTCTAGGTCACATCCACCAACCATGGTGTTACCCAAGGGCATGTCGCTTGGGCCCTTTTCTCTTCTCTCCACATACTACCTCCTTGTTAATCTCACCAGTTCCCATGGGTTCCATTATCATCAGTATGGAGATGGTTTCCAGATATACGTATCCAGCCCTGACTTCTCTCCTGAGCCCCTTTCTTATATCACCAAACACCTTTTAGACATCTCTAAACGAATGTCTAGACATCTCAAACTCAACATGTCCCAAATGGAACTCATTCTCTTTCCTCTCCTCTTATGAACTTCCCTTGGGGAATATGGGGTGTCAGGAAGGACTAGCACCTCTGGTGTAAGAGCTTGCTGAGCCCCTTCCCGGGGCTGCTCATCCTCTGTTAGTGTCCACCTGTCACCTAACCCTGACTTGTGGCTCTGAGAAGGTATAGCATGCACAGTGGCCACACCTAGTAAAACCTTCTCAGCAGATGAGCTAAACCAGGTTGAGGGCAACTGAGGGGTCTCAAGCCCGTTGGTGAGTTAGATGGGTGTCTACCCCAAGCATCTGGCAAAATGGGCAGATGAGAACAATTTATTCCAATGGGTCATGAAGTTGGCCAAAGCACGTGCTATGGAGCACTTAGAGTTGGGTCAGACATTGAAGATGCGAAGGTCGTCCACTGCATCCTGGGCTATCACCAGTCATCCTGACTTTTGTCTTGCCACTTGACTACAGTGAGTCTGGAAAAGGTCGATAACTGTGCAACTCTGCCTGCCTGAAATTCAATTCACACACAAGTCACTGCCCCTTGTCACTGGACAAACAGCGTGAACTTCCCTGTTCTTGCCAATGGCCCCACACTCTTCTCTGGAAGTCTTGGGTGAGTATCTAGGCCCACAGTCATGGTGTTATGCTTGATTCCTCCCATTCCCTCAATCCGTATATCCAATCCATAGCCAAATCTCAGCGTTTCCACCTCCATGACTCCTGCTATATACATCCCCTTCTCTCCACTCATACAGTTACTACCCTCATTTGTTCTTATCATCTATCAGCCAGACCAAAGTGTGGCTCCACAGATCCCTGCAGGGCCTCAAGACCTTTCAAAAGGTTCTCAAGGTCAAAACTATTTTCATAATAATACTAAATCATTGTCTGCCTATTAAAATACCCCACACTTGTCCAACAACCTGTCTGTGTGAGGCTAGACTTTTCTTCATACACTTCAACCAAAACAACATATTGTAACAGATTGAATGCCAAAACAGATAGGAGAATCCAGCTGTCTTCCATTAAGCCAAACATTTGTAAAACAATGCTGGTCTTCTCACAACTTTTTTTTTTTTGCTTAGGAAAATATAGGGTTTTTTTTTTGTAAAAATATGTTATTTATATTAGCACATAATAAATTATTATTGTTTCTAAACAAATAAATAATTTTATATTTATCTTTTTAATCTTTAATATGGTAAACATTGTCAGATATAAACCACAAAAGAGTTCTTTGGGGTTCTCAAAAAATTTTAACAGTATAAAGGGGTTTTTCAATACCTTTTAAAAGTGTAAAGGGGTCCTGAAACCAAAAAGTTTAGGGACTAATGAACTAGACTTTTGCAACAGCTTCTTAATTGAAGAGAGTAGCTAGGTGGCTGGGTGGAAGAAGCACTGGTCCTGAAGTTAGAAAGATTCATCTTCATGAGTTCAAATCTGGCCTTAGATACTTAGTAGCTGTGTGACCCTAGGCAAGTCACTTAACCCCTTTTGCCTCATTTTCTTCATCTGGAAAATTAATTGGAGAAGAAAATGGCAACCCACTTTAGTATCTTTGCCAAGAAAACCCCAAATGGGGTCACAGAGTTGAACATGATTGAATGATGACAACTTAGTGGTCTTCCAGTCTAAAATCTTTCCCAACTCTTTGTCCTAGGCAAGTCTATGTTGATAATTCTGGAGTCGCCACAGCTCCTGGTGTTCTGGGGTTCTTCCAGCTGGCTGCTGGCCCTGCCGCCCTGGGGCTAAAACCTCGGCTCATGCGGACCTGGGCTCGGCTCGGCTCCTGCGCTCTGCGCGCTGCGCGCTGCACACTGCCAGGTCCCAGACCACTGTGCTGGTCCTTCCTGCAGGGCTGCTGGGCTGTCCTCAGCGGGAGTATAGCTTCTTTGTGTCATTCTGTGGGTGCTGGGGCTCCAGAAGTTGTTCAGAGTCCCCTTTTACCTCGTTTGGGGGGAATCTGGGGGCAGAGTGGCTTGGATGAGCTGTTTCTACTCCGCCATCTTGGCTCCGCCTCTAAAATCTTTCCCAACTCAATCCATCCTCCACTCAGCTGCTAAGGTTATTTTTTCTAAAATCCCCCTACTCAATAAATTCCAGGACCAAATATATAGTCCTCTGTCATTTAAAGCTCTTAATAACTTGCCCCCTTCTTATCTTTCTAGCCTTCTCACACCTCACTCTCTATGAAATCTATGATCCAGAAATACTGCATACCCTCTTGCCCACTTTTGTGGAGATCCTACATCCCCACTAGCTTTTGTCCCATATCTCTACTTTCATGAACTATACTCTGAAATTTTTCAGAGTAAACTGTATGTGGGACAATATGAACCAAATATGTACAGAGTAATCTTTTGGGGATATGCCTGTGATTGGACTCTGTGTGAATTAAAGGTTTGGGGACTCCCGTCATAGGTTAGACATCTTAATTTGAAGAAGGAATAACTTGGAGGATGAGAAAGACTTAATAGAGGAAATAGTCTTAAAGGGAGATTAGGATTCTGACAGATAGGATTGAGGGAAAGAGTGTTCACCAAGCATGAAGGATGGCTTTTGTGAATGTGCAGAGACTGAAAGTGCAGAACTCTGAATCTAGTCTGGATGGAATGTCAACCGGGCGGAGGATAATAACATTCTCCTTGCAATTTTGTACATCTATCATGGCAGCCAAGATGCTTGGCAGACAGCCTCTTCTATCCCCATGAGGGTGGTGATATTGTAAGCTTCTCAACCAGTCAATGAACATTCATGAAGAAACTACTATGTGCCAGGCATAACGATAAACACTGGGGATACAAAAAAGGCAGGAGACAGTACCTGACCTCAAGGAGCTCATAATCTAATGGAGGAGACAACAAGCAAACAAATGTGTACAAGTAGATGAATAGGAAAAAACTAATGGAAGGAATTAAGAGGGGTTAGGAAAGGCTTCCTGTAGAAGCGGGTGGGGGGGGGAACGTTATCTGGGACATGAAGAATGCCAGGGAAGCCAGGAAGTGGAAACGAGGAGGGGAGAACAATCCAGGCCTGGAGAACAACCAGTGAAAATGCCCAAAGCAGAGAGATGGAGTATCTTGTTTGTGGAATAGCAAGGAAGCCAGTGTTACTGGATGGAAAAGTATGTGGTTGGGGTCTGGGTGGGATGGGATTCCAGTGGTTTGTATGGTGTAAGAAGACTGGAACAAGGCAGGGGTAGGGGGAACTTGGTTGTGAAAGGCTTTGAATGCCAAACAGAGGATTTTATATTTGATCCTGGAGTCACTTAACCTGTTTGCCTCAGTTTCCTCGTGTTGTAAAGATCAAATGAGTTAATAATGGTAAAGTGTTTAGTACAGTTCTTGGCATATTGTAGGCACTGTACAAATTTTAACAATAGTGACAGTGATGATGTCAATGGCAATGACAGTGTGGAGCCCCTGGAGTTTACTGAGTGTGTGTTTGTGTGTGTGTAACCATGGTCAAATTTGCATTTTAGGAAAATCACTAACTGAATTTAGAATGGGCTGGAGTGGAGAGAGACTTGAAGGAGACAGACCTTTTGTCTAGATGCTCCCTTTTTTCATAGTCGAATAAGGGGTTTTCTGGCTGACTGCATAATTTGCACAGTACCTGGGACTGAGGAAAGGTCATGTTTCTCTCCTGGTGTTCCTGGAAGCATTACTGATAACAGGCATGTCATAGCCAGAAACATTCCTGTGATGGACCTTGAGCTCTAGTTTTCCTCCCAATACCAGGAATCTGAGGATGCACTAATTGCAGTTGTGCAAACACATTATTAAACACTGACCCTGCAGCATCTGCACCCTTAACCTGCTGCCAACCATACCAGTTCTAGTCGGCTGAAGCTAGTTAATGATGAGGCCCTGAATTGTGGCTCTGTAGGAATTTCTGGGTTGATCTGGCCCACCACTTCTCTTATAAGAGCTGTAGTATTATTTTTTTTTTATTAAGAAGAACAGAGAGATGAAGCTCTGACATGATTACCAGGCCTTTAATAATTAAGCCACCCGAGATCTGGAGTGTCTCCTTTCCCCAAGCAGTGCCCAACTTCCCATGCCAGCTGAAGGGGCCTATGGTATTCACAAAACTGGACCTATGGCAGTCGTACAGTTTTGTCCAGGTACTCCCAAAATGGAGGCCTCCCCTTTTCCCTTAGGATGATGAGGGGGAGGGAAATGGAGTGCTATTTGAATATTGAGTTCATAGGATTATAGAATATAAAAATTCAAGGACCCTGAGAGTCCATGAACTTGAGAGCTATATTATATATATATGTGTGGATGCATATATATGTATATATATAGTCACACATGTGCATGTATATACACATATGCACATATACACCCATGTATATAGACATGTGTGTACATGCACATGGGCAGCTGGGTGGCACAGTAGATAGAACTCTAGGCTGGAGTCAGGAAGACTCATCTCCCTGAGTTCAAATCCAGCCTTAGATAATTCTTAGCTGTGTGACCTTGGGCAAGTCTCTTCACCCTGTTTGCCTGAGCTTCCTCGTCTATAAAATGAGCTGGAAAGAGAAATGGCAAACCAGTCCAGTATCTTTGCCAAGAAAACCCCAAATGGGGTCACAACGAGTCAGACACTGCTGAAATGACCCCAAAACAACAATGTACATATGTGTGTGTGTCTTTTGATAGCTATATTATAATTGGTTTCCTTTGCAATCCTGTTTTATTTTATGCAATTAAATACAATATGCTTAGTGGGAGTTCATAGGTTCCACCAGATTGCCAAAGGGACTATGACACAATAGACTCCTAATTTAGTTGAAGGACTTGGTCACGGTCACACAGCCAGTGTATGTCAGAGGTGAGTCTTGGGCCCATGTCTTTCCAGCTCTGAAGCTGGCTCTTTATCCATTAAATTAGCAATTCTCAAACTTTTGAGTCTCATGATCCCTTTATACTCTGAAAATTATTGAGCATTTCCCAAAGAGCTTTTGTTTATGTGGATTGTATCTACCTATATTTAATGTATTGTCTTGGTATCATGAAACTAGTGTCAGAAAGAGGATTTGAACTCAAGTCTTGCTGACTCCAGATTCAGCACTATATCAGTATCTGGACCAATATCTGGATCAGTGTAATGTCAATCAAGGCAACACACCTGAGGGCTATTGCTGTGAATTATGAGCACTCTATTTATTCAAAACTAAACCTTGAGCCAAGAAACTAAAGCATTCATAATCCATAACAACATAACAACTTATTACCAGGATGGCCACATGGCCTTAAACAAAACATACCATTCAGCAACATAGTAAAATATATAATATAACATAGCATACCCCCTACCTTATACATTCTTTGGGGGGCCAAAATCTTTGGGGAGTGAGCAACTAGCTCTTCCTCACTCAGGTACTATTCTAAAATACTTGTTTATATCATCAGGGGATCCTGGGCCAGGGTCTTCCCTAGCATAACACATCTCCAAGGGGTAGCAGAGAACACAATGCCCTCCACCCCTAGGTCACAGTAGGTTACAATCCCCTCAATTCAGAGTGTCCAAGTAAAGTCCTCTTGGGGGTTTGTCCTCCCCACACTGTCATTGCAGGCTCCCACCTAGCATGTTATAATGAACCAAAGAATCCAAGTCTTAACACTGCTCTAGCCCCTGATTCCAAGTCCTGAGGGGCAACTAGGTGACAAAGCCAACAGGGTGGGTCCTCAAAGGCCACAGCACTTCCCCCCTCCCACCACAGACAACTTCACCCCTGGGTCCCAAACCATCCAGAGGGGAGGCAGCAGGAAAGCATGCTCACAGCTCCTGCCCTGCTGCAAAGCCTCCATCTTGACTTGGGGCCAAGTCCCAAGCCCCTTGGCTCCTCCTCCTGCAGGTCTGTGGGCTGAGCACTCCCAGCTCCTGCCTGGATTCACATGCAGGCAGCTCTCCACTCCTGCTTCATGTCTCACCTCATGGACGTAGGGACTGTTCCACTCCAAATTCTCCCTGCTCCTGCCCGAGTCCAGGCATAGTAAACTCCAGAGGTTCCTGCCCCCAACCTCCACCTCTAGCCCACACCACCCCAACTCTGGGGCAGGTCATCCTCCCCCAGACTTACATGGAGAGGAGACACTCCAATATCAGCTCTGGGCACAGCAAAATAATACAATAATTGGGAAGTAACAGACAACTGTTCCATGCTCACTAAACCCTGTATGTTCCTCAAAGGTGTTAACAATCTTACTTTCTATCAGTCCAGTGTTCCTGTGTTCTCACAAGGGTTGGTAACAGAGGTCTCCTCTCTCTTTCAGAGGTCTCCTCTCTCTCAGAGTTCTCCTCTCCAAGCCTTGATGAGTGATTCACATTCACAGCTGGGGGACCCCTTGATAATGGCTAGACACCCATGAGCAAGCCCTGAGACAAAATCTGACCTCAGAACACACACACACACACACACACACACACACACACACACACACACACACACACACACACACACACACACACACACACTTTTGACTAATAGGCTCAGAGACTAAAAGGCATCAAAGCCTATGTGGCTCAGCACAGCTGTGAATTACCGGGGTTCAGATGTTTACAATTTAGCATAAACCTATTAGTTAAAACTATATATATTCTGGGATGTTGGTATTTTGCTTTGGGGCTCACTCATGGGAAGAATGTTTCTTTGTGATTTGACCAGACAAGACTCTGGGTAACCATTGTTAAGTGGCCCTCTGGCTTTCTGAACCCAGATGTTGGTGCTCCCTGGTCTGGTGATTATGTCTCTACTACTTTGTTTAGATAGTTGGAGCCCTGTCTATTGGATTCTTTCTTGGATACTTACTTCTTTCTACTTATCTGTCTGCATTGTTTAATTAAAGTAAGATTGTCAACCCCTTTAAAGCTGTTTTTCTTTAGAAAAACAGATCCAAGATTCTGTGCTAGCAGCCCTCCTGTGTGTTGGTGTTATTGGTCTTATACCTTCACAGTAGCTGAAAGTATCATTAATGAAAAATGAAAATACCTTAGTGTTATTATGAAAATAGTTTTGATCAAATGTGAAAATGATAAATATTGGAGATGTGGGAAAATTGGAACATTAATGCATTGTTGGTGGAGTTGTAAACTTATCTAACCATTCTGGAGAAGAATTTGGAACTATGCAAAAAGGGCTATAAAACTGTGCATACCCTTTCTTTGATCCAGCAATACCACTACTAGGTCTATATGCCAAAGAGATCATAAAAATGTGAAAAAGACCCACATGTACAAAATATTTATAGCAGCTTTTTTTGTGGTGTCCAAGAACTGGAAACTGAGGAGATGCTCATCAATTGGGGAATTGCTGAACAAGTTGTGGTATATTAATGTAATGGAACACTATTGTTCCATAAGAAATAGTGAGCAGGCAGGCTTCAGAAAAACCTGGAAAGACTTATATGAACTGATGCTGAGTGAGGGGAGCAGAACCAGAAGAACATTATATGCAGTAACATCTATATTGTGCAATGACTGACTTTGATAGACTTAGGTCTTCTGAGCAGTGCAATGAACTAAGACAATTCCAAATGACTCATGATGGAAAATGCTATCCACATCCAGAGAAAGAACTATGGATCTGAATGCAGATAGAAGCAGACTATTTTCTCTTTTTGTTGCTATTGTTTGTTTGTTTTTTCTTACTCGTAGTTTTTCCCCTTTTGTTCTGAATCTTCTTTCACAACATGACTAATGTGGAAATATGTTTAATAAGATTGTACGTGTATAGCCTATATCAGATTGCATGTCCTCTTGGTGGGGGAGTGGAGGGAGTAAGAACTAAAAAGCTTATAAAAGTGAAAGTTGAAAACTAAAAATAAATAAATATTTTTTTAAAAAGAAGATCGTTTTGATCTCTTGAACTCCCTGAAAGGGGACCCTTCAAGGTCCATAGAGAATGCTTTTAGAACCACATGCTACCATGCTGCCCATTGTTATAATGCTTTCTTAAATTCTTAAAGGCATCTGAGATCTAGTCAATTTAAGGTTTCCCTCCACTGGCATAGACCATAAATCCATCCATTTCTGTCTTTTATGCCGTGTGCCATGTTTTCTCCCAGTTTCATTGCAGGGATCTGCCCAATGTGTTGGAGGCCTTCCTCAGTTTCTCCCCAAATCTCCAGGGTACCACTAGGATGCTCCATCTTTCTACCTGTCATCCCTCACTCTTGCTGTGTGACCAGTCCACCTTCTCTCCCTGTCTTGGAAGTCCTTGATGATTCCTTTCTTCTTGTCCCCCTTCATTGTTTCTTGTTGGTCACACTCGGTCACCTGTTCGCACCCACCATGCTCTTCTCCATTGCCCTCTGTGTGACACTCATCTTTAGTTACTCAGAGGTAGTGGGGTTCCATGTCTGACTCCAATAAACTCAAACATCATAAAAAATGTTAGCATTGTGATGAACTCGGAGTGCAGATTGAAATATATTTTTGAAAGTTTATTTTTCTTGCTTCTATTTTTTTGCAACATGGTGGAAATATGTTTTGCATGACTTCATATGTATAATGGGTATCACATTTCTTGCCTTCTCAATGAGTGAGGGAGAAAATTTGGAATGAAAAATTAAAAAAAACTTTTTAAAAAAATATTGAAAAGATGGGCTGCTTTTATGGGAAACTTGGGGGGGTGGTCAGTGAAACAGCCTTGCAATTTCTTGAAAGGAATCCAACCCAATCTCCTCTCTTCTGTTCAGCTCTGGGCCCAGATCATTATCCATCTGTCCTGAATGTCTCGGGTATACATATATTCCACTGGACAAGCTCCATAGGCGTTCCTTCCAAAATCATGCTGGAATCTGTTGATTCCACAAAATTTTAATTTCACCAGATGCTTGAATACATTGGGTTTTGACCTGGTTTTCTATTATATAGCTAACCCAGAGGACAAAACTAGCCTTCTCCAGCCAATTTACACATCTTTCCCCAGCAACCTTAGCCCAGTACATCTCTGCACTTACTTGAAAGTGTTTGGCTGATTAGTTGGTTGAGACTTGTTCTCACCTCCTTAAGGTATCAGGGCATCTTGTTGCTGACTCTAAGTGGGGTGAGAGAGCTTACTCAATCAGTCCCACCTTTCTACAAGCACTGTTGAGAACTCTTCCTTGAAATATTGGAACTCTACAAATGGTAGACTCCCTTCCTCCACCATCAGAGGGACTGCCTAAACACAGGATGCCTCTGTGGCTCCTATGGCTAGATCTGTGGCAAGGGTTTGCCTGTGTTGGGTCTAGAATGCCAATTCGCTGAAGTGTCTGCCCTCATTAACTCTGGAATGGGAAGTGTGGGTGGGTTGGCAACAGTGACACCCAAGAAAAGTCAGTCCCTTGAAGCTACAACCACCAACCCTTGGCATTCCTGCGGAGGTAGCTAGGTGGCACAGTAAACAGAGCATGGGGCCTGGAGTCAGGAAGACCTGAGTTCAAATATGGTTTTAGATACGTCCTAGCTGTGTGACCTATGGCAAGTCACTTGACCTTTGTCTCAATTTTTCTCAACCATAAAATGGGAATAATAATAGCACCTACCTTACAGCTGCTGCCGTGAGCATTAAATGCTGTGAGCATTAAATGAGCCAATATCTGTAATGCATCTAACACGATGTCATTGTGTTATGACATTGGTACAGATGACAATGACATAAGTACATAGTAGGTGCTATATAAATGCTTATTCCCTTCCTTCCAAGTCAGGCTCTCATCCCATGGCAGTTCTCATGACTCTCTAGAACTTGAATAACATATCTCAGCCACTGCAGAATTACAAATGACAATAGGAAAGTCTCCATGATTTGGGTGTTTCAGACATGCTCTAAAGAAGGAAGGACTCCAAAGTATTGCCTGTCAAAGCTTAAACTGTCCCCTGCTGGGTGAATTGAGGCTCACCATCCCTCAGATCATCATATCCTGGGATATCTCACCAGGAGAATATGCACCCACAGTATGGGTGCAGGTCGGGGCAGCCTAGAACACCAGCAAGAAATCAAGTTGCTTCCCAATTTTACCTGCAGTCATCTGCAAGCAATCACCTGTATGGGAGAAAGGCTGACCATCATATCAGGAAAGCTGGTGTTTCTACCTTTCCACTCTCAGAATCCTACTACCCGGCCTTCTTTATTGTGGCAATAGAATCTGTAAATCCCAGAATCACAAAATCTCTGAATGGGAATGGACCTTAGAGATGGTCAGCATGTGATATGTATAGGACACTGGACTTGGAATAATGAAATGCCAGATTCTAACTCTGCTTCAGATATTTACATCTTTATGTTTAACCTCTCTGGGTCTCAGTTTCCTCATCTGTAAACTAAGAGAGTTGGACTCGGTCTCTAAGATCCCTTCTAGTTCTGAATCTCTGGTCCTATAATTCAATCCCATACTTCAATTCCCTCTATATAATACAGGACACATCGAGCCTCCACTCGAAGACCTCTTGTGATGGGGAGCTCAGTACCTCCTAAGTGCCCATGGTATTCTATCTGTTAACTGTTGGAGCCATTTCCCAAGTTTGGGTTTGTTTGTAGAAGACTGTTTATTTCCTTCTAGACTCTGTGTCTGCAACTTCAATAGAGGCCAAGAAGTTAACAAGGATGTCTGAGAATAATTTCACAATCAAAATAGCTATAGGAAATCCAAATAGATTTTCACAAGTATGGTTAATTTAATCTCAGGTTATAGTATACAATTTCAGACAATATCTTTGTTTTACAGATATAAGCCCCTTTAAGTAAACAATGTATTGATCTGTTAATCACTAATGAATAATGCGTGCATAAGATGTTTAATTAATTGATTCTTTGAATTTTGCTCTAAATAAGTTGTTATATTTCTCACTACTTCAGTTACTAAGAAAAGCAGTTAAATCTAGCCCTAGTTTCTTTCTCCCTCACTACCTTTGCTAGAGCAAGGAAACAGTTTAGAGTCCATTATATTTAGACCATGAGCTCAAAGCGTATCCCCCTAGAAGGTAGGACAACCCCACCTTCCCTAGAGATGGCTTTGAGGTAAGAAAGGTTGGATGAGAACCTATCTGGTTGAATGCTCATCTAATTCATCTATTCATTTAATCAAGATTAAATAAATTCTGAGAAGCTAGATTCCCTGGCTTCCTTCAAGACCACTCAAATGTGACCTTCTGCAGAAAGCTTTTCCTCTCTTTTTCCCCATCCTGAAACCCCACTCCCAGCTTCTAGAACCATTCTCTCTATAGTTAACTTGCATTTCTTTTGACCGTGTCTTGTGTGTGTGTGTATATATATATATATATATATATATATATATATATATATATATACACATACACAAACATACACACACACACATAAACACACACACATATAATTTATAACTCAGGTGTTCTTAACCTGGGGAGCATGAACAATTTTTAGAATTTGTCCCTGACTTGGATGTGGAAAATTACATCTTTATTTTCATTTATTTCTAATTGAAATTTAACATTTCCTTCAATTATGAATTTTTAAAAACCCACCTTATTCTGAGAAGGGATCTGTATACTTCCCCAGACTGCCAAGAGGTTCCATAACACAAAGAAGTTCTGCTTTAATGCCTCCTTTCACCCATAGTTTGGATGGCCAACTGTTGACTTTGGGCTCCAAGCTCCTTGGTTTAAGCAGGTAGAAGGAAAATTGTGAAAATGGTTCTTTCTGCCTTTGAGCACTCTCCACTCCAACCCATTCAGCACACATTCCCTACTGGACCAAGTTTTCTGAAGCATCACTTTCCTTAAGATGAGTGAAAATATGACAGGGCACCAAATAAAGTCGAATGTGATCTTGGACTCCACTGAGAGAAGCATGAGGACCACCAGGACTTGGGACACGAGAGTCCTGCTACACTCTCAGAACACATCAGGTTCAGTTCTGGGCATTCTTGTTTAGGAGGGAGAGGGCTTGCCTGGAGAACCTCCAGGAAGGGGTAGCTAGGATAGGAAGGGGTCCCGAGAGTATGCGAAGTGAGAAACCATGTGGTGTTTAGCTTGGAGAAGAGTAGACTCTGGAGGGAGGGGGCATGAGACAGTTGCCTTCCAGTAAATAATGGGCTTGACATGGGGTAGAGGGATTAGGCATGTTCTGCTTGGTCTCAGAGGGTGGACAAACCACGAAGAGGCAGATGTAGGCTTGCTGATAATGGGAGAACCACCCTGACAATTAGAGCTGTCCGCAAATCCCTTACTATAGAATCATAAAAGGTTAGAGCTGGAAGTCACTGTACATCCAAATTATGGTAATGGACATTTATATTGAACTTGACAGCTTATATGTTACCTTGTTTGCTTCTCTAGACAGGGACAGCAGGTCACTACTCTAGATATCATTGGGAAACTGAGCTTCAGAGATGTGTCCATGGGCACATGTTTTGTGAGCATCAGAGATAAGATTTGATCCCAGGGCCCTCCAAGTCCAGCACTTAATACACTACACCCCATTGTTCTACTAATCCAACCCCCTTTCTTATTGAGCAGATGAGAAAAACTTAAGTCCACTGTCATAGAGGTGACATTTATTTATACACTGCTTTACCCATTACATTATTTCATGTGAGACTGACAGCAACCCTGTGGGGTAGGTATTCTTAGCCCCGTTTTACAGATTGGGAAATTGAATTTAGAGAAACTGAGTTGCTTTTTATTATATAGTTAATAAGAGTCAGAGGCAGGCTTTAAACTCAGGTCTCTATTCCATATCATCTTGCTTTAAGGTAGCACAGTGAGTTTAGTTTGGGCAGAACCAAGAGAAGGAGGAAGGTGATGAGGGGTGGAAAGAATCCTGGGTTGGGCAACAGGAGTCCTTGATGGAACCTACTGTCTTCTTTACCATTTACTTAGCAAACTGCCTTGGGTAGGTCACCTCCCACAGCCTAGAAGAATGCTAGGGTCCAGGTCTTGGTTCTTCCAGGTAATCACTACAGGGTTGAACCAGATGACTTCTAGGGTCCCTTCCAGATGGAAATCTGTGATCCCTCCTTTAGTCTCCACCTCCCCATTTATATAACAATTGAGTTAGACTCTCAGAGATTCTTAGCTTTTTTATGTGTCATGGATGCCCTTAGAAGTGTGGGTGAAACCTATGGACCCCAACTGAGAATCATATTTTTAAATACACAAAGTGAAATCTATATGGGATTGGAAAGGAAACCAAAGGTTAGTGAAAATGAAGATGATTTTTTTTTCCTAACCAAGTGAAATATTACATGAAACTGGGGCAATGAAACAGTTGGTGATTGACTGGAGAGTCATGGACAGTGATATTGTAAAAAACTAGGGAGAACAGAAGATTTGTTACAGGACAGGAGAAGGACCCATGTTTCAATTTTCCAAAATGAAAAGAGAGTAGAATCTTCAGATTGTAGGCTAGTGAGCTTGACTTTAATTACTGGAAAAAGTGAAGGATATACTGTTAAAGGGATGGTTTGTGAACATTCAGAAAAGGAAGCAGTGATCACTAAAAGCTAGCATGCCTTCATTTCCTTTAGTGATAGAATTACTAGAATGATAGATTAGGGGAATACTGTAGTCATAAACACTGTATGTATGTATATATATAATATATGTGTGTATGTATATACATGTACATATATACACATATATAGGAATATATGCATATAGATATAGCTATATTTACTGGACCTGTGATTTCATCTGTGTAGAGACTTCCTGGCAAAGAACTTCTACCAATACAGATTAGTACCTTCTCTGCAATTTATAATAATAATAGTTAGATTTTATTTAGTGCCTAGTCTGTACCAGACATTATGCTAAGTGCTTTACAAATATCTCATTTGATTCTCACAACAACCTAGGACTTAAGTGCTATTATTATACTAATTTTACAGTTGGAAAAACTGAGGCTAAGAGACTCGTTCAAGATCACACAGCTAAGGCGGAGCCAAGATGGCGGAGTAGAAACAGCTCGTCCAAGCCTCTCTGCCCCCAGATTCTCCACAAACTATGTAAAAAAGGACTCTGAAAATCTTCTGGAGCCCCAGCACCCACAGAACGACACAGAGAAGCTAACCTCCCGCTGAGGACAGCCCAGCACCCTGCAGGAAGGACCAGCGCAGTGGTCTGGGAGCCGGCAGCGCGCAGAGCGCAGGAGCCGAGCCGAGCCCAGGTCCACGTGAGCCGAGGTTTTAGCCCCAGGGCGGCAGGGCCAGCAGCCGGCTGGAGGAACCCCAGAACACCAGGAACTGTGGAGACGCCAGAATTATCAACATAGACTTGCCTAGGACAAAGTAAGAGGTTAGTGTCCTATGGACTTTGGGACCTGTATTTGGGGAATGCGTCAGCTCCCTCCCCTGGGGGCTAAAAGCTGCTGAGGAGACACGCCACTGTAGTTTTCAGAGGCATTTCCGGCTCCCAGCCTACAAATCGTGGGGAGATCCAGCGATCAGTCTTGGGGGGTAATCGCTCTTGCTTTAACCTCCCTGGATCTGGATTGTGATCTAGGGTGGAAGTTGTGGGTGGGTTTACAGCTTGCCAGAAACGGAAGTTGCCCCCACACGTTCGGGACGAAAATTCCTCTATCTGGCCTTAAAGCCATAGTGTGGCAACAAGCCCAAAAGTCAAGCAATTAAGTGGCAACATGCCAAGGCAAAGGAAACAGAAAAATGCAACCCTAGACTCCTATTTTGGGGGCATAGAGCGGGAAAAGGACTGTGAGGTCAGAAGTCCTGCTCCAAAAGCCCCAGGGGAAAACATGAGTGGGTTGCAGGCCATAGAGGACCTTAAGAAGGACTTTAAAAATCAAATAAGAGAAGTGGAGGAAAAATTAGAAAGAGAAATGAGAAGGATGCAGGAAAAGTATGAAATGAGGGTCAACAGCCTGACTGAGGAAAACAACACCTTAAAAATAGACTAGCTCAAATGGCAAAGGAGGCCCAAAAGGGCAATGAGGAGAAGAATGCCTTAAAAAGTCGAATTTGCCAGATGGAAAAAGAATCTCAAAAGTTCACTGAGGAGATTCATTCCTTCAGAGTTAGACTGGAGCAAATGGAAGCTAATGACTTTATGAGAAATCAAGATGCTGTTAAGCAGATCCAAACAAATGAAAGATTAGAAGGCAATGTGAAATATCTCATGGGAAAAACCACTGACCTGGAAAATAGATCCAGGAGAGACAATTTAAAAATTATTGGACTACCTGAAAGCCATGATCAAAGAAAGAACCTAGAAATCACCCTTCAAGAAATTCTCAAGGAAAACTGCCCTGATGTTTTAGATCCAGAGGGCAAAATAGAGGTTGAAAGAATCCACTGATCACCTCCTGAAAAAGATCCCAAAAAGAAAACTCCCAGGAATATTATAGCCAGGTTCCAGAATCCCCAGATCAAGGAGAAAATACTCAAGCAGCCAGGAAGAAACAATTTCAATATTGTGGAAACACAATCAGAATAGCCCAGGACCTGGCAGCTTCTACACTGAGGGATAGAAGGGCATGGAATATGATATTCCAGAGGGCAAAAGAACTGGGAATGAACCCAAGGGTCACCTACCCAGCAAAACTGAGTATTTTGTTTCAGGGGAAAATATGGTCATTCAGTGGAATAGAGGACTTTCAAGCATTCTTGAGGAAAAAACCAGAATTGAATAGAAAATTTGACATCCAGACACAAGAAGCAAGAGATGCCTGAGAAGGTAATCAGGGAAAAGAAATCAAAAGGAACTTATCAAAGTTGAACTATTTACATTCCTATATGGAAAAGCAATAACTGTGACTGATGATATCTTTCTCACTATGAAAATAATGGAAGAAGGGGGTGTGGTCATATGAATACATATGTGAATGTGTGTGTATATGGTTACAGTTATATATGGATAGAGGGCATAGGTTGAATTTGTTGGGAAGGGAGAATACTCAAGGGATGAAATTATGAGGTGAGAGAGGAAAGTGGCAAGAGGAGATGGGGAGAGACATGGTAGGGTAAACTATCTCATGTAGGGAAGTGGTTGCAAAGGAGGGGGAGAATAAGGAAGGCTAAAAAGGCAAAACCACATTCACATTGAATTTGGTTCAGGGAGAAAATGACATACATACTAAATGGGATATCTCAACCTGCAGCAGGATAGGGGGAAGGGGGATGAGAGGAGGGATGATGGATGGGAGGGCATCCTTGGGGTGAGGGGAGGTTAGAAGTACCCACTATAGAAGAGGGACAGGATCATGTAGGGAATGGACCAGGTGGGGGGTGGGATGAGTGGGAGGGAATTATAAGCAGCCTTGTACAATATATCTACTATGATAATGTTTTGCATAGCTAGACATGTACAACATATACTGAATTACTTATATACCAAGAAGGAATGGGTGACAAGGGAGGAAGGAAATGGATCTGAAATTCAAGATCGTAACATTAAATGTTTCAAATAAATATACAAATACTATTATTAAAAAAAAAAAGGGGTGGGATTATAGATTATGAAGGATCTTGAATAACAGACCTCCAAACCCCCTCAAAAAAAAAAAAAAAAAAAAAAAAGATCACACAGCTAAATATCTGAGACCAGATTTGAATTCAGCTCTTCCTGACTCTATGCTTGGCACCCCACCCACTGCATCACCCAGCTGCCTAGTTTTAGAGCTTACTAGGGGTACTGAGAGTTTAGGTAGCTTGCCTAGGGTCAAACAGCCTAGGTCAAACTTGAGCCTAGGTCTTCCTGACTTTAGCCTTCACTACTCCATGGTGCTTCTCATAGTCATAGTTGTAGCAATGATTATAATAATAATAAAATAATAAATTAATTAATAATGAAACATAGTGCTACATAATTTGCAAAGTGCATAATCCACGTTCTCTTGCTTGAACCTATACGTAGATTACCTACATTTCAGCAAAGCATTTAACAAAGTTCTCACGCTATCCTTGTGGAAAAGCTGGAGAGATATGGGCTAGATCTAGTGACATGTGACAAAAAAGTGGAATTCAACCTTTTCTTTATCCCCAGAGAACAAAATTAAGAGAAAATGAATAGAAGTCAAAGAAAATAGAGTTTTTAAAAAGCATCTAAATAAAGAGTTGTGGAAAAGCGGAATCCAACTGGATTCAGAAATGGTTAGCAGACCCAAAGACTAATTATTGATGGCTTCATGTCAAGTTGGAGGGAGGTATCTATGGACTGCTTTAGAGGAATCTGTCATTTCAGCAGAGACATGTTCTATTCAACAGTTTTGATCAGTGACTTTGATAAAGGTACACATTGTTTGCTTATCAAATTTGAAGATGATGTCAAGTTGGGAAGGTTTATGTTGACATTGGCTGACAGTGTCAGGATCCTCCTCTTCCTTCCCCCCTCCCCCACAATTGGACAGGTTAGAACAGGCTGAATTTAGTACAAAAATTAAATAAAAGTAAACGGAAAATTCAAGACCTCTCTTCAAAAAGATCAACTTAACTGTTAGGCAACAGTTCATCTGAAAAAGAACCTGAGAGTCTTAGTGGACTACAGGCCTAATCTGAGTCAATAGAGTGACAGGAAGACCAAAAACCTAGTATGATCTGAGGCTATGTTAAGAGAGGCACAGAATCCAGAACATCAACTGATATGATCTCTCAGGAAAGGCAACATGAACCTTTGGAGGGAGGGGCTATTTTTCCTTTGGATTCCCAGCACCTAGGACCATTAATGCTTTGCTCAGAGGAGGCACTGATAAATAAATATGTTGAGATGGATTAAATTTGAGGTGATCATATTGGCCTTACTAAGCTCTGGTCAGATCCCATCTTGTGCAGTGGGAAAAGGCCCTGATCAGGAGTCAGGGCACCTGAGTTCGAATGCTGGATCTGCCGGGTAAGACCTGTGTGACCTTGGACAAATCACTTTCATCTTATTCTGTGTGTGTGTGTGTGTGTGTGTGTGTGTGTGTGTGTGTGTGTGTGTGTGTGGTTTGTCCGTCATTAAAATAGGAGATTGGACTAGGTGGCCTGGGCAGTCCATTCTAACTCAAAATCTATGAACTTAAATGCATAGTTCTCAGAACCACGATTGAGGAAGGACAATAACAAGTTGGTGAGGGTCTAGAGACCATGCCATACAAGGATCAGCTGAAGGAATTAGGGATGTTCAACTAAAGGAATAAAAGACCTGGGGGAGGGGGAAAGTAGGTTAGCTATCTTTAAATATTTACAGGACTTTTACCTGAAAGCAGAATCAGACTTTTTTCCTTGGCTCTAGAGGACAGAATTAGGAGTAATAAATAGAAATAAAAGAAAAAGGTAAATTGTTATTAAAAAAAGATATCCCAATAATTAGAATTATTCAGAAGTGCAATAATTTGCCTTGAGAGATAACGAGTTCCTCCTCACTATGTGGTCTTTGCTTCTCAGAGATGCTGAAATCAAGGGAGATAGCATCCGTCAAGCACTTTGTAAACTTTAAAGCATTATATAGATGTTACTACTATTTTTGTAATTATAAGAGATTGTTGGTCAGATAGAAATCAGGGGTTTTTAACCTGGAGTCCATGAAATTGGATGGGGGCAGGGGAAATGATGTCTTCATTTTCACTAACCTTCGGTTTCCTTTGTGATCCTGTGTGTATTCCTTTATGAATTTAAATGTATGATTCTGAGAAGGGATCCATAGGTTTCATCAGACTGTCAAAGTGGCCCAAGACACACTAAAAAGTTTAGTACTCCTGAACTAGACAGATCTCTAAAGTCTCTTCCAAATCTGAGATGTTTTAATCCTGACAACCCCGTGCACTCCCACCAACCCTGGCTCTAAAGACCCTTATTCCTACATTGGAAGCCAATTTGATAATCATATGTGATCCTAATCAAGGGAAGAGACAAGAGACTATCTGGGATTTCTTTGGTATAGGGAACCAGAGTAGTAACTTTGTCTTGGTTCACTGAGGGGTTAAGTCACTTGCCTGGGCTCACATAATCAGTACAGGGAAGTAGTGGGATTTAGATTTAGGTCTTTGTGACTCAAAAGACTAGCTCTATATAGCACACCCCTCTTCCCCTCAGCTACCATTATCAAGGGTGATCTAAATTAGAACAGTTAAATCCCATCAAATTCTGTGGGTGCTCAAAACCTGGAATTTATAGTAGAGGCAACCCAAGTCAAGTCAACAAGCATTTATTAAAGGACCTACTGTGTGCCATGTGTGCCATGTGCTGTGCTAAACAATCTTGTATTCTTATTTCTAGAAAGAGATCCATGCCCTGTTTCTATCAAGAGCCTCTGAGCTCCTCCCTGGCAAGGACATATCTTATACATGCTATTTGTATAAGTGCCTAACTAGTGCCTAACTCAGAAAACATAGGGCATATATTGTTTCCCTAGGAGGTGGGAAAACAAGATATAACATGTGATACTGCCATAATACCTTACTAATAGTGGGTGAAGTTATCTAGGCACAGTCAGGATGGAAGGCCTAGCTAGGTTCAAAGCCAGTCTCTGAAAAATACTACCTGTACGAGGCCAGTAAGTCTCTTAACCTCCCTATGACCCAGGCAACTCTCAAAGATAATAGATTATAGATCAGTTGCTGATCTATATTGGTAGAGAGAGTTCACACACCAGGCATAGCCTATGATGATTAAATCATAAATCTGAATGAAACCAAACCAACAATAACAGCAAAGCCAATGGATGAGTTAGGAGAGAAGAAATTAACTTGGTTTGGCAAGCAGAAAAGTCAAAGGTACATCAAGTGGGCTGGCAATGGGGAACAGTAGAAAGCATGCTGGACTGGCATTCAGATCCTTTCTCAGACACTTGTTGGGTGCGTGGACCCTGGGCATGTTGCTTAAGGTCTCTGAGGTTCATTTATTATCCTTATTTTCCAAAAGATAGTTGTGTTATTCCAGTCCTGTCAGACCCTTTGTGACCCCATTTTAGGGTGGTCTTGATACCAGAGTTGTTATTTTCTTCTCCAGCTCATCTTAAAGATGAAGAAACTGAGGCACACAGGGTTAAGTGGCTTGCCCCATGGTCACTCAGCTAGTAAATGTCTGAGACTGGATTTGAACTCAGGAAGATGCATCTTTCCCTCTCCCAGCCCAATGTTCTATTCATTTCACCACCTGCCTTTCCCAAATAGTTAGCATAGTGCTAGAGTGCTGGGCCTGAAGATATGTTTAAATTTTGCTGTGTGACCCTGGGCAAGTCACTTAAATTCCCTTGGTCTCAGTTTCTTCATCTGCTAAAAAATGAGGTTAATAAAGGCACCTACCTTACAGGGTTCTTATAGGGGTCATACATGCCTAGTGTTTTCCAAACCTTAAAGGGCTATATGTATATTAAGTATGATTCTTATAGCACAGACCGCACAGGACTATGGTGTAGGTCAAAATCTATATATACAAAGAGTCTTTCAGACTTTAATCCAAGCTATTATTACCAATCATTACTAAGGGTAACTATGGGCAAGTTTCTTCGTTTCTGAAGTCTTGTTTCTTGCACTCTCTACCTCATAAGGTTGCAATAAGAAAAACATTTCGTAAAAGGATCCCAACATCTATTGTATTCAGAACGCAGTCCTTCAGTTTAAGTTCCACAAGAGCAAAGATTAATTTTTTTCCCCTTCGGATCCCCAGCAGCCTAGCCGGAATTCGGCCACACTGTAGATGCTTAATAAATGCTCGTTGATTGATTTGAATAGACTTCCCGAAGTAGGAGATTCAAAGTTTAGATAAGATACCTTTCCTGCACTCAAGGAGTTTCTAGTCTAGTAGGGGTGGGGTTTTGCAGACACAGGTAACTACAGATTTTTTCATTCTTTTATTTATACCTCCAGCAAAAGTGCCAAGGGTGTGAGGGGATAGAGTGGATTCAGATTAACAAGAGATGCCTTTAGATAGATAAGGCCGAGCCAGCTGAATTGTCAGGCTCCCAGAAGTTTAAATTGGCTCTCACACCCGGGGAGTCACTGTGGCTTCTCTAGCCCGATGAAAATGGGTTGGAGGAAGATGCTTCGAGTGCTGAGCAGGGTGCACTGGAATCTAGAGGCAGGGAGACCCGGGGAGGAGACCCAGGAGAGGATGCTCCATGATGCTGTGACCTGGCTGAGCTGTGAAAAGAAGTCGTGCAGCTGAGAGGGACGGGCTTGGGGGAGACGGGAGGAAGGGGGGCCCTGAATCACAGGGCTCGGGCTGGAAGGAGGAGTCAGGGATGATGCTGGGTTTGGTGGTGTGGCACCCCGGATCCTGGCCCCGCACTGGACCCTAAAAAAGGGAGGACAGACAGGGTGCTCTGTGCTCGGAGGACCCAGATGCCTGGCTCTGCTTGCAAAGTGCTCCAGGCCTGGCTCCCTCCTGGGCTGTCACCTTTCTTTCTTCTTCGTCTTCTTTTTCAAATCATTGGCCAGTTTCCTGACCCTAACCACTCAGTAACAGGCTAGCCCCAGGTATTGCCAGGGAGGAGGTTAAGCGTCCTTATCTCGGTGGGGACTAGAAGCCCGAGGCTGGCCCGGAGCGGGGCGCTCCCCGGCCCGCCCGCCAGCCCCCCGCGGGCCGCGCCCGGACAATGGGCCGACCGGACCCCGGCGGGGAAAGGGGCAGGCCTCGAGGCCCGCGGGGCTCGGCTCGCCCGGCCGGGTCCTTTGTGGCTCGGCCCGGCGGCGCTGGGGAGCCCCCGTGCTAGCGCGCCAGCCCGCGCCCCCGCCCCTCCCCCTCGCGCGCCCCTCTCCTCTCCCCCGCTCGGCTCTCCTCCCCCGCTCTCCCCCACGCGCGCACCGCCCGCGCCCCCCTCCCCCCCCAGCCCGCCCCCTCCCCCTGCAGCGCGGGCTGGCGGGCGGGCGGGCTGGCGGGCGGGCGCTGCCCATTCTCGGGAGCCCCCGGGGCAGGAGCGCAGCGGAGCCGGGGAGAGGCGGGGGCCCGCGCCGGCCCCCGGGGACACGGCGGGGAGCGCCCCCCGGAGCGGGGCTGGCTGGCGGAGGAGCCGAGGGGAGCGAGCCTGCGAGCCTGCCCGCCGCCCGCCGCCGCCGCCGCCCGCCCGCCTGCCGCCCGCCTCCTCCAGCCTCGGCCGCCGCCGCGGTAGCGGCGCCTGCAGCCCCCAGAAGTGAACAGCAGGCGACCCGGAAGGTTTGAGCTCGGGCTTCCCCGCCGGAGCGGAGCCGAGCCGAGCCGAGCGGAGCCAGCCCGAGCCCAGCCCTCCTCGGCCGGCCGGCCGCGGCGGAGGCGGGAGGCAGGGCGGGCGGCGGGCAGCGGGGCGGCCGCGGCGGAGGTGCGGGCGGAGGCACGGGCGGCGACGGCGGAGGCGGCGCGGGCTCTCGCTGCAGCCCCGGAGCTGCCCGCGAGCGAGCGGAGCCAGGTCTGTGCGGGCCCGGGGCCGGGGCGGGACGGACGGACTGACGGCCCGAAGCCGGGCCGGAGCCGGCCCGAGGGCGGGCGCCTGGAGCAAAAGTTGCGCGGAGTTGCGGGGCCCGGGGCGGGGGCGTGGGGAGGGGGGCCCCCCCGCTGTCAGCCGGGCCGGGCCCGGGGCAGGCCCGGGGCTGCGGGAGCTCCGGCCCCGGCCCGCGCTCGCGCCTGCAGCGCCCGAGGCTCGCGCAGCTCGCGCACGGCCACCACCCCCGGTAGCCCCGGCGGCGACGGCTGCAGCGGCGGCAGCGGCCCCGGCGCCAGCCCCGGGCCCGGCCCCGGCGGGCGGCTGCAGCTCGCGGCTCGCAGGCTCGCGGGGGGAGGAAGTGTCTCCAGCTCTTTTTTTTTTTTTTTTTAAGCCGGGCTATTCAAACCTGCTCGCAATTCTCCGGTAAACAATGATTCATGGGGCTTAATGCAAATAAACTGATTGCAAATGGAGCGGGGCTCGCGCGCCGCGGCCGCCGCGCCGGCTGGGTGGCCAGCGCCGGATTTCTCCCTTTTTTTGCAGATCTGCAGAATATGGCGTCCCTGTCCTGTTTTAAAAATAAGCCAGGCTGCCATTTTTGTTTTTCTTTTGTCTGAAAATTTTAATAAAACTGTCTGAGAATGTGGGAGAGGCGGCTGGAGGCGAAGGGGGCCCCCCAAAGCCACGGCTTTTTTTTGCTTTTCTTTGGCACTTTTGGGCCGAGTGTGCAGGAGCCTCGCGGGGCTTGAGACACAATGTAATCGCACTTGAAAGAGAAAAAAGGAAACAGCCCCGCGATCGGGGCCCCGGCTGCCCGCCGCGGGGGTAAAGTTAACTCGGACCCAAAGTTTGGGGCTCGGGGCTTTTTTTTTTGCTTTTTTTGGGGGGGCGCTTTTCATTTTTTTTCCTCCGGGGGTGGGGGGGACAAAAAGCTAGAATGGAAGGAGACCCGAGTGGGTGGATTTGCTTCTTAGCGGGTTATTTAGTGGGGAAGTGGATGCGCATGGAAGGGGCTGCTTCTCCGGAGGGGATGCCGGGGGCGCGGGCGTTTGGGGGAGCGGGGAGGCGCCGTCTAGGAGGAAATGCCCCCTCCCCAATGTCATTCCTAGAGTGGGGATGTGGGGGGGGTAGTGGAGGAGCTCGGGGAAGGGTTTCAGGATGGAGAGGCTGCCCCTGGTTCAGTCTCCTGGGCACCTGGTGGTTCCGGCCCTGCTTCCCTGGCACCATCTCTCCTGGAGTCTGCACGTATGGGCTGTGACCGGCATGGAACCGCTTAGGGGAGAGACATGTCTACTTCCTATGAGGCTCCCGCATCCTTTCCAGCGGCCCTTGCGGGATCCTGGCAGGGTGCTAACGGGGCTGCATGGAATTCCTTTTACCTCTCTGCACCTCAGTTTCCTCATCTATATGATGAGGCACTTGGGCGAGACTTAGTTCTCCGAAGGTTCCTGCCAGCTCTGACGTCCTCCGAATCTATGACTAAGTGTTTTTGGACCCCAGAAGCACTTTGGGAGATTGTTAGAAGCAACTTGGGGCAGCCGCAGAGATGACTGACTGCTCAGTGTGCTGCGGACACACGCCTTCTTTTGGGGGGAGGTGAAAAAAAATCACATTTTCCCCAGCGGCTAAGATTATTTCCGGGGTTCAGGGAGAAGACCTAGAACAGTTTGGTTTCAGGCCATTTTCAAGGGAGGCAAGAGCAGTTTGCAACAAATCTATTTGAGTTGAGAAGTTAGGGTAGCCTTTCAATTCTCTTATCACCTTCTGTAACCCTTTTACTAAACCACTCTATCTCTACTCCCAAGCCTACAAGCCCTGGGGCCCACTTCTGCAGCCTTCCTTTACCTTTGCCACCCCAGCTCTATGACCCTGAAGCTCTCTCAGCCTCACTTTCCCCATCTGTAAGGAAAATGAGGGGGTGGACTTGTTGCCCTCTTCTATCTCTTCTAGCTCTATAATCAATCGGATGAAATATCTTTGTCCCTATCTCCCATTATCCTTGCTGTTCACTGCTGAACAGGATTTCATCTCCTGGCGTTCTTGGCCCTTTCCTAGAGAGCTTTGTCTGTTGAGGTAGTATTCCAAGGAATGCTAGTAGAGGATCACTTCTGACCCCAGCTGGGGTCTATAGGACAGCTTCTGGACTGGTACTGTCTAGGGATGTATGGAGGACTGATGGTGGTGGGGTTTTTGTATGGCCTGGGGCTTTTCTTGATCACATCTTGAAGGAAGTGGTGGGGTAGATTCAGCACTAGGGGAGATAATGGATGGCATATGATAGGAAAGCATTTGTTTCCTCCCCATCCCCAGGACCTAGAGGTTCTTGACTGGCAGAAGAAAGCATGCTGGGCCCAGAAGACCAAGATTAGGTGGACAATGAATTGTCCAGGAGGTTCTAGTTAAAAATTTAGGAAGGAAAGAAAGGAAATAAGCATTTATTAAGCATGTGGGTGCCAGTTACTCTGCTAAGATCATTTCAAATAGGATCTCATTTGATCTTCACAGCAAGGCTCCTATCATCCTCATTTTTACAGATGGACAAAGGTTAAGTGACTTGGCCAGAGGCTCACAGCTAGTAAGTCCTGAGGTTGGATTAAACCCAGGTCTTCCAGACTCCAGGCCCAGTTCTCCATCCACTTCACTATCTATCACCTACCTATCACCAACCTTTAGGGCTGTGAGGGACCTCAGAGATTGCTGATGAGGAATCCGAGGCAGGGGCAGGGTAAGATTTACATAAGGTCAGTTACACAGGTAATGTCAGAGGCAGGATCTGAACCATATTTGTCCAGCTCTAGTTAGACCACCTGGCCTGGTACAGACCTTAGTCTCCCTTGAATGTCTTTCTTCACTTCACAATAAAAGGGGGGGTTGTCATGGGGAAGAGAGATTAGACGTGTTCTGCTTGACCTCAGAGGGAAGAATTAGAAGCAATGGGTGGCTTCATCTAAGGACAAATTTCCTAATAATTAGAGCTGTCCAAAAAACAGAATGGGATTCTTAGAGGGGGAGGAGGTTCTCCCTCATTAGAAGTGCTTAAGGGAGGTCAGACGTCTACTGGCTGGGTCCAGTAAAAATACTGATGTTTCTATAGCACTTGAAGGTACGAAGAACACTTATTTGAGCCTCACAACAACCCTGATAGAGTTACTGTTTATCCCCTATTTTACAGATGAAGAAACTGGGAATCAGAGATGCCACAGGATCATAGATCCATCTAGGGTTCAAAGAAGAGACGTGGCTAATGGACAAACGGGCAGAATCTTGGCCAGAGTCCAAGTGAGGCAAAGGGGCTCTGGGCTCTCTATAGTCTAATTCCCTAATTTTACAGGGCAGGGGAGGCCATAGGGGTAGGAGCAGAATTTAGACCTGTTTTTCCTAACACCAAGTCCAAAACTGTGTCTGCTATACTGGAAGGCTTGTTGGTCAGGAATGGTTGGATTTGATGGCCTCTGAGCTCCTGTTCAGCTCTGAGATTTTGTGACTTCCTTTTGGTTATCCAGGGGTGGGACCTTGCTTCATCTTTCCTTTTGTACTTCTAAGGCACGCATTTGGTTTAAAGAGCATTCCAAGTATAAACTCGGCCTTTGTTGTCTTGAATCAAGAAGTATTAGGTCTTGTGGATAAGTGGGTCTCTCCCAGAGCATTGGCCTTGGCCACTCCCTTTAGAGAGGGCCAGTCTCAGCCTTATCCCTGAGAGGTCATCAGTAAGCACTGGGGTTGAGGGAGGAAGAAGGGAGCAGCTCCCCAACATGTCCATATCTGGGTTGGGATACATTATACCATCATGCTAACACTACCTGACCTGCTGTCCAGGACTCGCATCATCTTGCTGGATCTTTGCAATGACACTGTGAGATTGGTAGTACAGGCTTCATCATGCCCATTTTTACAGTTGGGAAAACAGACTCAGAGATGGAAAGTGACTTTCCCAAAGTCACACCGTTGGTAGAGGTGGACGAACTCAGGTCTTACACAATTAGTGGAAGAGCCAGGAGTTGTTGGTATAAGTAGACTAGAGTGCAGGTCTTCATGCTTTAGAGTTAGACCCTGTGCTTAGTGGAGATTTGGAGGTTCAGGTCTGAATGGGAGGGTGGGAGGGGATGGACAGCACTGAGGTGCCCCACCTCTCCTTTCCCCTGCTGGACTATGGGAGGTTTCTTCCTGTCTTCTTTCCCCATGTGCCTAGAGACTGGCTATTTGGCTGTATGGAGTCAGCTTCAGGCAATCCCTACCTGTGTGCTTTTAGGGACCATGGCTCCCAAGGGCCATCACTGGTGTAGGGTAGTACCCCAATGGTACCATCTGTCAAGATGGGCTGAGGAAGACCAGTGAGTATCTAATCAGAAACACGTGATCTCAAAGCCACTTGAGTTAGCAAGGCTGCTTTTCTGCAGGTTTGTCTCCTTAGTAGTGAGGGGAGAGTTGATAACCTGGGAGTGAAGAGTAGGTCATAGATGACCCCTCTCCCCTGCTCCTAGTGGATACTCCACAAAGTCGTTGACTCCTTGGCCTGAGTCCAAGCAAGGCAAGGAGGGCAGGTGGGGAGCTGTGTCTATCAGGCTAGTACAGAGGTAACAGCA
This sequence comes from Gymnobelideus leadbeateri, assembly GCA_011680675.1. NCBI lineage: Eukaryota > Metazoa > Chordata > Mammalia > Diprotodontia > Petauridae > Gymnobelideus > Gymnobelideus leadbeateri. Next base: position 388,546 of record WOXC01008665.1, on the reverse strand, counting down.
GAGTGGAAACCCAGAAGCTAAAAATTCTGGGCCTAGCCTTTGCCTTGCTTGTTTTGGTGCTCATTTCCCAGCAAAGTAATTTCCTTTCCCATTTTCTGCTGTTAGGTGAAGATTCAGTAAACACCTTGCCCTGTGTGCTAGGCCCCTGGGTGGGGGTGGGAACAGAATTCTTCAGGCCTTAAAGGATCTAGAATTTCCCACTGTGGATGTCCCTTCCCTTACATAGATTGCATCCCCTATTGATAGGATTGAATTCAAGAACTGCAGAAGCCAGGAAAATTCCTGTGGCCAACCCATGGATGAGTTTCTCTGGTCAGGCAATGGGTTCCCTCCCAAATGACAGTCCCACATTCTGTCTCCAGGGTCCATATTTGAAGCCTTTCTAGCTTCCAGAGATGCAAAGGGAAATGAAACAAAATTCCACCCAGGCCTCGGGGAGCTGACAATCTAATTGGAAAGGCAAGACTAACCCATTTAAGTGACAAAAAAAAAGTGTCGGTAAATGAGTGTCAAATGAAGCTGTCTGGGAGGGTTCTGTGGGAGAAGTGGAATGTGAGCTAGTCTAGAAGGACAGACAGGTGGAAGAGAAAAGGAAAGCAGCATGTTCTAGACCAGGGCTCACGTTTCTGTAATGGACTTACAGGTTAATCAGGTACTTTCCTCGACATATCCTTGTGAGGTGAGCAGTGCTAAAATGTACCCATTTTGCAGATGAGAGAACTGAGGATGGGAGCAGTTAAATGCCTTACCCGCAGCCAGTCAAGGTCCAGCTCTTTCCATCATTTGCTTCCCATAGTTCTGTTGACTCCCATGCTTGTCCCTACTCTAAGTCTTTCTGGGGATAACCTTTTGGGATCCAGCCATCTGGATTGGGAGCCATAGGGGCTCAGCAGGTGCTGTGCAAGGATCAATGATCATTTGCCAGACTCCTTTGCCCCAGTCTCTTGAATCCTTGTGGGAGGTAACTTGCCTACAGTTCAGAAGGATTTGGCAGTGGAGAACCACCAATCTGGGGCTGAGGACCCTGGCAAAATGTGCCTTGAGGGAGGTCGTTTTTCAGAACCGAAAGTGATCCCTTGGGGGCCTTACTTCCTCTGTTTTCCTTCCCCAGCACTTCCATGGTGGTCACCTGACTGATGAGGTTGTTTGGTGGAGTTTGGATCTCCAGCAGCCTAAACTCCCCAGCCCTGTTTCTACCTCCCAGGTCCCTTTATCCTTCTTCTATTCAGACTGAGAGACTACCCTGCCCCCCTCCCTCTTTCCCCAAGTCAAGTATATCCATGAACCCTGGTACTTGGGTCTGGTGAGGGAGCCTTGCTCTCCCTTCTGCTCCCCCTATTTCTCTATGCCTGGAATTCCCTGGAAAGGGCAGCATGTGAATGGCGGGAGAGGACCCAGGTTCCTGTCCTTTCTCTGTCACCTACTACCTGTGTGACCTAGAGGCTGTGGGGAATAAAGGATTCCAGGTAACTGATCCTACTGGTCCTGGAAGGCCTGTGACAGTTCTTCTATGTGTCCCTACTGTCACCTGTCTGTAGTCTAGAACTTGGGGTCCTGCCTTCAGTGCTCGGCTTGGCCCTTATTTTGGTCCAGACCTGTAACTGCACTTAGATCTGGAACTCCTGGTGTGGAAGCTTGCTCCACTGGTGCAGATAGGGCAGCTGATCTGAAACAGACAGTCCAGGAGAGCCACCTGAGACTTGAAGTGATGAACCCCGGCTCATACAGCCAAGCTGCAGCTCATCCAGACTGCAGGCTTGGCCCTTTAGCCTCCACCCCCTGCTGCCAGTCCAATTAATTGGGTCAGGAATGGCTTGGACCTGAGTCTCTAAGGTTGGAGCATCAGAGGAGGGGGGCTTCAGTTCAAAACTGTTGTTTATACAGATGAGGAAATGGGGTCCCAGAAAGGTTATGTGATTTGCTTGAGTTCATATAACTACCTGGTGGTGAAGCCAGGTCTAGGACACAGGCCTCAAAGTTCAACTCTCCTCGCACTCCCTCAGAGTTTTATGTCTTTCCACAGGTGGCCCAGTGGATAGACTGCTGGGCCTAGAGTCAGGAATTCCTGAGCTCAAATCCAGCCTCAGACACCTACTAGCTGTTTGACCCTGGGCAGGTCACCTAACCCTGTTTGCCTCAGTTTCCCCATCTGTAATATGAGCTGGAGAAGGAAATGGCAAACTTCTCCAGTGTCTCTGCTAAGAAAACCCTTAATGGGGTCATGGAGAATCTAACACAACTGAACCACAACCTTCATGTCTTCATTTACACTAATCCTTCCCTCCCTCTAGTTTGGGCTGTTAAAATTCTAATCCATTTCCAGGTCCCAGTTTGGATACCATCTACTTAACTATGACCATACTTGACTATGACTTAAGTATGACCATCTTCTTAACTATGACTTGGAAGATCAGTGAGACCAACCTTTTTTTTATATATATTTGAGAAAACTGAGACCTACAGAGTCTAAGTGACTTGTCTAAGGTCACACAGCACCAAGATTTGAACTCAGGCCTCTGGACTCCAAATCCAGCTCCCAGCTAACTATGAGCCCTTACTCCCACCCCACCCCCGTGTCTCCCTTCTGACCCTTATCACGTTTGGTCTTAGTGTTATTCACATGTGCATGGAGTTACCATTGAGGCCTGAGCCAGAGCCCATTCAGCAGCATCTTGGAGAGGACTCACCCGGCTGTTGCTGCCTGTCCCTCTGACATCTCGGATGTATAGACCAGCTTTGCTTCCATTATACCTGGCTCTGCCCTCTGCCATCCCTCTCATCCCCAGGTCTGCTCAGTGGGGCCAGGCAGAACGGGCTCTTCCCCCTTCCCTTGGCCTAGGCTTTCTCCAGGCTCATTCCTCCATTCTGCATGTGGGATGATCTCCAGTCCATTCTCCAGTCCATTTGCCAGTCTAGCTGCCCTCCTCTAGACACCTTGTACCTTATCAGTGTGAGTCCCAAAACATGAGCCTCAGAACTCCAAGTGGGATCTGCTGGTGGAGCAGTGGACGGAGTGCTGGGCCTGGAGTCAGGAAGACCTGAGTTCAGATCTGGCCTCAGACACTTGACAGCTGTGTGACCCTGAGCAAGTCACTTAACCTAGGCTTGCCTCACTTTCCTCAACTGCAAAATGGGGATCATAATATAGCACCTACCTCCTGGGGTTGTTGTGGGGATCAAATGATATATTTGTAAAAAGCAGTTAGCACAGTGCCTAGCATACAGCAGGCATTTAATAAATGCTTATTCTTTTCCCTTCCCCTTCCCCAAGCAGAGAATTGGGGCTGTCAGTTTCTTCTTTGGAGACTCTCTGTTTCTCTTAGCTCAGCCCATTATATCATTAGCTGTTTTGTCTGCTTTGCAATCCCATTGACCCATATTAAACATTCAGTCCAGTCTACTAAAACCCCCATGTATTTATTCTTCACACATGGGGTTGTTGTTTTGTTGTGATTTTTTAAAAATAAGTTTTACCGTGGCCTTTTGTTTTTTTATATCACAGTAATTTCTAGATACACCACTCCTTTGATGGAACCCTCCTACCTAACAAAGAAAAACAATTCATCAAAACCACCTAACATATCAGCCATGTGTGGTGGAGTACGTGCTACTCTGCACCCTGAGCCCCCCACTTCTCTACTGAAAGGAACTCAGCACATTTCCTCTTCTGTTCCTGCGGACCAGGATTGTTCTCTGCAGTTACTCATCGTTCAGCTGCCTTTTAATATTCTTTTAATCTACATAATTGTGGTCATTTTGTATATTGTTCTGGTTTGGCTAGCTTTGCTCTGCCTTGCTTTATCCAGCCTTTCCAGTGTTGCTCAGAATTCCACATCCTTGCCATTTCTTATGGTGCAGTAATTTTCCATTATGGTCCTCTATGGGCAGCCTGGCATAGTGGGCAGAGGACTAGTCTTGGAATCAGGAATAACAGGGTTCAAGTCTGGCTATTCACACAGCATCATGGGCATGTCTCCCATTGTCTCAGGGCAGCAGGCAAGTCTTAAAATTTAAAGTTACAAATTTTTGCTGATCAGGGGTGATGATGCCACAAGTCCAGATTGTGTCTTCCCCACATTCATAAACTGGTTTGTTCAGCTCTTCACCAGTTGTTAGGTACCCAGATGATTACAGATTTAGAACTGAAAGGTTTGAATGGTCACCCAGTCCAACCTCATTTCATAGGTAAAGAGACTGAGGTCTAGATACATAAAATGACTTGCTTAAAGTCTCAAAACTATTACATGTGAGATATGGGATTAGAACCCAGACCCTCTGCCTCCACATCCAGGGCTCCTTTGAGGACCACCCATCTTGTTTCCAGTTTTTTTTGTTCTTTTTTTGTTTTGTTTTTGTCACAAAGAGTTCACTCACAGCAATACTTTAACTGCCGTATGGCACTGCTGGAAACCCAAGTTAAAGAAGAATGGAGTTTGGTTGCTTCCCCCCATGCCTGTGTTATCTTTTTTCTTCATCTTCTCCATGAAGGGGCCCTCAGCCTTCCTTGTTTTTCTTGCATCATTGTAATTTCTAAATATATCCCTTTCTTCCCTTCTCTCCCATCCAAGAGCCAAAAAATAAACAAAGAGGTGGAAAAGAGGGTGGGAGCAGTTCAGCCAAACTAACAACTGAGGGACTCTAGAGAAATGTGACGTTCTACACCTATCCATCATGCCTCCCCTCTCCAAAGAAGGGAGGGAGACAGTTTTCATCCTCTCTTCTCCTGGGCTGAGCTGGGTTACCACAGTTAATATGGCATTTGGTTCCCTTATGTGTGTTTTTTCCCCCTACTTTTCATTTACATTGCTACAATCATTGTGTATACCATTTTCTTGGTTCTGCATCAGTTTGTATAACTTTCCCCAGGCTTCTCTGAATTCTTCATACTTAGTTTCTTATGATACAGTAGCATTCTGTTACTTCCATGTATCATAGCTTGTTCCTGGGCATTTATTATCTTTCCACTTCTTCTGTACTTATAGAAAGTGACCTTCAGAGTATTTCAATGTAGTGGTGACCTTTCTTTCTGTCTTTGGCTCCTCGTGGGCTGTCCTCCACCCTTTCTGGTGTCCATTTCTCACCTGCCTCTGCCCCTCAGGCTTATAGCCTTCCTGACACCATTCCAGGTCCTTGCCTACTCTTTGTATCAGTTCTGTGACCTTGTTTCCATTTTCAGGACTCATCCTTTCAAAATCAGAGCTAGCCTAGGTGTTGCAGGACCAACCATTTGGGCATCTTTAGACATTCCTTCCATTCTCTCTCATTGGGTCCTGTTTACTAGAATTTTGTTCTTGGAAGCCTTCTGCCCCTGGAGTTGATTTTTCTTTGAAAATCTATTTCTTTCCACAGACCTCTTTATTTTTTGTCCTCCCAAAGTCTATGGCAGGGTGGGGAACCTGTGGCCTCAAGACCACAGGTAGTCCTCTAGGGCCTCAAGTTAGGCCCTTTGACTGAATCCAAACTTTACAGAACAAATCTCCTTGATAAAAGGCCTCAGGTTCCCCACCCCTGGTCTAGGGCATATACCAGCCTCCTTTACAGAGCCCTTTTTTTCTGGGGATGTTGTTCCTCCCTCCTTCCTCACGATAGAATGAAGCTCCTTAAGAACAGGACCTGTTTCATTTTCCCTTGTATTTTCCATCACTAGTACAGTGCCCTTCACATAGTAGGCTCCTTATAAATGCTCGTTGAATTGAATTTAGTTGAAATGAAAACATACTGCCCTCCTAGGTTTCTTGCCTATCTGTGTTTGTCAGTCATTTATTGGACTGCAAGCTCTGCTATTTTGCACCTTTAATGCCCAGCACAGGTTAATAAGCCCATGATGGATGTGTGTTGATAGAATGATGGAGACCTTCCACCTGAGGAATTCAGAAAGGATGTGTAATGCTGGGGCCTGCCTGACACAGCTTGAGATGGGAGTCCATTGGCACTTGAGATCCCAGGCAGTTTGTGCCCTTAGGGTGGGTGGAGAAGGTGAATTGCAGTGCTACAGCCCCTAGCCATGGACCCATCCAAAACAGCATGATGTTGCCATATAAATGGTGCTGGACCTGGGTTCGAGCCACCTCCTAGTTACATGTGCAGCAGTCTACAGAACATTAAATATAAAAGAATAATAAATAGCAGGGTACTAACTTTCCACAGAACTCATGAAGAATGAGGTGAATTAGGATAATAATTTCATTCAGATCAATCCCTCTATCACCACCTAACACTAAATACAAAAGTGTTCTAGTAGGGTAACCACTCCCCAGGACTGAATTGCATAAGACATAATAATAATGTTAAATAGCATCTCTGTCGTGCTTTTAGCTTTGGAAAGCACTTTGGGTCCTCACAACAGCCCTGAGGATGTAGCTGCTATCATTGTCTTCATTTCACAGAGGAGGAAACAGGCCAAGAAAGGCTAAGGGACTTCCTTGGGGGTCACACAGCCGTATGAGTGCGAGGCAGGATTTGAAATCAGGGCCTTCGGATTCCAAATCCAGGGCTCTCTCCACTGTACTTCCTAGATGCCTTCAAAGATGATGAGAATGAAGAACCATGATAGCTGGCATTTACGGGATGCCTTCTGAACTTGTGAAATGCTTTCCATGCATTATCTCCTCGGCTGATCTTCACATCAGCCCTGTGGGTTAAACGCTATAGTCTCACTGCCCCTATTTCATAGGTAGAGAATGTGAGGGGCCCAGAGGTCAGAGGGTGTGCTCTCTGTGGATGGAGCCAGAGGTCAGGGCTCCCAGGCTGCATTTGAACTCACAGCTGTGTTCTGACACTGAGTCCCATGGCCCTTCCATGCTATCAGTCAGTCATTCCATCAGCTAGCATTGATTAAGCCCCTACTTATGTGCTCGTTGTGCTAAGCCTTGAGCAGACAACAACAAAGCCCAGTCTGTCCACTCAAGAAGCCACACACATTGACATTGACAGGATGAAATTGAGGGTAGTCTCTGGAGCCTCAGTTTCCTCATCCCTAAAATGGTTTTTTTTTTTTGCCCAAATGCTGGCCCTTACTGCCTCACAGTCTAGGTCATGTTGGTAAAGTGCTTTGAAAATGGGAAAAGCCATATACAGATGGGAGGTGGAATTATGTGGTCATAATAGTAATTTTGGTTTTGTGTAATAAAAACACCACCTCCTCCCAGCTGCATAGTAGTGATCAAAGGCATGGCTTTGTCTCCTCCCCACTCCCCTGTGTCCTCCCTCATTCTGCGTCTTACAGGATTGCTGTGTCCCTGTGACTCAGTGGGCCTAGGTCAGGGTCATCGGGATGTGGCAGGACTGTTGGAAGGGGTTGTCACCAGCTCTGGAGCTTTCCTAGGGAAGACCTGAACACATAGGCAGGAAGGAATGGGGAAGCCCAGCTTCTACTGTTGAGATGTGCCCTTTTCTCCTGAGGAACTTCAAAAGATGTTGGGACTGGCTTGGAGCAGGAGCAGGGGCAGGGAAGGGGACCCTTCCCAGCTACATGGGTGGCCCTCAGCCCCCAGCCTATGCCTGGATCCCAGACAGCATCTCAAGTGTGGTTGCTGCTGGCCCTGCTATCCTGCCATCTCTCAGGGAGGTCAGAGAACAGAGCAGGCTCTTTGATGTAATTGTAGTAATTATTATTAATTAATTCTAATTATTAATTATGACTGAAAATTAGTACTTTAAGGTGTGCAGAGAACATTATATGTACTACCTTGTGAGGTACGTCCTGTTATTATTTCCATTTTATAGACGAGGAAACTGAGGCCCAGGGCCCCAGGTACACAGTGCTAGTAAAAAGGTCACAGGTGGGACTCCACCACTTCTCTTCTGGCTTCCAGGTCTGCTCATACTGCCTTTGTAGGCCTTGAGTGTTCCCTTTCTAGGACAGGTATATGGCTCCTCTGTGAAGCCAGGACCTGTCGGTGTGCAGTGAACCTTTCCAAGCACTGACCCATGGGCAGCCAGTCTGTAGGACCCTCCAGCTGCTACCAGACAAGATGCAGACCTTGCACCCAGAGGCTTCTGGCCTGCTGGGGGAGATTGGGCCCAGGCACAGGAAACCAAGGCCAGATTTGTTCAGGCAGCTGGCCCAAGGAGGTCACTCACTGTGAACCATTGGGCACCTCCTTGGGGTCCTCATGGAAACCAGACAGCCCTTGATCCACCCCCAGTCTCTTTCCCTACAGTGGCTGCTCTGGACCTCCCCCCAGAGATGACTTCTGAGTAGGTGGAGACCCTTTCCCCTTCTCCATTCTCCCATTTCTCCTCTTCCTGCTCAGGTCACAGGAGGTTTAGCCAATCCTGACCCTTGGGCTCCTGATCCCATCCCTTCCCACTTTTTCAGGGACCTCTCTGTGATAAGTCTTCAGCTTCTCCCTTGCCGTCAGCTCCTTCCACAGATCCGTCCACAGATTCATCATTTATTATTCAGGCTTTGAGGATCCCACATCAGATCCTTCACTCTCCAAGAGGCCTTCTTGACTCTTCCAGCCCCTGTAACTACTGTCCAGTCTCTCCCCTCTCTTGCAGACACGATTCTTTAGAGGGCCGCCTCCTTCCTCACTACCTTTTCTCTCTTCAGCCCCTGTCAGTGGGAGCCGTAGTCCCCATCCCTCTGCTTCTCCAGGGCCACCACTGGCCCTCGCCCTTTCCTCACACCCCTGACATCTCCAGAGCTTTTGGTCCTGGGGTGTGCCTCACTATACTGCCTACTCTGCTCCCCTGGCTTCAGAGATCCCCCACTCTCCTGATGCTCCTCCCTCTTCTCCTTGACCTACGGTGCTGTTCTTCTCCAGGGGGTCATCCTGGGCTGTCTTCTTCCTCTGTATTTTTCCCCTGGATGATTTCATTCCCAACAGTTTTCATTATCACCTTTTTATGCAGGAAGGCCAAACTATGTGACCAGTCTAGACCTGAGATCCATAGCCCCCCCCTCTTCCTACTGGCCATCTCGCCCGGATGCCTCCCCAGAACCCTGACCTCAGCAGCTCCCAGACAGAGCTAATCCTGTCTCCCTGCATCTGACCATTTATTTCCATCTGTGGCATCATCTCGGCTGCCATATTCGTAGTGGGGGAAAGCTCCTTTCCAGCGTGGGGGTGGTGGAGTGGGTAGATACTAGGGAGCCTCCCCAGAAGAGGTCAGATCTGAGCTGGGCCTTGACCAGCAGGAAGGGACTCAGCAGACAGCGGCGGCCCCAGGGGGAGGAGCAAACATGGATGTGGGGGCAGCACAAGCCGTGGCCAGCCTTGCTGGGGGGCAGATGCCGTGGAGGGGAGCCGATTGAGCTAAAAGCGCAAAGGTAGGCTTTCACCAGACCGTGGAGGGCCTCAAATGCCGAGCTAAGGGGTTTGTACTTTATTCTGTAGGTCATAGGGAGCCAGTTTGAACAGAGGAGTGACATGGTCAGATCTGTGCAAAAGGGTCTGTCACACACACGGTATGTCTGTGTTTGTATGCATGCATCTCAGTGTGTGTCTCCGTGTGTTTGTGTATCCTTGTGTCTTTTTTGCATGTGTGCCTGCTCATATGTGTGCATGTTTGTGTCCGTGTGCACCCCTGTGTATACTTGCCTGGTGTTTGTGTGTATGCTTTTGGAATATCCATGTGCCCATTTCACAGGAAGTCAGCTGGTGCCTGCTAGTTGGAGCTGGGCACTCGGCCGGAGCCCATAAAACTGGCCCTGGGTGGTCTCAGCATGGTGGCCCTAGGCTTCCTCTAACTGTCAGCCAAGGGACTCTGAAAGCAATCCCCCTCCCACTGAGGAGCCCTTGGCCTGGGGGCTCCCGGCATTCAGCTAAGCAGGATTCCTCCATGCCCCCTTGCAGAGAAGGGCAGGGGCAAGGTCCCTGGACCTGAGCCTGGGACCTGCCCCCATCATGGAGCTTCCTCTGCCACTCACTACCCCCAAGACTCCCTGGCCCCCTTCGGAGCTGTCTTCCCTTTCTTGCTGGCCTTTGATGGGGCTCAGGAAGCACCCAGAACTACATGTTTGAAGGGGCCAAGCCCCGGTTGCAGGGATGGCCCACTGGGCAGGTGGATGGGGCGGTCTGGACGCAGCCAGCAGGCCCTTCCCTCTGCTCCATTGGGAGGCATTCTCCCTGCCAAAACTGGAAGGAGCTCGTTGTTGAAAGCAGAAATGCACACACACACACACACACACACACACACACACACACACACACACACACACACACACACACACACACACACCCCAAGAGCTCGTTACCTCTGCTGCAGTAATTAGCCATGTGCAGCAGTCTGCATGAGCGGCTTTCCCAAGCCTTGCGAGGCCTGCGTGTGTCTGCCTCCTGCCTTTGCTGCCCTCCCCGTCCAGCTGCCATCCTGATCCCATTCTCTTAGCCCCCCCCTTGGCCCAGCTTTCTGCTGCCCCCCTGCAAGGTCCTCTGTGAAGCCTCCCCCACTCTACCCACTGAGCTCAGGCTTTAGAATGTAAGGCCCTTCTGGATGCTGGAGCCTAGGCCTCTCGTAACCCACAGGGAGGTGGAGTTAGGCGGCCTGGACTCCAGTCACAGAGTCAGGGGATCAATCACAGGCCCAGAGCCCCTCGACCTTGGCTCTTCTGAGCGGTTTTCCTTGTTTCCTTTTGCATGGTGGGCTTCTGGGCCGGGTCACCCACACACCTGAGGGCAGGCAACCATCCTCCTCTCCCTCTCTTCTCCTTCCCCCCGCCCTCATCTGCTGCCATCTCTGCAGATGACCCCTGAATTTATATATCCAGCCAGCCTCCTTGAGCCTCAGTTTCCCCATCTGTAGAGTAGGGAATAATAACACTTGCCTTACCAGTCTCACCAGGCTTATTGTTGAGAGGCTGCACACACTCTAATCTCCATCTCCAGCCTCATCTCTCCCCTGAGCTTTGGCTCCCCATCTCCAGCTGCCTGCTGACTCGGCACGTTCTCAGATATTCATCACCTTCTGCCTTGAACCTGTCTTCCTCTCAGCTACCTATTTCCATTGCTGACTGCCCCCCACTGCAGATGTTCAGGTTAGGAGGTGGGTGAGGCACTGGATCTGGAGTCCAAAAGTCCTGTTTTCAAATCTTGCCTCTGACACCGAGCGGCTGTGTGACCCTGGGCAAGTCACGTCCCCATGAGGTGGTTGGACACCCCCCATCCCTTCTTAGATTCCCCCTCTGCTTTCCCAGTTCAGTGCCCTCCACACATTGCCATGGCCATTGATGCCACGCTGATGTGGAGGGATGTGGCTTTTAGCAGATTTGATAGAACTGGTTTCCTTTGTCACCCTGTGTTTTTTCCTTTATGCCTTCGTCCTTCTGAGAAGGGCTCCCTGGGCTTCTCTCTAGGCTGCCAAAGAGGGCCCATGACACAGGGAGGTGAAGAACCAGGGTCTGTGGCCTCAGGCCTTAGGGCACTCTCCTCCCCTCTCTCCTGGGCCCCTTTAGGAGCCTCTCTCCCCCAATCCAGCCTCCACAGGCTGCCAGAATCATCTTTCTGAAGCGCAGATCGAGTACATCACAGCCCTGCTCAAACACCCTTCCTGGCTCCCAGTGACCCTGTCGTTGAAGGCCTCAGCCTTCCTTAACTCCCTTCCACCAGCAAGTGCTAGGCTCTCACCCTGCCTGGGGTTCCAATCCTGCCTCCGACACTCCCTAACTTTGTTGCTCTGTGGGAGATACTTTGCCCTCCTGGGCTCAGTTTTCTCATCTGTAATATGGGGGTAACAATGCCTCTAGTCATCAACCTTGTAGTTTTGTTATAAAGCTCAAAGGAAATGGCGTCTGTAGGATGCTTTACCTTACCTTACCTTAAAGCCCAAAAGGAAGCTCGGTTATTTTTGTGATTGTCCTTTGAATCTGATGTGCAGCTCTGTCTCCACCTCCTCTGGAACACGCCCTGTCCTCATCTCTACCTTTCAGAGGCCTGTCCCCTCAAGGCCCCGCTCAGGCTTCTCTCCTGTGAAGCTTTCCCTGAGCCCCACAGCAGAAAAGGTCCTCAACCAGCACGCCTCGTCCCAGAACACCTCGTCCCGGCACTGTGCTAAGCCCTTTCTGGCCCTTCTTCTGCCCCCCTTACGCCCGACTTTGTATTATGTTTCTCTGTGTCTGTATCACCCCCAGCCCCAGCAGAATGGGAAGACCTCGAAGGTAGGGATTGTGAGGGCCCAGAAAGGGTGAAGTCCACTGTGGGAGTCGAGGGGGTGCTGAGCATCAGAAGGGCATGGGGCCTGTGATTCCTTTGGTGGAAGGAGCTCCTAGGTGGGGGGACTCAGAGGAAGTGGCTTGGGGGCCCCCAGCATGTGTCAGACTTGAATGTGGGTCTTCCTGGGCATGAGGCTAGATCTCTGTGCACCACACCATGCTGTCTCCCCAAGGGGCAGAGCCAGGATTCAAATCCAGATCTTCCAAATCTGGACCCAGGGCTCCTCGTCCACGATAGCCAAACCAATGTACTGAGCTGGCCTATTGTCCTGGACCTTTCCACCCTAGGCCTGTCCATAAACATGTCTAAAATGCCAAGCTGGAGAGACAAATGAGAAAGGGAAACAGGTCCTGCCCCCACTCTGTCAGGCCCCTGGGCCTTTGGGCTCTGGGCATCAGTAGGCATTGGTTAAAGGGAGATCTGTGATGGACGAGGGTGTGGACCTCAAGCTTGTTCTCTGGTTCACTTTTGCCCTAGCCGGCGCTTGGATCTTGGCCCCCTCACCTTGATGCTGGTCACCAGGTGCCTGTTGTTGGTCAGTCCTAGACTGCCGTGAGCTATGGGACAGACTCAAGGCCTGTCCTCGGTGAGCTTACACCTTGTTTGGGGAGATGATTTAGACACAAGACACTCTGAGATGCCTTTGAAGCAGGTACAGTCACTTGTGAAAGTGTGTGGTCATCTAGGAGAGGCCAAGGTGGTCTTGGGCCTTGCCTTGGAGGCTTCTATGATGTCAGGGCCTGGGCTCTCATTAGTACAGGGACATTTTGGGAGAGGAAGCTGCCCTGACTGGTAAAGGTCAGCCCATCTCTGCACTGATCCTGCTGCTGTCCGGGGCACCAGGATGTTCTGCCCACCGCCATGCTTGGCAAAGGGATGGCATTTTGAGTATGGAATGTGTGGGGCAGGGAGTCCTCTTCAGCTCTCCTGTGGGCACTTCTGTGCCCAGGGCTCCCCTGTTTTGCTTTTGGGAGATTCGAGGCTCAGGTAAGATAAAGAAGGCTTAGCCCATGTGGCGCAGGTGGGATGCCTCCAGAAAGGGGCTTGGGACCATAGATGGGGAGGATACCTCTCAGGTCAGCTAGACCACACCCCTCATTTGACAGAGGAAGCTGAGACCAAGAGAAGGGATGTGACTTACCCAGGTCACGTAGGTAATAGACAGCAGTGGCAGGATTTGGACTGAGGGCCTCTGAGTCCAGAGCCAGGGCTCTTTCCAGTCTACATCCACACTTCTTCAGCTCTTGGCTTGGAGCTTGAGAGAGGTGTAGGGGTTATCAGGCAGAGATCTATAATATCTGGTACCTTCAAGGGAGAGATCAGGGAGAGGGGATGGAGGGAAGTGTCAGAGAGGGCCTGGGAGCTTTCGCTCTTACTGCTTAGAGTCAGGAAAATGAAGAAGTTGAACTAGATTGTTTCTGAAATCTCTCCCAATTTTAAGGTTCCTCCCCTTGCCAAATCCTGTGTTCTTAGCTTCCTCCCAGCTCTGACACTCTGGGTCCTAATGCCCCTTCTAGCCCTGATATCCTGTGTTCTAAGGCCCCTCTAACTCTGACATTCTCAGTTCTAAGACCCTTCCTAGCTCTAATATTCTGAGTTATAAGGCCCCTTCTTTAGGAGCTCTGACGTCTTGATTCTAAGTGCCCTCCCAGTTCTAACATTCTTGGTTCTAAGGACCCTCCCAGTTCTGATTTTCTGGGTTCTAAGGGCCCTCTCAGCTCTGACATTCTGTGTTCTAGGGCCCTCCCAGCTCTGACTTCCTGTGTTCTAAGGGCCCTCCCAGCCCTGACATTCTTGTTTCTAAGGACCCTCCCAGTTCTGACTTTCTGGGTTCTAAGGGCCCTCCCAGCTCTGACATCCTGGGGTCTAAGAGCCCTCCCAGCTCTGACATCCTGGGTTCTAAGGGCCCTCCCAGCTCTGACATCTTGGATTCTAAGGGCCCTCTCAGCTCTGACATTCTGTGTTCTAGGGCCCTCCCAGCTCTGACTTCCTGTGTTCTAAGGGCCCTCCCAGCTCTGACATTCTTGGTTCTAAGGCCCTCCCAGCTCTGACAGTCTTATTTCTAAGGGCCCTCCCAGCTCTGGCGTCCTGGGTTCTAAGGCCCCTTCTCTAGGAGTTCTGATAGGCTATAGTTCTGATTCTTTCCTGCACTCTCTAGAAGGCTTCTGGAATAAATGGTTCCAGCAGTCTTTTCAGAATGGATGCCTTCTTCCCAGCCTTCCTCAGAGCAGGTTGCCGAGTATAGCGGAATGTTGCAGGATAAGTACCCATCATCCTCAGGCGCATCAGTTGTGGCAGGGGGGCTCTATGGCCCTATTGTCTCCATACTAATGGCTCCACACCTCTGTGCTCGTGCCTGATTTTAATCGTGTTTCTGTCTCTTCCCTCACCATCAGTGGGTCTGATTGCAACAGCCCCTTTTCCTCTTTATCCGCCAGTATTGCTGGAACTGCATGAAACCAGAGGGAGAGAGCTGAGGCTTAGTGTGCTTGGTGCCCGAGGGGCTCTCCCCTGTGAAAAGGGAAGGCGGGGGCTTGAAGGCTTGGCGGCTTGGCTTTTGTGGCATCTCTTTGGGCTGCTCAGGCCTCGTTAGCTTCCTGCTGGGCTCTGGAGAGGAAAGCCAGGGCCAGGAGGGGTGGATTTCTTTTTCATTTGGTCCTTGGTCATCTCTGGCACCATGTTGGGGGCAGGACCTTCTCCCTAGCCTGCTGTTCCAGGTGCAATTTGAGCTGCTGGTAGCTAGAGTAGGAAGGAGGTTGGGGAAGGGAAGGATTTAGGAGCCTGGGCTCCATATCCACTATCAGCCATGCTCCCAGTAACCCCAGCCTAACCAGCATATAAAGGAGCCATGGGAGTTTAAGCTGACCCAGCCTTGAAAGTTCTATCACTGTCCTGGTGACCTTGGACACATCATTGGAGGTCCTCACTTTACCCATCTGTAAAATGACTTCCACCTCTCTAATCTGTGACCTTATGGAACAGCACCCACTCTTCCAGACCCATTAAGTGGCCATCTCATTTCTGTTCAGAGTCCTCTGATGAAGGGGCATTCACTGGCTCCAGAAGCAGCCCATCTCACGTCGGGATCACACTCACCATTAGGGAGTCAGTGGTGGGATGTGCGGGCAGCTAGAAAAAGCCAGACCTTGAAGGTGTGGAGGCGGGAATCAGCATGGTGCGCATCCCAGGGCAGTGAAGATGCCAGGCTGGTCCACTGGGGAGGGGAGGAGACAGAGATGCCTCCCAAAGTCTCACCCAGCCTCCAAGGCCCAGCTCAGACCCGCCCTTGGCCAGCAGCCGGCACTTTCTCAGATATGCCAGCCTTTCTGGTGACCCTTCTTCTGGTCTGCCCCGGGGTCTGGTGTGGACCATTCCCTGCACCCCACACTGACCTCTGAGTTCCCTGAGGGCAAAGCCTGTGTCTAATTTGAGTTTGTTAGCGTGGAGTCCAAATGTTCAGTGACCATTAGTTTGATCCCCTTCATTTTATAATTTTTTTAAAAAATGTTTTTTTTCCTTTTTGGAGGGGGGCAAGGCAGGGCAATTGGGGTTAAGTGACTTGCCCAAAGTCACACAGCTAGTTCTGTGTTAAGTGTCTGAGTCCGGATTTGAACTTGGGTCCTCCTGACTCCAGGGCAGGTGCTTTATTCACTGCGCCACCTAGCTGCGCCCCCCTTCATTTTATAAATGAAGAGATGGAGGCCTAGATTTACACAGGCAGTGACTAGTGAGGACAAATCCCATGCTGCCTGGGACAAAACAGGCAGCAGGAGCTATGGAGGAGAGACGAAGGCATTGGCTCCTTCTCCTGGGAGGCCAGGAGACCACTGGACTGATTGGAAGGTGAGGCAGGATGGTGTAGTCAGAGAAACACTGGCCTCCAAAGACCCAGGTTCCAATCTTACTGGCTGCCTGCCCACAGATGAGGCGTTTGACTTCTCTGGGCCTCAAGGTTTTTTGGGGGGAGACTGGCTAGATTAGATCATAGATCTAGGGCTGAAAGAGACCATTAAGACCAAACCTCTCATTTTATAGATGAGGAAACTAGGGCCTCAAGCCTTACCCAAAGTCCTCTGAGTAGTAAAAGTCAGTGTCTTGAAAACAGATCCTTTGAATCCAGAGCCCACGACGTTCTTGCTGTTAAAGGGCCTTCAGCCCTAGCATTTTGTGACTCAGGGTAAGGACTGGCCCCAAGCTCAGTAGGAGCCCCTGTGGGCTCTGCCATGAAGCCTGCTTCTCACCAAAGTCAGGATGTGAGGAGGGGGAACTGGGTTGTGTTCTCCCCTTTCCCATAAGCAGGAAGGTTAGTAAGCATTTATTAAGTACCTACTGTATTCAGGGCACTGTGCTAAATGCTGGGGATACAAAGAAAGGCAAAAGACAGTCCCTGCTCTCAAGGAATTTACAGCCTAATGTAGGGTGCAGACAGCTATGTACCGACAGGCTACATACTGGGCGTGATCAACAGTTGCAGTTAAGAGGGATTAGGATGGGCTTCCCCAGTAGAAGGCTGGCACTGCTCTTCCCTGCGCCGGCCCCATGGGGCCTCCACATCCTGGCCTGAGCCCGCTGCCCTCCAGGAAGCCTTGCTCCCAGTGTAGGCTCCTCCGGGGTGGAGACTCTCTTTGGCCTCCATTTGTTTCCTATGCCTGTAGCACAATGCCTAGGACATAGAGGTGCCTAATAAATGTTTATTGATTGATTCAATAAGAATGTATTATGCCTACCGTGTGCCATATCCATTCTGGGTTCGAGGGATAGAGACAGAAATTAGACCCTCAATGCCCTCAGAAGGATTCCATTCAGTGGCCATTGATTAATGTGGCCAGTGACAGCTCTGACCTCGATGAGTGTGCTGAGGGAGGGGGCGATGGGGGCAGCAGAGGAGGCCCCCTAGGACAGTCCTCTCAGTGTGGGGGCAGGGAAATGGGGCTGGATCTGGGCTTGAGGGAACTTGGGACTTTGTTCTCTGCCACTGGTTTTCCTGTGTGACCTAGAGTGCCGAGGCCTCCTCCTGTGCTCAGTCCCAGCCTAGCCCTTGGGCCCAGGTGCAGCCCCTCCACTGCCCATGTCTATTTTCTCTCTGTATGGCCTGAACTGTCCTGACACTTGGACTTGATAATGAAAGGTGGGGTGTCTCATGTCTGACCCCCGGGTTCTGAGCCCTGGTCCCTCCCCTGCTCAGGGCGGCTTCTCACCTGGATAATGAAGGGAGGTGGTCCCCATGCTCTCCACCATTTCTCCAGTTCTAAATCCTGCCTCTGGGTAAACAGCCCCAGACACCCAGCAACCACCTGTGTTCCCAGTTTACACCAGGCTCAGATGGGAGAGGAGGAGGACCTGGCCCCTGAGGCCCTTGTGACTCGAAGGGGAGACTAGGAGAGCATCAGGACGTCTTCTGGCTGTGAAGGGAAGGGCCAGAGGCCCCACGACTTTCCCCCTCCCCCTTCTCCTTCGGAGCCTGGCTGGCTCACTGAGCAGCAGCAGGGGAGTGTGGGGCTTTGGCTGCTCCGGGAGGCTTGGGGTGGGGCCGTGGAAGTGGCCTGCCTCCTTTCAGCTTCAGATTGCATAACAATTCTCTCTCACCTCTGATTCCTAGGCCACCCCTGGCAGAGAGGTGAGACAGGTATCATTCTTATTCCCACTTTCCAGCTGGGGAAACTGAGGCCCAGAGAAGAGAAGCAGCCTGTAGGAAGTTAGAAGGCCTGTATTCCAACCCTGGCCTTGCTGTTCTAGGTGACCTTAGGTGGATCAGTCCCTCTTCTGTGGGCCTCAGTTTCTTTATTTGCCAAATAAGGATTTGAACTGGACAGTCCAGCTCTAAATCCTGGGATCTCAGGGCTCCCAGCTCCTGGCCTGGGCTCTCTCCACACACTCACACTGTTCTATATTGTCTTGTATTGTCCACCCCTGTGTCATGTGTCTAAGTGTCATCTCACTGGCCAGACTGTCAGCTCAGGGAGGGCAGGAATGTTGTCTTCATAGCCGTGCTTCTGTCTCCGCCAGTGTCTGTAAATGTCATGCTCCCCACGTGGTCCAGGGCAGGGCAGAGCAGAGCAGAAGGGACTTTCACAAACTCTGCTCTTCCCCTTGCTTGCCTTTCAGTTGGGTTTTTATTTAAAAAAAAAAAAGCCTCCAAGAGAGCTGTGCAGACAGGCTTTGGGTGCACGCCAGCTCTGAGCAGGGGGCGTGGGCGGCGGCTGTGTGGCAGCAGGGGGTGGGGAGGGGGTGGGGGAAGGGCTTGGGCCAGTGCAGAGCCCACAGCCTGGGGGAGAGCCTTGGGGATGCAGTGGGAGAGCTCTGAGCTCCAGAGTCAGGCTCTGCTCCAAGCCCAGCCTCCGTCTGCTTGCTGCCAGAAGCTGGACCAGCCACCTCTCCTCTCTGGGCCTCAGTTTCCTCCTCTGTCCAGTGAGAGGGTCAGACCAGGTGATCTCTAAGTAAGGCACCTTCTGGTTCTAGCATTCAGCACTCCCAGGTTCTTTTCAGCTCTGAATGCTCTATGTTCTGTGTTCTAATGTTCTGGGTTCCAGGGTCCCTTTGGATTCTGATGTGTTCCAGCATTCCTGTTCTGACATTGTATGGTCTGACTGTTCCAGATTCCAGTATTCTGTGTTCTAAGGGCCCTCCTGGACCTGGCAGTCAGGGGCAAATGTAGTGTTTAATCATCTCCTGTCCCCTCTCACCAGCATCAAAGCTCCATAAGGAGAGGGTCACTACTAATGACTCACTCTCACCTTCACTATTTCATGTGACCTTCACAGCGTCCTTGAGGGGGAGTTAGTTCAGGGTTTTAACTTCTGTTTTACAGATGAGTAAACTGAGGCCCAGAGAAGGACATGTCTGAGGTCCCACTACACGGTGGGACTTGAACGCAGGTCTCATGGCTCCTGGTGTTGCTGCATCCGCTGCCTCCCCCAGAGCATATCTGAGACCCTTCCTGCCTGCCCTTCAGTGCTGAGCGTAGAGCAGACATCATATAGATGCTAATGGGGGGAGGCCTCCTTTGGTGCTCAGGCGGGGGCACTGAGCTTGGCTGAGGAAAGGATCCTCACTTAAACTTGACCATCCTGTCTATCGGTCCGTGGTGGCAGAGGCCAAAGGACCTAATCCCTCCAAGGGGGCAACTGCTGACCATTAAGGGCTCAGGATGTTCCTTGGCCTAAGGCCAAGCCCAGGTCTGGCTCCTCTGGGGTATTTTGTGGGCTAGAAAGAGGAATAACTAGATTTTCTAGGACCTAGACCTTACCCTGGAGACAGATAAGGAAATGAGCACTTTGGGGTGACTTTGTAAATGACCATGTTTAAACAGAGTGTTTGGCATGGTCATTCATGGAGTTGTTCCAGCACTTAACAGTTTACATATAGCTTGGCTCTCTTGTGTTGTGAAGATGGGGTCTTCTGTTCTTTTAAGGCCTAGGCAGCTCCTGCTTGTCCTCCAGGGACAGTCCTGGTCCAGGGAATATCTCTGTCATCCAGGAAGGAGATATCAGGGGCCTGGAGTTTCCTTGGGGACAGATGGCCGACAGTGACCTTGGCCCTCAAGGATTAGCTGGGGAGGGTGTGGGGCTGGATACCAAGAATGCCAGGCCTGTTTAGCATGGAGATAGCATGGCGGAGAGAGAGTTTTCACACCAGTCTCCCTTCAGCCCCATACTCTACACCAGCCCTTGGGGGGTAGAGACAAGGTCACTAGTACTTGGGCATCAGCCCTACCACAGTGTAGACTGATGCTGAACATGGCCCCCTGGCTCCTGTTTCCCTCAGAGAGAAGCCCTAAGAGGGCCATGAAGCTGGGGTGGCTCCCTGCCTGTTGAGGCAGCAGGAGGCCCGCTGTCCTATGTGTCAGACTCCCCCCAAGGGGAGGGGGGTCAGTGATGAAGTGGGGCCCTGGACCAGTTGGGGAGGGTCTCTTCCCCATGACAGTCACTCTCTCCCTGCAGGATGGCCGAACCTCGTTTTAACAACCCCTACTTCTGGCCCCCTCCTCCCACCATGCCCAGCCAGGTAAGAAAGAGCTTTTCTCCTCCTCCCACCCCCTGCCCCCTGCCCCTGCTCGAGCCAGCTTTGCATTTAACTGGACAGTCTGGGGCATTGGCTATGGCCTGCCGGGGGAGGGGCTCACCTTGGGGCCAGGACTGTTTGCCCAGGCCACAGGACAGAGCAAACAAAACAAACAAAAACCCAACTCTGGCCTTGATGGGGATGCTGTGGCTACCTTGCTGCTGGACTGGAGAAGCTGGGGCTGGCAGGGCAGGGGAGGGTTCTCTGTCAGGGGCCGTTGAGGAGGTGGGGGAAGAGAGAGGGTTTAGGACAGTCCTTGGTGGTCCTGCCAAGCAGGCTGGGTGAGGGCTTGAGGTCAGGGCTGGGCTCCTGAGGGATCCCCCTCAGCTCTCCTGTCCTATCTCCCCTTTCCAGCTGGACAACTTGGTATTGATCAACAAGATCAAGGAACAACTGATGGCGGAGAAGATCCGGCCCCCACACCTGCCGCCCACCTCAGTCTCCTCCCAGCAGCCCCTGCTGGTCCCCCCCTCCCCAGCTGAAAGCAGCCAGTCCATCATGTCATTGCCGAAACTGCAGCAGGTGCCGGGGCTGCACCCACAGGCTGTGCCCCAGCCTGATGTGGCCCTGCATGCCCGGCCTGCCACCAGCACCGTCACAGGTAAGGGCGATGGCTGGCGGGGGGACGGTTCTGGAATCTAGCTGATATGTGAGCTTCTCTTTCTCTCTCCCCTCACAGGTCTGGGGCTGTCCTCCCGGGCCCCCACAGTCAGCACCTCTGAGTCCAGTGCTGGCACAGGGACCAGCACCCCCTCGACGCCCACCTCCACCAGCCAGAGTCGCCTCATAGCCTCCTCCCCAACCCTCATCTCAGGGATTACCAGCCCCCCCATCCTGGACTCCATCAAGACAATTCAGGGCCATAGCCTGCTGGGAGCCCCCAAAACAGAACGGGGCCGCAAGAAGATCAAGGCAGAAAACCCCTCGGGACCCCCTGTCCTCGTGGTGCCGTACCCCATCCTGGCCTCAGGAGAGACCGCCAAAGAGGGGAAGACATACAGGTGGGAACTGGGTTGTAGACACCTGCTTTTCCAGGCAGGCTGTCTCCCCTGCTCAGGCCCTGAGTTGGGGGAGCCATTTCCTGGTGCCAGGAATTGTGAAACCCTGGTTTTGGTCACTTTGGGCCACCTGGACACTACCCCACCTCCCATTTCTGCCCCTGGGAATCCCCTGGCAGTAGATTGAGTCCACTGCTCGTCCCTTCCCCTGGTAAGGTCATTGGTGCCTTGTCCAGCCAGGCCGCTCAGGCAGAAGGGAGTGGGGGAGTCTGGGGAGCTGTGAGCTGGCAAGCTGAATACTGGGCCCCTGGGCCCCTGGGCTCTCCTTCAGGTAGGAAGTAAGTCTGGGTGAGTAAACATGGATTAGGCTTCCTAGCAGGTCTTTTCTCTAAGCCCCCAGGATGTTCCGAGGGCTGAGGGTACCCCACCATGGAATGATCTTACAGCAGAGTTTCTCCCCAGCCCCCCACAGTGGGAAGCTTTTGTTTCCCCCCAGTGTAAGTCCTGTGGCCCCACCCGTGATATCTGAGCCTGCACCTACCCACACATGAGGCCTCGGTCCCCCCAAGGGGAGGTCTGTGACCTCCAGCATCACCACTCGTAAGGTCTGTTTCCTCACAGGGATCAGATCTTGCTGCTTCTCATTTGTGAGAGGGACCTCTGTTGTGTCCTCCTGTCCATGTGTGAGGTCCTAGGGATCCCTCAGTATCCCTCAGTCTGAGACCCATGTCTTGTTCATCTGTATTTAATCATCCATTGATGTCAGCCTCCTCTGCAGAGGGGGAGTGGAGGGGTCAGGAGAGGCTTCCTGGAGGAAGCACCTTTGGAGCTGAACCCAGTACAGGCAGAGGTGAGGGGATGGGGTGGGTATTCTGGGGCACAGGGAGCAGCCTAAGTGAGGGCACACAGGGGGAAAATACAAGGTGTGCTTTGGGGGGCAGAGGAGAGACAGAGTGAACCCAGGTCCATGGAGGGGAATGATGTGAGGACCTCCCTGAGGAAGGAAGGCAGAGGTCTGAGGCTCCCAGGACCAGGAGTCTTCTGACACAGCCTCCCCTTTCCACACACGACGAAACAGAGATGAGGTGACTTCCTGAGGCCGCAGAGGTTGTCAGTGGCAGCTAGGATCTGCATTCGGGTCCCCTTGTTCCAAGTTTAGCTCTGCCTCTCTGCCTGGGTAGTAAGAAGATTCTTGAGCAGATGAGTGATATAACCAGACTGATGCATTAAAACAGTTTGTTCTGGTAATACATACTTTACAGATATCCCCTTTGATCCTCACAAGCAGCTCTAGGAGGCAGATGCTGTGCTTATATCTCTTTAACAGATGAGGAAACGAGGCAGATAGAGGTTGAGGTGGGGCAGTCAAGTGTCTGAGGTAGGGTTTGCTGACTCTTGCACTATCCCTGTGTCTGCTATACCATCTAGCTACCTGTTCTAGCAGTGTGTGAAGGATTAAGGAATGGCAGGCCTGTTCAGGGGCTTCTGGGGGGCAGTGCCCATCCTGGGGGGGGGGGGAGATAACTGCCAGGAAGGCCTGCCCCAGGTTGGTAGTGACTGTGGGACTAGGTAAGAAGGGCCAGGGAACGTTGAGGTGGCATGGACTTGGTTGGGAGCTGACTGGATATGAGGCCAGAGGGGAAGGGAGAAATACAGATAACTGTTGACCCTTCCCCCCTCCCCCAGCATTGAACATGAAGGTCTGAGTGAATGGTGGCACCCCACCATGAGGCTCTAAGGGCTCACTCAGGGGGGGATCAGGGAATTCTAAATCTAGACCTGGAGGGGACCTTCAGAAGCTACCAAGTCCAATCTCTTATCTCTCAGAAAGACAAGAAAAACTAGACCTAGACTAGCTAGTGACTCGCTCAAGGTCACACAGGGACTAAGTGTCAGGGGCAACCTTATGACTTAGAGAACTGTAAATTAAGAGAGAGGTCAGGGCTGGAGATAAAAATTGGGGAGTCTTCTGCATAGAAGTGGGAGGGAATGAGTCTACAAAGGGAGAGTGTCTGAAGGAAGAAGGCCACTGGGAAATGCCCACATTAAGAAGTGGAAGGAAGACTAGTTCTGGAGTCTGAGGACCTGAGTTCAAATCCTCCCTCAGACATCAGCTGTGTGACCTTAGGTAAATCACTTAACCTTTGGGTATCATTTTCCTAATCTGTAAAATGGGAGGGTTGAGCTAGCTGGCCTCTGAGGTCCCTTCTGGCTGTAATCTAAGCTCTTCTGATAGATGGCTAAGCATCACTAAAGGCTCCTCTGTGGCTGTTGATCCTGAAGCTGTAGTTGGTGCAGACACCTTAATGTCATGACCTTCTCTAATGATGCCCTGGGTGTCCAGGAGCAGGATGGTGGAAGGTCAGGGGAACGAGGGAGCCTAGTTAAACATTAACATGGCAGATGATGGGAGGGTCAGGGCTGGACTCGAGGCAGGTGAAGTCAGACTAGGATGGAAGACTCAGGTCGGGTCCAGCCCTGGAAGACACGAACAGGTTTAGTGGAAATGAGAGAGTACAAGAGCTCAGAATGGCGGGTCAGTGACCATGGCTGGAGGTGGAGTAGAGAGGAAGACTGGCCTGAGTATGAGCCTCATCTGTAAATCTGGGAAAGTGACCTGGAGAGGCATAGATGACAGGCCCAAAGATGGAGAGGGAAGGCCTGTGAGCATAGGGAAGAGTATGACCAGCTTGCCGGGACCTCCAAAGAGAAGGCCTCCTAAGGGGAATGGTCTGGGAGCAGGTGTGTGGAATGAGCAGCCTGCCCTCCCTACTCAGAAGAAGGGGCCTAGGAGGGGTGTGGTCCCCTTGGGAGAGGTTCGCACTTCAGGGCAAAGGGGGAAGCATAATGCTTTAGGGAGAGAGGTCTGAGGTCCAGGTGGAGGGAAGCCTGGTGTCCCCTGACTCTGCCCTGGCCAGACAGAGAGTTGCAAAGAGACACTAGAGGAGTGACCTGGTGTCCCTTCTGTCAACCCCCTGTGGAGCCTGCTCACCCAGCCCCACCCCACCCCACCTTCCCCCGGGTAGGAGGCCAGTGGCCTTCTCAGGTGTGAGGGCAAAGTCCTTTTATCGCGGCCTTTGTGTCCTCGTGCCTGCCATAAAATCACGAACCCTCAGAACCTCTGAGGGCATCTAACCCAACCCAGCCTTGGTTTGGAAAACTCCAGTGACCCGGAGTCCAGCTTCTCCCTGAGTATTCTCAAGTGTGAAGTCCCTGTCCCCAGAGCTGGGAGGCGACATCTCCTCCCACCTTTCCCCTTTCCCCCCAAATGTGAGCCCTGTCTTCACACAGGCAGTCAGTAAGCATTTATTAAGCACCAACAATAGGCCAGGCACTGTTCTCGAAGAGGACCATGACATCAGGAACCTTTCAATGCCGTGATGTGCAAGTGAATTGGATTTAAGTGAGGGAGGGCCACTCAGAGTCACCAGCCTCACTGTCTCCTCTGGAGCCATCTAGGTCCAGTGGCCAGATATGTACCAGGATACCTGGAGATGTTCCTGTACCAGGCACCATGTTAAGCACTGGAGATGCAGAGAAAGGCAAAACTCAGTCCCTGTTCTCAAGGAGGTCTCCCTCATTGGGGAGACAGTGTTTAAGCCGCTGTATAAACAAACTGTGTGCAGGAGAAATTGGAGAGAAAGCCCCAGCATTAAGGGTGACGAGGACTGGCTTCTCTTAGTTCCTCTTAATGGGTGGGATTCTAGCTGGGACTTGAAGGAAGCCAGGGTGTAGAGATGAGGAGAGAGGGCATTCCAGGCATGGGGACAGCCAGGGCATGGGGTCCCAGAGCACGTGGTGGGGTGGAAGGTGTAAGCAGGAGGGGGCCAGTTTTCGGAGGGCTGTGGGTACCCCCCAGGCATAAGGTCTGCTTCTGTGCTCCTCAGGTGTAAGGTCTGCCCCTTGACCTTCTTCACCAAGTCCGAGATGCAGATCCACTCCAAGTCGCACACAGAGGCCAAGCCGCACAAGTGCCCGCACTGCTCCAAGTCCTTTGCCAACGCCTCCTACCTGGCCCAACACCTGCGCATCCACCTGGGTGTCAAGCCCTATCACTGCTCCTACTGTGAGAAATCCTTCCGCCAGCTCTCCCACCTCCAGCAGCACACCAGGTGAGAGGCAGCAGGCAAGGAGAAGGTGACGGAGGGGTCTCTGGGGGTTGGGGGGCAGCTGAGTGGTGGTACTTGTTGCTCATCTGGGCTCGGGGTGGAGGGAGATTGGGATCAGCCTCTATGTCCAGCCCTGTGGTCCATCCCTTTAGCTATCTGTTGTCTCTGGACAAGATACTTGTGCCTCAGTAAAAATTAGGGGGCTTGGACTTAGGGTCCCTTCCAGCTCTAAAGTTCCTGCTCCTCTGACCCCAGTAAGCGCTCCATGGGATTCAAGTTCATCTGTCTCCAAAGGGCGAGGAATATGCCCACCTCACCCCAAGTTCTTAGCCCTCCATGCTTTGGGCCAGACTGGTAGCCATTCCTTAGGGGGTATCATGGAGCCAGTAGGGGACCACCAGCCAGGCCTGAGGTGAACAGGCTGAAAAAATGAAGTTTGTCACACCCCAGAGGGGATGGACCAGGGTACAGGCTCCTGGAATCACAGGGCCTAGATTAAAGGAGTTTGACAGGTGTGTTTTCTGTGCCCTACTGAGGGGCCTGTACTTGTCACTTCTTGGGACAGACAGAGAGAAGGAGATGGAGAGGGACTAAGAGACAGAGAGGTAAAGACCGAGGTAAACAAGGGAACAACAGAAAGACAAAGAGGGCATGGAGAGAGGCCAGGCATGTGGCTAGAGAGGAGGCACAGGGTCATGGAGGCTTTCCGGCCCCTTGCACCACAGGTCTCTCCTGGCTTGTGAAGGAACGTGGAGGCTCTGTGGGACACCTCCTCATCTTTAAGGCTGAGTAACTGACATTTGGTCCCTGTTAGAGGGTTGGTGGGGTCCTGGAGAAGGCCCCAGAGCCTGTGAGGGTGAGAAGGGCTAAAGGGGGGTTAACTGCAGAGAGAAGGGTGGACTGACTGCTCCCTAGGGCTTCATCATTTGCCCCAGGACCAGAAGGGAGAGGGCAGGGGCTGCTGGTGGTGAAAGGGGGATTCCCCAGAGCTGGTTGTGACTTCTTCCCTGCCCCTCTTCCCAGTTCCCATCCTAATAATATTTCTATAGGACCTTCACATCTGCCCTTTGAGGCAGTGACCATGCTGTCTTTAGCCCCATTCTAGAGGTGAGAATATTGAGGCTTTGGGAGGTTTGAGTTGACAGCTAGTGAGAGGCAGCATGGCAGCTCCCCACTTGAGGCAGCCCTCCAAGACTGCTGGTTGCAGGTGTTGACATACGTTGGCAGAGGGAGTTTGCCCACTCCCTCGGGAATGTTTTCTATCAATGAACTCAGGCCTTTTCCAGTTGAGTTCAGACTTCTCCCTTCACACCCAGTGCTTTTTCTGCTGCTCTGTTAGGTTGGGATAGCCTCATACATGTAGTGGGATCCTGCCTCTTCTTCCTTTGCCCAGGACTCACAGCCCCTGGAACCAGCCTAGGCAGCCAGGTGCCAAGCCCAGAGCCTCTGGCCTCCTAGCCACTATCCCCGTGGAGCCCAGCATCCCAGAAGGCAGGCCAGGGCTCAGTGAGGCCTGCTGGCCAGGGACTACGACCCTGGCAGGGGAGCGGGGGTTCAAGGCTCTACCCCTCACCTCCCAGCACTCTAACAATAATAAAAATAGCAGCATTTATGGTGTGCCCTCTGTGTGCCTAGCACTGAGCTAAGTGCCTCACAGATGTTACCTTATTTGAAGAACCCTGGGAGGTAGATGATCTTGTAATCTCCATTTTACAGATTAGGAAACTGAGGCAGGCAGAGGTTAAATGACTTGCCCAGAATCATACTGCTAGTAACTATCAGAGGTCAGATTTGAACTCAGGTCTTCTGGACTTCAAACCACACCACCCAGTTGCCTTTCTTTTCCTCATGAGATACAGTACCCCAGTTGTATCTGGTGCCCTAGCCCAGGGCAGGGCAGTGAGACTCTTGCTTCCTTCACTCCTTTCACCTGCTCGTGCTGCTAAGCTCATATTCTACCTGAGCTCTCAGAGGCCTGGCCGTGGACCTTCATCTAGTCCAGCCTTTTCAATAAGCAGATGGAGAAACTGAGGCCCGGGGGGGGGGGACAGGAAGGGATTTATGCAAGTTCCTCAGGATTAGTCCCTAGGTCTCCTGCCCCTCAAACCAGACTTCCCCTTCCTTTGCAACACAGATGTCTTAATTAAGTTAAATTATTCTAACCAGAGGACTCCCTTATTATGACTGAGGTACATACACAGCCAGGGCCTATGCTTTCTATCCAGAGGATTTGTGGAGACTGGGAAAGGGGAGACAGGCTCAGATCTGGAGCTGTCAGGGACCCTGGGCCATCTGCACCAGCCCCTTCACAGGAGGCAGACAGACTCAGGCAGTCTCTGTTACTTGGCATTACACAGGGGGTAAGTGAGAGAGCCAGGATTTAAACTCAGGTTCTCAGTCTATGGATCTTTTTCCCACCACAGTTACTCCCTGGGGGTATAGGTGTTATATTTTTTAAAATTTATTTATTTACTTTTAGTTTACAACATTCAATTCCACAGTCCCTTGAGTTTCAAACTTTCTCCCCTTCCCTCTCTTCCCCCCAACCCCATGGCAGCAAGAAATCGAATATAGGATCTACAAATACCTTCACATTAAACCTTAGTCAAGTTATAAAGGATTATAACCAGTGGAGTGAACAATGAGAAAGAGGAAACAAAACAAGGAAAAGAGAGAGCGAGTAGCTTGCTTCAGTCTGCATTCAGACTCTGTAGTTCTTTCTCTGGATGTGGATAGCCCTTTCCATCATGAGTCTTTTGGAGCTGTCCTATAACCTTGCATCGCTGAGAGGAGCCCAGTCTATCACACATAGGATGTGTCTAATTGTGAACAAATTTCTCCAGGTTCTGCTCCCCTCACTCAGCATCAGTTTATATAAGTCTCTCCAGGTTATTATGAAGTCCGTCTGCTCATCATTTCTTATAGCACAATAGTATTCCACTACATTCATATACCACAACTTGTTCAGCCATTCCCCAATTGATGGGCATCTCCTTGATTGCCAGTTCTTTGCCACTATAAGTGTTATTTTTAACTGGACCATCTTTCTCATTCTGGGAGCCTTGGCTTCCTTCCCTCGGGGCCCTGGCAGGGAGTCCTCAAGTCCACAAACTTACAAAAAGCCCACAAAATCTGCACCTTGAATGGCAAGTACTTTCAGACAGGGGTCTGAGAGGGCATTTGAGGTTTAAAAAGGTAGGAACTGTTGCTGTAAACTTACAGACCCTGAACAATAACTCCTTTCTCCAGGAAGATGGGGAAAAACACATTCCCCAAAACGTGTCTTTGTCTCCATACCGTTCAGCGGTTTTTTTCAGTGATTTAGAGGGAAGTA
Source organism: Gymnobelideus leadbeateri (assembly GCA_011680675.1). Lineage (NCBI taxonomy): Eukaryota > Metazoa > Chordata > Mammalia > Diprotodontia > Petauridae > Gymnobelideus > Gymnobelideus leadbeateri. The sequence goes on along the minus strand of WOXC01008665.1, from coordinate 359,886 downwards.
GAAGTGGTGGGCGCACCACATTGGCAGATGATGTAAAGCTGAGAGGCGCAGCTAATGCACTGTTCTGAACAGGCCGGATGTTGAGCCATGTCTGAGGAGATGAGTCAATGTAAAGTTGTGTCCTTGGGTGCATAAAGTCAGTGGCACAGGTAGCTTCTGCGTGGTGCTTTAAATCTGTAACACGCTTTATGAATAGGATCTCATTTGAACATCACAACTACCTGGGAGGAAGGTGCTGTTATTATCCCCATTTTACAGAGGAGGAAACTGAGTTTGAAAGAGGGATATGACTGGCCTGAAGTCACACAGCTCCTAGGAATGTGCAGCAGGATTTTAACTCGGGTCTTCTGGGCAGCCAAGTCTAGCATGTTCACTACTCACCATTTAGCTGCCTCCCTAATGAGGATTCGTCCAAACAAGACATGGGGGATGGGGCACAGGTTTTAAGAGACTGAACCATCTTTGTGACTGGCACCAGGAGAAGCTGGGGTGATGTTCAGGGGCATCAGGAGAGGCACAGTGTCTGGAATGTAAGAGGTGATGATTCTGCTGTCCTCTGTTCTTCTCAGGTTGCATCTGGAGCCCTGTGGGCACTGTTTTAGGGAGGCTGCTCACAAACTGTAGCATGAGACAAGAAGGATGGTCAGAGTAGCCACAGGGTTAAGCCTCCAGCAGCAGTGAGGGGTAGTGGACATTTGGAGTTGGAGGATTCATTGGATTCGGGGTTGGGGGCCCAGTATTCAAATCCTGGATTTGAACTTATTGCCTGTGTGATCTTGGGCAAGTCATTGCTCTCAAGACCTTGGTTTTCTCAGATGTAAACTGACAGTTGGAGTGCAGGCTGGCTTACATGACCCCTGAGGTTTCTTCTAGTCCTAGATCGGCAATCCCATGACCAGTGATTACATATTTAGGGTCATTATTTCAGAGAATCGGGGACTTTCTGAATGGGAAGGGGTCTCAGGAGGCATCCCAAAAGCTCATAGAGAGAGCACTTCAAAGACTTGGAAGGCTCCGAGGCACTGAGTTTATTTAGACCATGTCAGAGGTGGGATCTGAACCCAACACTCCTTGACTCTCAAGTCCAGCACTCTCCCCTCTGTTATGTTGTCTCTAGTCAGGGCCGTACCTGAGTCAGTGAAGGGATGCCACATGGGGAAAAGTCAGTTAGTAAGCATTTCTTAAGCACCTGTTATGTGCCAGGCCCTGGGCAAAGTGCTGGGGATAGAAAAAGAGGCAAAAGACAGTCCTTGCCCTCGAGGAGCTTACAGTCCAGTGGAGGAGACAACATGTAAGCACATATGTATGAAACAAGCCACATGCAGGATAGGTAGTAGGGAATGGTTAGAATTAACTAGGGAACAGCACTAGAATTAAGGGGGGAAGGCTTCCATGGGGGAGGCTCGGAAGTGGGATTTTACTTGGGATGTGAAGGAAGCTGGGGTGGTCAGTGGTCAGTGCTCCGGGCATGGGGACAGCAGAGGAAGCGTCCTGGAGCTGAGAGGTGTGGTGACTGTTCATGGGATGCTTAGGAGGCCAATGTCATGGGATGGAAGAGCATGTGGAGGGGTGAGGGTCTGACTCAGGAGGTGGTGAGCTCCCCTTCACTGCAGCTTCTCAGGCAGAGACTAGCCGCCACCAGGGATGTCACTGGCAGGAGTACAGTTGGGGAGGAGCTGTGTGAGGGGCCCTCTGAGGCCCCAGGTCTCCTTCCAGCTCTGAGATTCTGGAATTTTAGACTAAAAAACTCCCTGAAAGGAAGGGTCCACTGGGCTAAGGTAGAACAACCATCGTGTCTTGTCAGACATCAAGTCTTCGCAGACTGGCCCACAAGAACCTAGCAGAGGCCCTGTGTGTTAGAAGGAGACAGAAAACTGGTGCCAGGTACCCTCCTGCTTTGAAGTCTCTCCTTTGTAAAACGCTCATCCTGGAGCTGAATCAGGTTCAGATGACATGGCCAGCTGGTGGGCGCTCTCCTGGTTGGAGGGGCAGCTCAGGCATATGTTGGGAAGCCACTGAGAATACGTACAGAGAAATAGAATCAGAGGAGCCAGATGAATGAAGGCTCCAGAGTCATCTTGGGTCACTCAAAGAGGAGCTGGCCGTGGGGCTGGTGATGTTCACTATGCTGTTGGTGACCACATTAATGGCATAGGAGTGTCCATCAGATTATCAATGGTACCAGGTAGGAAAGCACAGTGTATCCAGTGGCTAACCCCTGACCCTACTGCTGCCCACGTCAGCCTCCATCCATCCTCTGTAAGCAGAAGCAGAGGGAGCCCTCCCCCGGCGTGCTCAGGGCCAGACTGCAGGAAACCATGAACGAGAGTCAGGCAGAGTGAACAGGCATGGATGAGTGGCACCCTGCACCTTTGGAGGGAATGTCCACATTCATGAGTGTACAGGTCCACAGGCCAGCAGATGGCTGGGGAAAGGAGAGGACAATGGCAACAGTAGCCAGAGTGAGGGGGCTTCAGAGAGCACCAGTCACCCCAGCGTCCATCCTTGACCTTTTACTCTTTGGCTGTCTTGTATAACGACATAGATGGCGTGCTCATCACGTTTATGGAAGGCACAGAGCCTGGAGGGACAGCTTACATACTGGGTGATAGATGGAGCTTTAAAACAGAGCAGCCTGGGGTCTGGGGCCAGTCAATCATCTGGGTGACTTTTGCTCTAGCCTTCAGTCCAGTTCAAGGTGCCTGGCTCTGGGGGGCATCCCGAGGGGAGGGGCCACAGCAGCTGCCCATCTGGAGCTCCGAGTCTGGCCAGGGACAGTAGCCAGCAAAGAGGCTGAATCAGTGGGACAGCAGGCAGGAGTGGTAAAGGAGAGATGGGTATCGGGGGATGCAGTCAGGGGAGGTCTCCTGGAAGAGGAACGCTTTGAGCTTAACCTTGAAGGCTGGGTAGAGGAAGGATGTTCCAGGCAGAGGGAGGGTGTGAGAAGAGAGAGGCTGAGTATGTAGAGGAGTGTTTGGCCCACAGGGACAGGGAGCTTCTCTGGGCCTACTTGGGGACGGCCTGGATGCAGCCTGAGGAGGTTGGGCTTTATCCTGTAGGCCATGGGGAGCCAGGGGCAGTTTGGGGCAGGGAGTGATGGGATGACAGGTGGGCTTTAGCAGCCTCTAAAGGGAATGTGGGAGATAGGGAGGCTGGCCAAGAGGTCATTGCTGGTGGGAGATTATGGCCTGGGCAGGGCTGTGTGTTTATCCGGATCTGCATCTGTGTCTGTTGTGACTGTGTATATGTGGATGTATCTGGATGTGAGTGTGTCTGGATGTGGGTGTCCCTGAGGGTGTTGGCAAGGGGCAGAGGGGCAATGAGAAGCTGACAATGTACTTGTGAGGATGGCTGGGGGCTGAGCACGGGCTTGTCCTCTGTTTTCCATGAGGCTCTGGAGCTTTGTGCTCTCCTGACCCTGCCCTCTCTTGGGGCTTTGGTGGTCAGGTATGTCTAGTGGGATCTCCCCCATGGTCTGTGACTTTAGGAAGAGAGGGGTGATGTGGAGGTCTGGAGGCCAGAAAATTCGACCTTTCTGGCTCCCCCAGGGTCCTGGGACCTGGAGGCTGGGCTCTTGAGCAGCCTGCTGTCCAGTGCCCAGCCTCACTCCATGTCCTGTGGATTATTGCAGAATTCACACTGGAGACAGACCCTACAAGTGCCCACATCCCGGCTGTGAAAAGGCTTTTACCCAGCTCTCCAACCTCCAGGTCAGTGGCTCCTGCCAGCCTGTCTGGGGGAGGGGGAGGGAAGAGAAGGGCATTGGAGGTCATTTTGGGGGGGATAAAGGGGAGGTATTAGCACCTGGGATTGGGGCGTAGGTCCAAGAGGCTTTGGGGGCTGGCAGGTGAGGTAGCTCCTTGGGGCCTTCGTGACGCTCCCTCCTCTTCCCCCAGTCTCACCAGCGACAGCACAATAAAGATAAACCATACAAGTGTCCAAACTGTTACCGGGCATATACAGACTCCGCCTCCCTGCAGATCCACCTCTCCGCCCATGCCATCAAACACGCCAAGGCCTACTGCTGCAGCATGTGTGGGCGTGCCTACACCTCGGTGAGTAGGGGCAGGTCTGAGAGCCATCTGCACTGGGGATTGGGTGAATACCAGGCCAAGGGCATGGCTCTCCTCTTGGGGGTGGGCACCAGGTGAAGAGCTGCCAAGCCTCTAACCTGTGCCCTGGAGCTGGGATGTGGAGCCGTAACTAGGGCAGGGCAGTCGGAGCTTTGTCCAGAGAAGCAAAATCTTAGCAGGTGACACCAGCAGCATCATTCTTTCCCTGCTGGCCACAGCCCAAGTGAGAGCACCTCCTCAGTCTTCCCCTGCCAGAATCCCTTGCTCTAGGTCCCCTAAGGGCTGTTTCAGTGCTCTGTGTCTCCATGGGCAGAGGCCAGTCTTTGAAGGAAGGTGCACTTTCCAGAGATGGCCACAGGGCGGCGTGTTGCATGCAGGATGCTGATTTGCCTGGGGACGTTCACCCAGCCCTGTCCTCTCTCTCCCTCCAGGAGACCTACTTGATGAAGCACATGTCCAAACACACTGTGGTGGAACACCTGGTCACCCACCATTCACCCCAAAGGACGGAGTCTCCCGGCATCCCTGTGCGGATCTCGCTCATCTGAACCCAGGGCCCCGCTCCGCTCTGTGTGCCCCCACCCCCAGCCTGCCCAGGCAGGGGCACAGAAACAAACCAGTCAGACCCCCCCCTCCCTGAGCCCCTGCTCCGGGCCGTGCCGCTCTCCTGAACCACACTGCATCGAGGGGCGTCTGCCCGCCTGCCACCGACTCCCCCAGGAGTCCCAGTTCAGTCAGTCCAGTTGACCGCTCCGAGGCTTGGAAGAGTTCCCCAGCCCAGGAGCCTGGCCAGCGGCAGCGGCCCCGGGGGATTCTGGACAGTTTGGTGACATCCAAAGACGATTTCAGAGCACTTTGAACCTCTCTCTGTTGGGTTGTCTTTAGTTCACACACCCCCCCCCCCCTTCATTGGGTTGGTTTTTTTGTTTGTTTCCTTTTCTTTCTACTTCCTTTTTTTTAAAAAATAACAACAAAAAAATATTTATTGGCCAAGAAGTTGGTGCTGCTAAAATGGAAAAATCAAAAGGAAAATTGGACAGATGGACACGGAGAACCACAGAGTGGGGGCCTCTCCCCTTGTGCTGGGCCATGCCCAGGGGAGCACTGGGCAGGGGAAGAAAGGAAGCAAGGGGATCACAGAGACCTCTCGGAAATGACCCAGGGCACCTCATGGACCCAAGGGAGAACTGTAGCCTCTGAATGGTTTGGACTCCGGAGTTTAGGGCCAGAACTGGGCTGAGGAGGGTCAGGCAGTAAGCTTAGTGGGAAAAGCCTGGAGCTAGGGGAAGAAGGGGCTAGAATCAGCCCCATAATGCAGATCCCCAGACGTCCCTCCTCTCATGTGCCAGGCTAGGCCAGGCCTTCCCCCCATCCCAGAGGCAGATGGGACAGGTAGGGCCCAGTCCCTGGCACCCTTCACGCCCACCCAGAGAGACGGCCAGGTCTTCCACAGGAAGCAGAGGTGGAGAGAAGAGACTAAGAGAGGGGCTTTTGCCTCAGACCTCCAGAATCAGGCTTTCCCTATCCTGTCCTAAGAGTAACTCTCCTGAAAAGGAGGGGCAGGAGGAAGGTCTTGAACTCCCATTAGTGTGGGGCTCTGTGAGGGCTGTCAGTGGAAGTTATCCCACTTGCCTGCCTGCCTGGCCCTCCCCATCTCTCCTTAGTCTGACAATGGTGCTCCCTGGGTTCCCGTCCCCCCGGGCCCTGTAACTACAGTAGAGAGTGCCCCGGTCTACCTCCAGTGCTGGCTAGGATGAGAATATTCCTCTACCTCTCCTGACATTCCTGTCTGCTCTGGGCTAGGGCTTGGGACTAGGACCTGGCTGGGGGGCAGGGAGGACAGACACAGTGGACTCCAGATGTCTGAGAACAAAGCTGGGGATGGTCGATCCCTGGAATGAGGGCATGGGACCCTCCCTGACCTCCTGCCCAGCCTTCTAGAAATGAGCCCAATTGCGTATCCTCCCCTTCTACAGTGGAGGCCCATTGAGTCCACCTTCCCCAAAACTGTGCCCATTCCCCACACCGGGAAAGAGCTGGACCTCCCCAGGCTGGGGAACAGAACCCTAACCTTGGAGAGGATGTTTGTGTGTCTTCCATGCCGGGGTGAGGTCAGGATAGGCATAGGCAGCCAGGCCAGGTCAAACCCCTGAAAACTCACCAACAAGTGGCCCATGGCCATATTGCAAAATGTGGAGTGGACTGTCTCCCTAGGTTCTGGGTCCCCCACAGGCATTGGTGAAATTCAGGCCTGGGGACCCCTCAAGTCCCCAATACCAAGGAGGCTTTGATAGGACAGCTGCAAGGGGCCTCAGACAGTTGGGGATTGGCAGGGAAAAAGGGCTGGGCCTGCCTGGGGGTTTGGAGTGGGGTGGCTCTGGGGCCTCAGACACTCAGTACCTGCCTCAGCTCAAGGCAAGCGAGATAAAAATTTTAAGTCACCTCCTCTTACCCAACCTGATAAAGATGGCACTTATCACCCTGTGCTAAGGCCCAGGCCAGAGAACCCCTTCACCCCATCCCCAAACCTCCATCCCTGCAGGGTCCCTCAGGGGTGGAGGGGCACTGAGGAAAGCAGCCGGTTAGAGGCCTGGCAGCCAGCCCCAGCACCCCCACCCTGATCTGAAAGCCATTCGTGTCTCCCCATGTATATAGGATCCATGTACAGAGCCCGGAGAAGCCCCAACAACCCCCTCACCAGAAAGGAAAAGAAAAAAAAAACCTAGACAAAAACTCATCTATATCTTCTGTATCTTTAAGTTCCGTTCTGAATATTAACTGTGTTATTTTTATACACTTTTTAAGCCTTAACAATGTCATTGTTTGACCAGCTGTTTCATGCCCTTTGGTTCCACGTATTTTTCACTTGGGTTCTTTTCCCTTGTTTCTGACTCTTTGATGTTGTATGATACTCAGTATTGTAGACTTTTTGTCAGCATGTTAATACCCTGTAAATACGCTCTGACACTCCTGTTAACACCCCCTTTTCTTTTGTCTATGGAACCTCCAGGCCACCGAATTTAGATCTAGTTCCCTTACTAAGAAAGAGAAATGGTTCCAGATGTTTGATTATTTTGTCCACTCTTGAGACCTGGCATTGCAGGACCAAGGAGGTGGGACCTCAGAAGGGAAAGTTTGCATTATGTTAAAAAGAAAATTTTTTTAAAAAGCAAAATGTGGGGAAAAAAACTAATGAAAAAAAATTAAAAGCCCTATGCTCTTTGTATTTCTCTGTTGTGAAAAAATAAAACTGTACTACGACTGGGAGACACAGGTGTCCTGGTGTGGTCTGTGGGTGGGTGGCTGGGGGACTGTCCAGACAAGGGAGGTTGGCTAATTTCTAGGCCCAGGGATATTATAGACTTAAGGAAGCAGGCACAGAAATCTAAAACCAAGGGCCAGAGACCCTTCCTAGGCCTGGGTTCCTCATGAGGCAGCAGAATCTAGGGCTGAGCCATCCCCTGAGTGATCTCAGTCAAGTGGAGGGGAGAGGCTGCAGGTCTTGGAGTCAGTGAAACAAGCTTTCATCTGATCTGATGAGCTGTGGGTAAGTCTCTACACCTCTCAGTCTTGGTGTCCTATAAAAGGAGGGTAATAGCAGCACCTAAATCATTGCAAGGCTCAGACTAGTGGGTAACAAAAATGTACTTTTAAAAGCATTGTCAATAGGAGCTGTTGGTCACAGGGCAGGCTACCACCCTTTGCCACATCCCTTGCTCTCTCCTGGACCTTATCTATTCAAGTAAAAGGAGCTTACTTTCTGTCATTTCTGATTTCCCAAAATTGATTGTGTCCCTAATATTGAGAAGTCAGGATCCCTTATAGGAAAGAATGCCCAGAAGAACTCTCCAGGGAGATCTCACACAGAAGCTTGTAGGTTAGTAATCTGGGGCCTGAGGATGAATCACTGCCAGGATGGGGAGTGGACTGGACTCCTGGGATAGAGAGTGAGGAGGGGCAACCCTCATGGCAACAGGAAGGAGGCCCTTACGGGAGGGACTTCACCCAGAGCCCTAAGGAGTTTGGGGTAATTTTTCCTAGTCAGAATGGCAACTCAGACCCAGGAACCTGGAAATGGTGGGGGGTCTCCCTCCCCTCCTTGTCCCCTCCCAGTGCCACTAGCCCAATCCAGACTCTCCAAGGACTCTGATAGCCACTTCACTTCCTGGCTCAATCAAGCTGGAAGACAGGGAGGAAAGAACTCTAAGTTTGGGGAGTAGCCTTGGCCCTGGTGACAGACCCTTGATCTCCCATGATTTGCTTTCATTTTTTGTCTTTGTATTTCCAGCACCCAGTATAGGGTCTGGCATACTATAGGTGCTTAATGCTTGCTGAATGACTGATTACAATGGCCAGAGGAAGAGAAGGGCAAGAAATAAGACATTTTCCTTTTCCCAGAGAGCTCTGTTCTCTGTTCAGAGAATGAATCTCCTCTTCAGACCACCATGCAGAGAAGAAAGGTGGAAGGAGGGGGCTCCTTGGGCAGGGATGACATCGGAAGGAGACCTCCTCCAGCCTCTTTCTCTGGGTTCCACACACATGTCACAGCTCCCAAGATGTGTTCAAATCCCATCTCAGGCTCATCCACTAAACCCCTTGGCCTGTTTCCTCATCTGCAGGGAAACTTTATAGCCCCTTCTAACTCCTGTCTATGAACCTATAAAACCAGGGTTCCCCCCAAAGGTGTCACAGAATGGAGGGAACAAGGAGTTACCAGGGCCCTCAGAGGCCATCAAATCCAATCCATTTCATCACCAGATGATACTGATAGCCATTCAATAGGGAGCCCTCCAGTCACCCTAGCAATTTGCATAATTCCTCCTGGGACTGTAAATTCTGTCTTGATTATCAGACTCAGTTCTGCCCCTCTTTTCAGGGTGATCCTGATTCATCTTTAAGGAGCACAGGGATTTGTGGATCTGATCAATTAATAGTAATTATAATATTAGTTAACATTTATATAGTACTTTAAGGTTTGCAAATCCCTTTACATATATTATTTCATATAGCTCTGAGCCCCCACCCACTGGTAAAACTGCCTTCCTCCTGAGTTGTATGTCAATGAATACTAGTTATATGACCTTGCCTGAATACTGTCTACAATTTTTTTTTACTTGACATAGGAATGATAGGCAAATAAATAGTATATGATGAGAAAACAATATATAATAAAACAACAGCTACTGATTGACTATAAGTAAACTGTTGTCCTAAGGCCAAACATAGAATGGGCTTGGACTCAGGAGTCCTAGGAAATGTACAATTCAGTAAATGGAACTGCCCATTGCCCCTTCCCTTCAGGTGGGCTAAAGAAGGATCACCCAAAGCTTAACTTGCTAAAGAAGGAGGCAGAAATGAGGGAGGAACTGGTGCTAGGATTGAGGGCACAGGAGATTGACTAGAGATTTGGGTGGATTCAGGATCTTAGCTTCAGCGGGAAAGGGTGTTGGGGGGTGGAACTTGGCTCTGGATATCTTGTCGCTAGCAGGAACCTCCAGCCTCTTGTGACTGTAGCTAGTGCATTTCTAAGCAAGGTGAATGGATTCCTTGGCCAGTCCCAGGGTCGAGAAGTCTGCTGTTAACATTGTTAGTACTGAGCTCCAGCATCTCTGATCTCTGTGCTATTGGCTGCTTCTCACCTGGTACTTCCTCTCTCATTCCCCTAACCCCAAAGTCCCCAACTGTCCCACTTCTCCCTGGAGTTAGGGTTCTTCTCAAGCTTACCTGGGCATTTCACTCTCTAAGATCACATTTTCATATATCCCAGCTCCCCTCCCCCCACCTAGTACAGACAATAGGGTTCTAGCACATACCACAGTCCTCATATACCATGGCTTCTCACCTTCACCACAACTACTGCACACTTTGTATGACCTGCCCACAAACTCTAGCTTCTACAGATACTATGGTTCCCCTGTACAGTCCATGGCTTCCCAGACTCTCGATGGCTCCACACACACACACATTTGAGCTCATCTATCCAGGACAGGGTAACCAGGGTGATGAAAAGACTTAACAAGTGTCAAGCCCAGCAAGGGTCCCCTGAAGTAACTGGGCATGTGCTTCAGAAGAGAAGACATAGGGGAGATCTGGCAGCTCTCTGCAAGTATATGAAGGACTGTCCCGTGGAAGAAAAATCAGATGGAAGATTATCAATTTAGAGCTGGGACGGCCCTTAGGTGGCTATCTAGTTCAATCTTTTTTTGTATATCTTCATATGCAAACCGTGGCATAGAGAGGTTAAGTGACTTGCCCAAGGTCACACAGCTAGTGTCTGAAGTTAGATTTTAACTCAGGTCTTCTTGACTCCAGGTTCAGCACTCTATCCACTTGGCCACCTAGCTGTATGTCTTCTCCCTGCCCACTTAGCCCTGTTAGAATGTACCTCCTTGAAGGTAAGCATTGGTGGCCACTGGTTTGTTTTTTTTTTAATATCCTAAACACTTAACACAATGCCTGGTAAGTGCTCATTAAATGCTTGTTGATTTATTGATTGATTGATTGGTTCCCTCCCCATGCCAAGAACAGGGCAATTTCTAATCGGCTTCATTACCAGCATAACTAGAATTGGTATACAGCCGTCTGCTGGTACATTCAGAGCCATCTCCAGTTGTCCTGATCTGTGTCTGGCCATTGGACCCAGATGGTTCTGGAGAAGAAAGTGAGGCTGGTGACTTTGCCTAGCCCTGCCTCACTTAAATCCAATTCCCTTGCAAGTCATGGTATCTCTTTCCTGATGTCACAGCCCTCTTTGAGAACAGCCCGAATTGGTTGGCTTGTGAATGTGACATGAGATGCAGACACAGTGAGTTTGTGAAGACAGGGACAGGGAAGGAGCAGCTGGTTTCAGTCAAAATGCAGCCATGCGTGCCGGTGCCCTGGCAGACACTGATGCCCTATGACCCTGAGCCCAGGGGCCTGGCACTGAGTTTACAGAGATAGGAGGGTCCACAAGCCAGGCCCTACATCAGTTTGGGAACCGTGGGGATCATGGTCCTGTAACTGCATGCAGCTGTGCCAAGGGGACTCATTGAAAGGGAGGCCTAGCCTTGTTTGGGAGTCTCCTTCCCCTGACCCCTTAACCAAATCATCCTGTCATAGAGGGCTCTGTAATAGCAGTTGGCCACAGAAGCTGGTCAGGAGAGGGAAGAAATCCCAGAGGCCCAATAATCACACTTCTGCATCTATGAAGATGGAGACTGACCTCATGAGATGGTGACCAGCCTTCTCCTTCGTAGAGGAGATGGCCTTGGAGCTGCAGGGATGCATCTTTGCTCTCCAGGTTATCGGGAAGAATACATTATTTCATGAACATGAAAGAAAGGGGAGAGGTGCTTCAAAGAAAAAAGATTAACCTGAAGAGGCAGAGGGGAAGCCTAACCCACAGGTGGCAGTAGGAGGCATGGGAGTCTGTGTTCTATGACTTTGGACTCAGTTCAGATCCTTCTTCAGCCCCTTACTACATATGAACAAGTCACTGGGACTCAGTTTAAACATCTGTGAAATGGGGATAATGCTGGTACATCACAGGGTTATGGTGAGGGTCAAATGAGTTAATATATGTAAAGCACCTTACAAACCTCAAGAATCCTGTAGAAATGCTATATTCCAAGTGTAATTATGTGGATCTACCAGTCAGAAGAAGAGAAAGAAAGAAGCAGTGGTGCTAACTCCTTGAGACTGAGAGTTCTCTGCTGACCTGATATGGAAACTGGAGAGGTCTGGGAAGATGGAGATTTGTCAAATCAGCAGCCTACTCCCCCTTGCAGGTTCCACCCGGGGTAATGATAATGCTCCAGCATCTGCATCCAGAAAGCATTGCTAGCAATAAAATCCCAGGCAAGGGGGTTATGTCAGGGGCTCTTAATCTTGTCTTGTTTCAAGGACCCCTCTGGTAGTTAGGGGAAGCCTATGGACCCCTTCTCAGAATAATATCGTGAAATGTATAAAATAAGATTAAAAACAATTACATGGAAATTAAAATGTATTTTTCCATCCTTATCTAAATTCACAGACCCTCTGAAATCCATCCATGGACCTCTCTACTGGCTCTAGGTTAAAAACTCTAGCCCAGGTTAAAAACACCCCACAGCTAGATGGCACCACAGTGAGTACCAGGCATGGAGTGAGGAATGCCCGCATTCAAATCTGGACTCAGACACACTTTTAGATGTGTGACCCTGGGCAAGTCACTTAACTCTGTTTACTTGTTTCCTCATCTGTAAAATGAGCTGGAGAAGGAAATGGCAAATCACTCTTGTATCTTTGCCATGAAAACCCCAAATGGAGTCATGAAGAGTCAGACATGACTGAAAAGTGACTCAACATCAACAACAAAAACACCAAAAGGGGAATAGGTGGTGTATTCATTATTACAAAAAATTAAAAGGAGGGGGCCTCAGAAGAGAAAAGACAGGGGTGGCTAGGAGGTGCAGTGAGTAAGAGCGCCGGCCTCGGAGTTGGGATGACCCGAGATCGAATCTGGCCTCAGAAAACGAGCACCCACACATAAATAATAACTGGCCATGTAACCTTGAGCAAGTTACTTAACCCCAATTGCTTTAAAAAAAAAAAAGAAGAAGAAGAAGAAGAGAAAAGACAGATTTGGTTGAAAAGGTGGTATCTGACAACTTCTGTTCCTTTCAAGAGGCAGGGGTGGGAACTGCCACTGGTTTGGAATATTGTGTAAAATGTCAGAGTTTTTAAAAAATTATATATTGGTTTTGCTCATTCTGCCTCCCTTCCTCTTTTTCTTAAAAAAGTGTCTTTGTTATAAAGACTGGATCTCTGGGAAGGGGGAATCTAAGTGATATAACCACAAATGATTTCAATAAAAATCTATTTGCTGGGGTTTTTAAACGGTGTCTTAGAAGAGGAATTCTATTCTTGGGCCCCAGCCTGGAGTGTGGATGTGATGGGTTGGGGATGGGGAAGACTGGTAAAGATATCTTTGCCTGGGATCTTATGGTTCTGATCCGTAGGGCAATAGCCTAAAAAAGAGGGGGCAGGGGCGGCTAGGTGGTGTAGTGAGTAGAGCGCCGGGCCCTGGAGTCAGAAGGACCTGAGTTCAGATCCGGCCTCAGACACTTAACGCACACACAAACAAAAACCTAGCTGTGTGACCTTGGGCAAGTTACTTAATCCCAATTGCCCTCCAAAAAGCACCAAAAAAAAGAGGGGGGAGTGTGAGAAAACTTCAAAATGTTTATCAAGGACTTGGACTAAGGTCTATATTCTGTGCTTATGAAATCTGCCAAAGCCGCCAGGCTAGAAGATTGGCAGTTGATGCAGTCGACGGCGTTGATGCGTCAGACCGTGAGGCCATATCTAAGATGGTCTTGAGAGAACACATTGTTTCAGTGTTGCTGACCAAAGGCAGGGGGGCCTTAAAGGAGATGGGAAAATCTGGGAAGCCAACAGCCACTTTATTTATTTATTTTAAATAATAGCACATTTGTTTTCCATTAACAAGCATTTTATTTTGTCATCCTTGCACTTCCCGACCCATCCCCCCCTCCACTGAAAAAAGAAAAACAAAACTCTTGTGACAAATATGCACAGTTGAAAACAAAACCAATTCCCAGATTGACCGTGTCCAGATATGTTTGTATCCTGAGTCCATCCATCACCGTTCTGCCAGGAGGTGGGGGCCATTTACTGAGTGACTGGAATCATGGTTGATTATTGGGCCGATCAGAGATATTAAGTCTTTCAAAGTTGCTTTTTCTTACAACATAAGCATTTTACAAGGTAAAAACAAAGTCAGCCTTCTTTCTCCATCCTCCTCTTACAGACTTCTCATCCTGGAAGGTTCTTCTGCCCATGAGGCAGCTTCCTCTGATTGGTGAATTCCTCCTAGAAACTTTATTTTGTGAAATGACTTGGTCAGTCATGAAAACTACTCCTTCCCTCCTACCCCAGCTCCACTCCTGACTTCCCAAGCTTCTTTCTCTATTATGCCTTATCTTGGTCACCTCCTCTCCCTCTTCTCCCCTCTCCCTGCCTCAGTTTCCTTTTATGTGTTGTCTGCCTCCCAGTAGAGTGTAAGCTTCTTGAGGGAAGGGGCTATCTTTCTTGCTACTTGTATTTGCATTCTCAGCATTTAGCATAGTTCTTGGTACACAGTAAGCACTTAATAAATGCATGTTGACTTGACTCAACTTGACAGGGTTGTTCTTCTATAAATTCTTCTCTCAGTTCTCACTTTACTCTGCATCATTTTATACAAGTCTTCCCAGGCTTGTCTAATGCATCTTCTTCATAATTTCTTACAGCACAATAGTATTCTATCCCATTCATGTGCTGTAATTCATCTGGCCATTCTCTGATAGATGAACACCTCTTCCTGCCACCACAAAAAGAGCTGCCATAAATATTTTTATACACCTTGATCCTTTTTCTCTTTATTTCACTTCTTTGGGGGTTTGGGTCTAGTAGAGATCAAAAGATATGCATAGTTTGGTAGCTTTGGGAGTTGAGTGAACTGCTTTAAAAAGATTATCCGAGGTGGTCACGGAGTCAGTCAATTTTGTCCATTTTGTTTTACACCAGAAATTTGTAGGATGAAGGAACAGGGAGACTTTAGGAAAAGACTATGATGCTGATGTCGAACCAAAAGGCAGAAAAGACATCCAAATAGAAACAACAACAACAAAGAAAAGGTCTGAGAACCAGGTCTGGTTATTTGAACCGTGGCTTGAAATAGAGGAAGGACATATTCCAGGCCAGGGATGGAATGTATCTAATAATGGTCTATAAAAATATGTTTAAGTAGAGTCTCACCAATCTAAGCAAATGTACTTTAAATTAAAAAGGGAGGGGGAGGGAGAATCTTGACATACACGTACACACACACACATAATATGTGTCAGATACATAGCATATATATGCCAGATATATATTATATATATAATCATATATACATATGCATTGTAGCTAGTCTATGGTGAATCTATCTCTACCTATCCATCCATCTACCTGTCTCTCTCTCTCTCTCTCTCTCTCTCTCTCTCTCTCTCTCTCTCTCTCTCTCAGTATGGTGATATAATAATATAGATATATGATGGTTATCTATAATTCTATCTGTATCTATTTCTATCTCTATCTTTATCTCCATTTCTATCTCCACCCTAGGATGTAGCTACAATGAAGGAAGAGGATTAAAGGCAGAGATATTTAGAAGTTCATAGGAGAAAAAATTCTAGAGGGGACCCTGTGTTGTGAACCAGGATATAGTGGGTCTAGGGAGAAGTGAGCTAATACTTCCCCCAAACAAAACAAAACAAATAACCAACTGGGTCTATTGCAAGCAAGAAACTCCTGGTATAGTATGGGGGCAGTTTAGGTTGACTTTGTCCCAGGTTTATTGATATAGGTCCTAATGGTAGAATTTTTGGGCAAGAAGGATATAAAAGCTATTTTTAGGACTTTGCTCCCCAGATCCCAGACCCCAAGGGACCTATTTGCCAACTAATTTTCATCTCCTTACTTGTATCTTTTAAGAAAGACTTGTTTGAAGCAACCAATTGCTCTGAATATGAAACTACACAACCCAGCAATAAAACCCCTTCCCTCAAATATCTATATGTAGGTATACAAAATATGAGTGTGTCACCTGTAGCACTCCCCCCTTTGCATGGTTTCCCTGGAGTAACTAATCCTAGTTCAAAATAATCTATGGGTTCATATCCTCTCAAGTTGATAGATCATGAGCCCCCACCAGTGTATTCACCTTTTCTACTGAGTCAAAGGACATAATCAGTTCAAAGCAAAGACATTTAAAAAAAAAACCCTAATAAGAAGCTTTGAAACAGAAGTCCTGTCTACCAAATGTGGGACACACACTTTCTCACAAATATACACAACATCAGAGAGAAGAGTGATCGTGATGTGGAAAATGTGTGAGTGAGGGCAATTTGTGCCTCCAACACTGAAGGATCTCTGACATCTTCTAGCGATGTCATTACACTGCTTTCATTTGTTCTTTTAGTTTGGTTCCATTGGACTCACTGGGGCCATTCTTCAATGGATGTGGAATTCATGCTGGGTCTATCCATTGTTAAGTACACTATTTTGCCAAACACTGAGGTATTTGTCTCAACAAAGCCATACCACCTTCAGTTAGTTAAGGTATAATTGCTAAAATCTCTCCCTGATAAGGACAGAGGCACAGTTCTTTGTTAAAACTACCCCAACTACCTAACAAAAACTAGGTGGGGTGTCCCCACTCTTTCATTTTCAACTCTTTTGTCTAAATCAAAGATGAAAGCCTTCTTAAGGTAGCTAGGTGGCACAGTGGATAAAGTACTGGGCCTAGAGTTGGGAAAACCGGAGTTCAAATCTGGCCTTAGATACTATCTAGCTGTGTGACCTTGGGCAAGTCACTTAACCTCTGTCTGCCTCAGTTCCCTCACCTGTAAAATGGAGATGATAATAATAGCAACTACTTCCTAGGGTTCTTGTGAGGATAAAATGAAATAATAACTTTAAAGCACAGCACAGTGCCTGTTACATAGTAAGCACCATACAAATGTTAGCCATCATTATTACAATAACTACTTTAGTGTTCAGACAACTCAGATATATTTCTTTGTATGCAACAAAAGTTAGGCTAAGAAGGTAAGGTTAATGTTCTCCAACCATCTAAATTCCTGTCATTATTACTTATCTGTCAATAGCAAAAGTCTCAGTGGTTCTGGGCTATATTTTGGCCACCACAAACCTCAAGTCCCCTACATGGGGAACAAGCAAGATGAACTAGACATTTTTTCATTTTTAGTTCTCAGGAAATATGTTTTATTATCTTACTATGGATAAAGGAAGAATTTATGACAAAACAAAAGACAGCATTACAGGAAGTAAAATGGATAATTTTGATTACATTAAATTAAAAAGGGGTTGCACAAACAAATCCAATGCAGCCAAGATTAGAAAAAAAGCAAGGAACTGGGGGAAATTTTTACAGCAAGTTTCTCTGATAAAGGCCTCATTTCTCAAATATATAGGGAACTGAGTCAAATCTACGAGACTATGAATCATTCCCTAATTGGTAAATGGTCGAAAGAGATGAACGAGCAGTTTTCAGAAAACATCAAAGCTATCTATAGTCACATAAAAATGCTTTAAATCACTATTGATTAAAGACATGCAAATTAAAATAACTCTGAGCTACCACCTCACATGTATCAGATTGGTTAATATGACAGAAAAGAAACATGACAAATGCTGGCAGGGATGTGGGAAAATTAGGACACTGATGTACTATTGGTGGAGTTGGGGACTGATTTTGGAGAGCAATTTGGAGCTATGCCCAAAGAGTTATAAAACTGCACATGTTCTTTGACCCAGCAATACCATTACTAGGTCTATATCCCAAAGAGATTTTTTTTTTAAAAGGAGAAGGACCTATATGTACAAATATATATATATACATATATATATCAGCTCTTTTTGTGGTGGCAAAGAATTGGGAATTGAGGGGATGCACATCAAATGAGGAATGACTGAACAAGTTGTGGTACATGATTGTGATAGAATATGATTGTGCTATAAGAAATGATGAGCAGTAAAAATGGGAAAAGGACCCACATGTACAAAAATATTTATAGCAGTTATTTTTTTGATGGCAAAGAATTGGAAATGGAGGGAATGCCCATCAATTGGGGAATGACCGAACAAATTGGGGTGTATGAATGTAATGGAATACTACTGTGCTTTCAGAAATGATGAGCAGGTAGATTATAGACAACCCTGGAAAGACTTACATGAACTGATGCTGAGTGAAATGAGCAGAACCAGGAGAACATTGTACACAGTAACAGCAACAGTGTGCAATGACTAACTTTAATAGACTTTGCTCTTCTCAGCAATGCAAGGATCTAAGACAGTTCCAAAAGACTCATGATGAAAGAAAGAACTATGGAGTCTGAGTGCTGATCAAAGCATACTGTTTGTTCTTTGTTTGTTTGTTTGTTTCTTCTTTCTCATGGTTCCCCACATTGGTTCAGATTCTTCTTTACAACATTACTCTTGTGAAAATATGTTTAATATGAATGTATATGTAGAGCCTACACACCACTTTGGGGAGGGGAAGGGGAAGAAAATTTAAAACTCAAATTTTTATCAAAGTGAATGTTGAAAACTAAAAAGAAATAACTAATTTTTTAAAAAGAAAAAGAAAAAAGAAATGATGAGCAGGATAGTTTCAGAAATTCTTACATAAACTGATGCAAACTAAAGTGAGCAGAACCAGGAGAATGTTGTACGCTGTCACAGCAATATTTTAAGGATGATCAACTGTAAATGACTTAGCTATTCTTCGCAATACACTGATAAAAGACAATTCTGAAGTACTTATGATGAAAAATGCTAACCACCTCCAGAGAAAGAACTAATAGAGTCTGAATGCAGATCAAAGCATACTTTTTAAAAAAACTTTCTTTCTTTTTCTTTTTTTTTTGTTTGTGCGTTCTTTTGCTACATGACTAATATGGAAATATGTTTCACATGACTACACACATATAATCTATATCAAATTGCTTGTCTTCTCAAGAGGTGGAGAGGAGGGAAAGAGGGAAGGCATTTGTAACTAAAAATTTTTAAAAACAAATGTTAAAAATTGTTTTTACATGTATAACTGGAAAAATAAAATATAAACATTTAAAATTAAAATGTATTCTTTGATTTATTTCATTAAATATTTTCCAATTACACTAAAATAGTATCAGCACTGATTTTTTTTAAATTTTGAGTTCCAAATCCTTTTCCTTCCTCTCCCTGCCCATCCTCTACCCCTTGAGAAGGCAAGCAATACTATTGATTATACATGTGAAATAATGCAAAACCTATTTCCATATTAGCTATGTTTCAACAGAAAATACATGCAAAAAAAGAAAAATTAAACAAAAAGATATACATCAATCTGCACTCAGATAAACTAGAAATTTTAATGAAAGGGAGCAAATTTGACATCATAGTTATCATCAAGACTTGGAGAGATGAACTCCATGACTCTGGAAGAGTATTCCTAAATCAAAAGGAATAGAATAAGTAAAAGGTGGAAGGGAGCATTGAATATTAAGAAGATATATGCCTGGAACAAATCCAAACCCAGAGTGGGAAAGCATGGTGGAGAGCATTTGGGTGAATGTCACTAGAAATAGAAATGACATTGTCATCAGAATATAGACCAGCTGGACAGAAAGAGGAAAATAAGGGGTTTGGAGAAGAAATAGTAAGTCCAAAATAGAGGCATGCTTTAGAAGTGATGGGGGATTTCAATTATCCAGGCATCTGTTGGAGTTCTTTCTCTTCCTAGCAAAAAATAATAATTTTCTGGGCTTTGCTTAATGACTACTTTCTCTTTCAAAAGATCCTATTATTATCCCCATTTGACAGATGAGGCGAACTGAGGCACTGAAATGGTATAGTGGTGAGAGTGCTGGATTTGGAATTAGGGAGACACAAATTAGAATCCAGTCCCAGACAATGAACTAGCTGTGTGACCCTGGACAAATCACATAAAATGCTGCTCTTAGCATGTCACAATTTCCTCAACTATAAAATAGAAATAATGATAGCACTTCCCTCTCAGGGGTATTGTGAAGATCAAATGAGATGATACTTGTAAAGCACCAGAAATATCTAAATACCTAGTTATTTTTTAACAGGGAATTAATTATTTTTCTATGTATATCTTTAGTGCTTAATATGGAATAAGTGCTTTATTGTTGTTGCTGTTGTTGTTGTTGTTGTTGATGATGATGATGATGATGATGATGGACCAACTTTTACCAGGAGGAATTAATTGCTGAGGTAGACGTGATAAGACCCATAGAGAGAAGGAACCACCCCACTTCCAAAATTTGTGATAGAGGAAAGGGAAACCAGACACAGTCCCACTTAAGTGTAGATTTCTGTGTGCCACATTCCAAAATGTCCAGGTTAATGATCTCATGATCTGAAATTCTGCAAGGAAAGTCAACTCTTTTTTTATTAGTTAATTTTTTTTTTTATTTTTCAACATTCACTTCCAAAAGTTTTAAATTCCCCTGCCCCCAAAATAGTATGTGTAAGGGTAATGGGATTTGAAGATCTCCCGTGCCCCTTGTATTGGCAAGCAAACTGGTACTTAGCACCTTGTTTCAAGTTCATGATTGTGTCAGGTATTAAGATCCAGAACTTGTGAATCCCACAGTGGCATGAACTTGCTAACATAATAGGAAAGGGCAGAATAGGGAGGAACTAATACCATATAGAAGGAAAAGCCCAAGCTGAGAGAGGCTAGAACTGCTGGGAGTGAGCAGCATGGAGGCCAAGCTGCTATAGCTAGAATACAAGGAAAAGCCCGAACTGCCCAAACTGCTGAGAACTTCTGAGAGCCAGCCAGAACTGCCAGGAACTACTATGTGTACCAACTTCATGGTTACTATATAATGACTTTGACTTTCTGGTTTGGGGGCTCGGTTTTCTGGTATTTGAATAAATGCTTTGGTTCTGTCTTCCATGTGGAGAGCCTGTTACACTTTGTGATTTATAACTATAATTGATTATTGTAAATCAATAAGATTTACAACTATTCATAAATAGCATGGACATTGTGAATATCACATTGATGTTACAGCATGCAATCTGATAAAGACTCTACATATATATTCCCACTGAACACATTTTCACATTAATCATGTTGCACAGAAGAATTATTACGAGTGGGAGAAATCATGAGAAACAAAACAAAACAAAACAAAACCAAAGATAGTCTGCTTCATTCTGCATTCAGACTCCACGAGTCTTTCTCTGGATGTGGATAGCATTTTCCATCATGAGTCCTTTGGAATTGTTTTAGGTCCTTTCATTGCTAAGAAGGGCCAAGTCTATCGAAGTCAATCATTGCACACTGTGGCTATTACTGTGTACAATGTTCTCCTGGTTCTGCTCACTGCACTCAGCATCAGTTCACATAAGTCTAGGAAAGTCAACTCTTAATGTAATTCTTAAGATATAAATATATGTTTTGAGGAGAGAAAAAAAGTGGAGTCAGAAGAATAAAGGATACACTATGATCATATAAGAGAAAGGTTAATGGGAATGAAAGAACCAAGCAAGGGATCCTGAGGAGGATTTGGCATGGTGAGATGCAGAGGATTGATTATATATATATATGACAGTGAAATTAACTAATTGACTTGCAAATAACTTCTAAGCAATTTTAGTTAATTGTATTGTTGTTTAATGTTAATCTTTTAGTAAAACATTTTTTTAAAAGATGAGATGGAAGGTGGAGATGGAAGCAAGGGCAGATAAGTGGTATGGCTCTGTAGTCAGGCAGTCAACTAGCATTTATTAAACACCTACTACATACCAGGCACTGGTGAAACAAAGAAAGGCAGCTCCTCCTCCCCACTCTGTCGTATATGCCAGTTTCTGTTCTCAAGCTCATGATCTAATAAAGCAAACATGCAAATAACTATGTAAAAACATGCTAAATTCATGATAAATTGGGAGTCATCTCAGAAGGCACTAAGATTAACAAGGACTGGGAAAAGCTTCTTGCAGAAGGTAGGACTTTAGTTAAGACTGTTAAGAAGCCAGGGGGTGGAGGAGGGAGAGCATTCCAGGCATGGGGAACAACCAGTGAATGGGAATCTAGAGATGCAACATTATTGGAAGGAAGAATCCAATTGGTCAAGAGCAAATCAATGGATCAGAGAGTATGTGGTGGGAGAGAAAAGAGTAAATGACAGAAGTTAGATCAGAATTAGCTGAGGCTGGTGAGAAAAGCTAAAGATAAAAGTCAGGTGTGGGGGGAGGTTCTTTAGCTCTATTGAGTGGTTCAAAGAAAGGTTGGGCTAGCTTCTCAAGGTGGATGGAATGATGGCAATAGACAATAGAGAGAAGACAGAGATCTTCAACTCATCTTCTGTTTTCCCTATCAAAGAGAATGATCTCTAGATTGGAAAGGACCAAACTAAGCTGTATACCAAGTGTGACAGGAGCAGTGTCCTTCCCCCTGCCCCCATGCAAGTTGGGTTAGTTTTTCCATAAAAGGCATTGAACCCATCTGCAAGAATGGATTGGCTCAGAGGATTAAGGCTCAAGCTGCTGATATCATTTCCTGGTTTTCTGACCACAAAACAGCCACGAGAAACTCCAGGTCTGTTTAGATGGTGGGTGGACAATAGTGGACAATCCAGGCAGGGGAGCATTGCGCAGTTGAATTATCCTCCCTCAGTGCAGATTGCCTGGAATGTTCTCTCCTTCCTCCCCTCTGACTACTCCTGGGCTTCCTGCCCTTAAAAGTCCCACCTAAAATCTCATCTTAGACAAGAGCCCTTTCCCAATCCCCCTGAATTCTAGAGCCTTTCCTCTCTTAATTACTTCCTATTTATCCTATATATAGCTTGTTTGTTTGTTTCCTTGTTGCTTTTTCTATCAGATTGTGACCTCCTTGAGGGCAGGAGCTATTTCTAGAACTTAGTACAGTTCCTGGCACACAGTAAGCACTTCATTAACTGTTTATTGACTGACTGTATCCAGAATAAAGAAGTTTATTGTCTTCACTCTATGCTGCTCTATTCAGCCCATTTCTGGATAATTATGTTCAGTTCTAGGCACCATGTTTTAGGAAGAACATTGAGAAGTTGGAGAGCATCTAGAAGGGGGTGGGAACCAGGATGGTGAAGGACCCTAAGGACATGTCATATGAGGATAGGCTGAAGGAATTGAGAGTGTTTAACCTAGAGAAGACTCGAGGTGTCTATCCACTGTCTCGATGTTTTAATGTATCTCATGGAAAGGGCATTAGACTTGTTCCACTCATATATGGAAGCCATAGAGGAACAAATTTAAGTTTGATATGCAGACAACTTCCTAACAGTTGGGCCTGTCTCTGAAGGATAGCCTCCGAAGGTAGCCAGTTCTTTCTTGCCCCTGGTCCATGAGCTGGAGCCCCCATCCCCATATCTATTTGTACAGGACTCTCTCCTATCCCACTCTTGACAACTCTGCCTTGACCCTCACACAGTGCAGAGCATCCATCTCCACCAATAACAGGAGGGTCCCATACTGATGGGTTTTGAGACTGGGGTTACAAAGCAAAGGCTGGACATCTAAAGAACATTCATCTTAGGTATGGATCAGAGCAGATGGCCACTGACTGCCTTTCAGCTCTGAGATTCAGTGATTTTACAAAGGAGCAAATGGATCCAAGGAGAGTTGTTGGCTAGGACAACTCCTGTCTCTGGTCACTCCACTGGTTTCCTCTTCCTATCGCCTGTCCATGGGGCTATGGGTTCTCTTCTTAGATGCTCTTAGGATATAGGTATCCCTCCTGCTAGTGTATGTGCAGGCTGAGTTGTGTGTGGGACCAGTGGGATGTGGGTGCTGTGATGTTGGAGACAGCCATGATCGATGTGGGGAGCTGTAGTTTGTGGGGAAGGTGCAGTGTGCTGGGAAGACCTGTGACTTTTATGGAAGCCTTGGTGTGGGGGAAATGGCAGAAGGGGCCCTCCCAAGACCCTAGATCACCCAGTACTCCTCCTCCTGTTGTACAGAGCATAGAAATGTTCTGTACAACATTCTTGCCTCCACTCTAGTAGCAGGAAACTACCTACCTCCCAATGTAGCCCATTGCATTTTCAGACCTCTGTAGATCTTAGGAAGTTTTCGGTTAAATCAAGATTAAATCTACTTCTCTATAACTTCCCCCCATTGTTCCTAGTTCTGCTCTCTGGGGCTGGGCAGAAGAAGTCTAATCCTTCTACAGGACACCCCTTCTAACGGGTTTGAAAACAACCAAGTGCCTCGGAACTCCTCTCCTGATTAAACACTCTCAGGTTCTTTCATTTATTTTCATGTGCCTGACTTTAAGTCACTCTCACATCCTAGACATCTTTTGGACCATGTCCTTCTCAAAATGTGACCTCCCCCACCCCCAGTCCAGTAACCCTGACAAGCTTTTACTAGGGCAGAGGCCAGAGGGACTAGGATCTCCCTCCTTCTAGACACCGGGTCTCCATTTAATATTTATTATTAGGAGCAATATGTGGACATTGCAGAGAAATAAATATAAGTTTGATGCACGGAAAATTTCCTAATAATTAGAACTGTGTAAAAGTGAAATGGACAGTCTTAGAAGTCAACTAGTTCCTCCTCATTCCTGGTTCTCTAGCTGTAATGCCAGTCCCCAAGCCCATTGGTTATGGGGACTCTTCCCTCTCTCCTGCTCAGATAGCCTAAAGAGAGCATTGGGATTTTGGGCTGCCATATCAAACTGTTCACTCTCATTGAATTGTCATTCAATACCCCCCCCCCCATGGCCTCTCCAGGTCTTTGTCATATAAGCTGAAGTCTAGATATACCCCAACATCTCATGCTTTATTTTGTACCCAAATGAAGGACTTTACACACTCATAGAGATTACATTTCATCTCAAGAGATTCAGTTCATATTTCTAGTCTAAAAGTTCTTAACCGTTTTTTTGTGTCACGGACCTCTGACAGCCTGGGAAGCCTATGGGCACTCCTTCTCAGAATAATGTTTTTAAATGCATAAACTAAAACACAGGATTGGAAAGAAAACCAACTATATTGAAATACAGTCATAAAAATATTTCTTTAATAATAAAAATAACATAAGAACGGAAAGAAAACCAAACTATGTTGAAATACAGTCATCAAAATATTTCTTTAAAAATTAAAAAAATAAATAGGATCGGAAAGAAAACCAACTATGTTGAAATAGAGTCATCAAATATTTCTTTAAAAATTAAAAAAAATACCTAAGATTGGAAAGAAAACCAACTATGTTGAGAGTCACCAAAATATTTCTTTAAAAAAATTTTTTATGGTCCCCAGGCTAAGAATTCTTATTCTAGACTGCTAAGATCTTTATAGATCCAAGTGTGTGGCCAGAATGTTAATTTTCCTTCCTAGTTTTAAAGCATTTGCAAATTCTATAAGCAGTCATCTATGGCTTTATCCAAGTCATCAATAGAAATGCTGACAAGCTTAGAGATCACCTCCCAGGTTGACATCAATCCATTAATCGCTATGCTTTGGGTCTAGTCATTCAACCAATTCCAAATCTACTGAACTGGCTAGTTCACAGATTTCTCTTTTCCAAGACTTTGCCAGTGCCTAGTTGAAATCCAAGTCTGTAACATTCTCCTGATTTACCAGCAGTTCAATAACACTGCCAAAAAAGGAAATGTGGTTATTCTGGCAGGGTCTTATTCTATCAACCACAACAAAACCAAATAAACACACACTTATAACTATTTATATATACAATGCATTTAGTATAGCACATCAGTCCCTCCCTCGGTGTTTCCTCAGATTTTCTATCCTTTCATCTCTGTATTTATAAAAGTATTTTTCTTTGATATTGTATAGTCATGGTCAGTATACAGCTAAGTCCCAATTAGTGCAAGAAATTTCCCCCTGACTGGTCACATTATTCAAATTTGAGCTATAGATTTCCATTGGGTTGGAACCAATTACCCTACTTTACATAACTGTAACTTTGAATAGGGCACATTTGAATACATGTGGCCACTTCAGGGGAATAATTATTCGAAATAACTGGGACCTCACTGTCCATCATTATCTTCCATTTTTTTTCTTTGTTTCACCTCTTTCTGAATTCCTTCATATTCATCATATTGACCATCATAATATAGTATAGTGTATTCAACCTTTCACCTACTGTTAGATATTTAGGTTAGTTCTAACTTTTTGAAATCACAAATAAGGTTGCTATGTAAATAGAATAATAAACCTAATAATAGCTAACATTTATATGATGCTTTAAGATTTACAAGGTGCTTTACAAATATTATGCCATTTGATCCTCACCACAACCCTGGGAGGTAGGAACTATTATTACCCCATTTTACAGATAAGGAAACTGAGACAGACAGAGTTTAAGTGACTTGCCCAATGTCACACAACTAGAAAGTGTCTGAGGCTGGATTTGAACTCAGGTCTTCCTGATTCTAAATCTATTCACTGTGCTACTTATATTTCTTTTCATTAAGATAATATTCTTAGGTTCTACTTCTAATAATGAGACTACTGAGTCTAAAATGGATGTTTGTTTTTATGACTCTTGTTGCATCCCCTTCAAATAGATTCTACTGATTTGTAATTCTAGGAACAATGTTTGTGTAGCCATTTCTCCATTGCCATCAGCACTAATTTTTGTCATTTTTAGTTCTTCCAATTTGATGGGCAAGAAAGTTGTACTTGAGAGTCGGTTTAATTAGCTATTCTGTGCTTATGAATGAACTCAGAGAGAGGTAGTGTGGCTAAGTGGATAGAGAGCTGTCCTTGGTGCCAGTAAGACCTGGTTCTAAGCCAACTTCTGTGTGAGTCTGTGTGGTTAATGGGAAACAAGCACAAGATGTGGTAATTGGACAATTTTCCTAGCCTCCCAAGGCATTTCTCTAAGGCCATGAGATTCAGAGAAAGTTCCAATGTGCATTGGTAGAAGAATTGTACTCATCTGGCCTTTCCCTATATTAATGACATCATAGGTCCAGGACTATGCTTATTAGTAAAAATAAAATTTGTGCAAGTGATTATGTGTATTATATATGCTGTGTATATCATATCACATTAAACTATATATTATTTTACATTATCTAGCTTCTTTTGTAAATCACTTGTACCTCTTGACTACTTGTCCAATATAGATTGGGTACTGTCCATGAATATTTGTATCTTTTGGTTATATTTGCTACAATATTTTGCCCTAATCTCTTAATCTAATTTTTACCACTATCATGTTGTTTTTGTTGTGCAGCAAATTTCATCTTTGGGCAGTAAAATCTACTTACAATATCTCCAGTAAATTCTTTAATTTTTCTTTATCTCCCCCAAAGTTCTCATCATGGCATGGAGACAATTCTGGGTTCTTAAAGCCCTCTTGTTTTTCAGTAATGACCTGACTCTTCATGACCCCTTTTGGGGGTTTTCTTGGCAAAGATACTGTACTATATTTTACAGATGAGGAAACTGGGGCAAACAGGGCTAACTGACTTGCCCAGGGTCACACAGCTAGTAAGTATCTGGGGCCACATTTGAACTCAGGTCCTCCTGACTCCAGGCACAGCACTCTCTCCACCAAGTCACCCAGCTGCCCTCAAAGGCTATGTCAATGAAATACAAACTAGTAGGTGTGACCAAACTAGAAAGATGAGTTTAGACTCAAGAAGAGAACATGTGCCCATCCTCTGAGGACCAGCCTAGTTCAGAGAAGCTCACCATCAGGTTGGCCACAGGGGCCATTCAGCCACCAGAAATTTTTCCAAAGCACAGGAACCACTATGTCACTCGCCTGCTCAATAAACTCTAGTTGCTCCCTATTCAGTAACACTGGCCTCCTTTCTATCTCTCAGCTCCTGGCATTCTCTCTGTCCCCCATGCCTGGAATGCTCTCATGCTCTCCCTCCTCAGTTCTGCCTACTGACTTCCTTTAAGTCCCAACTCAAATCTCACTTTTTATAGGGAGACTTCCCCAACCCCTCTTAATTCTAGCACCTTCCCTCTTGCCTCTTCCCTCTTTATCCCCTATATAGCTTGTTTGTGCATATTTGTTTGCTTGTTATATCTATCTTTGATTAGAGTGTAAGCTCCTTGAGGACAGGGACTCTTTTGCCTCTTTTTGTATCCCTAGGACCTGGCACATAGTAGATGCTTAATATATGTTTATCATCTGATTGCTTAGGAGACGTGGCCGCCATGACAACTATCTAAGTCATGGAAAATGGTCCCACTTTCATGACATTACAGATTGAATTGCTGGTTTAATAGCTAGATGCCTACTCATCCTCTACAATGGAGATAGATACATTATTCCCTTTTTGTTTAACTTTTAAGAGTCATTTTTTTAAATGTTTAACTCTGGGATCCAGCTGGAATTGATTTGCTATGGACACATACACTCTCTCTTTTGGCTCTGGGTCTGCTTACATTACTTTAGATGCTTTCTTTCTCATGAAGAAACCACCAGGGGTTCAGAACTGTGCCAATCAGATTATCTCTATCATCAGAGCTTTGTAATCATTGTCCCCCAAATGCTGAATCATTCTGTGAAGATCGGACTCAGAGCACACTCATTTTCATTTGCTGAACAAAGGTTAGGAGTGTCTGCTTTACTTCTCAGTTAGTCCCATGGAGGTTCACCTGAGGGGACGATCCAAACCTCCTAAGGATCTGTACACAAAGACCTGAAGTCTTTGGGTACAGGGACCCACAGTTAACATCCCAGCTCATTCACAGTATCCATTGACTCACATCCCACACCCATGTTTTCATGTTGCTTGGTCACTGATAGTCTTTCTTTTTTCCACACAATCCCCATCCTTCAAGCCCACAAACTGCTTTCTTTCTACCATTGTCTTCAATCATAGGGACTCCACCAATTTCCAGCATTGGAATGACATCTCAATGTTCTCTTATACCTGGGTGGGAGGCTAAACAAGGGGTCTTTGGGTCCTCTTTGCCCCAAGAAATAACTGTTTGCTTTTCAAGTTGGGCATACTCAGCATCTGACAGTGTTGTGGTATATGAAGAATCTATTTTTTTTTATCATAATGTTATCTGGTTTTCCCATCCATGGTTGATCATTTTCAGTCATTTTTCAGTCGTGTCTGACTCTTCATGACCCCATTTATGATTTTCTTGACAAAGATACTGGAGTAATTTTCCATTTCCTTCTCTAGCTCATTTTACAGATGAGGAAACTGAGGTGAACAGGATTAAGTGACTTGTCCAGGGTCACACAGCTAGTAAGTGTCTAAGGATGGATTTGAACTCATGAAAATGAGTCTTCCCAACTCCTGGGCTTACTCTCTATTCATATAAAAAATATTTTGCCCAGTTTTTATTGCTAATTGGGCCTATCACTTAATCTTTTGCATGTTTTGAATTTTATTTTTGGGATACTTAATCTGGTTCACTGTCTTATTTTTTTCTATTTTTTGCTCAGGGCTGGATCATTTTAATGAGGACTATTGAGGAGGGAAAGGGGAAGGCAAGGCAACTGGGGTTAAGTGAGCCCAAGGTATTATATTTAGTATGTGTGTCAAATGTCTGAGGTCGAATTTGAACTCAGCTCCTCCTGATTCGAGGGTGGTGCTCTATTCACTGTGCCACCTAGTTGCCCCTAATGAGGACTATTTTATAACATGTTTTAAAGTCTTGGAGAAGAATTCCTCCTACCTTAATTTACTTTCCCCCTTCTTGCTCCCTTTCCCCCAATTAATCCTTGATATTTATGACTTGTTTATTTTTCCACATAAGTTTTGTTGTGATTTTATCAACCTCTAAGAAAAAACCTATAAATATTTTTTAAATTAGCATTGCATTAGATCTACAGATTTATTCAGGAGGCATTACTTATAATTATATAATTACTTGAATCCAACTATCCAGGAACACTGAATTTCTCCCAAATTATTTTGTTTTCTTGGTTTCTGTCGATTTGGTTTTATGGTTTTCTTTCTCAGGTGGACTGTGAATGTTGTCATGGTATTCACACCCTGTGGCTGCTTGAGAAGGGGAAGCAGTCCCTCCCTCCCTCCCCCAGCCCCAAGGCCAACTTTATAGACCCAATCTGGGCAAAGGGGGACAGAGTAGACAGCAAGAATATGCTGAAACACAAAATGTAGCCTCCCTCCCAGGCCATTCTGGCCTGTTTCCTCTGAAACCAAAGCAGAATATGTCCAGGATAGGTATGCTGATGCCACTGTTCCTCATTCAAGTTCAGGGATCAAAGCAGACTGATTATTTTTGTGACTTTGGGCAAGTCCCCTCACTTTGCTGTTGTTTAGTAATTTTTTAGTCATTCACAACTCTTTGTGGCTCCATATTGGCAAAGGTACTAGAGTGGTTTGCCATTTCCTTCTCCAGCTCATTTTACAGATGAGGAAACTGAAGCAAGCAGGTGATGTGATTTGCTGAAGCCAGATTTGAATTCACCAAGATGAGTCTTTCTGACTCCAGGGCCAGCATTCCATTCACTATGCCACCTAGCTGCCCAAAAGGGGCCTATAGGCTTTACCAGACTACCAGAAGTGTTCATGACACAGAAAAGGTTAAGAACTCCCTGTTCTACATGGTGTCTTCCAAGAATACACATATATACACACATATCAAAATCATGCAAATTCCTTAAATAATGTAACAGACATAACTTTGCTTAATGATCATCTGATTGGTAGGTATGTATGCTCATCAAAAGTGTCTGTCACTGTCATGAGGGTTGTCCAGCAGAGAGTCCAAAACAAAGAGATTTTTTTTTGTAGATGCTGACTTCCTCTGGATGCTCCTTATAGTGGGGGATATTGTGTTGACTGCAATATGCCTCAGAACACTGCAGAATCTTCTAAGAAAGAGTCATAATCACTGAAAAGAGTTTGGCCTAACAATCTACACAAGAAAAGCCAAGTGGATGAAAAATGTCTATTGTTCAGGCTTTGATATGCAGTGGTAATCCACAGAGCTGGTCCATTAGTAGGTATCCCTTGCAAATTCACTGTGGATAGACTATAAATTTTAAACAAGAAAAGGGAGAGTGAGTTGGCTGGGTTTCTTTTGGGAAATTGTGTAGTGCTTGCAATCGTTTTGAGCTTCTTCCTCAAATAGAGTCTCCCCCTGCCCCTTTTTGTGCCAAAGTGTTGTATGACTGAAAATCATGTCACAGTCTTAGAATAATTAAAATCGTGGGCCCCCCAAAAGAATAGCATTAGAAAAGAACCTTAGCATCTAAACTGGGCTCTCACTACTGAATAACAATTTGTTTATTCTTCCTCAATTGGACTTCAATCCCATTCTCCCTAACATCAGTTCCAAATGCTTTTCTCCTCTTGTCAAGCTTCCTATCCCACTTCTCCCTCTCAGAAGAGGATTTTGCCTTCTATTTCAGAGAAAAGAGGCCATCTATTGCTAGCTTCCTTTTTTCTCCTAATTCTGCCCTTCATCTCTCATCCTCTCTTCCTTATCTCCTATCTCAGATGATGTGGTGCCTAACTTCTCCAAGACCATCTGTGCCCTGATCCCATCCCTCCCTGTCTCCTCTGGGAATTTCCCACTTCTACCATCATGGATCTGTTTCTTCTCTGCTCTCTAAAAAAACCTACCCATGTTTATATTATACCAAAAATTGTGTTTCCTAAATTTTGAACATTTTTCTTGAGAAAAGACATTTAAAAATCAGAAAGAGATCAAAGAATTTAAAAACTCACAATTTACTCTCGTGCTCTCTCTCCCTATCTCTCCCTCCTCTCCCCCTTCCCCTGTCCCCTCCTCCCTCTCTCTCTCTCTCTCTCTCTCTCTCTCTCTCTCTCTCTCTCTCCCCCTTCCTCCATCTCTCTCCCTCTCTCCCCCCTTCCTCCCTCCTTCTCTCCCTCTCTCCCCCTCTCCTCACCCCCTTTTCCTTCCCCTTCCCCTTCCCCTCCCTCTCCCTCTCCATTTCTCTCTCTCTCTCTCTCTCTCTCTCTCTCTCTCTCTCTCTCTCTCTCTCGCCGCCTGTCAAAGAACCCTGTGAAGTTCTCGGGCGCTTCTGTCAATCACTGCCAGCACCTCCCTTCATTCATTCATGCATTCATTCATTCATTCATTCATTCATTCATTCATTCTCAGGGTTCCAAGCCTCCAGAGCTAGGAAGGACAGCAGAGGCCATCCAGCCCATCCTGTAGCCAAACAAGCATCCTCGTATCCCCCACCGAAGGCGCTCAAGCATTATCTTAGAGAGTCCCAGTTAGGAGAGCACTGGCTGCCCATCCCACATGCTCACTCCTTTACCAAACATTGATTAAGCCCCTACTGCTTAAAGCATCTTGATTGGGCGGGGCACAGGGGACTGGCGAAAGAGAGTAAAGATCTAAAAACAAACAAAGAAACAACTCCTGCCCTCCTCCCCGGATGTAGTAGTGAGGAATGGAACTCTAACCTAGGCCACTTTCATGTGTAATTGACATGAGCGCACCTTGATCCTGAACCGGCAGGAGGCCCTTGCTACCGTCATTGAGGGGAGTAGCCCTCCTGGAGAAGGGGCCCTGACACCCTCTGCCAACACCATCACCACTGCCACCACCAACCACAGAGGAGCTGCCACCCTTCCAGCAGACAAAATGGAAGTAAAGGATCTGATTATAACCTGTGAAAATAAGATGCAGACAGAACTTGACCCTATCTACCCCCAGCTGGTGAAACGGTGCAGCCTTCTATCCTCCCTGGATCTCCCAGGTGAAATGCCCCTTGATCTACTCAAGCAGGAAAAGGCCCAGATCTCCCCAAGGAGCTCCAGCCGGCACTTCCCAACTCAGAAAGATATAGATTATGCCCAGATAATACAAAACTCTGAGAAGAAGTTGGACTCTCACTTGCAGTTGGGAGCATCTTTCTGGAACCAGGCTCCCCAAAGGCCCCCTGGGCCAGCCCAGCTTCACAGTATGCAATGCTTACAGCCCTTGGAGGCAGGACTCAGTACAGAAATTGAAGAGAGTTCTGGCTGCTCCAGTGGTCAGCTCCTGCCTGACTTGGAGCCCACACAGATCCAGGGGCCAGAGGCCTATATCACTCCCAGTCAGATGACTGGACAGCCCCCAAACCAAAGATCATCAGCCTCCTACCCTCCTAAGCGCTCAGCCAGGCCCCATCCCAAGGCCAAGAGAAGACTCAACTATAACCCTTGATCAATCTGGCCCCTGGCCCCTGGCCCCTGAGAGGTCTGGTCCAATGCTGGCTACCTTTGCCTTATTGTGTGACCCTGACTTAGTCATTCCTTTCCTTAGCCTCAGTGTTCTTCTCTCTAAAACGAGAGGCTCCTACTAAATGATCCTTGAGGTCTCTGATTGTTCACAATGTGTAATCCTTTGTATTCCTACCTTTTAAAATTGGAAAATAAAGGGATGTCCCCATGGAAAAAAAATTCACAATTTAAAAGACCAAGATAAACTTCCTATCTGGAAAACAAGACGCTATTCTTTATTTTAAAAGCTGTCACTAGATTAGTCAAAAATGTTAAGTAAAATCTGTAAGCTTTTGAAAGAAAAATAGAAACAATTTAGGATTTGAGATTTTAAAATATAATTATTGAGAAAATAAGAGAGCTCAAGACATATTTAAGGTTATAAATTAGAAGGCCTTTAAAACTGACAATAGCTGAGTATAGTGGTGCAATGCCTGAAGTCCCTGCAATTGGGGAGGTTGAGGCTGGTGGGTCACTTGAGTTGGGGAGTTCTGAGTTGAAAGTGGTCTAAAGGCAATATGGTACCTGCATCAAGCTTGGCATCCTCAGGATTGGTGGGGCCACCAGGATCATTAAGGTAGGGGAAACCAGCCCAGATTGGAAACAAAATGGGTCAAAACTTCCAAGCAGATCAGCACTAGGGTTGAGTCCACGAGTGGCCACTTCATGGACAAGATAAGGAGAGCCAGTCTCAAAACAACAACAAAACAACAACAACAAAAATATTTCAGTGGTTTTCCCCAGGTTTCTGTGGTAGCAGATTTTGGGTCCCAACTCCTCTCAATTGAGGCCACGTTCTCCCAGTAATGAGCCCAGTCATGCCATTGCCTATTAAGCACTAGGGGGTGTTCTGGGAGGTCTTCAGAGTTCTCCAGTCGACTCAGAGCTGCTGACTGTCATGGATCCCTTTGTGGGTAATGGTGATATTGTGAGTCTGGAGTTCAAGTCTCATGACTTAAGGATTCCATCCCATGAGTTTCTTCCCTTCATCACTTTACCTGTAGTTTTTCTTATGTCATACTTTAAACAATTGCAATTAGAATGGTAGAAATCATCATAGTAGATGACTATCAATGCACCCAATACACACATTTCTTGGCTGCAACCCAGCAATCCTCTCAAATAGCAGACAGGGTAAAGGAAAGGATGTTCAATTTCTCATAACCCCCAGTTAGGAGTAAGGTTTTCACTTAGGGCATTTTTACATTCACAGATTTGCCATGGTATACCAGCTTTCCATTGTTTCGGGGCTAGAACTGTGGGTTATCACCTGGGTTCTTCAAAAGACTGAGTGGGGCAACCAAGCAAGATGGCATTGAGCATGGTTCTGCTCCCAAGTCTGTTATCTGTTTTCTCACTCTTTTCTCTTTCTCTTCTCTCTTTCCTCCCCCCTCTCTCTCTCCTCTCTCTTTTTGTTTTTTTCTCTCCTTTTTCTCCTTCCCTCCCTCTCTTTTCTTCTTTCTTCTTCTTCTTCTTCTTCTTCTTCTTCTTCTTCTTCTTCTTCTTCTTCTTCTTCTTCTTCTTCTTCTTCTTCTTCTTCTTCTTCCTCCTCCTCCTCCTCCTCCTCCTCCTCCTCCTCCTCTCTCTCTCTCTCTCTCTTCCTCCCTCCCTGTCACACTCCCCCCCCCCCCCATTGTATGATTGTCCCACACTATCCCTTTAATTCCATGTTAAGTCTGCAGGCAGTTTATTCCCACAGGGTGTTAGCCAGAGGAGCCCATGGCAGAGCACTAGCTTCCTAACCTCTCTTTTCATATTCAAGCTCAGTCCTTTTAAAAATCTCTCCCTCCAGCTTCTTCAATCCTTCCCATAGAGTCAGGACTATGGCTGCTATTTTTTTTTTTTTGGAGGAATATGAGCATTGAGGCTTGTTCCTCGATTTCCTCCTCGTTGCCCATTGAGCTTTACTTGACTCCATTTATCCTGTTTTTGCTTCCTCTGCCAATGTTTGTGAGTCTCCTGCAATGCTTTGCATTTTTGTCAGTGGTTCCTTTGTTTCTTCTCTTGCTTTCCCCCACACCCCTCCATTAGAATCTGCTTTCAATTTCTTTAATATGTTTATTATTTAATTTATTTTATCTTTTGGCATTTCTTCTCTCTCTTTGTTGCAGATTCAGCTAGCAATTCTGCATTAGTTTTGTCCCTTGGGTTTTTAATATTGCAGAATTTCTTTACTGAGGTGGATTATTTCTTTGACTTGAATGTGATCCATCAATTTAGCTCCACACCACAACCCATCCCCCTCCCCTGCCCCCACCTTGTTGCTTCTACGGAAAAAAAATGCTTCCCGTTTTAATATTTGAAAAAGGCAAATCATAAGACCATAGACTTAGAGCTGGAAGAGACCATCTAGTCTAATTATTTTATTTAACAGATGAAGAAACTGAGTACCAGAGAAGTTAATTGATTTGTTCACAGTCATGCAGCCAGTACGATGATTTGGGTTTCTGATATCTCCCTTTCCCCATGTACAGTGGTGGACAGGGTGTAGCCAGAGGAAGTACTGTCAATTGGAAAAGACACTGGCTTGGGTTCATATCCTGCCTCTGACACTCCTAATGTGGCCTAATGCCTAAATTCCTAGGTCTAGCACTCTAATCATGCCACCTAACTGCCTATGAATTTTCAGAGGATCATAGCTCATAGCTTTAGACCTGGAAGATACCTTAGAGGTCACTGAGTTCAACCTCTTTCTTTTTAGAGCTGAGGAAACAGAGGCCCAAAGAGGTAAAAGAAGTTGACCAGGATCACTACATAAGTATTAAGTAGCAGACTTGGAATTTGAACTTGGGTTTTCTCATTCCAAATCCAATACTGTTTCAGCTACACCATGATGACGTCTCCATCAGTTGCTCTTCCTGATTAGTCAGAGCCATTCAAAATGGTAGTTCCCCCATTCTCTGGAGGATGAGGTTATAAGCAAGGCAAGTGAAGATTCATCTTCTCTGTCCCTGGCAAAGAGAACTCTAACAGATATCTAGAGAGTTGAAGACTCTCCTAGATCTGCTCCATGCTAGGTTCTTAATCTGTCCCTGCAACTCATCATCCAATTTCTCACCAGGTGGCCTGTAATATGATTCTATCACAATCTCTGTAATATGATTCTATCACAATCTCTCTTTTGTTCCTCCTTCCATTTTTTTTTACTGAAGTGGTCTACACAATGTGCCTTATTGTAGTTCATGGATTTTCATATAGGTAGTATAGCTTCTTCTTCTTCTTCTTCTTCTTCTTCTTCTTCTTCTTCTTCTTCTTCTTCTTCTTCTTCTTCTTCTTCTTCTTCTTCTTCTTCTTCTTCTTCTCTTTCTCCTTCTTCTTCTTTTTTCTCTCTCCCTCTCCCCCTAATAATAATATTATTATTTCTAATTGATATCTTTGATTTTTACATTGCCTAAATTTTTGCCAGTATCCCTTTTCCTTCTCTCCCAGAGGGCAATCCCCTATAACATATATATATATATCATCTATATGTATCTATATCTATATATATATATCTATATCTATATATATAGATAGATAGATATATAAAAGATGGAGGCAGCTAGGTGGCACTGTGAATAGAGCACCGACCCTTTTTGACAAGCTGTTAATTCCCTTTTCATAATTTTCTTATGTAGCTCTTATTTATTTTCTCATTTTTCTACTACCCCTCATATTTGATTAAAGATTGTTTTTTGCTACTTTTAAATCTTTCTGTAGCTCTTTTAGGAATTCTTGTTAGGCTTCTATCCAATCTGCATTTTCTTTGAGGCTTTGCTTGTAGAGGTTTTAAAGTCATTGTCTTCTCAGGTTTTTTGTGTCTTGAACTTCCCTGTCACCATAGTAGCTTTTTATGGTCAGATTATTTTCTTGTTGTTTGCTCATTTTTCCAGCCTATTTCTTGATACTGAACTTTATATTAAAATTGAGCTCTGTTCACCTCCAGGGGTAGGGGAAAACATCTGGTTTGATCTTCTGTCTTTATGTCCTGTTGCTGCTTTTACAGCTCAATGAGTGCCTCTAAGTTTTTGCTATTTCCAGCATAGTGTGATCCAGGGAGAAAGCTGGTTACTGCCCTCCTGACCTGTGCTCTTATCTTTATACAAATAGTGTACCAGCTCTGTTGTGACTGTGATTGCTCCTCTGCCCTGGACCTGTGACCCAGAACTTGGTAATAGATGACAGCTGCCAAATAGCACTTGTTCCTGCTCCCAGTGCTAGTACAGGGATCCCCCAGGATCTATTCCTGCCCAGGTCTTCAAGCTCCCTACTGTCTGGGCTTGAGCACTGGGCTACTCCTCATTGCTCTGAGAACTACCATAGCCTGGTGCTGTTGCTACCCACTGGTTCCACTTCTGCAGTTCTGTGTTCTTGGCCTGTTTCCTCTCCAGTGTCCACAGACTTTGTTTCCTGTCTTCTTGCCCTGGGCTGGAATAAAGACTCACTGTGATTTTTTTCCTTGGGTTTCCCACTCAGAATTTGACCTGGTGTGTTTTCTGTAGTTGTTGAAGGTTTTTTTTTTTTTTGGGGGGGGGGAAGTTTGGCAGTTGTGACCTTTCACTTCAAATCTTGATACCATTTCCTCCACTCCTTATTGAGTCTAACAACTCACATTCATAGGTCCTCTAAAGTTTGCCAAACGCTTTCTTCAAAATGACCTTGTGAAGTGGGTGATGCAAATACTATTACAACTCTATTTTATAAAGGGGAAATTGAAGTTCTGGACCTTTAAGAAACTTGGCCATGAACACATAGCTATTATGTGTCTGAGATGAGATTCAAACCCAGGTCTCTTGCTTCTAAGTCCTATGCTCTATTCACTAATTTATGCTATCTACTATTCCTTCAAAATCCAAGGGACTGAGGCAAAAGGGGACAGCTGTTTCAGTAGAGATTCAAGGAAGGGAGAACTGGATAAAGAGGCGAGATAGAAGGCAGAGTGTGCATTTTAATGACTCCCCCAGCCTCCATTCTGATAAATTTGTACCCAGGCAAATAGTCCATTGTAGAAAGCAACACAGACATCCTTTATGTGATGTCCATCCTCTCATAGGCCACCACATACTCTTCTCCCTAGCTCTGGGAGTCCTTCTATGTGTTGGTTGATACCAAAAGAAGGATGCTATATGGGTGAGAGTTGCTCAGGATCAGAATTAAGGGGCACCACAGAGAAGGAGCACAGCTTAAATGAATGCAGAGAAGACCTTCACAGTCCACATCAACTAGGACATCTCCAGAAAAACCAGAAGCTCACTTAACAGATCCCCTTCAGCACCTTTTTTTCAGTAGGATAATAGGATGATAGATTTGGAACTGGAAGGGACCTTGGAAGTTATCTAGCCTAGTCATTTCATTTTGTAGATAAGAGCACTAAAGGATCATAGATCTGGAGTTGGAAAGTGCCTTGTTGGCCATCTAGGCCCTAATCCTCAAAAAAATTAACTTGCTCAAGATCACAGTTACTAAACAGTAGAGCTACTGGAAGAAGTGAAGGGTTGGGAAATCTCCTATCTGTTGCTTAGATGGCACCTTTCCATGTGGAAGAGTGAGGGAGCTTGCCTCCAGGAGTCATGATGAGTGAAGTGCCATGGAGGGGCTATAAAGAGTCTGTAACTGGTTCCAGTTGGCTCACCATATTTCAACAAGGAAGTCCTTTGCCTGGATGGAAAATCATTCCAAAAGGCCTGTTGGCTTCCTCCCCTTCCTTAGTCAGTGTCTCCTCTGCTAGCACTGTGAGACCATCCTATAAGTGACAAGATGTGAGCATCTTCTCACTGAGGTCTAGGGCTCTGTGAAAGAACCTCAATCTTTGGTCTCATTTGTCATTTGCACTTTTAGGTGAAGGAAATTGGAGCCTCTGACCTTGCACAGAAGGTAAGGAAATGCTTCAGCTTCTCAGCATTCAGGAATCTGAGTGCCACAGTCAGGAAGTAGCATCACTGACATGAGGAGCAAGAAATAGTCTTCAGGACCATAGCTCATCAGCAGCTGAAACAAGGACTCATTCAGCTGTGAACTGGGATGGGAGATGGGTGGGGACAACTACATAGGAGATGGGCTAAGTTTAGCCTATTCCCCCACCAAAAGACCAAGGCAGAGTAGGAAAGTATGTTCTCTAGGCATTGGGGAAAAATGCATGTTTGTTCTTACTTTTATCTTTTTAGTATGTTCTATTGACCATTTACCAACAACTAGCTTTTACAAAGGGCAGGGACCAAGTTTTTCCCTTTCTATCTCCAGCACCTAGCACATTTGTTGTTCACTCACTTTAGTTGTGTCTGATTTTTCCCAACCCCATTTGAGGTTTTCATGGAAAAGACTCCATAGCTACCATCCTAGCTCAGGCCTCTGCAATCTCTGACCTGGACTATTGCAAAAACTTTCTCATTGGTCTTCTTGATTTCCTTGATCTTTCTGTTCCAAACCACCCTCCACACAAATGCCATGTCTCTAATGCACCATAGCTCCCTATCGCCTCTTGACAGGCAGGTAGCACAGTGGATAGAGCCTGGACATGACATCAGGAAGACTTGAGTTCAAATGCTACCTCATAGAGATATGCACTAGCTGGGTGACTGTAGGTAAGTCACTTCCTTTCTCAGGCTCAGTTTCCTTATCTGTAGAACAGAGGTAATAGTGTATCATAATAATACCTCTCAGGGATGCTGTGAGGATAAAATGATTCTTTACAAAGCCTTTGGCACAGTGCTCAACAGATGCTTGTTGACTACTTTTAAGGTTTGTATAGTATTTTATCTATAGATAAACTGTATTTCTCTGAATCCTCACAACTCCATGTGGTAATTTCTG
The DNA here is from genome assembly GCA_011680675.1 of Gymnobelideus leadbeateri. Classification (NCBI taxonomy): domain Eukaryota; kingdom Metazoa; phylum Chordata; class Mammalia; order Diprotodontia; family Petauridae; genus Gymnobelideus; species Gymnobelideus leadbeateri. Next base: position 320,271 of record WOXC01008665.1, on the reverse strand, counting down.
TAAAAACATTCTTTCTACCAATGCAGATAGGCGCCTGCTCTGCAATGGAAAAGTCTTAGGTTCCTGGTGCACTGAGAGGTTATGACTTGTCCAAGGTCACAACGTCAGGACTGGGTGGAGGTAAGCCTTGAATCCTGGCCTTCTTGAGTCTGAACCTATCATCAGCAGACAACCTGTTAGAGATTGATTTGATCCCACACCTCCCCTGACTCCAAATGAAAGAGGGACTGTGACCATTTCTCAGGTGCTTATTTTGAGGTGAGTAGAATGATTCTGAAAAGCAGGATTCCCATGAGGAGACTGCTGCACTAGGAAGTGGAGGGGTGAAAGTGTGGGGAAGGAGAGGGTGAAGGACTGGAGAGACAGAACAGTGGGAAAGGGGGCAGAAGCAGAGGAATCTAGCCTGTCTAGCCTGGGCAGCCCTGTGCCAATTACCTACAGCTACGGCTTCCTGTTAAGTGTTTTCCTAAGTCTGGATCAGTGGGCACACAGGGGGGAATGGGGAAGGTGAACTTAAACTTCCCAAGTATAAGTAGTCTTAAGCTGATAGAGACCTTACATGTGATCTAGTCCAACTTTCTCATTCTACACAAGAGGAAACAGAAACTCCTAAAGAGATGACTTGCCCAAAGTCACACACCTAGCAAGGGGGGAGTCTAGACCTTGGTCTCCTGACTTCCAACCCACTCCATGTGCACTTCACTATTGTCCTGGCCAAAGTAGTGCCTTATTTTGGTTTTGTTTTTGCAGCTCACTTTTTCTTTGTCTTTTAAAAAACTGAACTTTCCTTTTACTGTACACATAACTAACTGGGGGGGGGTTAGCTTAGAGGGAGGGGGGTCTCCACAACATTCCATTTATACACAAAACTAAACAAGAAGCACAAAGCCACTATTGTGATTAGAAGTTGGCAGCACCAAGGAAGGTGGAAAACCAGAAGTGTCAGTTTAAAAAACAAAATACTGGCCTCCCCCTGATCTGGGAACCCAGGGAGGCCTTGGTCTGCTACAACTCAAAAGGAATGAGAATATCAAAGGCCATTTGGGAAGGCCAGAGCCATGGGGTGAAGTGGGAGAAGTCAGGAGGCAGGAGCAGTTTGGCAAATGGATGAAGGGACTGCCCTGCCCCTGCTAGGATCCCCTCAGCCCTTTGGGTCTGGCATGAAGTGGGCAGCCTGCTCCCCCACTGGGCCTGGGCAGCCCCAGTAGGGGGGCTGGAGGTGGGAGACTCACTTTCCCTCCAGGTAAATCACAGCATTGCCCCCCAGTTCCTGGGCCAGAGTACAGCAGTCCTCCACTTTCTCATAGCAGTAATTTGTGTTCAATTCCTGTCAAGTTTCTTCTTGATGGCGTTCTTGGAGCTCACACAAATCACTTCGCTCTTGAGGGGAGCACACTTGGGGGCCCAGAAGATGAACACCAGGTCTTTCTTCTGGCTCTCCTTAGTCTCACAGGTAGCATCCTAGAGGGCACAGAGTCCTTGTCTGGCAGCATCTTGACGAAGGTGGTATAAGGGTCATCCAGTCTGCCCCACATCACCCACGAGGATCCCCCTGCCCTCCTCCAGCATGAGGTTCTTATTCTCGCTCAGGCAGAACACCATGGCCTTCTTGTGCTTCTTCACCTCCTCAGGTGTTGAACTTGTGAACCTTCATGTCACTGAACACCCTGATCACCCTATCCAAGCCAGCCACACCAAAGGCCATGGTTCTGGAAGGGAGCCAGCGATCGAGGAAGAGGGAGGGAGGAAACAAGGGCCACCGGAGAGGGAGTCGCTTCTTCTTTGTTGCCTGGAGCCAACTGAACCCAAAGTAGCGTCTTTTGGAGGCAGAGTCAGGGAGAAGAGTTCAAATACAGCTTCGCAGTTCCTTTTCTGTGACCCTTGGTAAGTCACCTTACCTATACCTGTTTCCTCAGCTTTGAAATGGGGATTAATTTAATAGCACCTACCTCCCCCATGCTGTTGTGACATAAATGAAATGCAAAGAGCTTAGCACAGGGCCTGCCTTACCATGCAGATATTTGGTGAATGCTGACTCTACCCAGATTAGCTTTGAAGCCTTGCTCTTGGAGCCTGGAGAATGGGAAAGTGAGGGCAGTCATAGACATTGAGAGTTGCCCAGATATTTGAAAGGTTTTTTGGGGGGACAGGGAGAGAGGGGAACACTTCATCAGGTGCCTAGTGCTTCTACCCCCAGGACAAGATCTAAGTGATTGGAAAGGGGAAGGCTTTGCCCTCTAGTAAGGAGAATCTAGGGCTTTGGAAGATGAAGGGTTGGAAACCTTCTTGACAAATACTAACAAACTTCCCTGACATTTATACAATCCTTCGTAGTATCATAGACACATGAAATTGATCTCCAGACTCACTTCACATATTCTGGTTTCACTCAAGCAGCTGGATGGACAAACATGGAGTCAACCAAGCCCTTCATCTGCAAAATGGGACCTTAAGTCAAGCTAGGGAAGTGCTAGTTATCTTCCATTGATTACCTATTACTATCCTTTCTTTTCTAGGAAAAGTAGTCCTACCTTTTCCATGGAGCCATGGGCTTGTCCTGGGCACAATGTCCTTCCCTCCCTTCCCTGGGCAGACGTTAAGAGAAGTACCTATCCCTTAGGAAACCATTTCAACATCCATCTCTATCAATCGCCCCTTGTTTGCCCTGAGACAACTGTTCAAGTCAGCCTCAGAACAGGATGCCCCTTCTCTTCTCTTACTCTGGGCAGGCTGACTGGCAAGCCTTCATGGGTGCTTTGGTAAGTGGTAATCTGTTATCTTTTCTTCCAGCAGGCATCCCACTGGCTATGGTGAAGCCCCAAGAGCACTCTGCTTCTGGATAGGTCCATGTGTGACTTTTTTCCCTTTCTAATTGTTCCCTAGTGCTTATAAAAGTGGGTTTAAACCTAAATTATCTGGATAATTTTCTTTTGTGCTAATACATTTTTCTAAAATCTTATGGTAACATGGAAGTGGCCCTGGGGTGTCAAAGGCTATACTGCCAGAGCACGAGCACAGGAAAGGCTTTGAGTACAGGCCTGGCCATGGTCTTCATTCCAAGAGGTTGATCAGTAGTAGATTGATCACAATACAAGAGATGGACTTTTTCAGCTCATAAGTAGCAACTTTTTTCAGTCACAGAAAATTACAAAGATTGACATAATCATGGATTCTCAAAGTATTCAAGAAGGCCAAAAACCCTTTTTTAGATTCATTTCCTTATTATCTAAACTTTGTTCATTTGCCAAAACCCAGGGGAGGGGCTGGAAGCCAGTGGCTTGACACCCCCTGGCCTTTCCTCATTCACATTCTGGAGCCCTTAGGGCTGGCCTGAGCTCTAATTGCAAAGGATACCATTTATTTTTATCATCTTCATACTCTTAGGGTGATCTTTTCCCCGATTTGGCAACCTCCGACCAGACTCTTCCACACTCCTGACGTTCTCAAACTCCTCCCATCAGAATTGGCCAGTCTTGTATCCATATCTGCCCTTTGCTAGGGTTCATATAGGCAACTAAATGGTGTTACATGTACACATTTTAGCAGGGACTTCCTGGAGACAATGGCTTCACCCAAATGCATAAATGATGAGAATTTCAGGCAAGGGTGGGGGGTGGGGGGGGGAAGTCCCTGCCTTAGGTAATTACAATAACTGCTCTTATTTCTCAAGCATTTTACTCACCCTGTGTCTATAAGGGTGGGCACAGATAGCAGTGTGCCCAAAGGGTGTCTTCTAGCTAGCAAATGGAGCAAGGACTTCTGCATCCAAGGCCAACCCATCCTTCCCTCCCCATTCTCCCATAACAGAAGCTGGGGGAGAAGTGGTGATGGTTCGCTTTGCCCTAAGAGCTCAGGCTCATACATATGCATATACCCACCAAGTTCCATTTTCACCAAGGAGACCATCTTCCCCTTTCCAATGCCCCACATGGTTTGCACTGCAGTTCTTGCCCTTCAGTGTTATCCAATGTAGAGGCGTAGGGGTGACCACCTCTACTGCCAAGCGCTCTGGGACTGAGGCCACCTAGTCCTCAGGTGGTTACACCACTGCCATTCAAAACTGAAGGCAGGAGCCCATGGGGGAGTAAGGGGACAGCCACGGCAGGTTTTAGAGATTTATTTAATTAAAAAAAAGGTCTCTAAAAAGTCCTTCATTTCCCATTTCTACCCTGCCTAGAGGGTGAGGAATAGCTCACGTGAAGGAGGTACCCACTTTGTTCAGGGAAAAGCTCCCTTCTCCCCCAACCCCTTCCCAGTCTGCATGAGGCTGGGCAGTCAGAGGTGGGGGGAGCTCTTTTCCCTTCCCACCCTACCTTCTTGAGAAGCCCAAACGGATGCTGGGAATTTTTAGAGGCAAAGGGGTGTAGGCAGAGGAGGTGAGGAGATGGCCTTTTTCAGGCCAATCGTGACACAAGAGCTGTGCAATCCCTTAACAGTCCCTGGGTCCCCAAGGCCTTGGCCGCTGCAGGTGGTGTGAATGGAAGAGGCCATGCCCTTCATAATGACCTTTGGCTGGGGGTCTTTCCTTAATGCTGCTTGTAGGAAAGTAGGGCATTCAGGAGCAATTTGTAGCATGTCACGATGGCCTCATGAGTCCAGAAAGAAGAGTCCCCTATCCTCCCCCTTACAGACCCTCCCGGCCTCTGTGCTGAGGCTGCAGCTCCCTCATTCTCCACCTGAGGGTGAGTGGAGTCCAGAACAAAGCACTAAGAGGAACCTGGATAAAGCCAGAAGGAAGGAGCTCAGCCCGTGTGCTAGTCCGGGCTCTCACACACAGTCACACACACAGCGTTAAGGCGTACGGGCCAGCAGGTGTGGCCAAATCAGGCCCAGCTTCTCTCTCTCCACCTGGACGTAGCAGTGCCTGTATCTGGGGGAATTCTTGGCTATTTCAGAATCAGGCTGAAGGGGGAGAAGCTGGTGAAGAAAGAGTTAACCAGCTTAGGAAAGGAGAGGGCATGAGGCAGGCAAGGGCTGCCTTGGCCTCTGTCCAGGCCTGGTGGTCATCCTTGACAGCTATCCCACTTGGGCTGGGAAGCTCTGGCTGCCTGTGCCTCTGAGGGTGAGGATGGGGGCTAGGGTGGGCAGGGAAGAGTGCAGGGCTAGAGCCATGGGACTTCAGAAGAAGCTGATGCTACCAATATTTACAAGCACAATGCCCCAACTTCTGCAGCCACCTGCCTACCTCCGTCCTCTCCTGCAGAAATGCAAGGGCCCTGAGGCGAGCAAGGAGGCTGGAAGAGCCCCTCCTCCTCAGCCATGCCCAGGAGGAGCTCATGGCCCCTTCTCTATGCCCCGTGGGAACGTTTCTTGTGCTCTGCTCAGTTAGGGTGCAAGGAGCTCCCAGGGAGAAGAGAAGGGGTCTTTGCCATGGCCAGGTCCTAGGAGTCCTTGAGCATGCTGATACGCGCATAGATCTTCAGGGCGGGTCCAAGCTTGATGTTCATGGCACTCATCAAATGGTCTTCCTTGAGCAATAATAGGGCCTGCCCATCGATCTCCTGGGCACGAAACTCCTCTGCAATCTCCTGGCAGCCTAGGAAAGTAAGACAGATCTGTTAGGAGCTGGGGAGTGGGGACATGAGTAATAAGAGATCTGGAGGTAGGTCATGACCCTCCCAAAAGGCGGCGGCATAGCAGGAGCACTCACAATAAGGGCAATGGGGCTGTATTTGCTGGGAGATCGGTTATTCTCCCTGGGCAGCAATCTGCCTCAGAATGCCCCTTTCTTCTCCCCTCCTACAGAAGAAAAAGCACCTGAGAGCCAGCACGAGCAGGGCAGTTGCTTCCCAACATCCAACCACGAAATACCCGAGTCCCAGGGAGAAGGGATCTTCTGGGGCTCCTACCTGGCAGAGAACGGATGAACTCATAGACGTCTTCCACATTCCATTTGGTGGGTTCACTGGGCAGGAAGTGGTGCCCAACACCCACCAGGTCCCTCATGTGCATGTCTGGGAGCTCCAAGTCCCGCTGGCCCTGGCGCCGCCGTGAGGTGGAGGAACTGGCTGAGATGGGCGACAGGGGTTCCTCGTAGCTTGAGTTATCCGAGCAGCGACTCGAATCTTCTTGGCTGTGGGTCAGCTGCAGTGCAGCTGTGACTGAGAGAGGCACGGCCCCTGCAGGCTGGGGACAAACACGGACACGGACACACACACACACACACACACACACACACACACACACACACACACACGGCATGAGCTTTAGGGCAGGGCAAGATCCCTCCTGGGGAGCAGCCCCAGTGGCTGGGGAGTAGAGGTTAAGGATGAAGAGCAGGGCCTTGGTGCCCACCACTCTGGGAAGGGGAATGTGGGCAGGGCAAAAGGAAAAGTCAAGATCACAAGGCTCTTTCAGCTTCTTCTAGAATTCCCAACTCTTCTAACCAAGCAGGGGATTCCCTGGACAATCTAGCTCTGCACTGGGGAAAGGAGAGAAATCTAAGTGGTGAAGGGGGTCTCCCTGGAGCAAGGCAGGAGACAAGGAAAGCCACCTAGTGAAAGGCTGGGAGCTCTTGGAAATTTGAGTGATGGCAGGAGCACAGAGTTGGAGGTCATTCAGTTCAAGTCCAGATGAGAGAGGAAGCAGCCTGCCCATGGCCACAGAGGCAGTAACACAAGAGCTGGGCCTCAAATGCAGGCTCTCTGTGGGTTCAGGGCATTCCCACTGTGGCACACTGCCTCCACCATATACCCATCAGGTGTGGCCTTGTTTTGTGCTTGCCTACATTATCTTTAGCTCCCTCAAGGGCAGACATCAGTCTGAGGTTCTGGGTTGCCAAGAAGCCTAGAGCATGGCACCCAGCCCAAAGGGAGTTCGTCTGAGGGATTTGCACACTGGAGAGCAGAGTAAAGGACACAGTGTGGTTCTGCACCAGACAGCGCCTACAGGAATTGGAGAAGCTGTCCAGAGTGTAGCTTTTCATGGAAGAACACGTGGGAAGGGGCTGGGCTGAAACGTCCTCTCACCTGCTTCTTGGCATCCTTGGGCAGTGCTGGCAGGCTTGCCTTGCTGGCCCGTCGGCGGTTATGGGGGGCAGCCCCTGGTTTCTGCAGCTTGCTGCGGTCAGAGTGGAAGAGTCCCACACGCTTGGTACAGCCCACGTTGTACCTGCCCAAGACCAGGGAGAAAGGGGTTAAGGCCTCTGGACAAGTTGAGTAGTCGACATCAACTGCCCATCAGCTCCCAATTGTAGAACACTGAAGGGAGGTGACAGTAAGGCCACCAACAACTCCAGCTGGGTCTTCCCTAGGCAGAGCTGGGGCACCTGGACACAGCTTGAGATAGCCCAATTCTACCCAAGGAGTTGGATAACAGTAGGGACATCATTCAGAGATCCCTACCAGTCACTGGTCATGTTGACCCTTGGCAGCTCTACCCTCAATCCAGAAACCAAGGGAAAGCCCTTGTGTGTGCCCAGGTGTCCCTCTGCCACTGAGGTCACATGGGGCAAGGGAAACATTAGACAGTTACCTACAACTCAGCTGACACGTAATGCCACACAGGGAACAGTTGGGAAGGAGGACTGTGACTTCAAGAAAAACTTTAAACACAAGACTTATGACAGAGATTTAGAGCAGACTTCAGGAAGGAAGGGTACACAAAGACTGAACTACACGTAGAGGCTATTTCCTGTCCTCTGTTTCTGGGATGCTCTTTAATCTGGTCTGGCCCTGAGCCCCAAGATTCTAGTTTTCATGAAGCTAAGTCCTATCCAGTGTGCACTTAATGCAGGTAGGTCACAGCCACCTAAGACAGAAAATGTCTCAGTAGATTGGGATAAGAGAAAAGCCTGGGGCATCAAGAACCTGATAAGATTAAGAGCAGAAAGCAAGGATGTCTCAGGCCAGGGCACAGGGCTGAGGCCACTCACCTCTTGGCACACGCCATAGAGCAGAAGCGTTTGGAACGTTTGAACTTGTAGGCAAAGTCCACCCGGCCACAAAGCTCACACTTGAGTTTGAGGGGAGTCCCCTCCTCTTTGGATTCTGAAAAGTACACATTGGATTCTTAATCCGAGAGGATGCTGGTCACCTTCCCTGCCCAGCAGGTCCCCTACTCCATGCCCTTCAGTGAGCTCTTCCTCCATAGCTGGCAGGACCAGCAGCAGCCCTGCCACATCACTACAGGCTATCCCAAGAACTTGGGCTATTCCACTGTTTGATTTGGGGGGTGGAGGGTTGGCTGGAACTACCCAAGAAGACCTGGTGATTCCACTCCAAGAATTCACTCTCTTGGTTTCTCTCTTTCCAGTACTGTGGGTCCAAGTGTCAAACGGGAGCTGAGAAAGACAGCTCCCGTCTTATTACTGTCAAGAGAAAACCGCCATCCTCCCAACCACCCAGGATCAGAACGTAGGTGTCATGCTTTAGTCCTCACTTGCACCCCAACCCCATCCAATTCTACCTTTGCAATATCTCCTGATCATGCCCTCTTCTCTCCTGACATTGCCAACCCTCTGATGCAGGTCCTCATCACCTCATGCCTGTACTATTGCAACAGCTACTGGGAAGGGGTTCTGCCTGCCTAAGGTCTCTCCCCACTTCCAGTCCAACCTCTACCCACTTACCAAGTGATTTTCCTAAAGAGCAGATACTCCCTATCCCATCCCCCATCCCTTCTCTAGCTAACTACTCCTGGCCTAGAAAGCAGACCACTGGAGCTACCCAAGATGGGAGGGATATACCTCATAATATTCTAATACAGGCTCCCACAGTAGACCCAACAAACTATAAGGTAAAAGCAGGCAGACGGAGGGGACAAATGGCCAGGGATGAAGCTGGAAAAGACCACAGGACCCTGAGATTGAAAGCATATGAGTTTGATATACACGGGCTCCCTGTTCCCCAAATTCACCTATTTGGCATCATGGAAAAACCTGTCAAGGCCTTCTTGAGCCACTGCTGGCCACTAAGGCATCAGGACAGAATGCGGAGCACAAGACCAGAGTCTTCAAAGCCTGGGACACTCACCTTGTAGATAGGGCTCCTCCATTTCTGAATCAGTGGTGGTGGTGTTTTCTTGCTGTGGGAGTTTCTCAGGCAAAAGCCCTTGTGCATACTTCTTCTTAAGGTTCCCCACCAGCAGGGACGAACGTCCCACCTACAGGATGAGGAGACAGGGGCCTGGGAGATTAGGAGAGCCCACAGTTCAAGATCATTTCATGGTTTCTATACTCATCGAGATACTATGTAGGAAGCATCATGGTGTCAAACACCAGCCAAGTCTCCACAGCACTCCCAGCAGCAGGTCTCAGCTGGTGCCAGTGTAAGAACACTGGCTGCTGGCATAACCCTGGCTCTTGAACTCGCAGAACAGAAATCAAGCCAGAGAGGCTGACTTTTTTTTTTTTGGAGGGGAGATGTAGGGCAATTGGGGTTAAGTGACTTGCCCAAGGTCACACGGCTAGTTTTTGTGTGTGTGCGCTAAATGTCTGAGGCCGGATTTGAACTCAGGTCCTCCTGACTCCAAGGCCCGTGCTCTATTCACTGCACCACTTAGCCACCCCAAATTTTTTGTTGAGGCTGACTTTTAATGGGAACAAATGGCTGGCTCAAGATGCTAGGAATAGGCCCACCCTCAGGAGTGTCCAAGCTCCTCTTTTCCTTTCCACTAACAGCACATGAGTGGGACTGAGAAGTGCTAAGAGAAATAAACCATGGCAGTCAGCTGAGGCTGTGAGGGGCTGATCTGATGATCACTCTTTCCCCAGCCCTCTGCTACCCTGCTCCCAAAGGCCAGGGAAGAGAAAGGGAGAAGAAAATGGAAAGCCAGTCACAGATCCACATGACCACCCCAAGGGCTGCTAGGACCTAAAGGGCTCACACTCTTCATTTCAATTATTCCTCTTCCGATATATAGAACATAGCTTGAAAATGTAACCATACAAAAATGGTCAAATCACATTGTTTGGATCCAGGGGAATGAATGGTAGCTTAAACAATGCTCTCTGCTGCTACTCTTAGAAGCTTAGTTGGTTTCCCCAACTGCTATTCCCAGAGTCAGCTGTTCTCTAGTGATCCCAGGCTTAAGAAAGGCCATTTTGGTCCAGTCAGGGTAGGATACTCTGGGGCCCACTCCATTCCTGGTCTATGTATTATCTCTTATCATCCTTCCGAATATCAGCTCCTTTACCTCAAGATTATATGCCGAATGTCTACTGTTAATCATACAGATCCTTTCTAGATCTACAGGATAAAATGGTGAAGAAAAACAGACCGATATCTCAGAAGGCTGGTGGAAATGTCTCTGGTGGCCAGAGCTCCTACATTTGGAAGGGGTGCTAAAACACTCATGGCTTCAGGTCCCTCCACCCTTCAATACGAAGCAGGAGAACTATCTGTTCTGAAGTCCCTCCAAACAGTTCCTCCAGTTTCCCCTGGTTTTTCGTTTTGTTGCTGTTGTTCAAAGAAGCTACTTTTTTGGTCTTCTGTATTTTGGGGTCTGTAGTTGGGACAAAGATATAGATATGGAAAGGACCTTAGAGGTCATCTAATCTAGCCCTCTCATTTTATAGATGAGAACACTGGGGCTTGGGGAGGGCAGATGACTGGCCCAAGGTCAAAAAGGTAATCAGTGAAAGAAATAGGATTTGAATCAATGCCTCGACTCCAATTCAACCCAGCTTCCACCGGCCCAACGTGTTCTGCCCTTCACACAGCTTCCTGTGGCTACAGAGTACTTCTAATGGTCCTCTCAATCCCACTGTTTCCCTAGGGTCTTCTGAAAGCCCCTGCTTTGGAGAAGGGCCTTTCAGGGACCCTGGTGTCCTTCCATACTAGTCTTGACATTAGCTGCTGCCTGACCGAATTACATGGCTGTTCTTTCAATCTCTCACTTACGCAGGATATTAAGAATTTGCTTCTACAAGGTTCCTCTTGCTCTTTAGCTGGTTACCCATGTGCTTTCCCATCTGAGTTCACGTTCTCAGGTGAACAAATTTAAGCATCATGGGAATAATAGTCATACTACTGACTCTCATGTTAGTACCGGAACAGGAGGTGTTCCAATCCAAGCCTCAACTTCTGGAAAGTTCCTTTTCACAGGTCTGACCATGTTGCAATAGTCAGAGATGCCTCTCTGACCACGGTGTGGCTTTCCTAGGGAATGTGCTCATTCATTTATGTTCACTGAGCCATTCTGGATCAGGGTGAATACTTACTTGGTCCTGGAAAGAAATGGGCTTTTAAGACATGGTACAAAAGGAGGAGGAATGGTTAGCATATTCAGGACTTTACATGGAATTGTTAAAAAAAAAATTAATACACATCCAAAATAAACGTTTTTTTGAATAAGGGGAAAAAAAGTAGTCCGTACCGGGAAAGGCTCCGCCCCCTCCTGGATCACAAACCCTTCGATAACATGCGTCAGGATTTGGGGTTTCACAATGGCCTGTGGTGGTTTATTCTCACCATTCTGGGGGGCAGTGCCAGTGATGCTGGAGGCAGAGTTTCCGTTCCCTGAGGTCATGCCGGGGCTGCTGAGGTCGTTCAGTGCATAAACAATGCCCTTACCTGTCTCTGTAGCAGAGGAAATATGAAGACACAAGAAGGAGATGTCAGAACCGGAGGCCTGGACAGAGATGCATACGGGACAAAGTTGGGTCCAAGGGAAACAACACTGACAAAAACGTGCCTGTTTTTTTCTGGGGATGAGAGGACTGGAGACTAAACTATATCCCAAGCAGTCCCAGGTACCCTCATTCATACCTGCCTAAAAAGGGGGAGTGTCAACAATGAAGCTCTCCAATACCACCTGAAAATTACCCCTATGTAGAAGTCCTGTGCTCAGAACACTTTAACTGGGTCATACAAACATGGTAACTGTCTTTTGGGAGTCTGATCTAGGACAGTCAACATTAACTTGTGCAAATAAGTACAAAAACCATTCTGATCAAAAGGGAACGTTTAACCAACCTAGAGACAGTGACCCAAAACCCAAAACATAATCTGGCCAAAGTTCCTGCCCAATTCACTGCTTCCCATAGACTCTTTTTTATAATTTGTTTTGTTTTGTTGCTTTTTGGAGGGCAACTGGGGGTAAGTGACTTGCCCAAGGTCACAGGCTAGGGTGTGTGTGTATGTGTGTGTGTGTGTGTGTGTGTGTATTACGTGTCTGAGGCTGGATCCGAACCCAGGTCCTCCTAACTCCAGGGCCGGTGCTCTGTTCACTGCGCCACCTAGCCACCTGACTCTATTATTAATCTCAATGGCTTTCATCTCTCTGCAAAACTAACTCTATGACCATTAGTTTTCTATGGATTCTCATCCATTCTTCAAGTGAACCAGAGGAGAACAAAATCCTAGAAAGTTGGAAAGAAACTTAAGAATCATTTAATTTAGGGGTTCTTAACCTGGAGTCCCAAGGGGCAGATACCTGGGGATGGATTTCAGGGGGCCTATGAACTTGGTTGGGAAAAAATTACACTTGTATTTTTTCTAACCTTTCATTTCCGCTGTAATTCTATGCATTTTATCTTATGCATTTAAATACATGATTCTGATGAAGGATCCACAGGCTTCTCCTGACTGCCCAAGGGGTCCAGGACACAAAAAGATTTAGGAGCTCTCATCTTGTCCAAAACCTGGTCAGATGAATCTCATTTAACCTAAACCCAACAAGTGACATCATGCCTCTAATTCTTCCCCCAAATCTTACCTTAACTCTTTCTGGTCAATTAATGACAACCAACTCCACCTCCATACCCACCCCACTTTTTTTTTTTTTTTTGCCTTTTGGAGGGCAATTGGGGTTAAGTAACTTGCCCAAGGTTACATGGCTAGTTTTTTTGTGTTAAGTGTCTGAGGTTGGATCTGAACTCAGGTCCTCCTGACTCCAGGCCTGCACTTTACTCACTGTGCCACCTAAGCTGCCCCCACCCCACTTTTAATCAACAAACATTTGGGAACCATCTACTATATACAAAACACAACAGATTAAAAAAACAAAACAAAACAGGACAGTTCTTGTCTCAGGGAGCCTACCAAAATTTTAGATTATCACTGACACAGGCTCATCTAAATACCTCTATTCCTATTTTGGAAACTATCTTAATAAATGCCAAATAACTATAATGGGGGGAAGGCATTCAAATTACTGATTAAAAAAACAAAACTAAATGAAATCAAGTTTTAAAGGCATGTATGACTTTTTACAAAAGCAAAACCAAACCACACCAAACCAAACCAAAATAAAACCAAAACCAAGAACCTACATTTAAGATAGAATAAAGATCTAAGTTATCATCATAGAGCAGAAATTCTTAGTTTCAAATTACTATGTCCTAATACATACAGCATGGTATAGAAAAGTTAAGGCTTACTTTGACTGACTAGCAGTATTCTCAATCCTTTAGTGCAAGCATTTAGCTGTAACATATGCAGCTAGCAACCATCTCTTTCTCTAATATGATCAAGTTCAGGGTTATGGAGGAATAGCCAAGAAGTTTTTGCTGATGAGATTTTTAAAGGTCACATTAATGCATTTATAAAAGTTAGTCTGGATTCATTTAAGAATACAAAAACGGTAATAACCTAGTTTTTAAGAACAGTAATTCCCACTGAAGCATATTTTTCTTCTGGTACAATTTTATAGTAGAGAATTATTTAGAAAAAAAAATACCTCTTTCTCAAAACAATATTTTAAGGTTCTCATGCCGATCCTGTTCTTAAAGCCTATGTATGTATATATCTGCTAAAAATCTTTAAAATCTGCTATGTCATTTAATTATAATAGACCAAGGAAAAATACTGAGAATACAAAATCTGGTTGCAGTTTTTGTAACTACTGTATTTTGGACTGCTGTCCAAATACATCCTGGCAAAAATATCTTCTAAACTAATTCATGAGTGACTTGATGAACTGGAAATGGGTCATCTCACAAGGACTTCAGAAATTTCTGCTTCCATTAATGTGACAAATAGAAAAAACAAAATGGATAAAATTTCTGACACATCTGCAAAAATAAATTAGTGGCAAAAAAACATTGTTTTTGGGGTGTAAGGACCCAGGTTTGAACATAAGCTCCACAATTTATTATATGTGTGATCTTTGGCAAATTACAGCACAGCTCTCTCTCAGACCCTCAATTTTCTTATCAGGGGGGCTAACTAATTTTTAAAGTCTATCTCGAAAGCCTCTAAACTTGCAAAACTAAGCAATAATTTTAAAATATAAAGTGAATTTTCTAAAAATGAAAGTGACATGTATTTCCAAACTGAGTCTTCCTAACGATTTAAATCATTTCACTTTATTACAAACACTGACTGACACACCCCCAACACTCTCATTACCCTTTGCAGAGCTTTACCTAACTCCTTAACCTATAATCCCCTGCCTCCCTTAACACGGTTTCCTCTAAATTTGTTAAAACTCTTCTCTCCCTGTGGTCTCTCATCTCAGATGTAAACCATTAAGTCATTCATTAAGGATATAAAAAAAAACATTAAGCCCTACTCATAATAATGATAGCTAACATTTATATAGCACTTACTGTGTGCTTGACCCTGTATTAAGCACTTTACAATTATCTCATCTGACCCTCACAATAAGCCTGCAAAGTAGGTGATATTATCGCCATTTTACATTGAGAAAACTGAGGCAAACCGAGATTAAGTGACTTGCCCAGGGCCACACAGCTAGTGTCTGAGTGCTGCTTTGAACTCAGGTCTTCCTGACTCTAGGTCTGGTGCTCTATCCTTTGTGGCACCTGGCTATCCCAGTGGAGGGTACGTAGATGGAAGAATAACTCCTAATGCCATGTTCTCTACTTAGCCCAGCACTGGCCCAAAGTCAGGATATGTGTGCTCTAATTCTGGCTATTCCACCTACTAGTTGTGTGGCAGAGCCTAAATCTCCATTTTTGTCTCTCTGGTCCCTCCAAGCTTTGGCATTTGAGGATGCTAGGATTCCATGGCTAGCTCAAGGCTTGGGGTAGTTTTTCCTTAACACTTGGCAAAGGCAGAATTTTAGCTCTTGAGAGTAGAGAAGAGCAAAGGGCCCTATCTGGAGAGGGTAAGTATGTTAGGCAATGTTGATACCTTTAAAACACACTGAAACAATTATACTCTGACTTTTCAGAGTTTAAATATTACAAACCTCAAGGGACTGTGAAAAAATGCCTTACATACATTCTTTTTTGACCCTCACAACCTTGTGAAGAACACAAGTATTACTATCCCCATCTTACAGATAAAGCTGAGAGTTAAGTGGTTAGACATGGTCAAGTAGCTGGTAAGGGCTGAATGTCGGATTTGAATCTAGGTTCTAAAATACTACTATGGAGCAGTACACCACAACATTGCCATGAGAGGGTCCGGGGAATGTTCTGTGGTCCTCTCAAGGTCTGGAGCTGCTGTTCTGCATGGACACCCTGGAGATCAATTCCTTACCCGTTCTAATAAAGGTAACTGGGCCATTTCTGGGATAACCAAATACAACTTTGCCCTCTGACAAGCTCAGCATAATGAGATTACATTAATATCTTTCCCAGGCCTCCCAATCTGCTCCAAGGACAATTTGCTGCTCTCCTATGTTGGTAGGAGAGAAACACTGAAACTTGCACCTGCTCTAATTGGCCCTCACTAGTCTAAAATCAAGAGCCAGGAAGACAGCACCAGATGTGGAGCTAGAGGGCCTGGATTCAAATCCCTGCTGTACCACATAAAACTGTATCACCACAGGCAAGTCACTTAACCACTCTAAGGCGGTGTCCTCAACTACAAAACCAAGAGTGGACTAGATGGCCCCTAAGGCCCCAAGGTACCTCTGATCTGTCTTTGGAGTCAGTGCCTCCTAGAAGTACTGCCTAGGCAGTCCCCCAAGACTCCAGACCCCATAATACAGCATGGGAAAGGACACCAAGCTTCAAGCTCAGGTACGCAGTATCTTTTTTGGGGGTGGTGGGGGTGGAAATGGTCAGGGATGTATCCCACAGCAGAAGGGAGCCAGTGTCCCAAACACCAAATGTCTTTAGGGAGATTACATAATACATGCCCCTGCCCCAAATTCCATCCTCATTCTGCCAAAGCAAGATGGACTCTTCCTGACAACTCCTTTTCCAAGTTTTTATTTCTCCACATTAAAAAAAAAGAAGAAAGAATAGCTCTTGCTAGGGCATAATAAAACAGATACTTGAGGTCCATCATTACCAATGGGCACCCCACCTGGCTTTCACTGGGGCCCTTGATGCTGGCTAATGTTTGCAAAGCACTTTCCAAAGCCAAAATGATTTAGGGACTGTTAGATTTGGTGCCTGCCATCTTTAAGCATCTGTCTATAGCAGAAATACTGTCAGATAGATGCTTGCTGCTCAGCTCCTCCCCCTGCAGGGGGGGGTGTTTCCAACAGAGGGCAATGCAGTGTGGAGCTGGAAGTTAGAAGTGAGCCCCCTAAAACTAGACACCTCCTCACCACACATGTTCACAGCATCATTCAATCCCTTAGAAACCAGTAGGTGTCACTGCCTCCAAGCTCCAAAAATGATCACAAGGTTTATAAGCTATGCAGCCTACAACTAAGTCCCACCAAAGAATGTTCCCACCTCAGAACCCCAGCTGAAGGAGACTTCCATGTAGTTTAGCATGAGGCAGCACTGCCTTGTAGTGCTGAGTGCTGAACATAGAGGCAAGAAGCCAGGGTTTGAATCTTGCCCATGCAATCATTTCATGGAAAGATATTTAACAACTCCAAGCTTTGGGGATGGCAATGTTGGCACTACCTATGTTGTGAGGTTACTGTGAGAAAAGAGCTTTGCAAACTATAAACCATGGGTTATTACTATAGAATTAGAAGTGATTAAGTGTGCTGAGAGATAGCTGACAGCTGGGACACTGATAAGGCCTCCTTCTAAGTCACCTTGCAATGGGTTTCAGTACTAACATTTGCTTGTGGGGGCTTCTAATTGTACCATACTGTACTTCCAGTAAAATTAGCTACTGTGAAGAGTCTTATTCCAGAGAAGCTGGGAAGGGGTCCAGATTTTCCATTCTACTCCCCCCTCAGAGAATAGAAAGCACCACTCAGAGAGATGCAAAATACCAGCTCAAGGAGAACGTCCTCCCCTGACTTGCTCTATTTCTGGTTCTCTTTTGTAGGTCATGGGAACAGTTCAATCTTCTGACTTAAAAGGTTCCTTGAAGCCCTTGTGAGGCTAGAGACAGGGCAAGGCAGATAGTGCTATCAACAAAAGACACAACAAGGAAGCATAATAGGGATCATTTGCCTGGAGCCGAGTGTTCAAATGATAAAACAAGGTCCCCTATATATGGCGCAGAGCTTACTCACAGCCCCTGGCACTGCATCTCAGCTAAGCTAGCTTATTCACACATGGATGGGAAAAGTCACAGGGAAATTCATAAGGAACTCTGCCATAAAGCCTATGCTTAAGTTGGGTGCCCGCAAAGTGAGGCATTTACTGAAACAACACAGAAGTATGGCTGGTAGCAAGTGCTATGCATTCAACAGGAGCAGAAGGTTGTCCTCCAGGGGCTGAAATGGAAAAAGGTATGGGCCAGTAATGCCCAGGCATGCAAAAAAAGGGACTGAGATTATAGTACTGGTTCTGTTGCTAAAAGCCGAATCTTCTCTCTGACCTTCCTCATCTATAAAATGAAGTATTTCAAAAAATCTATAAAATTAGGATCTCTAAAATCTTTCCCAAGACCCACCACTCTAAGATAATTCTATTT
The DNA here is from genome assembly GCA_011680675.1 of Gymnobelideus leadbeateri. Classification (NCBI taxonomy): domain Eukaryota; kingdom Metazoa; phylum Chordata; class Mammalia; order Diprotodontia; family Petauridae; genus Gymnobelideus; species Gymnobelideus leadbeateri. The sequence goes on along the minus strand of WOXC01008665.1, from coordinate 302,584 downwards.
GTTCAGAAGTACCCCCTGGAAACAGGTGCACCCCCAAGCTCTGTCTTGGGCCATATTCCCTTCTTTCTACATCACAGGTTCCTAACCGGGGGCCAATAGATATATTTCGAAGATCTGTGAACTTGGATGGGAAAAAAAATTATACCCTAACTTTCACCAATCTTTATAATTGCTCATTTCCTTCCAATAGGAATTTTTTAAATGCTAAAACATTATTCTGAGAAAAGGTCCACAGGCTTCACTAGTCTACCAAAAGGGCCCAGGACACACAAGAATCTCTGATTTACACTGTCCTGACGATGTCATCAGCTCTCATGAAGGCTTTATAATCATCTCTATATATTCTCAAATGTTGTGCCTCCTGAACTCCACTTCCCCAAAACTAAATGCCTTCTGGGCATCTCAAATTCCACAAAGTCCCAATGGAACTCATTCACTTTCTAACTCACTATCTAAATTTGTTTCTCTTCCAAATATCCCTATTCTTACTGAGGAGACAACCATCCTTCTGGTCACCCAGATTCATAACCTTGGAATCATCCCTCCACTCTTCTTTCTTACTCCCTCACTTGTCATATCCTGTCAGTTGCAACATCTTGTGGATTCTACCTCTGTATGCAGGCTTGCCCACATTTCCCTCTCCCTACTGAGCCAGTCACCACTTAGTTTAAGCCTTTAGAACCTGTCCTCGGGCCTACTTACATGTGATCAGGGGTGAGGGGGGAATTAGGAACCCCATCTCTAGTCCACATAACTGTCAAATTCATTTGGATATTTCCTAAAGAAAAGGTGCAACAATCTACTCCCCTGCTTGAAATGCTTCTATGGCTCCTATTTTGTGCAAGATAAAATACTAACTGTAGTTTTGTTCTGAAAGCTCTTCTCAATCTGGCACCAGCCTCTACAGATTTTTCCTCATGTATTTTCAGCCAGACTGACCTAATTCAGTTCCCCATACATGGCATTCCATTGTCTGCCTCCTTGCCTTTGAACTCACTGTTCCCCAGGCCTTGTAATGCTCTCACCTCCACCTACAGCAATCACTCTCCTCCAAAATTAAACTCCAGGGCCAGCCCCTCTTTCTTGATCCGCCCTAGGTCTCAGTGTATCCTCGCTGCCTTACTCTGTATTTTGTATTTCAATGTCATAATGGTCCTCTAGACAGGGGCAAGAGGGCTGATACTTAATTGTTTGCTGAATGGAGCTCAGTTACTCCTATTTCTGGTCTGGCAAAGCAGAGCAAGTCCACTCTTTCTTCCACATAAGAGCCCTTCAAATGAATCACATTGACCCTAAAGGCCTTTTCCTCTTCAGGTTTGAACCTGGGCTCCAGTTCCAGCAATGCCACTACTTACTACCACTCAGAAAGGCTTAACAATTATCAGGATCCATGGGAATTATATCAGTTTGAGGTTGTCTGTCCAATCATCAGGGAAGATGGAGCCCGAGTGAGAAACCTGTGGGAGAGGGTAAGGCTAAGGTCTGCTACAGATGTGGGGAACAAGGTCTTCATCTATAGCCACGGTGATTGGGGAAGGGCTCAGGAAAAAAAAATGGGCTAGACAAGGACTTTGGGGTCTCAATTTTAGATTTTGGGCATTTTTAGGCAAAGTGATTAAATCTTATTAAAAAAAAAAAGCCAGGGTTATCATCTAGAGGCAGACTGGATGAGGGTAGTCTGAGGCTTCACTTAGAAAACTGTGTCCAGTGATTCCAAAGAGAGGTTTTGCATGGTGAATACTGGTGTGCCACATCAGCCTACCCCCAGTCCTGATCAGCTGAGTGTTATTTGTTCTGGGATTTGAATATGAAAAAACAAGATATTCAGAAGTAGAATTTCCAAATTGCTAATCTCAGTTCTGATAGGATGGAAGTACTGAAGGCCCGGTACTTGGAAAGAATATCTTCCACCATCCAAATGACATAAACTTAAGTCCTATATAAATGTGAGCTATCATTTACCAATCTTATAGTCACTCTGAGTCATCCTGTTTGTACTAAGAGATGCCACCATTACTAAGTCACTCCTAGAACTCACAGCTGGCTGTCAATTGAAACAAGGCTTTCACCCTGAAAGGTGCATAAATGCTTAACATCTTTGAAGCCCTAAATAACTTATTCCAATACTATGTGCTTATTTTGAAACCAAAGAGATATATCCTTTAATCAGAATAAGGGCTGAAGCTTTGTATCCAGTAAATCTTAAAAGCCCTCGAGGTGCTTCTGAGATAAGGGGAGTTGGCTCACCAAGCCAGTCAAACTGGTGAGAATCGAGGCTCCTGGTTTCAGAGGCCCAAAAGCTGGAGACTATGGAGGATATAGCTGAACAGCCACAACTCTGCCTTCACAGGCAGCAAAGTTGCCCCCCCCCTTCCCCCAATTAACATACAGCTGCCTTTCATGCTGCCCCTCAGGGCACAGGGAAAGGGAATGAAGAGCTGCCCATTGGCCTCTTCCTGCTGAAGGGTGGACCAACCAAACTGTAAGCAGTGAAGGTTTTCAGGCTTCTGTATGTACCAGGGATAGAAGAAATCAATGGGGTGAACAGACCCCTTCCATGTGCTGGCCAGAACAAGGAGAGCAATGGAGGGTTTCCAAACAGCTGCAGACTGCTTCCTGCCCGCAGCCTCAGCTCTAAAATTGGGGCTTTTGCCCCTAACTGGAGTTCTCCACATCAAACTCTGTAGCAACAACAGCAGAGGACATTATTGGAGTGATGGGAAGTGGTTCACAAAATACCATGACTTTCCACCTGACACATACCCACTGATAATCACAGGGGAGGGCTTCTGGCTCTTTTCTTAAGATGGGGCTGAGGGTGCTCTGGAGGAATCAAAGGCCTCGACAAGGCCCTCATTTTTACAATACTTCACAATGGTCCATACTTAAGCTAATCTTCACTTTACAGCTGAGGAAAGTGGGGCTCCAAGGTGAGGTAGCTTGCCATTTTGATTCAGATCTGCTGCTTCTAGATCCAATGATCTTTCCACTACAGTGTCTGGCATAGATATAAGCCCTTAATAGATGTTCTTTATTGAGGAGCTGGGCTGAGGCCCCATACAAAGGCAGATTGGTCTTCCAGAGGCTGCCCAATGGAGAGAACTGGGCTGTGTACCAGGGAGCCAGCATCATTGTGGTCCAAGTAAACAGGCCTCTGTCTGGGATCAGAGAACTGCAAGGGGCTACTCACTTTACAGATGAGGGCAATAAGGCCTGAGATGTTAAGGGATTTGAACTCAAGTCCTCCACCTTCAAATCTGGCACTTTTTTCATTGAGCTATGTACCATCTACCATTTCCAAGTCTTCCTATTCTGATTTTACTCCTAGTCTTTTCCTTTCTTTCTTTTTTTTTTTTTTTAAAGCAATTGGGGTTAAGTAACTTGCTCAAGGTTACACGGCTAGTCATTATTTATGCGTGGGTGCTCATTTTCTGAGGCCGGATCTGATCTCGGGTCATCCCAACTCTGAGGCCAGCACTCTTACTCACTGCGCCACCTAGCCGCCCCTTTAGGGCAATTGGGGTTAAGTAACTTGCCCAAGGTTACATGGCTAGGTTTTTGTTTGTGTGGATTAAGTGTAGGAGGCTGGCTCCGAACCCAGGTCCTTCTGACTCCAGGGCCGACGCTCTATTCACTGCGCCACCTAGCCACCCCAGTCTTTTCCTTTCTTTCAGGACTCAGGTTGCAGAGAGCTTTCAAGTCTGTCTGGCAGATTATAATGTAATCACTCCTGCCATGAAGATAAACCAAAGAATGGTTCAACTCAAAATCATTCACTCAGCAAACATTTACTGGCTGCCTAACAGACTTTTAAACCAACTGATAAAAGGGTACCAAGGTAGCCACCAATTTCTTAGTACTCATATTTACACTAACCTTTGGTGCTAGAGCACTGGAGACACATGGGTTTTATATTCATATTGGGCATCTACATTTCTCACACACACTCTACCCCCCCCCCCAAAAAAAAAAGGTGGGAGGGGATGTTTTATTCTGAGAACAAATAAGACTTTTTATAAATGAAGGGGACAGAAGGTGATCATGGCACTGTTCACTGGATCCTGAAATTTCAAACTAGCCAAGTCTTCTCTTTAAGTCCAACTAGCTTGAAACAGTACAGCTTTTTTCAACTGGGTTACTTTATACAACAAACTCTGACAACTCATTGCCTTTTCAAGGTGGTATAACCTTAAAAAAGAGCTTCAAAGGGTTTCCATAAATTTGCTGGCGACAGTACCATCCCAAGAACGCTAGGGATGTTCAGGATAGACATATAATATTTGAAGCCGATTTCATGAAAGGGCAACCATCCTTGCCTAGAACATATTTCTTAAAGCAAGAATACCAGGCAAGATGAATGTGACTTAACCCAGGATAGAGTGGATGCTATTAGCTTAGGATTCAGTGAGTGGTCTCTAGAGTCATGTCTCTGGAAAACACTGGCCTTGATAATAAAGACTTAATGATAACCTCTGTTCCCTAGAAACACTTTCCTCTCCTCCCCCTTCTTTCCCATAATTGTTTTCTCACTAAGCTCTCAACCCACACTGCCTCCCCTCTAGGCTACTGGTGGAACACTAATAATGATAGCAAAGATTTCCTGGTGGATGTGCCCCCAAAGCGGACCAGAAAATGTTTCCCCAAAATTAATCTTTAAAAACTTAAATCCCTTCTAACAGCTTGTAAGAAATGCGTATTAATATTATTTAAACTTAAGATATGCCAAAATTTAGTAAAGGGTGAGTGAAACTTTGAATTGTATTGTAAAACTATGAAATCCATTAAAGTTTTTCTAGAAAAAAAAGTCTGAAAATAGCTCCCAAGAGGCCATGAAATCTACAGCTTACTTTCTTGCCAATATTTTCAATATACCAGAGTCCTTAACTGCTGGACAAGAGCTGACTATGGCCCTCAACATTCATCTCTCCTTAAGGAGCAGCATAATCAGTAAACTAGTACAAGTCTTTTATCTACCTGAATTCATCTAAGAAAATGAAAGTGCTAATTTAGCTCTTAATAGTAGCAGCTTCTATGTTTTCTTATTTTCAAGTGATTCAGTCTAAATTTACAGATCATTTGTGAACTGAAAAAGCTCATCTTTCTTTACTAGTCCATGAATAAACTGAAAGAGAAAGAATGTGGTTTGCTGTATAACCCAGTATTAGATTTTTCATGTTGACCTAGCTAAAAGAATTATCTAAACTCAAAACTGAACAAATATGCTTGATTATGCAGTGAATGCTTTATTGTATCCTAATTCTGTGGTGATCTGTGTATAACTCTTTATTAACTGGAATAATTTACAACCATATTAGATAATCAAGTTTACTGTACAGGGCTGATTTGAAGAAAACCCTAAATGCCTAAGTTTATTATTATAGCTGAGTTTAAAAAAATCCTAAAATGTTTTCTAGTTTTGGGGTCCACTGATAGTTATATCTTCCTAATGAATTATGGTGAAAAAATTCCCTGAATAGCGATGATTAACCTGCTGAATTAGTAATAGTTGACTTCCTCAATGACTCCACAAATACCTGCCTCAATTACTGCTAGCAAAGTATCCAAAGCAGTTTTCTGATGTAACTGTGAATTCAATTTGAAGAAATACCAAAATAGAACATTGCTTTAAAACATGTGATGTGAATTGGCTTAAAGAGTGAGCCTGTAATGCACATGTAACAAGGCTTTATCAAACAAGAATACAATTTTTATAGAAATAAAAATGCTTAAATCTCCCCAACTGGTTCAATAAGTTTAAATTTCAATTAGAAGTCAGGAAAGCAATTTAATAAAAATCAAATCTCCTTCTGTAGGACCCCTTTCTCTAAAGTGCTTAATCCTGAACTTCTGTAAATAAAGTGCTGAAGGGGATTATTATCCACTGGCATAGAGAGAGCACCTGTACATCCCAAAGTTGAGGGGACAAGGGGATGGCAGTTATAGTCTTTCTGCCACTGGGGTGCTAGGTCACTGGGGAAGTGAATAGGCTGGCCCTAGAGTAAAGACTGATGTAGGCCAGTCACGTGGCATTTTCTGACCATCACTGGGAAGCCTGTAGTGTCCCTTTAGCCAAAGATCTCCAACTGGTAGGGAACTATCCTCTCTTGTTTTCCAGTTCAGAATGCAGGCACAAAACAGATGGAATGTAGGTACACAACACCATTTTGAAAGGCTCCCTATTCCTGCTTCCCTACAGCCAACACCACCTCTAAAAGAGAGGTCTTGTGAGGGTAAAGGCCCGGGCAGCATAGGCATTCTGCAATGGCCTAAACACTGAACATTTTAAAAAATATTAACTTGCCTACATTTAGACTCACCCAAGGAAGGGAGGAAAACCCCATGATCATGATCACTGAGCCATGTAGCAGTACAACCAGAATGATAACCATCTACCCTCAAGATTCCCAGATTTTGGGGGCCTGGTGATTGCGAATGCCTACTAGTAGGATGAGTAGAAGGCAGAGAAAAGATGGGTAGATGTGGCCAGTCTGGGTTATGACCCAGTGACTACTGCTTTCACAGGCTTTAGAAAGGTCTAATGTACACCCCTAATGAAAAAGGCACATTTCAGACAAAAGAGAACCACTGCTCCATTCTCTGAAATATAACAGAATAGTCACGTATGCTTGCCTAATGCCAGTGAGAACTACAATTCTTCATAGATCTAGCCTCTTAATTTACCCACTCTCCTTCTGAAAATATCAGAATCATGGGATTCAAAGTAGCTGAGACATGAAATGATTAAAGCAGGAAAAAGGATGTGGCTTGAGAAAGACTAAATTCTGGGGCTAAGCCAGAGTTAGAAACAGACAGAGCCATGGGGGAGGGGGTAAGAAAAGGGAGAGGATTGGAAGAGCTGAATAATTAGAAAGGGAAAATGTGAGTAAACTCAACTTCACTTGAAAAGTTAATGTATTAATAAGAAGTCATGAAAAAATTCAAGTGCTTGAATTTAGGAAACAAAACATGCCTTAAACAAGTAGTTAGTTTCCAATCAATTATGGTAATGAGAGTTATGTTAAAGTCAATAAATTATATCTACGATTTTTCTTAAAAAAAAAAAAAGCTAATGTAGGAAGTGATAGCTTAGAAGAGTCAGCTGTGGGATGAAGAGCTCCCCCCTGAAATATAAAGGAACAAATGTCTGAGGTAACCTGAAGCTAAGGGAATCTGTGGGGACAGATGGAAGAGAGGGATGGAGCTTCTTTGCTAGTTAGCAGCAAGTAGAAGTGGGAGGAGTAAATAGCACGTCCTGAACAAAAGTATGAAGGGAAACCAAGACCGGAAAGGGAAAGAAAGGTCAGTGAGCCAAGAGTCCAGGAAGAGGAGGAGAGAACTGGGGATTCCATTCTGAAGCCTCTCACAGAAATGAACAGTGATAAGAGACAGAGGAGCATCCCAAGAGAAAAAGGACTCTAGATCTGGATCTACTTACCAAGGAAGGCCACCTACCTTCTCAAGATCAAGGTTAGAGAATAAAATTGTGGGCTGTATCCAAGGAATAACTGGAAACAGTTCTTTGGCAGGTACTGCCATTAGAATTAGCTTGGTAGGAAGGTGCCTGGGATAGGTGGCCCCCCAAAGCAGCCAGTGGGTCTTACTGCAGCAACAATAAGGTACAAATTCCTGGAGGTTAGGGACCTATAATGTATTCTCTTTTGTAATTAGTGGGTCCTCAACAACTCTTCACTGGGGCTGGAATTTAGATTAAGAATGAGTTGGCAGTGGAAAACACAAATACTTATCTGCTCATTCCCAGGGGCTAACATTTCTGAATAACACCGAGCAATCTGAATAACATGACTAAGGATGTATCTTCCTAAAAGAGGCAGGTCTTTTTACTTTTTAACTAAGAAAATAAGAGAAGTTCCTTCTCCAGAGCCTGGAGTGAAATCAGTGTTGTGGTGAACCTCACTTGTGACTTTAAACACAGTCCAATATTTGTCTTGTTGTGACGAGCACTCGAAGAGACAGTTAAGGGCAGAAGACACGGGTCCTGGAAAAAGGGATTTTCCTGACTCATTAACCTGCCATTTTTATTTTTAACCAGAAAGCCTGGCAGTTCTTGTATTTAAGCTGACCCAGGAAGAGAAGAGAATCCCAGGGTAATTCTAATTAGACTTTAGATTATCCAGTTGTGACCCAGCACCAAAAGGCTGGAGAAGGCAAAGGCAGTGTGGCCTAGTCCAGGAGCCCCCCACCCCCACCCCCGCCCCCAGCAAAAACAACAACAACAACAAATTGAGATGAAGGCAGGGTGGGACAGGGAAAATCAACGCAGAGGTACTGAGAGGAAAGGTATGGGGAAGGCAAAAAATCCAGGCAATCCTTCCAATGGTGGGTGAAAGTGAACATCCAGCAGCCATACATGGGCTTCGGGAGAAGAGGAGCTGGGCTACGAAAACTGAAAGTGAACGTCAGAAACCTCAGCGGGGACCGAGGGGGGGGTCCCTGGAAAAAATGCTGTAAGCGGAAGAGACCAGGACCCTTGGGGTCCAGTCCCAGGCGCTGCTCCCTCTCCTCACAGGCTTCTGAAGAGACCTAAGGCCAGTATGTTTCCCTTCCCTGATTCCGGTTTACCATCTGGGAGGGGCTGAGCACCCTCCTTAAAAATTAAAAACAGACAAAAGATGCCGGAGCGCGGCCGCAGCAGGGACGCAGCGTCCACCGCCAGCAGCCTCCGGGCCCCCAGAGTAGGGTCCGGTTTCTAAGTGTCCAGCTTGTCCTGGCGGGGGGGAAGGAGGCAGGACGCCCTAGAAACGAAGCCCCGCACAGGGGAAACCCCCCCCCCAAGTTCACGGCCATCCCCGCCCCCGCCCGGCAGCCCCATCCCGGGGAGGGTCAGAGACACCTCGACCCAGGAAAGCAGAGATGGCCGCAGCGGAGCCGGCCAGAGACCCTCGGCTGCCACCCCTGTCTACCAGGGGAGGAAACTGAGGTCGGAGGGACTTGGGGAGCCCTGGCCAGGCCGCAGTAGCTCTCAGGGCCGGGCGGGGCTCCGAGCCTAGGGGAGGCGGTGGAGGCCGGACCGGGACGGCGGGGAGTAGGCCGGGGCGGGCGAGGGCGGTGCCCGCGTGAGCCCGGGTCGCTGGGCTGGGGGGGGGGTGGGGGAGCGCGGAGCCGGCCCTCCCCCAACCTCCCCGGGGGCCGCCCCGCCCGCGCTCCCGCCCCGGGCACTGACCTGTCCGGGGGCCCGGCCGCGCGGGGCCGGGCCGGGCGGGGCCTACGCAGCCCCGGGGCCGGGCGCCGCCTCACGCGGCCGCCGGGAGCCTCCGAGCCGGGGCCCGGGGCCGCCGCGGCGCATCCGACCCTGCGGGCCCGGCGGCGGGAGCGGGGGCAGGTCCGGGCCAGGGGACGCCGGGGACGCGGGTCCGGGCTGAGCGCCGCGCGGGGAGAGGCGGCCAGCGGCGGGCGCACCAGGGCTGCAGCCGCCGCGGAGACAATGCGGTGCGTCCGGGCCCGGCTCCCGCGGCCGCCTCCGCCAGGGGGAGGAGCCGGGAGGGAGGAGGGGCGGGGGCGGAGCTGTGGGGGAGGTGGGGAGGGAGGGGCTCGGAGGAGCGCTAGGCCGCGGGGGAGGTGAGGAGAGGGACTGCGGAGAAGAGCTAGGCAGCGGGGGCGGGGGGCGGAGCTACAGGCGAGGGGTGGAACCGAAGGTTGGAGAGAAGAGAGGGAGAGGAGGAGCTAAGTAAGTGGGTGGCAGGAACGCAGAGGAGCAGGGGCAGAGGGGGGGGAGCCGGAGCGGGGAGGGCGCAGGCGAAGCCGAGGAGATGCAGAGCCGATGTTGCCCCTCACTTCAGAGGGGTAGAGCCCAGGGCTCCTTCTGAAGACTATTAGGTGTCTGACGTGGGAGAAGAGGGATGGGGGAGGAAACGGAGAAAGTCTCGGAATAGCCCGAAGGAGAGCCAATGATGCCTGCAGAGGAAGCATCCCTGGACGAGGCTGGGACAAGTATCTGCGGTGTCACCTTAGCCAAGTCTCGGTCTCTCCGAGCCTAGAAAGGCACCTTCCTTTGTAATTGCCTACTTTGTGGGGTGGCTGTGAAGAAAGCAGGGCCACGTGAACTAGCATTATCTGGAAGAAGCTCCCGAGGCCTGAACGGGAAGAAACCCCGCAGTACGGAGAGGGCTGAGACGTCTCCAGAGGCGCCCTTGCGCCGCAGCCCCGCCACGAGTGCACACTCCTCCCTCCCAGCCATCCCCCACGTCCACAGGCCTGCCCCCGCACTCCTGGGTTCCAGGAGGGACTCTCCCGTAGCTGCCCCTGGCAACAGTTTCCCCAGCTTCCGTCTCAGGTTTCCCCCTTCGGTAGCCGGGAGGTTAGAACACTAGTTGTCTGTGAAGCTCTTAGAGAGCCGAAACGGGAAAGAGCTGGGGAAAGAGCACTGCCCCAGGGGTGGAGAGCTGTCCAGGATTTGGGATCCCTGAGCTGGGGCCGGGGAAGGGGCACTGAGCTCGGTTCCACCCATACCTTTTCTCCCCCTGCAGTTTTCCCAAGCTCTGCTCCAACCACACGTAGCCTTGGCTCTAGGTATAAAGGCCTCGAGCTCTCATTTTCACCACCCGAATGCCATGGTCACAACCCAAATTCACTCAATCAGCCGACACCTACTTGGAGTCGGTCATAAACAAGGTCTATGCCCCAGAGAACACAAACGTGGATAAGGCACCAACAGGGCTTTCCAGGAGCTCTGGGGCTTTAAGGACAAGTCGGAGCCCCCGACTGCTGCTTACTGCACTCAATAGGTGACCAAATTTAAGCCATGACTAAAGCAGCCTCCTAGTATAGAGGAAAAGTGAGGCTCAGAAAAGCCAACGATTTTCCCCAAAGCCGCTCATAAAAAGCCGAAGAGCCAAAATGTGAACCTGGGTCCTTTACTTCCAGTCCCAAGCTCTCCCACACCCCTGAGGGCTCCACCTTCGTGATTTTTCTTTCTAACTAAGCACAATCTCTTTACCCGACATTTTTTTTTTTTTGGTTTGCTTGCTTTTGTTCCTCTTTCTCTCCTTAACTTTCCCTCTCACCCCCTTTCTCTTTCTCAGCTTGCCCCAAGGGAATACCTAGGTCTTCTTTTCCTCATTTCTGAACTCTCTCTTAGGATGTCAAGTTTCCATTCTTTCTCAATTGCTTACTTTCCTTTGGCCACCATGACATAGAGGACAGGGACTGTTTGCACCTTTGCCTCTTTTCTTGTCCCCACCACAATGTTTGGCTATGTAATAAATCAACACTTTGAAGTTACTAAGATTGATTCCTCACCTTCCTCTTAGCACCACCATCTTTTCTTAGTGCTCCTGGTCCAGAGCACCCGATTTAGCTCTTAATACACTGTCACATTTTTCTCAGGATTTCCCAGGACTGCAGATCTGGGTTCAAAAGCTGGAGTGCGCTGCTGCCCCTCTCTGGGCCTCTCCCAGCTCTCAATCCTAGGATAGCACTCTTGGTGCCTAATGTTTGTCTCTCCTCTGCAACTATGAGCTTCCTGAAAAAAACTGATCATGCCCTCAGCTTCTAGTGCCTGCCACATGTTTGCAGAGTATCACACACATGAAATGCTCAGCATTTTTCTTTCTTTTGTATGAATTTGACTTGATTCCAGAAATACAATTCAATGAACAGCTATTAAGAGTCTGCTATGAACCAGGCCCTGTGGAGGAGATAGGGAAAGACTTTTAAGAAAGGACAGCCCTTGCCTTGAAGAAGCTTACAAGCTTATATTCACTCATCTGACAAAATCTCTCAGGAGATAGAGGGGTGTGTATGTGTGTGTGTGTGTGTGTGTGTGTGTGTGTGTGTGTGTGTGTGTGTGTGTGTGTGTGTGTGTGTGTGTGTCTGTGTGTATCTATATACAACGTGTATTTTAACTGACATGTTTTGTTTTTGCATTGCCTAGATTTCTCATATTCTTTTCCATGTCCCTTCTGGAAAGCCACATCCCCTGTAACAAAGAATTCTCACGCTATTTTTAATGGCAAGATGGATGTGTATTGCATGATAATAGCTGGATTCAAAGATGATTGAACAATCATAACTGGAGATCTCTAAAGGCATGCCACAGGGACCTATCCTTTGATTTTTTCCATAACTGCATTCAAATTGTTAATTAAAAAAAGTTAGAAGACATACTTAGATTTTCAGATGACAAAGCTGGAAAGAATAGCTAGTAGTACCTAAAATGACAGAATCAAGGTTTTAAGAATATGAAAAGCTGGAGAGAACCTTCCTCAACTGGAAAACAGGAATGATTAACAGTATCTACCATGCATGGTTTTGTGAGGATCAAATGAGTTAACATGTAAAGCACTTTGAAAACCTTAAAATGCTATTTTAAGTAATAGTTACTTTTAACAATAAGAAAAAAACTATGGAATTTTTTATAGGAATATGTTTTGAGTCCTGATCTGCAGAAGTCCTCCTCTGGTACCTCATTGTGGAATGGACCTCAGAGACTATCTCATCTAACTCCTTTGTTTTACCATGAGGATCTGAACCTAGATCCTCAGGCTCTAGAAGGCTCGTCCAGCAGAGTTCAGGCTCTGGCAGGTTCTACCAAGCTGGAAAGGCTTCAAGTACAGTCTTGGTGACAGACTGTTGGCTGTCTGAGGACCAGCCTAACGAAGTGGGGAGAGGCTCATTGTTGGCTGCTAGGTGATGAATTTGGGGGCCATGGCAACCAGTGAAACAGCTAAAAATGCCAAACAGCTCTTGATCCTACGCAGCCCCCCTTCTGCTTCCACAGTCATGATGGCAGAGTGCTGGAAAAGGCAGCAGAGGATGCTAAGAACACTTAGACTGTCTACAAAGATTAATTGAGCTGTTGGTGCTCAATGGGGAAGCTTTGTCCAATGACCAACCAGTTGACACACTGCTTTGGGAATTGAACCACAGTCATCTTGACATTTTCGTTGTAAATGAAACCAGAAAACATAAAGGAAATGCAGCCAGCTGAAGGGCAGTGCATACATTCTTTCTGAAGAGATGAATAAAAGAGTTTGCACTGAGACTTCCATTCTGCACCCACAGGTGAAGAAGAAATATTATTTCAGGGGATTCTTGGTCACTTCATCTTGCAATGCTTACAAAGACTTTGAGTTAAAAATTACCGTAAAGAAATTTGACTCTATCTGTTTCAAGGAATGAAGAAGTAGAGAAATTCTCTGAAGAACTTAATAAGATGCTCCAAACTAAACCAAATTACATCTCCATATTCAGCAACTTTGAGCCAAAGGATGGCAAGATGTATGTTAGAATAACATGGTTGGGGATCAAGAAATGAAAAGTCTGTATGCCACTCCAAAACATCACATCTGTACCAAAATATTTTCTTTCAAGAAGAGCATTAGAAGGTGCTGGATGTAGTAAGCACAGAACTTTGGAAATGATCATGTAAACAGATGGTTACAAAATAACTGATTACTAAAATGGGAATCATTTCAGAATCCTCTATCAGTAGTCAGGTCATTGCTTAGAATAAAGGCCCAAGAAAAAACAAACTAAAAATAAGGATAACGATGAGAAGACATTTCAAATTTGTCTTTTTAAAATTTATTTTTATTTTTTTTGCTTTTTTTGGAGAAGGGAAGGCAGGGCAATTGGGTGACTTGCCTAAGGTCATACAGCTAGTAAGTGTTAAATGTCTAATGTTGCATTCGAACTCAGGTCCTCCTGACTCTGGGGCTGGTGCTCTATTCACTGTGCCACCTAGCTGCCCCGATCAAATCTGTCTTTTTTAAAACAAGCTTTGAAAAAATGGGAAATGAATCAAGGTAAACTTGAATCTGATTATCATCATTTGTTAATTGTTGTTGTTGTTTAGTCATTTTTCAGCCATGTCTAACTGTAGTTGACCCTATTTGGGAAGATTTCTTGGTAGAGATACTGGAGTAGTTTGCCATGTCCTTCTCCAGCACATTTTACAGATGAGGAAACTGAGGCAAACAAAATTAAGTGACTTGCCTAGGTTACACAGCTAGTAAGTGTCTGAGGCCAGCGGGTCCAGGGCTCTACCTATTTTGCCACCCAGCAACCCTAAATGATGTTTTAACTGGTGCAAAATAGTTGTCACAATGAGGACACAAACATCATCCAAAATTCACTTTAGCCAGAGAAGATTTAATTGAGGGGTAGCAGAATGTAGTCCAAAAAATGCTGGACTTTGCAGTCAGAAGACCTGGGGCCAAGTCCATTAATATGCTGTTTGGCTACAGGCATTTTAATATAACGAACATTTATTAATTGCCTACTATGTGTAAGACAACTTTGCTAGGCACACTAAGGTTACAGAGATGCCATCAAGGAGCTTAGGAGTGAGGAAACACAACATGTTCACTAATAAGCAATAGATAAAATAGTGTAAGGCAAGGACAAAGGAAAGATCCAGAAAAAGTCATCTAAGAAGATTTGAGAATGAAAGGAACACTTTCAGTTGGGAGGTGGAGTGGGGAAGACTTCAAGGAGGAGCTGGGATCTTAGCTGGGCCATGAAGAAAGAAGGCATATTGCCATGATTATAACATGCTTTTAGATGAGCAACTCACTGATTGAGTCTGAGTATGTATAGCTTGAATAGGAGCTAAAGGTGGTTAATGAATTGAACCTAGAATTTTGGGTAAAAGGAAATAGGAAAAGATTGCATTTGGGAAGTGGTGTTGGGCTTTCAATAACTTCAAACTGCTCCCTGTCACAAAGCCCAGCTTTTTAACAACAATATTCTGGGGCAATGCTATATGATTATAAATAATAGAACAGTACAATCCTAGAGAAATGAAAATTATTGGAGCCTCTGAGGGCAACAGAAAAACACACGATGAGTTAAAGTAGTCTGAAGCATATTACTGAGGATAGAAGGAAGGCAACAAGCAATTATTAAACATCTACTATATGCCAGGCACCGTGCTAAACTCTTTACAAAGAATTATCTCATTTGATTTGCCCAGGTTCACTCAGCTAATAAGGTCTGGGATCAGATTTGAACTCAGGACTTCACTGCCTCTAAAGCAAGGACAGGTAATAGAAAATGAATATAAAAGTATGGGCTGGTCCAGCAAAACTGTATGAATATGAAGAAGTCACTCAAAATTTTAAGAATAAACCATTCTGCAAATGATAAATGGTCAAAGGATACGGACATAAAATTTTCAGAAGAAATCCAAGCTATCAATAGCCATATGAAAAAATGTTCTAAATCATGGATAATCAGAGAAATACAAATTAAAATTACTCTGGACTACCACCTCACACCCATCAGACTGGCTAAGCTGACAAA
The DNA here is from genome assembly GCA_011680675.1 of Gymnobelideus leadbeateri. Lineage (NCBI taxonomy): Eukaryota > Metazoa > Chordata > Mammalia > Diprotodontia > Petauridae > Gymnobelideus > Gymnobelideus leadbeateri. The sequence goes on along the minus strand of WOXC01008665.1, from coordinate 287,323 downwards.
AAAGGAAAATGACAAATGCTAGAGTGGATGTAAGAAACAGGCACATTAATAATATACTGTTGGGAGAGATGTAAACTGATCCAGTCATCCTGGAAAGCAATTTTAATTGTGTCTCCAAAGCCATTAAACTTCGTATAACCTTTCAACCAATGATATTACTACCAGGTCTCTATACCCAAAGAGATCAAAGATAGAGGAAAAGGACCTATATAGACAAAAATATTTATAGCAAACTTTTTATGGTGGCAAAGAATTAGAAATTGAGGGAATACCCATCAATGGGGAATGGCTGGATGAGTTATGGTGTCTGGATATGATATAACACTATGTGCTGTAAGAAATGATGAAATAGATGGTTTTAGAAAAATCTGGTTAGACTTATATGAACTGAAAGAAAATAAAATGATCAAAAACAGAGAAACAATTTATACAAGAACAACAATATTGTAGTGATAATCAGCTTTGAAATATTTAGTAACTTTGATCAACACAATTCCAAAGGACTCATGATGAAATATGCCATCCACCTCCAAATAGAGAGCTGATCAACTAAGATTACAGATTGAAGCATATTTCTTTCTTCCTTCCTTCCTTCCTTCCTTCCTTCCTTCCTTCCTTCCTTCCTTCCTTCCTTCCTTTCTCTTTCTTTCTTTCCTTTTTTCTTTCCTTTTTTCTTTCTTTCTTTCTTTCTTTCTTTCTTTCTTTCTTTCTTTCTTTCTTTCTTTCTTTCTTTCTTTCTTTCCTTCCTTCCCTTTTTCCTTGCTTCCTTCCTTCTTCCCTCTTTCCCTCTCCCTCTTTTTTTGGGGGGGGAGGGGAAGCAAAATTCTAGAATGGATCATTAAAAAGATGGTTGGAGAACATCTAGAAAGGGGAACTGTGATGCAAAGAGCCAGCATAACTTTATCAAAAATAGGCATGCCTTACTAACTTCATTTTCTTTTTTGACAGGATTACTACTAAAACAAGAGACTGGTGATGATATAGTTTACCTAGATTTTAGCAAAACTTTTGATAAAGTTTCTCATTATTCTTGTGGAGAAGACAGATACTGATTATAGTCAATAAGGTAATCAGATGAATTCAGAACTTGTTGGATGGCAGGATTCAAAAAGCAGCTATTAAAGAATGGTTCGATGTTAATGGGTCAGGAAGTCTCCAGTGAAGGACCTGAGAGTATCTGTGCTTGGCCCTGGTTGTTTTAACATTTTCTACCAATGACTTGGGTAAAAATATGGATTCTATGCTTATTAAATTTGTAAATGAAAAAAGCCTGGATAAATAACTAACACACTAGATGACCATCAGGATTCAAAAAGATCTTGTCAAGATACTGATTCCAGTTGGCTGAATCTAATAAGATGAAATTCAACAGAGATAAATGAAGAGTCTTGTACCTTAGTCCAAAAAAGCTTCACAAGTATAAGATGAAGGAGGCATAGTTAGAGAGCAGTTGTTCTGAAAAAGACATTGGAGTTTTAGTGGATGACAAACCTGATAATCTATGTCAGTATTGTGTTATAATAATGATAATAATAATAATAAAGCTAATGCAATCTTGGGCTATATTAAGAGAAGCACAGCTTCTAGGAATCGGTAAGTCATAGTCCTACTGCACTTTGCCTTCAATGGACCTCATGTGTAGTATTGTGTCCAGTTCTGGGCACTACATTTTAGGAAGGGCTTTATTTGATAAGCTGGAGAATGTCTAGGGAGGTCCACCAGGATAGTGGAGGATCTGAGTCCATGACATATTAGGATAAGTTGAAGGAACCGGATATGTTTAGCCTGTAAAAGAGAAAACTTAGGGGAACATAACTGCTGTCTTCAAATATGTGAAAGGACCGTCATGCTGGAAAAGTACCAGACTTATTCCATTTGGCTCCAGAGAGCAGAATCAGCAATGGGTAGAAGTTACAGATTTAAGCTTGATGTCAGGAAAAATTCCTAACAATCAGAGTTGTCCCAAAGTAGCATGGACTGCTGTGGGAGGTGGTTATTTCCCCCTCCTTAGAGGTCTTCAAGCAGAACTGGTTAACCATTTGTTGGGTATGTTATATTAGGGATTACTTTAGTGTATAGGTTGGACTATATGGGTGCTTCAGTTCTTTCCAAATTGCAAATTCTCTATTCTTTAAGACAACATCAAGGATATCTGTTAACACAAAAGCAGGTAGACCAGTCAGATTGTACAAATAAAAGGATAACAGATTGTCAGCATAAGTACTGTTCTGTACCCACAGTCCTACAGTATGCTGGTCAGATCCTCTATGGAGAATTGAGAGAAGGAGAGGATAAAGAGGTGTGGGCAGACTATAATTGGCACAGTGCTGGGGAGGCCTACACAGAAGAAGTCACGGAGCTATAGAAAGGCTGAAATGTATTTAGGCTAAAAAGGAAATAAATTGTGCAAGAATAGAGTCACATAACTATAGAATTTCAGAGTTGGAAGAGACCATAGCAGACATCTAGGCCAAGACATACTTGAAAAATAATTCCCCCTACATACTGGACATGTGATAGTTCAGCCTTTGTGATAGTTCAGACAAGGGTCAATTCACTACTACAGAGGCAGTTTAATCCACTTTTAGATAGTTCTAATTGTTAGGAAACTTCTCTTTATGTTAAATTTAGAGACCAGTCAAGATAGCAGATTAGGAGGAACCAGTATATTCTAGCTCCATTCCATCCTTCCAACTATTCAGATAAGACATAGGGTACCAGACTGAGAATTCCTGATTGGAAAATGCAAGGAAAATCATAGTGAATAATTTTTCCAGATGATATTGTCATAAGGAATCTAGACACTGGGGGAGGGTGGGGATGTCTAGTCAGGAAGGCAGGCACAGTCTTTCAGCATGATGCCTGAACTAGGCCTGTAGGTATATACTAGGCCAAGAGGAGGTCTCAGATCCAGTATAGATGGATCTTCAAAAACCTAGCACTGTGGAGGGAGCAGAAACAGGAACCAACTGGCAGTTCTGTCATTTGTGTCCCAGAGCAGGGAGATAGATCCAGTGAGGACTGAGGGGGTGACTTTGCATAAGGATGACATTCCAGGGTATGGTGTGGTCAAAACCTGAGGCTGTGATCTAGGCAAGGAATCTGACAGCAGCTGTGTGGCTCCAATCTACCACCTACCCCACTCTGGAGCCTATAAACAGAGCAAGGGGCTCAAACCAAGGAGGAAATTGTAGTTCTGTCCCTCTAAACCTGCAGAGCTTTCCAATTAGTTGACAATGGCTGGGGCCAGTAGCAGTCTACTGGAGTTCAACCAGAGGCAAGCCCATAGTGGTGTTGCACAGGCCCCAAACCTGAATTAGGAGTTTGTAAAACTCAGATTAAGAGAGCAGTGATCAGATTTTCTTCTGGATCAGCAAGCATTTATATAAGTCAATAAGCATTTATTAAGCACTTGCAATGTACTAGACACTGTACACAGTCAAATAGTTTCAGGTACTTTGAAAGCTTGCAGGTGCCCAGCCTTGAATATGAATGAGAGCCTTGAATACCCAAAGAAAGAAGTATCAGAACCAAACAAGGCCCAAGCATTCCCTCCTGAAGCAAACAGAGCCTGGCCCTAACACAAAGTCCCAATTCAAGAAATAAAGCTGGGGGAATTATTTTTTAGAAAAAAGAATCCTACCACAAAAAGCTATTATGGTAACAAAAACACTCAAAACACAAACCCAGAAGAAGAGAATGACTCCAAAACATCTATGGGTAAAGCCTCAAAGAAAAACTGCTCTAATATAAATTCAACTAGAATTCCTGGAAGAAATGAAGAGTTTTTAAAAGTTAAAAATGATTTAAAATTTAAATGAGAGCACTACAGAACAAAATGAAAAAAGAAATGTGAGAGAGAAAGGGGGAAGATATTAACAGCCTAGTACAAGAGGTATAAAACATGACCCAAGCAACAGGCTCCTTGAAAATAGGAATAAACCAAATAGAAGTTAATCATTAGATTACCTAAAGGCCATGAACACTCTCTACCTGCCCCCTCCCCAATCCAACACACACACACACAAACACAGAGGTATGTTTTTAGAAATCATGACATAAAATTGTCATAATAAAAATTTTAAAAAAGAAAGAATTCATGTACTCAGGAGTAACAATCAGAATCATAAAAGATTTAGCTGCATGATTGCTGAAAGCTTGGTAATCATTATTCTAAAAGGCAAAGAATATAGATTTAAAATAAAAAAGAACTTGCCCAGCAAAAATGGCTATAATCCTATAGGGGGAAAAGGATCTTCAATGAAAAAGTGGAAGGCAAGTATTCCTGATGAAAAACTACCATAGCTTAGTAGAAACTCTGAAATATGTTATGCTTCAGAAGATCACAGACAATGAATGAGCACTTAACATATATACACTGAATGCCATAGCATCTAAGTTCAAAAGAAACTTAAAAACTTAAATTTAAAAGTTAAATAAGTAGGAGCCAAGATGGCAGAGTAGAAACAGCACTTCCAAGGTGCTCTGCCCCACACAAATTCCAAACAATGTGAAAGGGGACTCCGAACAACTTCTGGAGCCCCAGCACCCACAGGAAGCTAACCTCCCGCTGAGGAGAACCCAGCAGCTCAGCAGGGAGCAGCGAGCGCAGCGCTCTGAGAGCAGGCAGCACAGCGTGCTGGGAATCAACAGTGCAGTGTGCAGAGCCAAGCCCAGGTCCACCTGAGCCACAGTTTTAACCCCAGGGTGGCCGGGCCTTCACCCAGCTGGAGGGACCCCAGAACACCAGCAGTTGTGGCAATTCCAGAATTATCAGCACAGATGTGCCTAGGACAAAGTGAGAGGTTAGTGCCCTATGGACTTTGGGACCAGTATTTGGGGAACACGTCGGCTTCCTCCTCTGGGGGCGAAAAGCTGCTGAAGAAATGCACAGAAGCCATTTTGCAGCATCAGTAGTGGCTCTAGCTCCTGGTCTGCGAACTGTAGGGAGATTCAGCAATCAGTCTGGGGGTTAATCACTCTTGCTTTAAACTGCCTGGATCTGGATTGTGGGTTTGGGGGGGAAGTTTGGGGTGGGTATCCAATTTGCCAGAGTGGGTGGAGGCTTTACAGAGGCCACCCAAGTGGTGGAAGTTGTGAAGACCCCCACGTATGGGCGGAAGCTCTCCTGTCTGGTGGCAGAATCCTACTGTGGAAACAAACCCCCAAATCAAGTAATTAAGTGGCAATATGCCTAGGCAAAAGAAACAAAATAAACAGAAAAGTTCAACACTGGACTCCTATTTTAGGGGCAAAGAGGCTCAAAGCATGGAGGAGGACTGTGAGGTCAGAACTCCTGCACCAAAAGCCCCAAACGAAAATACAAGCTGGCTACAGGCCATAGAGGACCTTAAGAAGCAGATAAGAGAAGTGGGGGAAAAACTGGGAAGAGAAATGAAAAAGATGCAAGAAAAGTATGAAATGACAGTCAACAGCCTGACTGAGGAAAATAACACCTTAAAAAACAGACTAACTCAAACGGCAAAAGAGGCTCATAAAGGCAATGAAGAGAAGAATGCCTTAAAAAGTCAAATTTGCCAGATGGAAAAAGAATCTCAAAAGCTCACTGAGGAGATTAATTCCTTCAGAATTATACTGGAGCAAATGGAAGCTAGTGACTTTATGAGAAATCAAGATGCTGTTAAACAGATCCAAACAAACGAAAGAATAGAAGGCAATGTGAAATATCTCATGGGAAAAACCACTGACCTGGAAAATAGATCCAGGAGAGATAATTTAAAAATTATTGGACTACCTGAAAGCCATGATCAAAGAAAGAACCTAGAAATCATCCTTGAAGAAATTCTCAAGGAAAATTGCCCTGATGTTTTAGACCCAGAGGGCAAAATAGAGGTTGAAAGAATCCACTGATCACCTTCTGAAAAAGATCCCAAAAAGAAAACTCCCAGGAATATTATAGCCAGGTTCCAGAATCCCCAGATCAAGGAGAAAATACTCCAAGCAGCCAGGAAGAAACGATTTCAATATTGTGGAAACACAATCAGAATAGCCCAGGACCTGGCAGCTTCTACATTGAGGGATCGAAGGGCATGGAATATGATATTCCAGAGGGCAAAAGAGCTGGGAATGAACCCAAGGGTCACCTACCCAGCAAAACTGAGTATCTTGTTTCAGGGGAAAATATGGTCATTCAGTGGAATAGAGAACTTTCAAGCATTCTTGATGAAAAAAACCAGAGTTGAATAGAAAATTTGACATTCAGACACAAGAAGCAAGAGATGCTTGAGAAGGTAATCAAGGAAAAGAAATCAAAAGGAACTTATCAAAGTTGGACTATTTACATTCCTATATGGAAAAACAATAACTGTGTTTCATGAAACCTCTCTCATTATGAAAATAATTGAAGAAGGGTATATGGCATATGTTCACAGGTATACATGGATAGAGGGCACAGGCTGAATTTGATGGGAAGGGATGATTATTTTTTTTTTGGAGGGCAATTGGGGTTGGGTGCCTTGCCTGGGGTCACATGGCTGGGTTTTTGTTTGTGTGTTGGGTGTCTGGGGCTGGATCCGGGCTTGGGTCCTTCTGGCTCCAGGGCCGACGCTCTGCTCGCTTCGCCACCTAGCCGCCCCAAGGAAGGGATGATTCTTAAGGGGTGAAGTTAAGAGGTGAGAGAGGAAAGTGGCTAGAGGAGATGGAGAGAGACAGGGTAGGGTAAAGTATCTCATGTAGAAGAGGCAACGGGAAGTAGTTGCAGGGGAGGGAAAGAACAGGAAGGCAAAAAGGCAAAAGCATATTCTCATTGAAGTTGGCTCAAGAAGAGAATCACATACATACTAAATGGAATAGCTCACCCTCACTCACTCTCCTGAGTAGGGGAAAGGGGGATGAGAGGGGGGATGATGGAGGGGAGGTCGTTCTGGGGGGAGGGGAGGTTGGAAGTACCCACTATCAAAGAGGGACAGGATCAAAGTAGGGAATGGACCAGGTGGGAGGTGAGATGGGTGGGAGGGAAATATAAGCAGTCTTTTACAATATATCTGCTATGGTAATGTTTTGCATAGCTATACATGTACAACACATACTGAATTGCTTATCTTCTCAGAGGGAGTGGGTGACAAGGGAGGAAGGGAATGGATCTGAAAATCGAAGTTTTAAAATCAAATGTTTCATAAGATGTCCAGGCATTGGGGCTCAGAGATTCACCTTGCCCTAATGGCAAAGTTGAAGGGGGTATGGGAGAAGATATGGGAGAGAGCAGATTGGATGAGGGGATATCTAGTGGTACTGCTATTCTGGGGTGGTGGGTAGGGAAAAATGGGGGAAAATGTAACTCATAATCTGGTGGAAATGAATGATGTAAACCAGAAGTTAATAAAGCATTTGTTTAATAAAAAAAATAAATTAAAATAAAAAAAAGTTAAATAAGTTACAAGGAGAAATAGCAAAATAAGTAGGGGACCTCAATGTATCCTTTCCAACCTAGGCAGATCTAACAAAAATAAAAATAATAATGAAGTTAAAGTCCTGACGACAATTTTAGAAAAGTTAGGTATAATAGCCCTCCAGTGACATGAGAATAGAAAAGAGTATGCATATTTCTCAGCAATGTATGGTATTGTTTATAAAAACTGGCTATATAATAGTGTGTAAAAACCTCACAGACAAATGTCAAAAGCAGAAATATTAAAACATCCTTTACTGGTTACAACAATATGCTATTCAATAAAGGGTCATTGAAACAATGATTCAAATTAATTGTAGACAAAATAACTTAAGCCTAAATCAAAAAGCAAATCAAAGAAACAATAGATAATTTCATTAATAGTAATGACAATGAGAATAATAACAAAATGTTAGGGATGCAGCCAGAGCAGTGCTTAAGGAAAATGTTTTAAGTCATTACTTTCATCAACAAAAGAAAGAAAGAACAGATCAACAATTGGGCATGCAATAAAAAACCAAAAAAAAAGCAATATATTTTAGAATCCAATTAAATACCAAAACAGAAATCCTACAAATCAAAAGATTTAAAAAGTCAGAAGCATCCCTCCCCCCGCCCCATCTAAAAAGCAAAACCCATGGAATTAATAAATAAAATTAGGAGTTGCTTTTTCAAGAAAAACCAATAAGCAGAAAACACAAAATAGAAAAAAAAACTAGATAAACCATTAGTTAATTTGATTTTTTTAAAAGAGGAAAACCAAATCACCTGTATCAAAAATGAAAAGGTGAATTCACAACAAAGAAAAAGAAATACAGAAAATAATTAGAAACTCTTTATCCAGCTATATGCCCACAAAAAGACAACTTAAATGAAACCAATGATTATTTATGTAAATGAAAAGTACCCCAGATAAACAGAATAGAGGTTTTAAGTAACTTTGTGTCAGAAAAAGAAACTGAACAAGTTATAAATGAACTCCCAAAAGTAGAAAAATACCTGGGACAAGATGGTTATATAAGCAAATTCTATCAAGTATTCAAAGAACAATGAATTCTAATATTATATAAACTACTTGAAAAAAATAGGGGTCCCACCAAATTCCTTCTATGATACAAATTTGGCCTTGATACCTAAACCTGGTAAAGTCAACAAGAGAAAGTATAGATCAATATCCTCAATGAATATTGAGGCAAAAATTTTAAATAAAATAGTAGCCAGGAGCTACAGTAAAGCTATAGTAATATGTCACAGAGATTATACGCTATGACCAGGTAGGGTTTTGTTTTTTTACTAGAAATACAGGGTTAGCTCAGTATTACGAAAACTATAAACATAACTATGTGAATAATAAGAACAACAAAAAATATGTGATTATATAATATTGTCTATTATATAATAGATGCAAAACAGAGGAATAAATGGGCCTTTCCTTAATAAGTAGTATCTATCTGAAACCAAGAGGTAGCATATATATAAAGGGGATAAACTAGAGGACTTTCCAACAAGATCAGGAGTGAACCAAAGATGTTAATTATCATCATCACTATTATCCAATATAGTACTCAAAATATTAGTGGCAGCAAGAAGACAAGAAAAAGAATATGAGGGAATGGAATAAGCACAGGCAAAAAAGAAAACAATGATCTCTACCAAAAAGGGAACATGATTAGTTTACTTAGAACCCCAGAAAGTCACCTAAGATGAAATAAAACAATTGAAAACTTCAGCAAAATTGCAGCATATAAAATAAATCCATCAACATTTCTGTATATTACCAACAAAATCCAGCAGGAAAAAAAGGAAGCAAAATTTCATTTTAAATAACTATATACATTTTTGCACAATCAAATCTAGTGAAGTTAAAATAAGAAGAGAAATAAATAAATGGGAAAAAATCCTTGCAGTAAATTTCTCTCATAAAAGTCTCATTTCTAAGATATATAAGGTACCGATTCAAATTTTTAAGGATAAGAGCCGTTCTTCATTGGATAAATGATCAAAGTATATGAACAAGTAGTTTTCTAAGGAAGATGTCCAAGCTATCAATAACTTTATGAAAAAAAATGCTCCAAATCACTAATTAGAGAAATGAAAATTAAAAGTACTCTGGGGTTCGAACTCATACCCATCAGACTGGCAAAAGGAATGACAAATGTTGAAGGGGTGGAGCTGCAGGAAAACAGTACATTAATGTACTGTTAGTGGAGATGTGAATTTATCTAGTCATTCTAGAGAGTAATTTGGAACTATGCCCCCCAAATTACTAAACTGTTGTTACTTTCTGCCCCAGCAATACTACCACTACTAGGCCTTTAACCTCCAAAAGACCAAAGAAGGAGAAAGAGGACCCATATGTAACTTATGGTGCATCTTTTTGTAGTATCCAAGAACTGGAATCTAAGGGAACATCCATTAATTGGGGAATGGCAGAACAATTATATGAATGTAATGGACCATTATTCTGTTAAAAAATGAGAAAGAGATAGGTTTAGAGAAACCTTGGAAAACCCATATGAATTAATGTAGAGTGAAGTGAGCAGAGCCAGAACAAATTATAATAACAACTTGTAAAGACAAACAATTTTGAAAGACTTAAGAACTATGACTGACACAATGACCAACCATGATGCCAGAGGACCCAAGGTGAATATGCTATTTACCTCCTGACAGAGAGGCAGGTGATGGACAGCTTGAGACATATATACATTTTGAACATGGCTAATCCAAGAATTTGTTTTCCTTGATTATGCATATTTATTATAATGAATTTATTTTGTTTTATTTTTCTCAGTGGAGAAGGGGCAGGGTGAAGTGTGGGAAATAGATTTTTGTTAATTGAAAAAAAATTTTTTTTAAGATATTGGAGAAAACCCTGAAATTTAACTCTCTGTAACTTCTACTCCTTAATTCTGCCCTCTGGGGCCAAATAAAATGAGTCTGCTCCTTTTATAGGAAAATCCTTCAAATACAAGAAGACAACTATAATGTCTCCAAGTGTTCTTTTCTCCATTTGAAACATGGATCCATGGCTCTTCATCAACCTGGGGTAAACAACAGAGATGGTTTGAAAAAGGAGGTAAGTTGACCATGTGGTTACCCTGAAGAAGGAAGGTAATGGTCCCATTCTAATCTACCTTAGTCAGACCATGACTGAAGCAACTGTACTTATCTGAGAGACTCAAAGCGTACCAGACCACTATAAATTCTTGGGCTAGTCCCTCCCATTTTCTTTTTTGTTTTTTCGCTTTTTGGAGGGGGGAGGGCAGGGCAATTGGGGTTAAGTGTTGCTGCCAAGGTCACATGGCTAGTAAGTGTTAAGTGTCTGAGGCCGCATTTGAACTCAGGTCCTCCTGACTCCAGGGCCAGTGCTCTATTCACTGTGCCACCTGGCTGCCCCGAGTCCCTCCCGTTTTCTAATCCTCAGTCTCCTCTTATGTAGAATGAGGAGGTTGGATTAGATGATCTTTAAAATCTCACCCACTTTTGATATTTATGAATTTCTAGTTATGACATTTTAACCAGGACACTGACAAACTAGAGCATGTTCAGAGGAGAGGGATCAAGATGTACAGATGGGGGGTTGAAAGTGACGTGGGATTTACATGAGACCATACAGAGCTGAGGAACAGCTCAGGAAACCAGGAGGTTTTAGTCTGAAAAGAGAAGAGTTCGGAAGCTGTCTTGAAATATGTGAAGGACTCTGATGTGGGAGATTAGCTCCAGAGGAGAGAACTAGTACTAATGAGACCAAGTTTTGTGGCAACAGATTCTGGAAAGAAGGAAGAATTTTCTGAACAAGAAGAGCGGTCTGCCAGGGGAACAGGCTGGGATGTCTTGGTTTTTTTTTTTTCTTTTTCTTTTTTGGGTAAGGCAGGGCAATTGGGGTTAAGTGACTTGCCCAAGGTAATATGGCTATTAAGTGTTACGTGTCTGAGGCTAGATTTGAACTTGGGTCCTCCTGACTCCAAGACCAAGCTCTATTCACCACACCACCTAGCCACCCCTTGGGATGTCTTACAAAGCAGTGCATTCCTAGTCACCCTCTAGGTGTTGAGACAGAAGCTGCAGCACTATCTGTAAGAAAATTCTGGCCCGATAGGAGGCTGAACTCGATCAGGGGTTCTGTTTAGTGAAGCCTCTGGACCCCTTCTTAGAATAATTCTTTTAAATGCATAAAGTACATACGATTACAAAGGAAACCGATTACATTGAAACACAATTATAGTTTGGGTTTTTTTAAGTTTATAGGCCCTGGGTTAAAATCTCTGGCATGAAATTTCAGGTCCCTTCCTGAGTTGTGATTTATCATTTGCTCTCCTTTCCCTGCCTCACAAATCCTTCCTCTTGCTTTTTTCTTTTATTCCTCTTTTCTTTCCTTCTTACCTGAATCCCATTTTCCTTTTTTTCAGCTCCATGAGATCGCCCTTTCTCTCTGCTCGCTCTCCCTCCCTCTCTCTCTCTCTCTCTCTCTCTCTCTCTCTCTCTCTCTCTCTCTCCTTCCTCTGTTCTGATAAAAACACTCAGGACACTGGCAGGAACTGTCTTCCTGAATTATAGGTGGCTCATGATGCCACTGCCACTGAACTCTGGGCCAAGACCACTCTGCAGACAGTCTGAGACAGGCAAGAAATGAAAGGGTGGAAGTCCCGCAGGAGGCTGAGGCAGTACAAAGTCTTCTACCACAGGGCACAGGGTTCTGGCAGAGCTGCATGACATGGGGAACATGGAAAAATCCATGTATGCCCATTCCTGGGCAGATGGCAAACCTAGCAGTGAGCACTAGATCCTATGTGGATACTTTAACTAGGTTAGATTCAAGTGCTCTCTTTGGCTCTCTCCTGAATCCCTACCTCCCACCCCTTGTGGCTCTTAGCCACTGTCCCCATCCATGAGGTTCAGCACTAAGGCTGTTTTGCCAGGTTTCCTATTTCAAATTCTTGGACCAAATTCTCAGATTTTATGCCTATGTGGGCAAAATTATTATTGTACCAAGTATTTGATACAAAACATTCCTAAGTGAGTCTATAATAACTACTGCATAGTACAAAGTCCTGGAATCTCTTAAAAAGATTTAGTTCATAGATTTAGAACTGAAAGGCCTTGGAAATCACTAAGTCCAACTTCATGTCCCATTTTATAGATGAGGAAATGAAGCCCAAGGAGGTGAACCAAAGAACCAAGGTCTCATAGGCAGTAAGGGATCAAACTGGGATTCAAACCCACTCCATTCTACCACGATGTCTCTCAAATGAACAACATTGTAAAGCTGCATTTTACACTCACATTAATAATTCAGACCCAAAATACTTGCTCAATTATCTTTGCATTTCAGGCACAAAGGATGTGAGGCCTTACTTTTCAGGAGAATTCTCCCCCCTCTCCACTTCCTCAGATCCTCTGGCCACCACTGAGATGTAGCACTCAGTGTTCAGGTTTCAGTACTCTGGCACTCATCTCTTCTTCTCCTGCTTCTTCCGCCTCCTTTCTTTTGAATTAACTAGACACTCCCCTTTCCCCCAGTTACCTCTTACTGTTTTTCCCTGTTTCCAGATCCTGTTCACCTCATCTCCTTGCCTAGTGTCTACTAAGTGCTTTCAGTGACTACCAATTTCCCACTCACTTTGGTGCCCACATCAGATGTCCAAGAAGCAGCTGAGGAAAACTGTCTCCTCTCCCCAAGGAATCCTGCCCTCCCACTCCCCCTACCATGTGCTGGAGACTGCTGAACATCAGGGCTTGTGGGCTGGAGTGGACCAGCAGGTGGGGGAGTGAGGGTGGCTGGTTGCTGGGCTGCTGGGCTGGGCAGGGTCTCAGGCATACTCTTCTCCCTGGGCACTGCCTCCTTCCAGGTATCTGGACCACATTGTTGGGTCTGTCAAGGAATAGGGGAGAGGGATGGTCTCTTTAGGAGGTCTCACTTCTATTGAAGATAGAACCACAAGCACTGTGACACAGTGGGATGGGAAGTTGATGGGAAGTTAACAAGAACTTTGAAATCCAGACTCTGTAGGTCCAGAGGAGCTGTATATACATAGATCTATTATTTTCCTTGCCCTGCCCCTCTCTGGATAAATGGTCCCTAAGAGGCTCTTGAAATACCCAGGCAGAGTCAAAACATTCAGCCAGCATCACATCCCACATTGGAAGGAAAGTTGCCAAAGTTGCCAGGGTGTGACCTGCCTAAGCTGTGGCCATCCAAAAGAGGGACACATTTTGGGGACTGGCTAACTCACCGCTGGTGAAGCAGGCTGTAGTTGGAGGATGACAGCTGATGTGTGCTGGAACCTGCGTTGTGGGGGGTGGTGCAGGCCCTCAGAATGTCCATTCTGGGGCCCAGACTCTGGGCTGGAGGGCTGGCCTTGCTGGCTGTTGCTAGGTTTGTGCTGATTGGTAGCAGGACACTGCAGTGGGAGGGCAGGGATTGCTGGGCCTAGTGACATGGCATGAACTTCAGGGCTGGACTGTACTGTCACTCCTGGAAGAGCTGAGGCAAGCTGGGATTGGGACTGGGATTGGGGCCGGGATTGTTGGGACTGCTGCTGTTGCTGCTGCTGCTGTAGAGGTGGCTGCTGCTGCTGTTGCTGGATGACAAACTGGGGTTGCAGGTGCTTTGATGGGGACTGTGGAAGGAGTTGGTGTGGCTGCAGCTGGGTATAGGCTGGTGGGGAGAAAGATTCAAGTTAGGTAGCATGGCTCAACTCAGCCTTGGCTCCCATTGTGTCCTCCTCCCTGGCCCCCAGCACTTTCACCCCCATTTCGTATCCCCTTGCTTTCCCACACAGAGCCAAAGAGCCTAGGTCTGGTCCCTGACACGGTTATATTCCTGAGATTTACGTACTGAGTTCTTTAGGTTGCCTGCTGATCAGCTATCCTGACCATTTTCAAGGCTCATCTCTTCTCACCTCATCCTAGTGACAGCTCTGGAGTCCTGAGACAGCTGCAAGTGCTGTCTCCCTCTTCTGAACCCCCACAGCACTCATTACATGTATCACTCATTTGGGACTTGCCGTTTACTGCTTTGTGTGTTTAGCTGCCTTTTCACATGTGTTATGTATCTTATCTCCTCAATGAGAGGAGTCCTTGTGGGTCATCACCTTCTCAAACTTCTTTGTATCCCCCTCAATTTCTAGTACAGTGCACTGGTACACAGCAGGGTATACTTGTGATAGACTGCCTCTACTCTACCCCCTTGCCCCTGAAGCTACTGAAGGCATCTAGTTAGCCTGAATGGATGACTGCTGGGCCTTGCCCTTTTCATGTCTGCTGCTTCACAGAAAGAGACTCCTAGCTAGAGGTCTATAGAGAGCCATGGTCATGTATGGGTACCACGGGTTATTCACAACTGGTCAATTATAATCACATGCACATAGTGAACAAGAGTGAATTTAAATTCTAAGGCCCTGAGCCAAAATTTCAGAAAAGATTCTGAGTGCAAAATAAATAGGTTTCCAGTGTTCTCAGGAAAGGCAGGGACTGCTTGGAAAGTGCCTATGTTTACAACTGTGTTTGTAGCCTGGGATTGAAGTCCCAGAGAAAAAGAAATAATTAGATCAAAGAATCAAACATAAAAATCACAAAAAGGTAGAAGTAAAAGGAATAATATCTCAGTAGTAGAGGGAGGTAAATTTCTTATCTATTGAACAAATCGAAGAAAAGTTAAAGTCATAGCAAATGTATTTGATTATATAAAAATAAAGTAAAATATGCAATTAAAAACTCAACCTGCTGCATCTCTATAATGATATAAATTTATAAGAGTGAAGCCACTTGACTTAGGTCCATCAGAAGTTGTCACCTTTCTTGAACTGCCCAATCACAGAATCACAAGATTTGAGAACAGGAAGGGACTTCAGAGGTAACCTAGTCTATCTAATCCATGTGGGAAAAGAATCCTCCCTATATTGTACTTGATGAGTGGTCATCCAGCCTCTGAATAAATACCGCCAAGTAAGGGAAGTCTATCCCCTAGGGAAGTAGCCCCCCACACCTTGGACAACTCAAACTATTAAGTTTTTCCTGACCTCCAGCCTAAATCAGCCTCTGTATGGTTTCCATCTCTCACTCCTCATTCTGTCCTCTGGGGCTAAATGAAGCAAAGCGAGTCCCTCCTCCACATGATACCCTTTCCAATATTTGAAACACTGATTATTTCCCTCCAAGATTTCCTTCAGGTTAAACATGCCCAATTCCTTCAACTCACAGTCACATGGCAAGGACAGGAGGTCCTTCACTGTCCCGCCTGCCATCCTCTGGACACCCTCCAACTTATCCATGTCCTCAAATCAGGGTGCTCAGAGACATACACAACACTTTGGATAGAGTATTATAAAGGAGAGTACAGTGGTCCCCCACCTACCCATTCATAGAGGTTATGCCCTGCACAATGGAGCCCCAGCACATTAGCATTTCTGGCTGCCACATCACACTGCTAAGTCATGGGGAGCTCGTGGTCTAAGAAAGCTACCAGATGCTTTCAAAAGCTGCTATTTAACCAAACCTCCTCTCGTTTGTACTTAGGAGGTTTTGTTTTTTGCATCAAGACACAAGAATTTACATTTATTCCTAATGAATTTCATCTTACTAGATTCAGCCAACTGGGGTCAACAGCCTGACAAGATTCTTTTGGATCCTGATTCTTCCATCCACTGTGATGTGATCATTAGGGCTCTATTGTTTCTCCAGTGCTGTTTATTTGTGCATATATTATGTGTTGTTCTCTTCCCCTCACCCCCCATTTCCCCAGTAAAATGTAAATACCTTGAAGACATATTCACTTTTGCATCACCTTGTGCCTTATGTGGAATAGGCACTCAGAAAATATTTGTTGAATTGAATTAAATTTATATGAGCAGACAATTTACAAAAAAGGAAACATTAAAGCATTACTTGAAAATGTTCAATTTCATTGATTATCAAAGAAATGAAAATAGCTCAGATATCAGCTTATATCCATCAAAGATAAGAAAAAGTAACAAAAACAACATGGGCAAAGTCGTAGGAGAAAGTGCAGAAGAGATGGACCTTGGATTTGAAATGTTTTAGCTGTGGGCCCCAGGGTAAGTCTCTCTAAGCCTCAGTCTTCTCATCTGCAAAGTGGGGATAATAATAATTCCATTAACTACCTAGCAGCATTGTCTTGAGTAATTGTTTTGTAAACCTTAAAGCACCACCTTCATAACTATTGCTATCATTTATTCCTGTATTACATATTATATTTATCTCTGTGTCTTTAAGGAACTCACATGTTTTTGTCTTTGTAGCAGGGTTTCTAGCAGCAGCCACCAGTTTTGTCCCTCCCTCTCTAGTGTCTCTATGGTTTTTAGGAAGTTTCTTCAAGCCTTGGGAAAATTTGTATCGCCTAGCCCTAATCAGCAGGAGGGATGAAGGGAATGACAAATCAGAAAGGTGAATGGAAAGTGTTTTTCCCCAAATCTCCAAACAGTCATCAGGTAGGGATGACTGCTGAAGGGTACACTGCCTGTACCCTGAATTAGGTAAGAAGGAGATGATGGAATTCAATCACCTTAGCTTGGTTAGAAGAGAGGACTGGTAGAGCCCAGCAAGTCAGAAATCTTCACAACTACCTGAAGGGCTCTTTAGTGAAACAGATGGGTCCTGACTAAAACAAAAGAATTGGGAATGTGGCAATGTGCCTAGCTTCTCTGTAAGAACTGTAACATTTTCCTGAGGTAGATGAATAGATGGCAGTAGCAGCAGTCACTGGGAAGACAACAATATGCTGGTGCAGGGCAGTCACAAGCAGAGCTTCCAAGTCTCAAAAGAGACCAGGACAAAGCTGAACTTCACATTTACTGACACTGAAAGGAGAGAAGGGGGAAATCAGTGTTGCACAGAACTGTGAATCCCAAGGACCAACGGAAGGGTCAAAGCCTAGGAATGATGAGGCAAAGAGACATCATGAGGACGTAAGAACAAACCTGGACCACGCCTTTCATCAGTACCATGATCGGTACCATGTGGATTGTGCAGGTCTCGAGGAGGAGGGCTGATTCCCTAGCAACCTTGAAACCCGATCTCCTTGGGAAGACCTTATCTTCAGTTGGGGGCCTCAACTATACATTACTAAAAATCAAGAACAGCTAAGCCCCTGGGGAAAAAGGAGGTCACCAGAGGGCCAGGTTGCTTGATTCCCTAGCAATAGTTAGTCCTTTCTTCTGGTGGAGAGTGAAGAAAGCAGCTCAAATCTAGCTTGGGAAAGTAAAGGGATATATGGTAGAGGGAATTTTTTCAGATATAGATTGAACCAGATGGCCCCTGGGGTCCCTCCTAACTCTGAGATTCTGTGATTCTGTGGGAGTAAATCCTGATTATCTTTTAAGGCAACTCCTCTAGTGACAGAACAGGCAGGTGCCTTATGTGAGCTGGGCTTACCAGCAGGGAAGGATTTCTGGACTGCATATGGGTTCAGGTATGAATCCTCCTAGCACTTGTATATAATTAACCTTTTTTATGTTCTGTGCCTTAGAAGCCAGATGTATATATGCATGGGAGCTAAGAGTCTCCTGAGAAAAGCTAGAAACAAGCCAAAGGAGTAATTACTGAATTGCTTCCAAGAATGGACCTAGTTTGTATAAGCTCAGTTTCAGGAATGGGCCAGAGGTTACATGTCCTATTTCCTTCCTAGATTGTAAACCCCATAAAAGCCCTAACAATGACTCATTCAAACTCTGCATCTCCCTAGGAATATTCTTATACATAATAAGTGTTTATTAAAATTGATTAATCAAATTTAAATTTAATGGAAGGGAAATGAGAAAGGGATAGTCCAAATTATTATTATGGATGGGAAAGTGATCATGGATAACCAAGAGAAATGTGGAATTACTGAATTCCTACTTTCTTTCTGTTTTCAACATTAAAGGTAATGATCTCCAGATCAAAGAATCAAAAGAAAATAAAACAAAAATAGTTAACAAGAAATTAAAATATAAAATAAATGAGATTATAAGAGAGCACCTAGTTTAACTTAAAACTATTGGGTTGGATAAAATTGTATTCTATGGCACTGAAAAAACTTGTGGATATGACTGCTGAACCACTAATCAGTAATCTTTGTAGAGAATGAAAGAGGTAATGAAGGAATAGAAGATAGAGATGTCTCAGTTTCCAAAAAGGGGAAGAAAGTAGATTCCACAAAATACAGGATGCTGAGCTTGGTGTCAATTTCTAGCAAAAATTTTTATTATGAAATAGTTAAGCTGTGAGCACCTTAGAAGGGTGATGGTCACTAAAAATCATCATGGCTATATTAAAAACAAGTCATGGAAGATCAAAAATTATAACGAGTACTCTTTTCTCATAAAACAGTAAAAGGCAGCTAATGAGAAAAATAAGCCTGAAAAGAGTCAGATGTTCCTGAGAGCATTTGTAGATGAACTTAGGACAACAAACATAAAATTGAACAGATCTTCCAACATTTTTATAAATGGTCTATTTTCATCAGTGGATGATAATGGAACCATTATATCTGAACTGCCAAACTGACATAAGGCAAAGAAATCATTATTGAAAAGTTTACAAGTCCTCAATATAACTTAATTTAATAAACATGTATTGTATCTTCTATATGCAAGGCACTGTAGTAGGGACTGGGGATACAAAGACAAACCACAAATAGTCCCTACCCTCAAGGGACTTGTATTTGCTGGTGGGTGGAGTGGGGATATAACACACAGACAGATAAGAAAATACAGGACAATTTGAGAAGGAAAAGGATGCTAACTATCCTGACTCAGTCATCCAATGTGTTAGCTATACCTCCCAGCTTTGATTCATTTTGCAAATTAGATAAACATGTCATCTGTGCCTTTATCTAAGTCACTGATAAGAATGCCAAAACAGCACAGGGCCAAGCAGAGATCCCTGGTGAACTCCAATTGAGACACCCTACAAAGTTGCCATGGGACCATTAATGACAATCCTTTGAGTCTAGGCATTCAACTAATTTAAAATTCAACTAAATATATTTCTATCTAATACACATCTTTCTTTTCCAGAACAATAGTATGAGTTATTTCATTAAATACTTTAAAAAATCGAGATAAAAGACATCTACTACATTTCTCTTAAAAAATCTGATCAAAAATGTTATTCTAGAATGATGTTTTTAAGGCACCCTGGGTCTTTGGAACAATCACTTGCTTTTCTAGATATACACTCTCTCTTCAATGATTCAAAGTAGATCTATTCAGTTAATAAATTATCCAGTTAATAAAAAATCACTAGCCTATAATTGATAGGCTCCAGCAGATACTATGACAAGTCTGTGGCCACTGAAAGTCCAATGTGACCATATGTCTACCTTTGTGCCCATTCACTTCTCTGGGATGCACAAAGAAGCCAATTCAGAAGTCTTCCTTTGGGTTCAGGAGTCATGACAGTTTAAAACAGAGGTGGCTAGATGTGGGAAAAGGCATTCTGTATCTGCTACTGGCAAACTGCTTCTAATGAGTCTAGTCAGGGCTGAGTAGCTACAAATCTTATTGTCTGTAGGAAGGCCTAATGAGGTGGTTGACCTGCCAGGCATCCAAATTCTGATTTTCCAAACAACGTCCTTGTCCACAACTTGTGATACCCTGGAACATGAAGGTGAACCTACGACTAAATTGTGCCTGATGAATCCAACATTAGCTCTGCTGTGAGGGAGCTGGTCTGGAGGTACTCTGGGCATTTCTGGTAAGGACAATAAAGAGATGCCACATTCCCTCCATACAGGGCTTCCAGGGCTACTTGTATTCTGAGAAGCTTCTTTTTTTCCCCTCTATTTAGCTCCTTTCAGGAGCAGTCAGCTTGCTGGAGAAATGATGCAGGACTATGGGAGTATATGGGAGAGATCCAATTTGATCTCAAGGACAGCTTCTGTGTAGATCCACTTGTCCCTGTGATGTGTCCCTATGATAAATCTTGGTTGTTTAAGCATATCAAAGTGAGCTGAACTAAAAACTATTATGATAATGGTATGCACTTTGTCTTTTCAGTGTCTAATGGTGAGCCTTGAGATATTTCAGTAGGTCAGTGAGAGGAACTGTCCAAGTGAGAAGTCTGGGGGTAAAACAGCTGGAGATTTCTGGAAAATGAAACAACCATTGTAGGTCTTTTGGCAGTGCCAGGGTCCTTCACAGGGATATGGTTTTAGGTATGATTCCAACTTCATAAATAATCAGTGTTGGATGAAGGATGGCATAGATGCCCTCACCTGGAGGGTGCATATCCTCATCACTGAGGCCACCAACCATCAGTCCAAAAGGTCTTGAAATACTGAGTTCCTGATAAATCGGAAGTCAGAGACAGAAAGGGTTCACATACACCAAAGTTTTCAATAGCTGTACTATTTTGGGTAGCAAAGAACTGGAAACAAAGCAGATATTCATTATTTGGGGAATGGCCAAACAAATTATGATACTCAAATGTATTATTACTGTACCATAAAAAGCAATAAATATGAAGAATTCAGAGAAGCCTGAGAAGACTTAAACAAACTGATACAGAGTAAGGTAAGCAGAATCAGGAAAAAAGACACAATAACAATTACCACGTCAATGGAAAAGACAATTAAAATGAACACTGATAATTATAAAGACCAAGCTTATCTCCAAAGTAGAGATGAAAAAACCCACTTCACTCCTTTCTTTGAAGAGATGGGGGACTATGGGTGTGGAACATTGTATAATTCAGCTGATGTATTGCTTAGTTCTGCTGAATTGCTTTCTTTTTTCCTTCTTATTCTTATTTTTTTATTATAAGGAATGGTTTCCCATGACAGTAGGCCAGGAAGGTCATCTTCCATTCGTTGGCACTGCATATCCCATGTAGGTTCAATTCATTGACTTATCACTAGTCCTACCAGTTGGTCCAGCAGGTTGGGTATCAATGGGAGGCAGTCCCAGATGGCTATATAGATATGGCAAAGCTATAATTCCCTTCTCTTCCTGAAAAATAGTAACAGGGGCTCTGATGAGAAGGCTGAAAGACTGGATGAACACAGCTTGCCTTAGCTCCAACCTCTTTCTGATGTCATTTTTTTCTGAAACCCTTGCAGACCTGTAGTCTCAGACCTGACTAAAGCTGATGTTAAAATTGATGGTCTCAGAAACCAGATTAATGACAGCTGATTGATCTATGTGGAGGTCATCTCTTTGCCTCAAAAAGCACTATAAATATCCTGAAAGACTTTTTGGCTCAGGAACTGGCAAATGGCCATAGTTGGATATAGCATATGTCTGCTCTAGGCAATGCTTTTGGCAAGTGTTAGGAGTGCAACAATACCTCTATTATGCAACACCAGGCAAGAGACCCTTAGCACCACCAGGAAGAGGAAACAGCAGCATCCATTTAGGTGGAATAGTTTGAGATGTCTCCCTGTTTGCCAGACTTGGTCTCCTGGATCATTCTTGAGAACTGTTTCAACTAGCATTACTGACAGGAATACTTGCTCTTTGGGAACCAAGTCCCTAAGTTTTCAGAGGCCCCTGAGTCTGCTCTAGCAGAGATCCATAATACTTGGTGATTTGCAAGTTCAATTTTGAGAATCAAAGCATTAGTGGCTGTGGGGTAGGGGCCTTAATGACTAGTTGGTTAAGTGGCAATGGTGGGTAAGCTAACCCTTAGATGACCTAGGGTCTGGGTAGTGCTCTGAGACTGGGAAATAGGAGTAGATAGGACCTTTTACTCCCCTGAACTATACAGACTCCCTTCAGCCCCCATTATGTGTGAATAGCTATTAACTGGGTACAGTTGACCATGAGATTCAATGTGGTCGTGTTACCAGATGACCATGGGTAACTAGATAGGCTAAACTTTCCCTAAACTGATCAACTGGAGTATGGATATAGTACTGAATTGGGGTCTAGAAGGGGCTACCACAATCTCTTGCTCTGCCTGAGCTGGTGAATTTAGTAATTGACAAATGTGAATCAAGGCGAACTTCCCTAAAGTTTGGCCCAGGGGCTCTTTGCTGTATTTCACTGGAAGACCTGGCTATCCATTTGGTCACCCCCAACCTTACTGGAAATAATACTCTATTGGACAATGTGGAGAAAATTCCTCCCAAAGCCAGTGTTTCTGGGTCAGAGCCATGTCAGTTGCAAGGAGAATGTCAGAGAAAACACAGCAAGATGGGAAACAATGGGTATCAGCAAGCTGGTGGCTTGTCTCTTGAAAAGTCTTTACTTGAGACAACATTCTTTTCTTGGGAGTGTTGTGGCCCTTCCTCACTCTCCTGTACTGGAGCTGCTGTGGGTCTAGACAGCAGCCCATGGCAGAAATGTCAGTATAGCCAGCCACTCATTAAGTCCAACTGTTCTCCACAGCCCCAGCAGGGCAGGAGTAGCCCCAGGAAATCTCCTACAGGGACACTCCCTACATGCCACTTCTGTCCTTTTCCACACCCCATAACATCCCTTTCTCTTTGTCCTAATGGCAGTACCACCCCCTCTAAAATCCATCCTCCCCCAAAGGAAGGAGGAGGGCAATCTCGTCTTTGTATAAACTGAGTGGGGGCAGGATTGACTAGCACTTGCCACTCTCTCCTTACTTGGCATATTAGGTGGCTGTGCTGTGACCAAATAGTACGTGCTAGGATGGCACATTTTTTATGTTCCAATGCCTGCTGTTGGGCAGCCCTTCTCTTGAGATGTAGGCTTAAGAGAAAAATCAGTTGATATGATTAGAAAAGCATCTAGCTCTAGGCTACATCTTAAAAACAGCTTCATCATGGAACAGCTCCCTGATTCTGGTATACACTGCATTCTGAGAGGCTCTGGAACAGCAGAAACCATAACCTCAGGCCAATAGATACCCTTGTGAAGGACCTCACACTCACCACAATGAAGACAAAAGGAGTGAAAGACCCTGGAACCTCAACATTGCTAACAATTTCACCTAGCTGACCTGTTCTCTCATTCTATTTCTCTCTCCATCCTTTCTGTCTCTGTCCATTTCTGTCTGTCTTTCTCTAAAAGACTGGACCTCCTTATTTTGCCCAGCCTAGAAGTACAGGGGCTACTCACGGCCCTGATCTCACTACTAAATGGCACAAGAGCTTTGACCTGCCCTATTTCTGACCTGGATTGGACTGCCCCTCCTTACGTAACCTGGTACTAACCCTTTCCTAGGGGCTTACCACACTCGTGCTAAATAGTGCAGATACCAGATTGGCATAGTGCTCTGTAATTCAGAACTCTAGAGCTCAAGAGCTCCACCAGCCTCAGTTTCTTTGGTATTTGGGATTCACTACCACACCCAGTTTCCACCTACACTCAAGATACTCTAAGTCTGATCAATGATACACTAGTTGTATTCCTAATAATCTGCGTATTTTGAAATCATCTGTAGTATTCCTGGTCTCAGAGTATTCTGATGAGCTACTGTAGTTCCTGATGGAGGTGACAGTGACATCAGCCTCTCACTCACTTCATTTCCTCTATTCCCATGGCAGAAGCATCTCATCCATGATATATATGATGCTGTGGCCTCTTCAACTTTCACAGCCTTGTTCTCTTTAATGTCGTTAAGAAAAAGAATGATTCCTCACTGATGGTAACGCTCTTTAAATGCTACTGTTTACAGATGACAATGTGCTCACTGTATCAAGATCTAGAACCCTACAAAGCCTTCTTAGATAAATCCACTGCAAATGCAAAAGAAAGTCACCCATCCAAATTGGAAAAACAAAGTAGGCAAAAAATGCATATTGCCTAGATTATGATATGAAGCTAGATGGGCAGCCTATCAAATGTGTCCAGCCATATGTGTAACTCAGTCAACCAATGCAGATGGACAATGAGCTGAGCTCAGGACTGAGCTGGATCACATTTGAGATTCCAAATTGCTTGCCACTACTAAAGTCCATTTCTCTAACACCAGTTTTTTCCTTATCATGCTTTGTGGATAGGACATCATGATCCCTGTAAAGAATTAAAGTGACTCCACGGGTCATGGAAAGGTGGCAAGTCACATTCCTAAGGATGGTTTGTACCCAAAAAGCAAAATGAGGGACCTTGGAGAAGGTGTGTACACTGAGAAAAGGAGGTGGGCCAATCACTGAACAAGAATGGGAGAGCAGATGAACAGGCTGAATGCCTCATCAGTATCCCTGAGAAACAAGTGAAACAACAAAAGGAACTCCAGGATACTGAGTAGATTCTCTATGTATGGAAAAAACACATACAGGAACTATAGAGCAGAAAAGTGTGAAAGGCTGTGATGGGCATTAGTGGGAAGAACATCACACTAATGAGAGCAAGCAAAGAATGCCATACTAACTTTGCTTCCTTCTGTGATACGGTTACTATACCAGCAGATTAAGGGAATAAATAACCCAAGTTTCAACAAAAGATTTAATAAAGTTTCTCCTGCTATTACTGTGGACAGCCTAAAGAAACAGGGGCTAGATGATGGAACAATGATGTCAATTCAGAGCTGACTGAATTCCTGGACCCAAAGAGTTAGGCTGAAGAGTCTGATGTCATCCTGGAGGGAAGTGTCTAGCATCCTACTCTTAGTGATCTGTCCTTGGCTTTTAGCTGTGCAAAATTTTTAATCAGTGACTTGGATGAAGACAAGCATCAGATGGTTATCAAATCTGCTGATGACATAAAGCTATGGACAGTTTGATTTGGCAGTCAAGAAACTAATGTAATCTAAAACTGCATTAGTAGAGACATAAAATTAAGATCTATGGAGATAATGATCTCACTATATTCTACTCTGGTCAAATGGTATTTTGAGTACTGTGTTTCAGCCCTGGGCACAAGATTTTTAAAAGGATATTGATAAATTGGGACATGGTCATAGGAGGGGTACCAGGACAGATGAAGGGCCATGCCAGATAAATACCAGTTGAAAGAACTAGGGCATGTTTAACTTAGAGAACAGAAGCCTAATGGGAGGGAGGAAGAAGTGCCATGATGACTATCTTCAAGTATTTGGAGTGATATGATAAGGAACAGGGATGCTGAGCCTTTTCCTCTTGGTTGCAAAAGACAGAACTAGGAGCTTCTGATGGAAGACAGGCTAGTAAATGTTGGATTACTATAAAAACAAACTCCCTAAGAATTAGAGCTGCCCAAAGTGGCTTGGGCTGCCTCAGGATACAGTAAGCTCCCTATCCCCAGTGGTTTTGAAGGAAAGACTAGAAAATTCTTTGTTGGGATGTTGGAATGGGTATTCCTGCTCCAGGAGGGGTGAGACAACATGGGACAGCCCTTCCAACTGAGAGTCTGTGGTTCTATGAAGGTGAAAAGAGCTAATTCTTTCTCTTTAGCTAGGAGGGGTGGAGGAGGGAGAAGGGAGAGTCTAGAGTCTTAAGCATGTGATGAAGGCAGCTGAGAGGGCTCTATACCATGACCATAGCCCTAACTGCTGCTAAATGTGGCATGTTCTGCTGTGCAAAGTGAAAATGTCCAGATCTGTGCCATTATTTCCATGTCCCTCAATGCTTGCTGGAAATCAGTTTTCCTAAAGCATAGGTCTGACTGCTTCACCCCCTCTAACCCCAGTAGATCCCCATTACCTCCCAGCACCAAACATACAGTCCTCTGGCAATTCAAGTCCTTCATCCCCTAGTCCTTTCCACCACTCCAGTCATCTCACACTTTGCCCCCATGGAAGGGAATGTTACAGTCCAGCTACAGTGGCCTCCTGGCTCTTTTTTGCACACAACATTTCTTCTCCAGCTTTCTGACTCTGTACCATCTGGCCCTATGCCTGCAAAAGTCTCCTTCCTCCCCTCCATCTCTTAGCTTATTTGAAGGCTCAGCTCAAATTCTACCTTCTTCAGATGGCTTTTCTGTCCCTCCTCTCTGCCCCCTTACTGCCCCTTCCCCCCCACAGCTGCTAGTGATTTTCTCTCTGAGATTACTTTGCATCTATTCTGTAAAAGTTTTATACTTACCTAGTTATTTATGTATTGTCTCCCTTGTTAAAATGTGAGCTCCTTAGTGCTGGACTGTTTTTTTTTGCCTCAGATCTTAACACCATGTCTGGGACATAGTAAGAGCTTGCTGTTTGCTGAATCACTCACTTTCTTCCTAAGAGAACATTTTCATTCCTTTCTACAGCATTCCCAAGTCCTGCAGATTTAGGTCAGGTTGCTACCTTGACCTAGAGAGACTGACAGTACATTTCACCTCAACTTAGCCTCCACTTTGTCCACACTTACCCTGATTGCCCTGACACCCAACAAGGGCAGGTGCTGTCTGTCAAACAGAGTTTGGCAACTAGCACCCATTTTCCACTGCCCAAGAAGCCGTTACACCACACCCAACTAGTGGTTATCTAGACTTTGCTTAAAGGCCTCCAGGGAAGGGCAATCTGCATGCTGAAGTAGTGTACTGTCCTGTGGGACCAGCTCTTCTTGTTGGGAAGTTTGCTCTTCCATTAGGTCCAAAGCTGTCTTTCTGCAGCTCAACCCTCTGGGGCCAAGGGGAACAAGCCTAATTCCTCTTCCATGCACCAACTCTTCCAACACAATTAGCATCTCGTCTAATGCCTCTGTTCTGCAGCTGAAAAGCCCCAGTTCTTTCAGCCCATTCTCTTAAGGACCTCAAGGCTCTTTGTCATCCTGGTAGCTCTAGCTCTCCTCTGAAAACTCCCATCTTATTGATGTCCTTTCTAAAATGTGATACATGCTGAATACTGTGTCCCCATGTGATCTGGCCAAGACCAAACACAAACAGCAGGCCCCTCTCCTCCCTGGTCCTGGATATCCAGCTAGCACAAACCCAAGGCTGGCTGTCCTCTCAGAATGCTGACCCATTCTGAGTTTGCATTTAATAAAACACACAGATCTTTTTCAGATGAACTGCCTACTCCATTTTTACTTGTGAATTGCTTTTTTTTTTTAAACCCAAGCGTAAGGCATATTTATCCCTATTACATTTCATCTGATTTGATTCAGCCCAGTGGTCTAGCTTGTCAAGGTCTTTTGGAGCCTGACTCTGTCACTTGGCACATTAGCTCTCACTCCCCATTCTGTATCATCTTCAAAATGAACAAGCACACCACCAAAGCCCTTATCCAAGTCACTGATTAAACAGTAGAGGGCCAAGCACAGCTCCCTGGGGCACACTGTGGGTCTGACCACTCAACCTGTTTAAAATCCACCTAACTACATTATTAAAAACAATGAAACTTTTTCAAATGCTTTGATAACTATATCTATGATAACTGCTGACCTACCAGTTTAGTGACCCTACCTCTTCTAAGGCTATCTCCTATCTTTTGCATCCTCAACCTTCCCTCTTTGCTGAAAAAAAAAATGACTGCACTTAATGCTTCTACTTACTCTCCAACCACTGTCTTCTCAGCCCCATGGCTTGACTAAAACAGTTCTCTTCAAGGTCACCTTATTCACAGTGGCCTTTTGTCAGTGCTGTAGGACTTAACACTGTTCACTGCCCTCACATTTGGAATACTTTCTTCTCCCTTGTCTTCTGAGATATCCCAGAGCTCTGGTTAACATCCTACCTGTGTAGTTTCTTTTTCTCCTTGGTCGGCTCCTCATCCTAAAGGTCTGTCCTTGGCCCTCTTTTCTTCTTTCTGTATTCTCTCTCCCTTGGCAATCTTATTCACTGCTATGGTTTCAACTATTGCCTCTATGCAGATGACTCTCAAATCTATCTCTAGCCCTGACTTCTCTCTAAAGTTCCAGAGCTATACTTCCAATTGCTAAGGACTGTGCCTGGCACATGATTGGTGCTTAATAAACACTTGTTAACTACCATACATTTCTACCTGTCATTCCCAGAAGCACCTTCAATACAATATGTACAAATTTGCCCTTAGTATCTCCTTGTCCTCACTACTGCAAACCCTACTCCTCTGATTTCATCATTTCTATCAGTGGCAATATCATTAATCAAGTCTCCCATGTTTGAAATTTTAGGGTTATCTATGATTCTCCTCTGTGCCCTTCATATTCTACTTATCAGTTACCAATTTCTATCTCTTCTCCCTCTGCTGTAACTCTAACATTTGTCCCCCTCTCTCTGTTCTGAGTGCCAGCATTTAATACAGGTTTTCCCCATTACTCTCTATCTGCTTGGGTTTCAGCAATAGACTCCTACCTACTAGGTCTTCCTCACCTCCATGCTTTTCTCCCTGCCAGAATAATTTTTATGCGTAAATATGGCAATGTCGGTCTTCTATTCAAAAGCCTCCCATGGTTCCATATTGTCAAGTAAAGTTCAAATTCCTTCCTTTTCCTGTCATTAAATATACCAATCCCCCAACCTGGGTCCATCGTCCCTCCTCAGTCTTATATTATCCTTTGTCTCACTCTCTAAGTTTGCCTTACAGTTTCTGGCCTCTGTGTCTTTGTTCCCACTGCTTCCTGTGCTTGGAGGGTCTGCCCTCTTGCCTCCCTTCATGCTCTTTCCTCCCTCTACCTGTTAACTGCTCTCATCCTTTGAGACTCAATTCATATACTGGCTCCTACAAAAGTCCTTTTATTCTGCTTGGTCAGAATTCACTTCACGTACTTTGTTCTGAATTTCTCTAGTGTAGTCATCATACGGATTAGTGGGTAAGATTCTGGACAAAGTTATTGGTAATTATAACAACAACAAGTTAGAATTTATGGAGTGCTTTAAGGTTTGCCAAGCACATTACAAATATTATCTAAATGAATCCTCACAATCCTAGGAAGTAGGTGTTATTATCACCTCATTTTATAGATGAGGAAACTAAGTGACTTGCCCACATCACCCAGCTCGTAAGTGTCTGAGGCAGGACTTGGAGTCAAGTCTTCCTGAAGCCAGGTCCAGGGCTCTATCTACTATCTACTAATGGAGTGAGCTTCAGTTTTCTCATCTGTAAAGTGAGTACGCTACAAGCTCTGGCCACAAGATCATGCATGGAAAGTGCTTTGCAAACTTCAAAGCACTATGTAACTACAACTGCCATTATTATTCACATAGTACAGTTATTTGAATATGTGTAATAGCTCTTACTAGACTGTAAGAATCATGAGGGCAGAGCCTATATCTTCTCTAAATTTGCTGAACAGCACTGTACTGTCTAGGCAGTCTGGGAGATGAAATAGGTTTGTCGGAGGGCTTGGTTTTTGGAAGAAAGCTAGCTATGAAACTAGAGTCGCCTCCTACTAGTCATTCTGCAGCTGAAAATGTTTTAAGAATAGCTATATTTCTATAGCTTCACTGTCTCCAGCAAAACAGATGGTGAGTTACTGAGGGAGAAGCACATATACTACACCATATGTTTGTACAAGTAAATCGGTCACTCAAATGGCAATGAAGAACATCTACTTTGGGCAGAACCTCTTATCAGGAAAAAAATCTAAGACATTCCTTCTCTGTACTACCATGAGATAATCATCAAAACCACCCCATATAAGCCTTTTAGTATTACTAGATATGAACTATTATCTTCCCCATTTTTCAGAAGAGAAAACTAAGTCACAGAGAGATTGATTCCTTGGTGACCAAGCTATAATCATGCAGGAGGAGTTTATGACAATCATCCAGGCACATAATTAAGGGATCCTAGACTATGGTGATGGCTATGGAAAGAGAAAGAATGGGTAGAACTGAGCACTCATACAGAGTGTGACTTAGACTTGATGATGAACTGGAAGTAGGATAAAGAAGGAAAGGGGAAGCAAAGGCCAATGAACCATTATAGCAACATAAAAATAGAATGGGCTGCCCTGCAGGGATGTGCTCTCACCCTCACTAAAGGTCTTCAAACAAAAGTTGGATATCTCCTATTGGATATATTGTAGGAGAGATTCTTATTCAGGTATATGCTAGACTAGGTGGCCTCTGAGGTTCCTTCTAACTCTAAGATTTTAAGGTTGAAAGCAATTAGGAAACATGGAATGGAGAGTGGTGTTGGCAGCAATGAAATTAGGAGATGGGCCGTTTGGGGAAGAAAACCGTAAACTCCATAAAAACATTTCCAAATTTAGGTATGGGTATGATAAATTTCCTGGTGCCGCTGTTCTAGAGGCAGCTAGAATTTTGGGAGTAGAGGCAGGGAAAAGATCAAGGTAATATGGATCTGAGAACCATCTGCATGCAGGTGGATGGTAGCTAAAATCACGTGAGCAGTTAGTGTTACAGGGAGAAAAGGAGAGAGCCTAGAACTGGATTGTTTGGAATACTCAGAGAAAGGAGAAGGAAAAAAGAAGAGGAGAAACAAGTTAAGGAAACAGCATGAACACAGTGCTGAGGAAGCCAGTAGAGTGAACTTCCAAAGGAAGTTGGGTGATCACCAATGTCAAGTAAAGTGTGTGTCAGTGTGGGGATGCACGTGTGTGCTGGGGCAGAGAGATGTTAAACAGCACACACCCTTCTCTTAACAAGGCTGCTCCATCTCTGAAAGTTTTTTTTAATTAGAGGAAACAACCTTAGATGTCCACGTGTGGTCTTGGGGGACAGTGGAGTTGAAACGACCACCTATAATCATTTTTAAGCAAACCTTTTCAGTGACTCCACCCATACAATAAGTTAACAGGTAATGGGTGAGGGGCCAAAGAGCCCAGCCTCTCACACAACCCGACAGGTCCATTCCTATATGCTTTTTCTGCCTGGACTTTCTAGAGGCAGTGCCTCTTCTTTATTCAATTTCATGTAATGCCATCTTTACTCCAATCAGTATCAGTCAATCAATCAGTCAGTCGACAATAGCTATTTGTAGAGAAGAATGTGGTACCTCCCAATCCCAAATTGTTCAGCCAATCACCTGCAGATATTTTTTCCCCACTCATGTGCAACTAAGCTCTGAGGTGGAACAAAGCAACTACATAGTAATTGTTATTAACAGATAGTGCCTTCTGCCCTGCTGAGGATGGAGTAGGCATGAAGAGCAGGAGCAAAAGGGGGAAGGGGGAGGGGAGGAGTGGTGGCAGAAGGCAGAACAAAGGGTTTGCGAGGGATCTTGGGAAACAGTGGGTGAAAACAGCCTTTGATTCTCAATGACCCTCCAGGGCTGATATCACCAACCCCCTCCTCTCTCCTATCATTGCCTCTCACACTGTAAGTAAGCCCTTGCCCCTGGCTGGAAGTGGGAGATGAGGCTTCAGTAGAGAGCCTACCCTTAGGGTACCACTACACCTGAGGTTCCAAGTCTGTCCTTGTTTGGACCCCTGTCCTTTGGGGCTCGGTACCAGGTGTCAAGCTTGGCTTAGCTTTCTGGGAGGCCAAGGCCAGGAGTATCCTGCTGGCTCAGGGCTCACAGATTTAAGCCAGGCAAAGCCAGCTTCCCCTCCTTCCCTCCCTCCCTTACTCCCTCCCTAAAGCCAAGCCCCCAGGCTCTGCTCTCTCCTCAAAGCTTTTCAAGGCAGAGGGGGCCTTTCTGTTTGTAAGGCCTAAAGAAGCCTGGTTGCCAAGGTGACAGGATGAGAGCAGCGGGGAACTTGCCATGGGGGAGGGGCTTTGCCCCCAAACAGCTGTCAATGGGAACAGCCCCAGCTGGGACTGGAAGCCTGCTCTAGGAGGAAATAGCCCCTAGGAGACCGAATTCCTTCCTGCTACCCCCTAGCCCCCCACTGATGATCTTCCTTAGGGGCAGCAGCCAGCTCAAGGCCAACTCTGACTGGCCAAGCCACCCCCACCTCCAATTCATCTCCCCCTTTCAGTTTCCTAATCCCTCAATTCTGTCCCAGTGGGTAGGCTGGATGGGATGCTAGGGGGCTGTGGAGCTGAGGACAAGCATGACCCCAGGCTGCCTCCCAGGGGTTTATAAGGCCCATCTTTCCTCCCTGATTCAGTCCACTCTTTGTTCCAAAATCCTGAGCCCTTGTGACCATCCAAATCTTCCACCAGCTATCTTTCAAGATGGAAGGAGCCATGGATGCAGAGAGGTGGGGGTGGGGGCCCTGACCATAGAGCTCTGAGGGAGGAAGGAGAAAAAAGGAGGGGGAGGTTGGGAGGGGATTGTGGTTGTTAGAACAATGCGAAACCTACTGGTCTGAATCCATGAGGAAAGGGGCTTTGTGCCTCTGTAGCTCACAGATGCTGACAGAAAGCTCTGTGGGGGCTGATGTGCTCTGTGCTAGGATGAAGCTAAGTGAGGGCAGTTGTAATAGCATTCCTCAGCCAGCTTTCTGACCCTTGACCCCACAGACCTTAGTTTTTATGGCCACACACCCTTTCTGCTTAAATAAAGTCTACAGAAATAGGGCCCCCTCCCCCAACTGTCTCTATAAACCCTAGAACAGTTCTGGAAGTTCTGGAGCCCCTGGATCTATGGGTTAGCATCAAGGAGAGCCTGGGAAGCCCATAGCCAGAGCGGTATTGGCTAGAGTGTCTCCGCTATGATGGCATACATAGAGGGCAACTGGCTGGCTAGTTTGGAAACAAGCTGAACCAACGCGTAGGCATCCCAAGGAGAAGGTGGGATTTCTGTGTTTCTCTCTAGGCTCTCTCCAAACAGCTCAGCTGCCTCAGAACAGAGTATATTCTTTGAAGGACTTTCTCGTACAGTGCCTGGCACATTGTGAGTGTCTAATGAATTTTCTCTCTCTCTTTCTTCCTTCCTCCCCTGTATCTCTCTCCCCGGCCCCAGATTTGGGAGATGGGTGTAGATCTAGGGAGAACCCCCAGATCAATCATGGAGGTGAATGGCAGTCTTGAGGACCTTGTGGACTATGAGCTGGACTTCCTTCTCAGTAGCTGCTAGTCAAACTTCCTGCCCAAGGCATCTGCTTGATACCTGCTGGCACAAATGTCCCCCTTCATTCCTTCTTTGGACGGTTCTTATTTTTAGGACACTCTTCCCTGTATTGAGCCACAATGGATTTTCCTCTCATCCCCCACCCCAGTCCTAGGTCTGCACTCTGGAGCTATACCGCATGAACCTAACCCTGCTTCCACAGAAGGAAGATGGCTGTCCACAGGACAGCCCTTCAAATGTTTGAACACGACTGCCATGTCACTGCCCTGCTCTAAAACATATGATACAATACTGAATTCCTTAACTATTCAGTGAAGTGCCTGGCATATAGCAGGAGTTTAATAAATGTTTTTCAATGGACTGATCTTCTTTGCCTTCCTCCAAACTAGCTCTGGGGGTGTCACTGTCCCTCCTACGAGGGACTGAAGATAGTATTATAAATGTGTCTGATCAAATCACTGCAGAAAGTACTGGAATTACCACCCCCTTGTTCTAGACCAGGGGTGGGGAACCTGCAGCCTCAAGGCCACATGTGGCCCTCAAGTGCAGACCTCTGACTGAATCCAAACTTCACAGAACAAATCCCCTTCATAAAATGATTTATTCTGTAAAGCTTGGACTCAGTCAAAAGGCTAAGGACCTAGAAGACCACAGAGGGCCGTGAGGACTCAGGCTCCCCCTCCCTGGTCTAGATACTCCTTCTGTTAACGTACCCTAAAATCACATCGGCTTTTTGCATCTCCAAGTCATTCTGGTGACCCCCCCAGAGAGCTTGTAGTACTTGTGACTTTGAGGACTTATTTATGCTCTGTAGCTACTCTCCCTCCCCCATCCTCTATGGGTGCGGTGGGTTTCTGCACCTAAATACTTTTCATTGATCTCTGGAGAATTATGTTTTATCTTATTCCCTATGACTCATTGTTTTCCTGCTGAGATGATCTGGGATCCCAATTCTGTCATTCAACACATTAACCTTGTGTCATCTACATGAAGGATGGCATCTATATCTTTATCCAGGTCACTGATAAAAAGTTTTGAATGAAGTGCTGGCTGGCACAGTGCCCTGGGGTGGCCAGGCATCATTCTCTCCCAAAGGCCAGCAGGATCACAGGATTCAGAACTAGCTCAGCTCAAAGGCTACCCTTCCCCCAGGAGGCCCTTCCTGATTCTCCAACTGGTAGCAATTCCTCCCCTCTCCTGAAATTACTTTACATTTTGTATTTACTTATCTATGTACATGTTGTCTCTGTCCATTAAATGTAAGTTCCACAAATTACAACTTACAAGTGTCCAGTGACTCTACTCCTCCTTATTTTTACCCCCAGCACCGGGCACCGTGCCTGGCACAGAGCTGCTGCTTTATAAATACTTGCTGAACGGTACTGAAGAGATTCAAAGATCAGATGGTACAATTTCTTCATTTTGCAGATGAGGAAATTGAGGCCCAGAGAGAGAAAGTGCTTGCCCAGGATTATATAAGTATTTATTAAATAGCAGGGCCAGACTACAGTGATTTTTCTACTGTACCACACCTGCCTCCAATCTGTGCCGACTGTATAGTTTTTGTCTCTTAGTCAAGTTTGAAAAGTACTTCCCCCAACAATCCCATGAGATTAGTATTGTGAAGATTCTTCCCATTTTAGAAAGGAGAAAACTGAGACTTGGAAGATTAGTGCCTTGCCTCCTTCATCTGGCTCTTGAGTATCTGAGCTGGGAAGACAAGCCCAGGCCACTCCTATGCCCCACGACTTCTCTTTACACGGGGTCTGTAAGCCAAGGACATAAAAGGGTGCATCTCTCTGTGCCAGAGGACTGTTCTTCCTCCAGGTCCTCTAACTCGCCTTTTGCCTTTTGAAAACAAGGAGCTAGCATTTACCTTCCCTAGCCAGAGAGAGCCCAATCAGGGGCAGAGCTATTACTGAGCTGTCCTAAGACATGAGGCTTCCCTCCACCGTGTGCACTGTGTAGCAGGAACGGCAGACTTCCCTTCCCCTCTAGTTTACAATATCTCCTATGGCAAGCTAGAAGCAGTGAATAAAACCAGGGGCCAATGAACCTGGCACAGGGAAATAGAGAGAGAACTGAGTGAGACTGGCTATCTTCCTCCCCTAGATGGGCTGGGTCCAGGACCTCCTTGGAGAAAGGAGGTATGGAAATGTTCTGCCAAGCTTGCAGTGCTTTGGGATCTTCTGGAGCAACATACTGTCTCGGGCCTTACCTGGTGCAATGAGGGGGTGTGTGGCCACAGAGGACACCATCCGGCTTAGTCCCCCCCGGCCCTCAGTGCTCCCTGGCACACTGCCACTGCTGCTGTCCCCCTTCTTGAGTTGCTCAGCCACACTGTCACTTATGCCAGGCTTGGCACCTGCTGGGGAGCCCTGAGCGGTGCTTCTGCCCTGTGAGGGGGTAGACAGAGGCTGGCTGCTGCCTGGGGTGGGTTTCAGGGCCAGGCTGGGCAGTGCAGGCTGGGTGGGGGTGGGGCCCGAGGCTGTTGTGGTTGCTGTCTGCTGCGTTCGGAGGGTCAAGTTCTGTACCTGGAAAAGAGTGGTCTGTGGGAGTCTGGGGGTAGCACCAACCAAGTAGGGATGGGGATGGGGATGGGGACGGGAGGCAGAAACAATGCCAATACACTTAAAGTAGTGCCAAGAAGCTATGGAAGCAATGGGGCCAGGGACTGATTCAGGGATGGCTGAATAGGGTGGGAGACTGTGATGTCAGATAGACAGTATTTAGGGTTGGATGGGATAGGAGCTAGAATAGATTTAACCAGGGGCATAGAAGGATGAAAGCAGAAACTGGATTCTAGGAAGGGACTATTAACCCAGGACAGGGCAGGTATGCCAGATCTTATCCCCACTGCATATTCCCAGACCCCCTCCATGACCAGTCCTCTGAGGGACAGAAAAGTGTCACCGCTACCAAGTACTGGAATAAATTCCATGATGCCAGATCACTGAGGCAGACCATCTAAGGAAAGTGGACAACTTCTGAGGACCTTCCTCTGCTCTGATTAAGGCATAAAAGGACAAGTTACTGTCCTGCTGCGGTAACCAAGCAGATAGCTCTTTTGCCCCCTAGGGTAATTCAATCCTTCCTTCCTTGACCTTTCTTTGCTGAGGCATGAAAAATCCTTCCACAACCTGGTTCTTGGTGCCCTCTGCTGGACAGACATCTTACTGTCCATGTTCTTTTCTAGGCCTGCCACCACCAGGCAGTCTTCTTTTCCTTGCTGTCCAAAGAATCTTCTCTTCCATCATAAAACCCATAAGCCACGGCAAGGCCAGGAGCCCAAAGGCTCATCCTCATTCCATGCTATCTTTCCTGCTAGGGTACATTAGGCTTTTCCTCAAGAGCAAGCTAGCTTTTTCCACAAAGACTCATTTCAGGGATGGTAGAAGGAGAAATGGGTAGGTGGGACAGTTAACTTCAGAGCTCTAGGGCACTGAAGGAAATGCTAGGGAGGGTTTAGGGCATCGAGCATCCCCATGGCAGTTACTTACTCTCTTGCCTCAGCATGCTATTTCCAAGCTCCTCACCTACATAGATGTTTTAGGCAGTGAAGTATAGCTGGGAAGGGGCCCCGGGATGAAAACTTCTGGCTGCTTTCCTAGGGAACCCTGTCCTATCAAAGATTCTGGAAATCCACTAGGCCAACCCAAAGAGCAGTACCCACCTCCCTAGGAACCATTTATCCCTCCCTTTCCCTCCCCCAGGCCCAGTCCATGGAGTCCTCACCTGATTGGGGGTAGGGGGCTGGGCAGGGGAGCCGGTGCTGAGCTCAGGCTGCACGGTAGTGACGGTGGCCGTGGGCGTGAAGATGAGCTGAGGGGACAAAGGAACAGTGCCGCCTAGGCTCCTAGTTACCTGCACCAGGTTACCTGGCTGGGTCTGGAATCACAGGAAAGGAGGTGCCGTTTACCTGCCCAGTGTGGGCTCAGC
This sequence comes from Gymnobelideus leadbeateri, assembly GCA_011680675.1. Classification (NCBI taxonomy): domain Eukaryota; kingdom Metazoa; phylum Chordata; class Mammalia; order Diprotodontia; family Petauridae; genus Gymnobelideus; species Gymnobelideus leadbeateri. The sequence continues at coordinate 250,317 of WOXC01008665.1, read as the reverse complement.
CACAAGGCAGGATGGTAGTCAGATCCAGGAGGCAGATATGGGGAAGGCCAAGAAAGTAGAAGTAGGTTTCCAACAAAGCAGGGACTCTAGGGGTAAAGGTCTGGGGTAGGATACCCAAGGGCAACCCTGGAGAAGCTACTCTGCGGCAGATCCAAATGTTAGATTTGGCCCAAGATCCCTGGGGCCACAGTAGGCTCCCCAGGGGAACAACTCCCTCCAGGGAAGCCTTGACTTCTCTGTTTTCTCATATCCTAAGAATCAAGGATAACCCTAGGTTGGGTCAGACCCTCCCACCCTATCCCATGCCCAGAGACATTCCTCAGGCTTGTCTCACTCCTGAGGTGTACTAGGAACCTGGCCTAGAGCTGTCCTGGACTACAGAACTGACCAAATCAACTACACACACTTGACCCAAGTAGGCCCCATTGCATTTGATGCCAGACACTTTCAAGAGATCTGGAAACACTGACTGTACATGGGAAAGACTGACACTGTGTGCATGCATGCGCGTGTGCGTGCGCACACACACGCTTGTGTTCATGCTCCTCTAGGGGTGGTCTATGTGGTTCTCTGTGCATGCACATAACAGACAAAAAACATCCCTTGTATCCAACTGTTTTCTCTCTGTGGACATCCACTATTTCCTTGCTGTCTCTCTCATTCCTTCAACCTGTGTATGACTTAGCCTTGTTCTACTAGGGGGGTCATCCCTATGTATGTTCATGTCTATGTCTGTCCTTGGAGAAGGCCTCAGGGAAACATGAGGATGTCTCTTTAGGTGTATGATGGGTTGTCACATGGAAGAACTATGCTTCCTCTTAGTTCCAAAATGAAGAACGGGGAGTGAAGGGTAATTTCAAAAAGGCAGATTTTGGCCTGATATATTAGGAAAAACATCCCCATAATCAATGTTGCCAAAAAATGTAATGGGTTGCCTTTTGTTATAATGAGCTACCAAAAACTGGAGGTGTTCTGGCAGAGGCAGGATGTGGTCAGGGATGTCCTGGTCAGGGATTCCTACTCAGATCTAGCTGGGGTTAGATGCTCGTTAAGGATCTCTTCCAGCTCTCAAATTCTATAGGATTATGAACATGGGCTCTTTAAGTATGTCTACACGTGTGTGTGTGTGTGTGTGTGTGTGTGTGTGTGTGTGTGTCCCTTTGTGAGCACACCTGTAAAGTGAACGCACTGTACAGTAAAAATTCAGCCAACCCCCATAGGTCCTGGTCCTGCCCTGGGAGTTGGCTAAGGATGAGTAAAGTAAAGGAAGACCCAATCATACTCTCAAGTGAAGTCATCAGTTAGAGGACACAGGGAGAAAAAGAGCCTGTAAACTCTACTCCTGTCCTCTGGGCACATGAAAATGCTGTCCTCTGTATGGTGCAAATATTTTGTTCATAACCATTATGGCATATATGAGAAAGGAACAGAAAAGAACAGAGGAACGAGGTTCCAGTCAGCTCAAAAGACTCAGAAGGGAGAAAGGAGGTGCTACCCTGTCACTGTGGAGGATCTGAGGTTAAGGGACTGTGGAAGGGTCTAATTCAGTGACTTGAGCTTTTTCACTGGGAATAAGGCTTCCTGGGAAGTCTCACCACCTGAAGCATGAAGATGAGCCCAGGAGATAAAGGAATAGTGTCCCACTAAGGCTCCTAGTCTCATACATCAGCTTAGCCAGATGGACCACAAACACAGGAAGAGATGCTATTTACTTTCCCACACACAGCCATGAGTCCCTCTAGGTCCTCAAGTGTGACCTTTTGACCAAATCCAAACTTCACAGAACAAATCCACTTAATAAAAGGATTCATTCTCTAAAACTTGGACCCAGTCAAAAGGCTGCATCCACGGACCTAGAAGGCCACATCTGACCCTGTGGCCACTGGTTCCCCACTCCTGGACTTAGTCCATGTAGCAACTCCAGCCTTCTTCACAGAGTCAATCTGTACATGGGTGATTCCCCTACAAGGTGGGAAGCCCAGTGGTTTTGAGGGAGTTTGCCCAGGATTAATGTCATGATTTGGAAAGGAATCCCCTCCTTGAAGGAGTCAAAGCTGCTCAGTGACTAGAATGGCTTTCACCACTATTTCCTGACCAAATGAGACAATGTGTTTAAAGCACTTGACAAACCTTTACATACTATTAGCATGTTTTTTACATTTTTTGGACGGGGTTCATAGAGAGATGGTCTAAGGAGAAGTTCTGCTGTTATTCCTTAATATTTGTGGCCTCTAGATTACTGTACAGGTGGATTATGTGATTTTTTTTGGTAACCAAGTTAAGAGTATTGGGATGTTAAGCCCATCTTCTATAGAATCTATGAAATCAGCATAGAGAAAACTCTAATAACATACAGGAGGAAGTCAGGGATTAGAAAAGCATCAAGTTAGAGCTGGAAGAGTCCTCAGAGAGTCCAAACATGCCCCCCTTCCCCCATTTTGCAGATGAGGAAACTGAGGCACTGAGAGGCTGCCATGTCACCTCATCCTGTTTCCACATTTCTTCCTCTAGATCTCTATATTTTTAAAGCTGTTCATTGCATATAGTTTGGAGATTATGAATATTCCATATGGTGACATTTATAACTACATTTTTTGGGTCAATATTACATCCAGGCAGTTGTGGTATTACTACTTTGCTTTTATGGTGGGGTGGGTCCTATATACATATCTCCAGAAGGGACAATTATAATTGTATGAACAACTCTCTCCCCTCTTTTTATTCTGTGACATATATGCCTGTCAAGTAGGATCAAAGGATTGAGAGCTGGAAGGGGCCTTGGAGATCATCTAGCTCAACTCCCTCAAGTTACAGAGAGAAACCTTAGGTCCCAAGAGCTGAAGAAACTTGCTCACCATAACTCAGGTAGTGAGGGGCAGAGGTAAGATTTGAGCCCAGGCTCATCCAAGTACACCATGCTATGGGTGAACTGTGGGTCTCCTGTGTATCCTCTTCCCTGCCCAGAGTTCTGAAAGATGTAGAGTTGCAGAGGAGGCCTGAACAAGGTGGTGAGTGGCCTTAGTTTCTTCTCAGAAAGCAAGGAAAAAGACAGGGACAATGTAGTGTGTTTATCCCTCTTTGCTCAGGTCCTAAGATGATTCACAGCCCTGCCTGTCTTTATCCCACTCCTTAACCCACCTGTTCCTTTATTCCTGTATGTCTCCTGATCCCTCAGCTTCTTTTTTTTTTAACCATTTACTCCTGACCTTTCTTCTTCCAATCTCTGTGCCTCCACTTCCCTTTGGACCTCTCTCAGTTCTCCTGAGTTCCCTACTCTAAAACCATAGGAAGAGTCCGGCCATGTGCCCAAGCCAAGAGTGCTCACCATCTGTGCCCTCAGATACATCTGTGCCTGGCTGGCTGTCAGTGCTGGAGACGAGGTATTACCCAACAGCACAGCCTGCTGGGCGATGCCTGAGGCTGCAGCTGTGTTGACACTCTGGGCACGGTTGATGAGCTGAGCTGTTGCTGGGGAGGCTGCTAGGTTTATCTGGGAAGACATGAATAATAGAAAACAGCAAGTTCAGTAGGCTAGCCTACATACCCATCCCCTCATAAAGCACTGCTGATCATCTCTGGCTTCCTTCATGGGCCCTGACTCTTTTGGGTCCAACTCTGTGAGGATAAGGATTGAATGTGACCCTCTGTGGTCTCAGGTGACCATCGTTCCTCCCCCATCTACCATTTGGATTCTCAGCTACAGAAAGGATTCAGTGGACTCAGGACTATTCTAGGAGCAGATGCATGTAAATGTCATGTGTCAATGAATGGACACAAGCTCTAGGCAGAAGGGAGAAGAAAATAGGGAGGATAGAGAGGAGCATGCAAACCTCCTTGACTAAGGGTAGCAAAGACCCTTAGAGAAAGGCCAGGGAGACCCTACCACAATGGGGGGAGCATCGTCTGAGCTCCTTTCAAATCTAGCCAGTTATGGAAAGTGCATGGGGGGGGGGGGCAAGGGCAGGTTTTGTCCCTTCATTTCACCTAGGTCAAGATTTCCCACACTAAGGAACCTAGGGACACACAAGTGTTCAAAGCAGGATGAAAGAAACAAGCCCCAGAATTGTGATCTACTTACCGATGGTGACTGGGCTGGGGACTGTGCAGAGCCATTGTTGCTCGAAGGGGCCCCCTGTCTGTTGGCCACCAGACTTGCCTATATAAGAGTAACACTCTGTCAGTGGAGTTCCAGATGCTCTCCAGGCTCAGAAACTCCTTCTCCTTTCCCCACCTTCCCATCTAAAGTCCCTTTCCTCCCTCTCCACAACACAAGCACTCTCCAGTGTCAGGGTAATAAGATCCTGCTTAATTACTCTAGCTACTTCACCCCCGAGCTGAGAAGCGACCCTAGGTCACCAGAGACATGGCCAGGATCCTTTTCATTTCCTCAGCCTCTGGGGGGTCTCCCAACCACACTGCTGTGTATGTTCAGCCCTCCTGGCCCACCTGCTGCACGGCTGCCAGGCTCTGGAGCTGGGCGCTGCTGAGGTGCTGTTGCTGGAGTGCTGCTGTCTGCAGCATGAGGTGCTGCTGTTGGGCCGCATACATCTGCTGCAGGTACTGAGCTGCGGTGCTAGGCTGCCGGTGGAGGGCTTGCTGTATCACCTGAGGAGGAGGCACCAAAATGGCTTAGTAGAGGCCAGCAAACCTTGTTCACTCCAGTTAGCAGAAGGATGGCTAGCTACAGCCATCAGGACAGCCTGGCAAACAGGTCCACCACTTGTGTCTTAACCTTTTTGGGTTTTCCAATTCATCCCTCTGACTGAACCAAGTGATACGATATTCCATAGGTGAGTGGGGCAGGATGCTGCACCCTAAACTGCACAAGCTTCTCCCACCTCTTCTATCATCTCTCCTGGCCTGGTGCAACACAATCTCAGAACTTTGGAGTTGGAAGGATCTTCAGTGACCAACTAGTTCAACCTAAACCTGAAAAACAATTCTGTTGGCAACATCCCTCACAAGTGGTCATGCTGCCTTTTCTTGAAAATCTCCAATGAAGAGGAACCCACTACCTCCCAAGGCAGGCCCGGCAACTCTTGGATAAGGCTAATTGTAAGTAAATGTTCTCCACCCCTCTCCACCCCACTCCACCCCACCTCCTGTAAACCGCCCCACCCCCCACCCCGGCCTTCCCAACAGCCAGCAATTTTTTCCAATTTCTTTTCTTTATAATTTCTCCCACTGTTCCTAATTCTGCCCTCTGGGAACAGATAAAACTAATGGGTGAGAGGCCTTTAAATGCTCTAAGACAGAGATCATACCTCTCCTGAATCTTCCCTTCTCCTGGCCAAGCATTCCTAATACCTTCAACTAAGCCTCACACAGTTTGAACTCAAGGCATTTCACCAGCCTGGTTGACTTCCATCAGATGCCTGCCAACATTACTCCTAACTTGTGGTGCCCAGAACTGAACACAGGACTCCAGATGACATCTCATTAGGGCAGAGTATACTGTCATCTCCTTATTCCTGGTTCCTCTGTATTACTTGTCTGGGCTACAATATCACTCTATGGACTGATACAGAGCTTACAGCTACCTATACAACTCTAACCTCTCCCAACTCAGGATCTTTTTCAGATGAACTGTCTAGTCATGCCTCTTTCATCTTGAGATATGTGAATCTGAGGTTTGGAATACAAGTGTAAGACTTTTACATCTATCTCTAGTAGATTTCACCTTATTCTGTCCAATAGCCTACCTTCTCAAGACCCCTTTTCTAACTTGCCCATCTTCAGCTGATATGATAATGACAGCTGACATTTATATAGGGCTTAAAGGTTTAGAAAGTGCTTTATATCCATTTTATCACAATGACCCAGAGAATCAGATTATTCCTATTTTGTAGATTAGAAAACTGCAGCTCAGAGAGGTTAAGTGGTTTGACATGCAGGCATGTCCAAAGTGGGAATCAAAATCAGAGCTCTTCTGACGCCAAGGCCAGGGGCCTTTCTATTTTACCATGATGCCTTCTGCTTATATTTTCCTTTTTCCACCTGGCCTACCTCAAAGGCTACCCCTCTAGCAGCACTGTACCCACTGAGGTACCCACAGGAACCTTTCAATATAGTACTTGGTCGCCATACTGGCTAGAAATAAAGCTCAACACAGACAGACACCCAGGGGACCTGAAAGTACTACTCTCAGCGTCTGAGAGGAGACTGGCAAGCAGAGTAGATCTATTTGGAGGCAGGAAGATCTGGCTCCAAGTCCCATCTTCTACAGGAAGCTCTTCCCAGCCCCTCTTAAGGCTGGTACTTTCCCTCTCTATTTATCCTGTATACAGTTTGTTTGTACATATTTATCTACTTGTCTCCCCTATCATACTGGGAGCTCCTTGATGGCAGGGACTGTATTTTTTGCCTCTTTTTGTATCTCTACTGCTTAGCACAATGTCTGGTACATAGTAGGTGTTAAACAAATGTTTACTAACTGACTGGCCTTCACTTAAATCCCACCTCTTTTAATTACTGGTTGTCTGACCTTGGGTAAGACATTTAACCTCCCTGGGCCTCAGTTCCATCAACTATAAAATGAGGTTGTTGGGCTTGACGAGGTCTATTTGTCTAATCTTAGGAGCTGGGTCAGCTTGAATAGGGGACATTAGGCTGGACGCCAAGACTCCTCAGTTCTGATCTTGATCCAATCTGTGACTCTTTGCCCTTTCTGTCTTCTATTTCCTTTGGTTATTCAGGCTGAAGAGCTCTCTATCTCCCTTTATCTGGAGTCCAGTGAAAAAGACGCAGGAGCTTAAGTGATCCAAGTGGGTACTAAACAGGAAGGGAAAAACTGGCTTTACTTGAAGGGAACTGTGACAGAAACTGAGAGGCTCAACTCATGCTCATTTTCAGAAAGGAAACTTTTTGGCTTTGAGATATTGCCTCCTGATGATAAAATGAGGGACTGCTGGCCACATCGAGCATCCTCCCAGTTTGTGGTCACTCTTATAGTTCTAGGATAGATCACTGCAAGGTGCCTCAGACACTGTCTAGTCCAACCCTTTCGTTTTGAAGATGAGGAAAGTTAAGCAAATTGTCAGAGGCGACATAGCTAGGAAGTAGTAGACCCAGGATCTGAACCTAGGTCTCCTGACTATAACAATTAGAGCTTTCCAAAAGTGGAACTGGACACCTCAGAAGTGAGTGGATACTCCCCCACTAGAGATCTTCAAGTAAAGGCTGGATGACCATTGGCCCTGTATGTAATGTAGAAGTTTCTTTTTGTCATCAGCTGTACACAGATGATGCCTAGGTCCATATGTGGGAAGAAAAGAACAAGCATTTATTAAGTGTCTACTGTGTGCCAGACAGTGTACTAAGCTTTTTACAAACATCACCTCATATATGCAATCTTAGCTTCTTTCTTGGTCCCTAATCACACACCACCAATAGCCTATGAGACGTTTCCAAATGGATGTCCCATAGGCAACTCAAATTCAAATTATCCAAAACAGAACTCATTAATTTCCTCTCCCCTCCCAAAACTTACCTCCCTCTTTTGACCATCTCTGTCTCTCTTAAGGGAACCATTATTTTTCTAGTCACTTAGGCTAGGAACCCTGGTGTCCTTCTCCATCCCTCAATATTCCATACCTCATATAGGTAATCAAACTGCCAAATGTTATTGCTTATATCTCCATACCACCTCTCGCACTCACCTTCTCTCCACTTGCACAGCCTTTCATTCCCTCCCACCTGGACTATACTACACTGGCCTCCAAACTGGGCTCCCTGCCTCAAAGTTCTCCTTTCTCCCATCTATTTCTACACGGCTGCCTAAGGTTTTCCTAAAGCACAAGTCTAGCCAGGTAACTCCTCTGTTCGATAAACTTCGATAAACTCTCTCTTAATCCTAAAATCAAATATGAACTCTTCAGTTTGGCATTTAAAACCTTTTCCCCCTCTTCTGCTTCAGAATCCTCAATTTCTTTCAAAAATCATCTCAATCACCAAGTACATGAAACCTTTTTTTATCCACCCCTGACCTCCAGCTGCTAGCACCTCCTCACTAAATTATCTTCTACCGATTCTGTGTACACTAATATAAGAACATAATATCTCGCCTGAGAAAGAGTAAAGCTCCATATATCCCCAAAGCCTAGCATAATACCTGGTATATAGTAGGTACTTAATAAATAATTATTAATCAATTTTTTCTTAGATAAGTTGGAGTAGATGGCCACTGAAATTCCTTTCAACTCTCCACATCCGTGTGCCACTCTATCCCCCAGGCATAAAGCATACAACCAAGGCAAAGGCACCTAGCAGGGAGGTGAACAGTGAATGGCAAGTAGGCCATGTTGGCTAGAATGTAGAGAGCAAAGAGAGAACAAGATGATGGGGAATAAATAAACAGAAGCTCAGACAGGGCAGGAAAGTAAGAACAAGAATGGGGCCATGGCAGAGAGTAAAAGTCAATAGGGTACCTGCCCTGCTTCTGGAAGTCAGCAGCAGGCCTAGGACTCACCTGAATGAAGTGTGGGGGACAAAGACCCTCCTTCTAGGTACCAACAATTTCAGAAAGGTTCCTGATTCTCTATGATGGTCTCCAGAGGCCTGCCTGTGGCTTTCCAGAAAGCAAGGCCTCCTGGACCATGCAGCAGAGTGTTGGGGTTCTATGGATTGTAGTTCTGCTTGGTAATGCTCAAGCTCTTCACTGCCCCAGCTCCACAGGGAGGCTGGGGCTGGCCTCCTGCCTTCCTGTCTCCTTTCCTTTTCTCTTTCCTTCCTTCTGTCCTTCCCTCCCTTTCTCTCTTTAGCTTAAGCCCCCCACCCTTCCCAATGTGATTGGCTGAGAAAAGGCCTTTGGACAGTGACAAAGAGCTGCCCTCTGACCTCACCCCACACAGCCTTTTCTCTGAGAAAAAATGCAAAGCTCTGTGTTCTCTCCCTCTGCCCTAATGCCCCAGAACCCTTGCCCCTCCTCCTTACTCTCCTGTCACTCACCTGCAGCTCTCCTCTGGCAAGTACTGCCTCAAGCTGGGTCTTGGCCTGAGTAGGCCTCCTGACCTTAGCTTAGCCAAATCCCCAGGCTGAATTGCAACCCTAGGCACTGGCCCCACCCCTCCCTAGAGGCCAGCTAGCTTCTTTTCTAGCCTTAGTGTGGTTTTTGTGGTTGAGAACCTTTGGACTGAAAATATTCCAGCCTCAGAGCCTGGACTCTGATGAGGTAGAGTCGCATCTAAGAGACGCAGGCTGGGCCCGGTTTCTTGCTGGGTGCTGCTCTTCCATGTCTCCCTTTGCTGTCTTCTGGCTGCTTTCCTGAGCTTAGCTTTCCTCCCTTCCTATCATGTACTTTCCTCCTAGGATTCCTCACACCATTCTCCCTCTAGGCTGCTCTCTTTCCCAGGGTTTTTGTCTTTCTGGTCTTCTCTCTCCAACTATCGAGGGAGAATCAATAGCTAGATTGCGTGTGGTTTGTCCTTCGTTTTGGAAGAGGGGTATGACATCAGCAAGGTGATGCCATGACTTGGGAGTTAATTGAATTTAGGTGAAGGAGGGCTATGCAAAGTCACCAGCCTCACTTTCTCCTCCAGATCCATTTGGGTCCAGTGGCTAGATATAGATCAGGATGAGTGGAGATGGCCCCAGATGCAGCAGGAGACCTTGACCATTTTAAGCTAAGGCCTTTCCAAGTTCTCACTTTGACTGAGGTAATGGCCATTCATTGATTAGGGTTGTTTAAGCTATAGCCTCTCAATAGGGACTGCTGCAGAGTAGAAATACAAGGAATCAGATATGGTCCAGATACGGTTACTCAATTTGGCAGAGATATAGCCCCCAAACCAAAAAACAAGAGATTGTGGCATGGTTACACAAACTACAATGTGTAAGAGTAGTGGAAGTATCAGGGAACTGTAAGAAATAATGTAAAGAATTCAGAGAAATGCAGGAAGACTCATATAAATCGAAGCCAAGAAAGCAGAACCAGGAGAACAATGTGCATAGTGACTACAGTAATGAAATGGAAGATAACACTGAAAGGCAGCTGGATTATGAGTCCGTGTAAGGCTCAGCTCAGGGCCTTCCAATGGGAAGCCCTTCCCAAGCCCCCTGGATGCTGGGGCCTTCCTCCTGCTGATCATCTCCAGTCTGTCCTATGTCTTATTTGAACATAGCTGTTTGCATGTTTTCTCCTCCATTAAACTGTGAGTTCCTTGAGAGCAAGGGCTGTTTCTGTCTTTCTTCGTATTCCCAGCACTCCCATAGCACCCGGCACAGTCAACGCTTATGGACTTGATCTGACCTGATTGGAACAGTCACATGCTGCAAAGAAGTCAACAAGTTTGAGAAGTGGAAGAATGCCAGTAGATTGAGTCATAAAGAGATAAATACAAACCAATGTGCTTTTATTGACCTTAAGGAGATTAGTTTCAACTGCATGATGGAGATGGGCACCAGATTTCAAGGTTTCCAAAATGAATGAAATGTAAGTTTTTTTTTCTAGGAGGCTGGCTCTTAAAGGGAGGAGATACAGTATATAAAATGAAAGCTTAAAGGGATGATAAGGTCAAGTTGAAGGCTTTTTAATAATTGGGGGGGGGACGACATAATGTTTGTAGGCAGCAGAAACAGAACCAATGGACCAGAAGAGGTTTAAAATAAGGGCAACAGGGAAGATAAGTTTGTGAACAATTTGGCAAAAGAGATGAGAGATGATGGGACAAATGTCACAAGTAGAGTAGTTGGCCTTGGCCAGTGTATGCTTCAAGATGAAACAAAGGAGAATAGAATGAGGGGGTGATGAGAAAGTGACTGAAGTTGTGAAGGAGAGGGAGCTCCTAATGGGTAGCCTCAATTTTTTCAATAAAGTAGGAAGACAGGTCTTTTGTTTAGAAGAACTGGGAAGAGGGTAGCATAGATGTTTTAGAAAGAGAAGTTTTGGAACAGCTACTGTGGAGAGAATGATGGCTAACCAGAGAATAGTGAAAAGTTTGATGTTTAACAGGGAGGATCCAGATAAGAGTGAATAATATAAATTTCTAGTGGACTCAGCACAGTTAGGTGACTTTATTCAGCAAAATTATGCAGTATGTAAGTGGGAGCAGAGCAGATAGATGGTGGGAGAAATGCAGGGTTGGGATTTGAAAAGAGATGAGCAATTAAAGAAAAAGGGAGAAAGGATACAAAGACAGGTGTGAAGTTAAACTAATTCAGTAAAGGGTAAAGACTGTAAAGTCTATGAGTCTACAATTATGGCAATCTAATCACTACAAGACTCTTGAGCACCAAAATCCCATGGGGTGCCATTGAGTTAAGGCAATGTTGGGTCAGTATAAGGAGTCCCTAAGACATAGCACCAAAGTCCCCTTCTCTTAATTTTTGAGTCTATTCTCCTCCTGAATGCCATCAACGGATCCCCATAGACTGATAATTTTGACTATAGTCTTAAGAAAGGATTTCTCTAGGTTTTCTACCTTGGGGCCTTATGGCCTAGCTCTGGTATCCAAAATACCCAAACAATTTAAGGCTTACCTGTACAGTCTGCCGGTCGGGGATACCGCTGTACACAGAAATCTGGGGCCCAGCTCCAGTAGAACGGCTACCACCATTGCTGCTGTTGCTGCTGCTGTTGCTACTACTGAGCCCGCTGTTACTGCTGGCAACTGTGGCACTGATAGATGTGGGTGGGGCTGGCAACTCATTCTCCATGGCCTACAGGGTGACACAGTCAGGGGGCTCAGGAGACAGGTGGGCAAGTAAGAGCTGCAAAGAAAGAGAGAAGTAAATGTAGAAGCATCAACTCAATTAGTCTCTATTAAAAAACCATTTATCAAATACCTATTATATACAGAGCACTATGGCATGTGCTAGAGACACAAAGATAAGAATGGAACAGTCCAAACCCTCAAAGGACTTCCACTCTACTTAGGAGGTAATGGGCTATGTGGGTGGTGGAACTTCTTTAAGAACGCACGACTGGCAGGTTTTCAAACAATCTTCAGTGGAAAGATGTCAGAATATAGGTTTCTAATTAGAAGTTAGTCTCTCTAGAGATGTAAGACAAGATTGCTCAGGTCTACAACAATCTCACACTGGGAAGAGGGTAAGACATGGTGAAATGGAGTGGGTAGAGATTGCAGGGCACTCCGACGAGCAATGCACCGTGCAACATATAATGGGGGCATAAAATGCCACTGTTATCCCAGAGTCTTTGCACGGATTAAGTCAGATGATATCTGTAAAAGCGCTTAGCACAGTGCCTGGCATAGAGTAGTTATACAGATGTTGTAGAAATGCTTATTCCCACTCCCATCAGCACTGGACAAGAGAGATGGGGACAGGATAGCTCTGACACAAGGAGGGCTCTGAGATCTCTCTCTGTTTTTCCTCACTGCCTCAGTTTCCTTACTATCTCTTCTCCTTGCTCCAGATTCCCAATCTGCCCTTTGGGGGTACAAGACAGATTAAGAGAGAGACTGGAACCTGGGAGAACATTTAGCAGGCTAGCTAGTCTGGTAGTGCTAAGCACAGAGGCATGAGAACATGGACAACAGCAGTGACAGCAGGAAGAGGAAAAAGAAACCACAGCTGTTTGTATTGGTATAGCACTTTATTATAGAAACATGAACAACATCTCTGCAAGGGGAATAGATGTGGAAAGAGAAAAAGGACAGCATGGCAGAGTGGGAAAAGCTCTGAATCTAGAGTCCTAGGACCCAGGCTTAAACACTCCTTCTGCAACTTACTAGTTACATGGCCTTGGAGAGATTATGTTCCTTCTCTGGGCCTTCCTGATCTAGAATATACAGGGGCTGGACTAAATGATTTCTAAGGCCCCTTTCAGCTCTAATTCCTGCATGAAGACTTTGTTCTAAATGAGAAGACAGAACAGAACAGCATTTATTGGTTGGCCTACAAAGTGTCTCTTTTCCTTATCCACACATGGTATTAGTGTTTTGTCCACAGGACCCATACCTGATTGAGTTAAGCATTTTTTAAGCTTCTCCAGACCTTTTGCTTTCTAGACATCTCTGTCTTGCCTCCATCTTTCTGAACTGTGGCCTCTCACAGGCTTATGAGGAAGCTATTGCCAAACCCAAGACTCTACCTAGACTCTTCTAGTGTCTATTAATTTTCTTTTTTTTTTTGATTAAAGCATTTTTTATTAACTTCTGTTTTACATCATTCATTTCTGCCAGATTTTGAGTTACAATCATTTTCCCCCCATTATTCCCCTACCTAACCTCCCAGAATAGCAGTCCCACAAGATATCGATTCCTCCAATCTGCTCTCTGCCATACCTTCTCCCATACCCCCATCGACTTTTCCATTAGAGGAAGGTGAATCTTTGTGTCCCAATGCCTGCACATCTTATCTCCCTATTACAAGCAAAAGAGTATTAATAATAGTATTTATATATATTTGAAACATTTAATGTTAAGACCTCGAATTTCAGATCTATTTCCTTCCTCCTTTGTCACACATTCCCTCTGGGGAGATAAGTATTTCAGTATATGTTGTACATGTCTAGCTATGCAAAACATTATCATAGTAGATATATTGTACAAGGCTGCTTATAATTCCCTCCCACTCATCCCACCCCCCACCTGGTCCATTCCCTACATGATCCTGTCCCTCTTCTATAGTGGGTACTTCCAACCTCCCCTCCCCCCAAGGATGCCCTCCCATCCATCATCCCTCCTCTCATCCCCCTTCCCCCTATCCTGCTGCAGGTTGAGATATCCCATTTAGTATGTATGTCATTCTCTCCCTGAACCAAATTCAATGTGAATGTGGTTTTGCCTTTTTAGCCTTCCTATTCTCCCCCTCCCTTGCAACCACTTCCCCTTGCTTCTTCTACATGGGATAGTTTACCCTACCCTGTCTCTCCCCATCTCCTCTTGCCACTTTCCTCTCTCACCTCATAATTTCATCCCTTGAGTATTCTCCCTTCCCAACAAATTCAACCTATGCCCTCTATCCATATATAACTGTAACCATATACACACACATTCACATATGTATTCATATGACCACACCCCCTTCTTCCATTATTTTCATAGTGAGAAAGATATCATCAGTCACAGTTATTGCTTTTCCATATAGGAATGTAAATAGTTCAACTTTGATAAGTTCCTTTTGATTTCTTTTCCTGATTACCTTCTCAGGCATCTCTTCCTTCTTGTGTCTGGATGTCAAATTTTCTATTCAATTCTGGTTTTTTCCTCAAGAATGCTTGAAAGTCCTCTATTCCACTGAATGACCATATTTTCCCCTGAAACAAAATACTCAGTTTTGCTGGGTAGGTGACCCTTGGATTCATTCCCAGTTCTTTTGCCCTCTGGAATATCATATTCCATGCCCTTCGATCCCTCAGTGTAGAAGCTGCCAGGTCCTGGGCTATTCTGATTGTGTTTCCACAATATTGAAATTGTTTCTTCCTGGCTGCTTGGAGTATTTTCTCCTTGATCTGGGGATTCTGGAACCTGGCTATAATATTCCTGGGAGTTTTCTTTTTGGGATCTTTTTCAGGAGGTGATCAGTGGATTCTTTCAACCTCTATTTTGCCCTCTGGATCTAAAACATCTGGGCAGTTTTCCTTGAGAATTTCTTGAAGGGTGATTTCTAGGTTCTTTCTTTGATCATGGCTTTCAGGTAGTCCAATAATTTTAAAATTGTCTCTCCTGGATCTATTTTCCAGGTCAGTGGTTTTTCCCATGAGATATTTCACATTGCCTTCTAATCTTTCATTTGTTTGGATCTGCTTAACAGCATCTTGATTTCTCATAAAGTCATTAGCTTCCATTTGCTCCAGTCTAACTCTGAAGGAATGAATCTCCTCAGTGAACTTTGAGATTCTTTTTCCATCTGGCAAATTCGACTTTTTAAGGCATTCTTCTCCTCATTGCCCTTTTGGGCCTCCTTTGCCATTTGAGTTAGTCTATTTTTTAAGGTGTTGTTTTCCTCAGTCAGGCTGTTGACCCTCATTTCATACTTTTCCTGCATCCTTCTCATTTCTCTTTCCAATTTTTCCTCCACTTCTCTTATTTGATTTTTAAAGTCCTTCTTAAGGTCCTCTATGGCCTGCAACCCGCTCATGTTTTCCCCTGGGGCTTTTGGAGCAGGACTTCTGACCTCACAGTCCTTTTCCCGCTCTATGCCCCCAAAATAGGAGTCTAGGGTTGCATTTTTCTGTTTCCTTTGCCTTGGCATGTTGCCACTTAATTACTTGACTTTTGGGCTTGTTGCCACACTATGGCTTTAAGGCCAGATAGAGGAATTTTCGTCCCGAACGTGTGGGGGGCAACTTCCGTTTCTGGCAAGCTGTAAACCCACCCACAACTTCCACCCTAGATCACAATCCAGATCCAGGGAGGTTAAAGCAAGAGCGATTACCCCCCAAGACTGATCGCTGGATCTTCCTACAATTTGCAGGCTGGGAGCTGGAGCTGCCTCTGAAAACTACAAAATGGTGTGTCTCCTCAGCGGCTTCTAGCCCCCAGGGGAGGGAGCTGACGCATTCCCCAAATACCAGTCCCAAAGTCCATAGGACACTAACCTCTTACTTTGTCCTAGGCATGTCTGTGTTGATAATTCTGGAGTCTCCACAGCTCCTGGTGTTCTGGGGTTCCTCCAGCCGGCTGTTGGCCCTGCCACCCTGGGGCTAAAACCTCGGCTCACATGGACCTGGGCTCGGCTCGGCTCCTGCGCTCTGCGAGCTGCCAGGTCCCAGACCCCTGCGCTGGTCCTTCCTGCAGGCTGCTGGGCTGTCCTCAGTGGGAGGTTAGCTTCTCTGTGTCGTTCTGTGGGTGCTGGGGCTCCAGACGTTGTTCAGAGTCCCCTTTTACATAGTTTGGGGGGAATCTGGGGGCAGAGAGGCTTGGACGAGCTGTTTCTACTCCGCCATCTTGGCTCCGCCCCTGTTAATTTTCTTAAAATGAGTACCGATAGTTTCTGGTATAGCTGAACAAACAGTGGTACTCTAATAGAATGAACAGTATTGTACTGTAAGGAATGAGAAATGCAAGGAGCTCACAGAAACACAGAAAGCAGACCCAAGAAAACAATATACATATGACTCAAAAAATATGAACGATAACAGCACAAAAGACAGGTAAACTCAGAACTGAACAATCTCAGTTCTAGAGAACTGGTAGTGAAACAAATTTTCCTCTCAGTAGAGCACTGAGGGTGGGGAAGAGAAGAAAGGGGGGGATTTCATATATGCTGTCAGATATGGGTGCCATGTCCTTTAGTTTAAATGATTTTTTTGTTGTTACTAGGAAGGGTTTGGATGGAAACAGCATTAAAGGAAAATGACTACATTGCAAAAAAAAAAAAACCAACAACAACAAAACCCCGCTAGGTGACTGACTATATCAGAGGTCTGAGAGAAAAGTCCTTTTAAGTATGTGCAGCATGTTCTTCCTGATGCAAACAGTTTTCCACATGAATTTCAGGGCATACCCAGGACTGTCTCCTGTCAGCTTTCTGTGTGGCCAAAAAAAAAAAAAACCTTTTGATTGGCTGCTGAAATGGTTCACATTGTGCCTACAAAAATTATTAAACCTCTTACATCAGTCTATGGACTTTGGAGTCACATAGTCTCTATGGCAATTCTGTTCCTGTTGTGTCTGTTCCTTCCCTCTCTTAGATGAAGGCATACTGGAGACAGAATGACCATGTGAGGTTCGAAAGGCTGGAGGACCTGAGGTCCATTGACAATTGAACCCAATGCACCCACAAATGACGTCCCAAGAAGCAATCTCCAGGATCCCACCTAGAAGTGGACAAAGATGGCAACAAGATACCATGTCCTTCAAGAAGGGGACTGAATCCCAGAGGACACTGGTGGAAAAGGTGGGCCTATATGGTGTAAGGATAGGTGATAGGAGGGCTTAAGTGGAGGGTGAAGAAGCAGGTAGTAGGGCTTCCAGAGTAGAATCTGCTCTTCAGGAGTTTGATACTGGTATCACTGAATTAATTCTTGGTTACCATAGCACAATGTTGATTCACGTTGAGCCTGTAGTCCACTAAAACCCCCAATCTTTTTCAGATGAACTATTTTTTAAAAAATAGCTAATAATTATAGAACACTTTAAAGTTGGAAAAATCCTTTACAGGAATTATCTCATTCAAATCTCACAAAAGCCTTTTGAGGCAGGTGCTATTATTATCCCCCTATTAAAGATAAAGAAACTGAGACTTAGAAAGGTTAAGTAGGTCACACAGATTGAAAGTATCTGGGCAGGATTTGAGTCCAGGTTTTCTCAATGCCTAGTCTAGTACTTTTATGTACTACAAGATACTATTTCTCACTTTTCGGCCCCAAAGTATGACTACATTGTTCCATATTCAATGTCACCATTTGAGATTCAGCCCAATGTTCTAGGCTTCAGGAGTGTTTTGGTTAGGTCATCCAGTGCATTACTCTCCTTCCCCTCCCTGTGTCATCTACACATCTAATAAGTATTTCAACTATGTCTTTGTCAGAATTGTTCATTAAAATGTCCAACAGCCTTAGGCTGAGCACATACCTGTGCTTCCTTGCTCTTCCTCCAAGACTGGCCTACCTTCTTTGTTGTTCACATATTTCCTGGGTAACAAGAATCACAGAATCCTAGGATTTGGCAGTTGGACTAAACCTCAGCAGCCATCTAGCCTAACTCATGCATGAAGGAATGCCTGCTATATAACCCTCCCAATAAGCCTTCATCTAGCCTCTGCCTGAAGACCAAGATGGAAAGGGAACTCACCACCTCTCAGGGAAGACTACTCCGAATTTGGTCAGCTCTCATTACTGGAAGGTTTTCTCAACATCAAGCTTACACTGGCCTCTTTGAAATTTCTACTCATCGCTCCTGGTTCTGATGCCTGGGCTCAAAGACATTAAATGTAACTCCTTCTCCACAAGACAATCCCTTCAAATATATGAATGCAGCTATCATTTTATGTCCTCCCTGAGACTTCTTTTCCCTAGGCTAATAATGACCCTTTCCTCCAACTGATTCTCATATGTCACGAACTCAAGACCCTTCACCATCCCAGTTGCCTTCCCCTGGACACTCTCCAATTTATCAATGTCTTTTTAAACTGTGGTGCCCAGAGTACAGTACTTGAGATAAGCTCTGACAAGGGCAAAGTACAGTGGGATTATCACTTTCCTGCTCCTGGAAGCTATGCCCTGACTAATGTGGCCCAAGACAACATTAACATTTTTGTCTTTTATATCCTACTGCTGACTCCTACTGAGTTAGTGATCCACTAAATACCCCAAGACTCTTTTCAGAACAACTGCTTTCCACCTATGCCTCTCCCATCTTGTACATGTGAAGTTAGTTGATTTCAGAATTTGTCCCTTTTGAATTTCATCTTATCAAATTCAGCCCAATGCTCATTCAACCATTTCCGAATCCATCTGATTGTATTATCATTGAATCAATATTTCTCCAATTTGTCCATAAGAAAAGTAGGACATACTTTATCAAAAGTTTTGCTAAGGGGCAGCTAGGTGGCACAGTGAATAGAGCACTGGCCCTGGAGTCAGGAAGACCTGAGTTCAAATCCAGCCTCAGACACTTGACACACTTACTAACCATGTAACCTTGGGCAAGTCACTTAACCCCAATTGTCCTGCCTCCCCCCCTCCAAAAAGCAAAAACAAAAAAAAGTTTTGCTAAAATCTAGGTAAACTATGTCCACAGAACTGGCCTCAATTAGTTTATTAATACTATGCAAAAAGGAAACAGTGTAGGTTTGGCTTGACTTGTTCTTCATGAAACCACTGCTTCCCTTTCCAGATATTCTCCAACCATTGGTTTAATGATCTTTTCTAGAATTTTCCCAGCAGCTGAAGTCACAGTCACCAGTGGTCTTTGACTCTCATTTTTTTTGAAAATTGGGGTATTTGCCTTCCAGTTTTGTGGCACTCATCTCATTCTCCATGATTGTTCAAATATCACTGAGAGTAGCTCAGCAATCACATATGCCAGTTCATTCGGGACCCAAGAATGGGTTCATCTGGGCCAGATAACTTGAATTCATCAAGAGTAGCTCAGTGCCCTTATCTTGGCTATCAATTTCCTGTAAATCATTTTTATCAGTCATCTCCAATATAAAATCTCATTTTCCTTTGCAGAGAACATAGAAACAAAATATGAACTGAATAGCTTTGCCTTCTGTCTGCTGTCAATTATTATTTCCCCATTCACCTCAAGCAAAAGTCCCATCCCTTTTCTGATTTTCCTTTTTATCTAAATATAACTAAAAAGTCTATTTTGTAGTCCTTAGCTTCCCTCAACAACCTCAGCAGATTATGATTTTTAGAATCATAATAATAATAACAAAAAATTTTAAAATAAGCATGCAAAGGAAAAAGTTACTATGGGAATAGAGAAGACCAGGGTTTGTTTTCAGAGGAGGATACTGAAGCAAAAAAGATCATTCCTACCCCAAAGAGTAACATCAAATGGTCACCTGCCCCAAAAGAATTCACAGAACATATTTTCCTTTGTAAAAAAAACTTAATATTTTATTTTCCCCAATTACATGTAAAAACAATTTTTAACATTCACTTAAAAATGTTTTTTGAGTTCTAAACTTTTTTCCCTCTCTCTCCCTTTCCTTTCTCAATGAGAAAGCAAACAATGTTTTTTTCATTCATTCATCCATGCATTTATTTGTTTGTTTTTTAGTGGGGAAATAATGTGATCATAATTTGTTGCCAGGGACATTATGTAGAAGTAAAAGTTAGTTGGAATCAATGTTTACACATTGCTAGACTGAAGAGACTTAGAAGATTACCACTACAGTTTGATCTGTAGAGTAGGAAAGGAGATATTACTGATGAGACAACCAGTCTCACTCCAGTTGAGGCTGCTTGCTTTTCATGCTTCTTGTATTTGATAGATTCTTGTATTTGATAGTCAAATTTTCTATTCAGCGCTGGTCTTTTCATCAAGAATGCTTGAAAGTTCTCTATTTTACTGAATATCCATTTCTCCCCCACCCCACCCCCTGCTAAAGTATTATACTCAGTCTTGCTGGGTAGGTGATTCTTGGTTTTAATCCTAGATCCTTCGACCTCTGGAATATCATATTCCCAGTCCTCCATAGAAGCTGCTAAATCTTGTGTTATCCTGATTATATTTCTACAACACTTAAATTGTTTCTTTCCAGCTATTTGTGATATTTTCTCCTTGATCTAGGAACTCTGAAATTTGGCTACAATATTCCCAGGAGTTTACTTTTTGGGATCTTTTTCAGGAGGTGATCAGTGGATTGTTCCAATTTCTATTTTCCCCTCTGGTTTTAGAATATCAGGGCAGTTTACCTTGATAATTTCTTGAAAGATGATGTCTATGCTCTTTTTTTGATCATTGCTTTCAGATAGTCCAATAATTTTTAAATTATTTCCCCTGATCTATTTTCCAGGTCAGTTGTTTTCCCAATGAGATATTTCATATTGTCTTCTATTTTTTCATTCTTTTGGTTTTGTTTTATAATTTCTTGATTTTTCATAAGTCATTAGCTTCCATGTTCTCCATTCTAATTTTGAAAAAAAATATTTTCTTCAGTGAGCTTTTGGACCTCTTTTTCCATTTGGCAAGTTTTGTTTTTTTATTGTTTTATTGTTTTTTATTGCTGCCCTGTGGCCAGATCCTGCTCCTCTCTCACCCATGTCTGACAGACCTTTCCTACTGACCTTCTAAGTTGTCTTTGGCATTTGTAGTTTCAGAAATCTGGAAACCACCACAGTTGCCAGTGATTCAGTGCTCTGAGGCCTGTTCCAGGTTTGTTAGGGGCCTGTCTTTGCTGGCCTGGCCAATGCTGGACTGCATTCCTCTATCAAATTGTTGCAACTGACCTTCCCAGGTTATCTTGGGCTGGAAATTTGTTTCACTCCATCATTTTGTGGGTTCTGCTGCTCTAGAATTTGTTTAGAGTAATTTTTACAGGTATTTGGAGAGGTTTGGGGGGCTCTCAAGCAAGTCCTTGCTTTTACTCCACAATCTTGGCTCTACCCACGCCCCCCCTCAAGAATTCACAGAACTTTAAAAAGACTTTAAAAATCAAATGAGAGAAATTGAGGAAAATTTTTTAAAAGATAAGAACAATCCAAGAAAAACAGATCCAGACTCTTAAGGAAGAAAATGATTCTTTCAAAATCAGAACTGGGTAAGGGGAAGCCACCAAATTAATTATAAGAGATCAAGATATAATAAAACAAAATATAAAGAATGAAAAAATAGAAAAGAATGTGAAACATCTCATAAGAAAAACAATTGATCTGGAGAACAGATCAAGAAGAGAAAACATAAGAATAATCAGATTACCTGAAAGCTACAATCAAAAGAAGAATCTTGATACAATTATTCAAGAAATATTTCAAGAAAATTGTCCTGAAGTATTAGAACAAGAGGGGGAAGTAGAAACAGAAAAAATACACCAATCACTTACTGAAAGAGATCCTACAAGGAAAACCTATAGTAATGTCATAGCTAAATTCTGATACTCCCCACTCAAGGAGAAAATATTATAAGGAATAAGAAAAAAACAATTAAAATATGGTGGAGCCACAATTAGAATCACACAAGACCTAGCAGTGGCTACACTAAAAGACCACAAGTCTTGAAACACTATATATGAAAGAGCAAAAGAACTGGCATTGTGACCAAAAATATCACACCCAGCAAAGTTAAGCATAATCCTGAATGAAAAAAAAGATATTCGATGAATTGCTAGACTTTCAGGATTTTATTGCAAAAATACCTGAACTTAATAGAAAATTTGACAATGCAAGACTCAAGAGAAATATAAGGTAAACACTGAAGACTAACTACAAGGGACTCAATAAGAATAGATTGTTTACTTTTTATACATGGAAATATAAACTGTATGTCTAAGATTGCAATTAGTAATTGGGCAGTGTGAAATAAGATTGGGGTAGAGCAGAGTATGACGTGATTCTAAAAAGTAATACCTCCTCGGAAAGGTAAAAAGAGTAAATGTATTATACAAATGAAGTGTGAGAGGAAGAATTAAAACAGAGTAAAGAATCAGATGGGGGAGAAAGGCTAGTAGTTCTGGAATCCTACTCTCTATTAGGAATAGGTTAAAGAAGAAATAATATATATAAAATTCAGAAAGAAAGAAGGCAAGGGGGATAAGGAGCGGGGAGAGCCTAAGGGAGGAATTTTTAAAGGGAACCCAACTCACATAAGATCTGGGTTAAAGAGATAGCAATATATACCCTTAGAAGGTAATAAAAGAATTCTAAACTTAAAAAGTGAGGGTGAGGGATTAGGATAAGAGGGGGTATAGAAGGGTGTCTACATTAATGGGAATGAGATAAAGAGGGAATAACATATTTGGAATGCTATCAAAGTCTTCTAAATTCAACTAGAAACAAGAGGGTAAAGAGAAAGGAGGGGAGAAAGATAACGGAGGGATCTTTGGAGAAGGGGTAGGTTAAGTAGGGCAAGGTAATAGGTAGAAGTAAGGTAGAGGAGTCAGGAGGGATAGAAAATGAGAGTTATGGAACAGCTAGGTGGCACAGTGAATAAAACATTGGACCCGGAGTCAGGAGGACCTGAGTTCAAATCTGGCCTCAGACACTTAACACAAAATCTAGCCATGTGACCTTGGGCAAGTCACTTAACCCCAATTGCCCTCCAAAAAGCAACAAAAAAAAGAAGAAGAAAATAAGAGTTATACACAAACATAAAATAAAGATCAGGAGTAGAATTTACTAGGGAAAAAAGCAGGGGTAGTAATTATGATCTCAGATGAAGTTAAAGCTAAAATAGATTGAAACAAAAGAGAAAAATAGGAGTACTATACTATATGTCAGCCATATTAATATTGTTTTAGACTATTTAAAACAACTAGATAGTGTAAAGTTGGAATGTTTCTGTGGTATAGGAAATGATGAGTTGGTGGACTTAAAAAATATGGGAAGACTTGGACTTATCAAGGAAGATACTGTCCACCCTCAGAGAATGAGAGAACAAACAAGTATAGTGCAGTCTTACAGAGATGTACATGAATATATATATATATATATATATATATATATATATATATATATGAGTATGATTATAGATATCTAAATATAAGTATATGTATGTAAGTGCATGTATGTATATGTATGTGTATATATGTTTGTATGTATAGGTCTATATATGTGTATATATAAGTACAAAATATATAAATATAAAAATATATCCATGCTTAATTTTAGGCTTCTTGGGTGGGGGGAAGGAAGGGGGAAAAAGAACAAAGTAAAAATTGCGCAGCAGAGAATAAAAGAAAATTTACAAGGAAGCAAAGAAAAAATGGACAGCTCTGAAGACAATGTGTAGTACTTATATATGCTTTCTTGAAATGGAAATTTAATGCTGTAAATTTTTAATCTTCTCATGTTCTGCTGTGCACATGGCAATATTTTTTCCCTCCTTTTCTTGTATTGTATTTAAGTTTAAAATAAATTTTTAAAATTTGCTTATGGGATTTCTCTCTGGGAGGGGACAGGGTGAGGGATACTATAAAAATAATTCAATAAAAATTCAATAAATTCATAATTTCTATAATGTGATGGATCTTTCCTTCCTTTTCCATTCTGAGAGTAGCTCACTGTCTCTCTGTTATATCTATCCACAATATATGTACTGAGAGAAAAACTCAAAGGTCTATTCCTCCAACTGCAAGTCACTATAGCCTGAGGAATAGGAATTCTTCATCTACTTGGTTTGTCTTGTGTGAACTGATCTCGTCTGCAGTATGCAGGTATTATTAATATGGTCTATTCTTATTATTCAAAGAATTTGAACTCTAACACCTCAGTATTTGATGTGCTATATGAGGAAGTGGAAATGACATTCCAGGAATTAATACTGGGAAGAATTGCTAGATTGTACCCAATTACACACAGATATTCACAATGGAGGTGACAAAATTTTGAAAGCACTAAGGAATTGGTTTTCAAGACCTCTCTAAGGTGGATGGCAAAGAGATACTTTATGATTTGGAAATACCTATATGTGTGTGTATGTATACACATATATATTCCAAAAAACATAAACAAGAGGACATAAGCAACTCCTATCACATATCACTTTCTCATCTCTACAAAACATTTAAGAGAATGCTCTAAATACTGATGATATTCTTGAGGAAAATCAGAGAACATGAAATCTAATAGTGATAAATATGGAATTCTACACCTGGATTTAAAAAATGTACTGTATAAGATAAGGAGGTATAGTTGGCTAATAGCAACTGACATGTAGCACTCTTACCGAGTGCTTTAATGCATGATCTTAATTTGTGATTCATGCTAACCTTAGTATGGTAGTTACCCTGGATGTTATTATCCACATTTTGTAGATAAGGAGACTTAGACCTAGAGGCTTACTCACTAGTTTTGTCAAAGGAAGGTTTTAAACTCATGTCTTCCTAATTCCAAGTCAAGCACACTGTCCACCATGACACATTACTTACAACTCATGTGAAAAAATATATGCGGGAATTTTAGTAGAGAAAAAACTCAATCTGAGTTTATAGTATTATTGCATAGTATCAGGCTATATTAATATAAAAGTTCAGTGCTAAAAACAAGGAAAGCAATAATACTATTTTCTTCCTTGGTCAGACTACATCTAAAATACATCTTCAGATCTAGGTCCCACATTTTATGAAGGGCACTGCTAACTCCCAAGAAGTGTCAAGAGAAAGGCAACAAGGATAGTGAGGAGATTAGAAATCAGAAGAAACAGAAAATTTTTAGACTTGGCAGTGGGAAAAATGTGTTAAAATTGTATCTTGTTCTGGTTCTCCAGACCACCTTCTCCCTTTCTAGTTAATACAATAATTAAATTTGTAGGTAGCTAGTATAAAGTAACTACAGTGGGAAGTTTTGCAAGGGGGAATCTAGAAGTCACTTACAGACTGTCGCATAGATAAAAGGAACATAACAATTACTTGCTAGACAGTATCACAAATTAACTAAAAATCATATCCTTGAGACTATGTGCTAAATCAGGGGAATCTAGCTAGGCATTGCTATAAGAGCCTTGTGGTCCAAAGGACAGTCACAGTAAGACCAGCAGAGCACCAAATGTTGTTAACTTTGAGATAATGTGAATATGCTAATGAATTAACCCACAAATGTTGTTGATAACTTTGAGATGATATGGCTATGTTAATGAATTAACCCCAAGGTGGCACAGATAAGACATAGTCTGTCCCCCACCAAAACCATAAAAATGAAACCCCAAATTCCTGGTCTTTCCTAGTAAGCACCCAAAGAATTGGGCATGCCTATCTCCATTCAATGATTCTATAAATGAGTAATTCAGGAGACGTTACCACTATCTGCAAGTACATGAAGAGTGGTTAGGTAGAGAAGGATTCAGACATTTTACTTAGCCCCTCAGAATTATGACTAATGCATGAATATTACAAAGAAGTAGACTTTAGCTCAATGATGTTTAAAGTTATCCCGAAAATGGAGTAAGTTGCCTTGGTTGCAATGAGTTCTCCTTAACTAGGTGTCTTAACAGGGTGATTGCTTGTGTGCTTCAAGTCAGGGTTGGACTTTCTGAGGTCTCACCTAATTGTAAAATTATATGATTTGTTCATTCCTTCCACAACAGAACAAAACCTTTAAAAAGTTAACAAATCCCTGAAGTGTTTAGGGTCCTGGGCAAACACCTGCTTATACAAAGAATGGTCCTTACTTTCAATCAGCTTATAGTCTAGTCAGGTAGACAGGACATGAAAAGTCCCCCTTGTCCTTTATGTAGCTTGTTGACTACCACCTCCTACTGGATACTTTAATTTCCCTTGGATTCTAAGATAATATACTCTCTTAATTCTTCCCTTGCCTTCATTTTCTCTCCAATTAATAACTTTAATTCATAACTTTTGTTCATGGGCTGCAAAAAGGCATAAATAAAACTTATTAATAAGGAAAAAAGAAAGGGGACAAAAAGTGAAGAACCAAAATACTGTCTCTGATGTTAATTGCAGAATGGCAGAATAGCAGAAAGTAAAGAATGCCTCTAGCAACTTTATGGTGTACCTACCATGGAGAACTTTGGAAGAGAACATAAACAACAGTTTCATAAGATGGATACAATCTGCATTACTGTAGGTACTCTATAAAGTGATGACAGATCTACTGGAGTATTTGAATATTGTAGATTTATGCCTTTTAAAAATATCTGAATATTTCCCAGCATCCTCCCTCCCCTACTTAGCCCCCTTAAAATTCAAGCAAGACCCAAATGACAAATACACTGCGTCCAATAGGATCTCACAGGTTGACATCATTCCACACCCATCATCTCCTAGGTCCTCTTTCTTCTCAATGACCAGACAGTAACTTCTGATCCATGAAGCCATGAACTAGTTAAAACAGTTATCAAGTACCAAGTATTCATCATGAATTCACTAGGAAAGATAAAAATATAAATTAGACATGGTTCCTACCCTCAAGATATCAACAATCTAGTAAGAGCAATTAGACATATTTACAGATAAAGATGTATGTTCATATGATAAATAAATGGTAGAGTAGAAAGAACACTGGCCTTGGAATCATAAAACCCAGGGTTAGGTCTGACTTCTGGTATTTACTAGCTGTGTGACCTTAGACAAGTCATTTCCTTTGAATGTATGCTTCAGTTTCTTCATCTTTAAAATAAGGGGGCTAGACTAGATTACTTCTAGAGTTCTTTCCAGTTCTAACATTCTTTGATTCTGTGCTCCCAGTACCAAGTGCTCTCAGAAAATCAGGGATTCATTATGGAGGGCACTGAAAGCTAGAATAAAGAGTATAGACTTTTTTAGCTAGACAATGAGGAGATGCAGAAGATACCCAAACAGAGAAGTGTGCACAGTGATATAAAAACAGGAAGCCAGGCATGTCTATTCTGCTCAGTTTCCCAAGCCACTATGTGTGTAAGTTTTTATCCTTCTATATCCCTGCCAATAAATACTCTCTTCCTCAGAGGAATACTTTAAATGGCATACTGACTGCAACGGGCTTATATGGTGATCTTATTACAGGTCTCTGCTGCCCAAAAGGTCTAGGACCAGTGGCTGGAGAAATGCTGATAAGGCTCCTCCCTCTCCACTCTTCCCACCACCCCTCCCCAGGTGCCACCAAGTCTAGGAAATACTAGGTTTCAGTCTCTAGAGTCGGGGAAATCCATTTGCTGTGGACTGCAGCTGTGACTGATATTCTGGTTACAGCAGAGACAGAGTCCTGAGAACTCTGCCTGAAGCCTCTTGGGGGCATTTATGAGGGACTCAGGCAGGGGTCGGCAGGAAATGAGAGGTCTGGTCAGCTCCATAAAAGCTGGTGTGACAACAGTTGCAACAGATGCTGGAGTCTCTGGGGAACTGGGCAGGGCAAAGCAGGCCAAGGCAAGACAAGGTGAGTGGGTTCCTTTTCTGCTGCTCTGGGTGCTAGCCAGCAACTGGGCAAGGGAAACAGGAGCAGTAAAGGGCTTGGGAAAAGAGACCAGAATTAAAGCACTGGTTTGCAGCAGTCTAGTTATATAATCTTCCTGGAAAAACCCAGGACCTAGGTCAGTAGGGCTTGTTCTGAAAACCAACTGTTTAACTATGGCCTGGCAGGTGGGAGTGGGAGAGGAAGATGGAAAATGGTTAGGCAGCAACTCATGTGGAAAACATTTGGAGGTTTAACTGGACCACAAGTTCAATAGGACAAGGAAGCCCCCAAAAGCAAATACAATTGTACACTGTAGTAAAAGCTGAAACATGGCAAGAGCTAGCCCAGGAAGGATGACAAGAGTTCTGCTGGATATACAGCCTTGGCCAGACAACATCTGGAGACTCCTTTCACTTGTGAGTGCCCCATTATAGGAATGGTGTTTATCTGAAGCCTGGTGACCAGGATGGTGCTGGGCCTCCTATGGAGAGGGAGCTTGAAAAGAATATGTTGGGGGTGGGGCTGGTTCAAGGGAGCAGGGGTGGAGAGGGGACTCCAAAGGGGCAGCATAGTTAGCTTGAAGAGAAGCCTTAGTAGGATACAGAGCAATCTTCAAGTATTTGAAAGGCTGTCAACTGAAAGAGGGATTAGTGTTGTTTTTCTTGGCCCCAGCATGCATATCTTAATAAATGTTCCTTGAGGAATGAGTAACAATGGGTGTAAGCTAGCGAGAAACAGATTTCTGCTCCATATAAGGATAAACTTCCTAACAATCAGAGCTACCAAAAGTTGTAAAGAATTGCCTCAGTTCAATACAACAGTCATTAATTGTCTCTCAAGTGCCAGGTATGGTCCTTGGCCTGGGGCAGTCCCTGCCTGCCAGGAGCCTCCATTCTAGGAGAGAATACAAAATTGATACAAAGGAAATACAATGGGGGTGGCCAGGTGGCACAGTGAATAGAGCACCAGCCCTGGAGTCAGGAGGACCTGAGTTCAAATTTGGCCTTAGACACTTAACAAGTACTAGTCGTGTGACCTTAGGCAAGTCACTTAACTCTAATTGCCTTGCCTTCCCCCCTCCAAAAAGGAAAAGAAAAGAAAAAGAAATACAGTGTAGTGGGTAGTGGGTAGTGGGAGGGGGGAGGGACAGACACTAACAACAGAAGGAATCAAGAAAGGCCCCCATCCTAGAGGAGGTAGCACCTGAGTTCCCTGAAGGTTCACAAGTACAATATGGATGATAACCTGGGGATTATTCTAAAGAGGATACCCTTCTGGGCACAGGATGGACTAGACAACTTTCAAGATCCTTTTCAATGCAGAAGATTTTATGAAGAATTCCACAGAATCTTTCTAGAGGGCAACACACTCCATCTCTTAGAACTGAATTGGGCTTGAATTTTGCTCAGAATGAGACCCCGGGTTGGTGCGTCTGCCACTGCTCATTCACAAATGCCACAGCTGAATCACATTAGTGATGACAAAGCAGAGCTGGTCCCCCTTGACTTCCCTTCTTTTTCCTCTCTTTTTCCATTCTCCTCTGCTCGTGACTTATGCCAACGGCCCCCATGAGCAACCTTTACTAATAGCCCATATTTCCATAGCGGCTGCAGGCTTATCAAGTGGGGTGAAGTAGGTAATGTGGGTCTTGTAAATAGGAGGTTTACCAGCAAAAGAACTGAGGCTTAGAGGGAAAGTGCCTTGTGCTCAGGGCCACCCAATAACATAGCTGAGTCCTCACTTCCTCTGGGTTCCCAGACTCTCAGGCCAGCAGGTTTTGCACTCCTTAGCTCGTCTCTTCCCTCAGCTCCTCAGGTGACATTAAGGCCTAAGAAAGTTGCTGGCCACTCTGCTAAGTGATCACTTACAAGTCAAGAATCTCCGAAGTGGAAGAATCACAGATGTTTAGTCAAGCCCTGTATCTGAATTCTATTTTACTACTTTATTAAAGTACTACTTTATTAAAACTCACCTTTCTAAAACACTTGAAGCTTTAGAAAGCCCTTTCCTCACAAACAAGCCTGAAAGGCAAGTGGTATAAAATGATATAGAGGAAAGGGAACTGGCTTGAGAGTTTAGAAGACGGTTCAAATCCCATTTCTGCTACCCCTAGCTTTGTGACTGGGAAGCTCTTTTTACCTTTTCTGGACTTCTACATTACATCAGCAGCAGAGACTGAAGAATATGATTCTCAAGTTCCCAATTAAACCTTATGATGTCAATTATTATTTATTCTGCCTTTTTTTTTTTTTTTACAGATTAGGCTAATGGGGCTCTGAGTCTAGTGACTTGTGCAGGGTCACAGAGCTGGTACTTGTCCAAATCAGGGTCTGATTCCACGCTTCCTTATGCATCTCCTTCCCCCCCACTCCCCTACCCCCAAGTCACTTGACACAGCAACCCCACCCCCTAGCAGTGACCTAAGCACTTTTTAATTTACAGATGACTACTGCAAGAACTACAGCAACTACAGAGTATGGAAAAGCCTGCTTCTACAAGAAAGCACCAAAGGGCCAAAATCATAGATTTCAAGCAAAAAAAAAAATCCTGTTCCCACATCTTTTCTTCTTTAGGTTAGACACTTTCAGTTTTCTCCATGGATTCTTATGTCTTGAGGAGGGGCTGGGTCAAGGGCCCCTGGCTGCCTGTTCCCATCTGAGTTTGCTCCCCTAAGGTCTCCTTTCTAAGGCTTTCCTTTTGTGTTTCTTCTTGGGTTCCCCTCTCAACCCTTCAATAAACTCCATTGGCTCCCTATTGCCCTCAAGATAAAATGTAAAATCCTTTGTTTAGCTTTTAAAAGCCTTCACAATCTGGCTCCAGCCTATCCTTTTCATTTTTTTTTATTATGTACTAGTCCCTTTCCCAAACCCCATGGTTCAGCCTAACTTTCTTGTTTCTCATGTGACAGTCCATTTACATTTACATTTCCATGACTCTGAACTGGCTATCTGTGATGTCTAGCCACGGTAGCTAAGTGGCTCAGTTGATAAAGCACTAGGCTTCATGAGTTCAAATCTGGCCTCAGACACCCACTAGCTATGTGACCCTGGGCAAATCACTTTACCCTGTTTGCCTCAGTTTCCTTATCTGTAAAATGAGCTGGAGGAAGAAATGACAAATCACTTCAGTATCTTTGATGGAAAAACCCCAAAAATAGGCTCAGGAAGAGTTGGACACAACACAAGAGTTGGAACAACAGATACCTAAATATTCTCCCTCATCTTTGACTCTTACAATCTCATTTCCTTCAACTCTGCTTAAGCAAGCTCTACACAAAGTCTTTCCTCATCCCCCCTAGCTACCAGTCCCCATTCTCACAAAAATTTGCAATTGTCACACAACACCTTGTATTTATTTTGTAGGCAGAGGCCTAAGAATCACTTGGCAGGGATGTCTTAGAATAGATTAATGTTTTAGGTAGGGGTTGGAATAGATGACCTTTGAAGCTCCATCCAGCTTGGAGATTTTGCGAGCTTATGAAACTTAAATCTATGATTTCTCTTTTTCTTATGCCTACCACTAGATTTCAGAAATCCTGTGAGAGCCCCAAGTTAGACCCTCAAACTCTTTCCTAGCTATTTCTTTCAGTCACATTTATTGAGATGATTTTGACAAGGTAAGTTACAGTAACTCTTCAGTTTTTGTGTCCCAGCATCTAGCTGGGCACACAGCAGACACTTCTAATAAATGTTTGGAAGCTAACTGGCAATAACTTCCATGTTCTGTGTGTTTTGTGCCTTCTGTTTCCAATGTTAAATTTCCTTGGAATTACCTTTGTGAGTCTTACCACTCAGTGCAGAAGGGTAAAAGAGAAAGCTGCTGTGGTTCTCAATGAAGACCCAGAGCAGCTGCTTCTCTTGGGTCACACAATAAGGCAATACTAAAGAAACCTTAATTCAGGCACTAGACACTTCTGTATGAACAGATGGGAAAATGAAGGATGAAGAGAAAAGTTTTCCAAGGTCCTGTGGAAAGTCAGCACTAGAGTTAGGGGTGACAAAGGATTCCCACTGGAGGTGAGGTGGCAGGGATGCCTATGGGAGGAGTCCAGGAACATCAGAAATGTCAGAGCTTCAGAGCCACATGGAACCTTAAAGATCATCTAGTCTAATTTCCCCACATGTTATAGATGAAGGAGGTTGTGACTTGGCCAAAGTCACACAAACAATATATGTCAGATCCAGGATCTACGACTCCAAATATACTCTTTCTATCACACCACCCTGCCTATGAGGATAGGCAGAGTAGGGGGATGGGGGAGAGCCTGTCATGGCTAGTATGCCAAGGGCTCACTCAGTACCTTGGTCTGCCTGTATTGGAAATGTCCCAAAGTTGGAGCCGCAGCTGGACCTGTATATGGGGGGGGGGAGCAAAGAGGTGAGGGGGAATGGAGAGGTTTCTCCTCTGCAGTTCTTCACTCCACTAAACATAGCTTCTTTTTCTCTTGCCATGCTGAATGTTCCCCACCCTGCACAAGGCCTGGGCTCAACACCAACTCCATCTGAGTCAGGTTAAATAGACTCTTACAAGCCTGAATATGGGGATTTCAAGTAGGGATCTTCAGTGGGGGTTGGGGGTGGAGGAAAACTGAGCAGGAAGAATAGCCAGACAGTGCAGAGAGGGACCCCAGAGGGACTTCAGGCAGTTAGATTCAGGAGGAGTCATCAATCTGGTAGACAGTGAATGGCAAAAGGCAATTAGGCTGCCCAGGGTTGCAGTGGCCTAGTGAGGTATGTGGTGTGGCAAAGGAAGGCCTGGTGTGAAGGTCTGTTGGAGGACTGCAAAGGCAGGAAGCTAGAAGATGGAACAGATATTTTAAGTCCAGCATGAGGGAGAAGGTGGGTTAACAGACAAAACAATTTATAGAGCAAACATGGCTATCTGTATGCTCTGAGTACAAATGTTTTGAGGTTATGGAAATAAGAATGAAAAGAGAGACGTTACATACATATACATGTGCACATGCAAGCACATGCACACCCACACACAGGAGAGGCCAAAGCTGTCTTGGTACTCTTGCCTCTCCATCCATCTGTCAAATCTAACAGGGCAGAAGGCGGGCCTGTTCTGGCATGACTGAATGATACTAGAACCAAATGCCTCAAGAGGGGGCAAGTTTCTACAGAAAGGCGACTATAGGGCTTCAAACTTCAGCTCTGTTCTTTTCTTCCTTCTCAATTCAAATGCCTGCCTGCCCCCCCTTCTGCCCTCCTTCCCCACCCCCACCCCCATACCTTCATTATCACATACCCATCCACACATTCTCCCATTTTCTCTCAGACTCATACACTAACAGTCTCTCCTGTGTGCACATGCCCGTGCGTGCGCGTGCGCACACAGTCACATTCTCCCAGACACAGGCACTTTTCCACACTGCCTCTCTTCAGAGTGGTTCCTGTACATTAGGTACCACTTCCTACAGCACCCCCCTCCCCCACTCCCAACCACCCTTGCCCCTAAGATCACTCCAAAGGTCAAAGTTGCCCAGCTTTAGTCCCTGCTGCTGCTTCCTGAAACTGGGTGCACCCCTGCTAGGTCTGGCTTCTTAAAAGGAAAAAGGCCCCAAGGTTGGCCCGACAGATCCCGGCCCCAAACAGATTGTCCTACCGTGGGATGCAGGTTTGTGGCTGTAGCCTCTTGGCCTGTGAGACCATCCCATTTATCTCTCTTTGTTCCACTCCCTCTCTCGCCTCCTGCACAAGGCTGCAATCACACACATACTCTGGGTCGAAAAAAAAAAAAAGGACAGCCTAATTTCTTGATGATTATGTTGTTACCTAGCAACGGCCTATCACGGGCTAGGCTTTTTGCCTGCAGTATTTCATGCAAATAGTTTGGAGAAATTGCAGGGTAACCCAGGCTGCTTAGGCTGCTCTTCTCAAGGGACACATTACTGAATAAAACAAACCCAAAAGGAGACTACCCAAACCATGCACATGCTTTGCACAGCAGGCTATCTGAGCATTCTCACTGCCTCCTGCCCCTCTGTGTGTGCAGGGGAAGCAGCTAAGCCTTTCCTGCTGGCTGCAGTGCTCAGAAAAGCTCAAAAGTTCAGAGGACCTTTTCTCCCTCTACTCTGGTTGCCCATGCTGACAAATTTGGGCTATAGCAACCTTTGCTCTACCGGAGAGGAAAGGCCCACTTTTCCAGAAAAGCACCAAAAGTCACTCTCCCAGCAGTGCGGCAATAGGGAATACCGGGAGAGATCATCTTCAATCACCTTTCCTCCTTCCTTCCCACCTACCAGTTCCTCAGGGCTCCCCGCTGGCTGGGGTCTGCCCTCTGTTTAGCTGGCTCTATAGGAACATCTGCCTCTGCTACTACAGTAAAGCCCTGGTTTTACAACTGTACGCTGCTTGGTGCCTCTCAGAAAAGGCCTAGCTAAGGACAATGGCTAGGACTTTCATCAGAGCTGCTGAAAGATGGAAACAGTGAACGTAGGGAAGGCTGTGGGAAGACAGGCACACTAATATGCTGTTGGGAGTGCTGTGAATTGATCTAAGCTTTCTGGAAAACAATCTGGAAGTATTCAGAGGAAAAGTTACCAAAACATTCAACCCTTTGAGCCAGAGAGCTCACTGCTAAGCATATGCCTCAACAGGAAGTCAGAGGTAGAAAGAGTTCAAAATATAACAAAATGTTTAAAGCAGCATTCTTTGTGGCATCAAAGAACTGGAAATGTTCAGATGTGACCTGGAACAAGGTCACTTAACTCTAGCTTAACTCATATACACGGTCACTTAACCTTTAGTGAAGCTTTAGCTCCACAACTGCAAGATAAGGGGGTTGGACTAGAAGGCATCTCAGGGCCCTTCTAGCTCTAAACCGATGGTCCTATTAACCTGGGATCCTATGACTGGGCAATGGCTAAACAAACAATGGTAAAAGAAGACAACTGAATACTACTGCACTTAAAAAAATGGAAAATATGCAAAATTCAGAAAAATACAGGAAGGCTTATGTGAACTGACATAGAGTAAAGCAAGCAGAACCTAGAGGACAATACACATAATTACTACAATGATATAAATATAAAATTATATAAGAGTTAGTTGACCCTTCTATAATTATAATGACCAATCTTGAAGTCACAGATGAGGAAATGGGCCTTCCTCTTTTCCCTGGAGAGGTGGAAGACTATGGAATGATGCGTACCCTGCCAAATGCAGTCAGTTATAATCAGATGGTTATGTTTTGACTATTTTCTTCTTTTGTGAAGCCTGGGAGTGGGCAGGTGAGGAGGGTGAGTGTGAGGGTCAGAAGTATATGTGGAAATGGTTGTGATGTAAAAAAAAGAGGCATAAATAAAACTTCAGAACAAAGACAGTGGGTAACAAAGCTTGAAAGGCAGCTGGGTGGTGCAATGGATAGACCGGTGAGCCTGGAGTCAGGAAGACCTGAGTTCAAAGCCAGCTTCAGATTCTTACTAGCCATGTAATCCAGGGCAAGTCACTTTCATCCTTCTCAGTTTCCTCATCTACAAAATGAGGGTAACAACAGCACTTACCTCTCAGAGTTGTGAGGATCAAATGAAATGATATGTGTAAAGTGCTTAGCACAGAGCCTGGCATATCAACGGTGTTACATAAATGCTTAGCCCTTTCCCCCACCCTCACTCCCCAACCTTGAAAATCTTTCCCGGTAATCTTGACGAAACAGGAATAAGGCTCACTTCCTTTCCCTACTCAACCCCCTCTAATCTAGCTTGACTTCCACCAATCTACTGAAGCTATGCTCCCCTAAGGTGACCAGTGAATGAGCTTACAAAGCTGTTGGGAAGTGAACAAGTTCAAAGGTCAGAGTAGGGCTGGTGATCTCTACTCCCCCAGGGACAGGCATGGAGGTCAGTATCCAAATAGGAGGGTTAAAGAAGGGTGCTGCTTCTAGGGCTGTATCCCAAAGAGAGCACACAAATGGGAAAATGACCCACAAATACAAAAATACTTAAAGTGGCTCTTTTTGTGGTGGCAAAGAATGGGAAATTGAGGGGATGCCCATCAACTGTGGAACGGCTAAACAAGTTGTGGTATATGAATGTAATGGAATACTATTGTGCTATAGGAATGGATGAGCAGGTGGACTTCAGAGAAACCTGGAAAGACTTAGGTGAACTGATGCTGAGTGAGGGGAACAGAACCAGGAGAACACTGTACATAGTTACAGCCACACTGTGTGATGACTAACTTTGATAGACTTGGCTCTTCTCAGCAATGCAGGATTCTAAGATAACTTCAAAAGGCTCAAGATGGAAAATGCTGTCCATATCCATAGAAAGCAATAATTACAGATTCTGAATGAAGATGGAAGCATACTATTTGCTGTCTCTTTTTTATCTTGTTTGCTTCTTTTTTCTCGTAACTCATTCCATTGGTTATAATTCTTATTTACAATACAGCTAATGTGAAAATATGTTTAATATGAATGTATATGTAGAGCCTGTATCAGATTGCACACTGTCTTGGGGAGGGGAAGAAAATTTAAAACTCAAAAGCTTGAACTGAATGTTGTAAACTAAAAATAAATACATTTTTGAAAAAGCTTAAAAAAGAAAAAAGAAAAAAGAAGGCTGGGAAAAAGGGAAAACCCCAGTGGAATCTGGGCTATAGGCAGGCCTCCCTGAAGCCTAGTCCACTCTGGCTTCTAGCACTAGTGGAGCCTGGGCAGGGTTCAGAAGCCTGGGATATGCTTCCCTTTGTAAACATGTTTTTGCTCTTCTCTCTCTCTCAACATGTCAAAAACTGACTTAGATAGTTTCCCCTGAAAAAATAAATGCCCCTTCTGCTAACTTTCCTCTTGCCTTTGATGACCTTACCATTCTTTCTCCCAGTCACCAATGCTTGAAGCTTTAGAATCATTCTTGATTCTTTACTCTTCCTTCTCCTTCCCCCACATTCAGTCAGCTGCCAGGTCCTATTCATTCTACATCTCTACCATCCTTTGCATCTGTCCTCTCTTTTCTATTCCCATGGCCACTACCCTAATGCAAGCCTCCATCACAACTCAGAAACTCCCAGGGGTTCCCTTTGGTCAATATCAACTGTGAGTCTGCCAGTTAGGCCAAGCCACTTGATCTTCCTGGGTGTCATTATACTGTCTCCTACCTCCATACAAATGAACAGTATGTTCCTAAACCAGGAATTCTCTCCTTCCTCAAATCTACCCATTGAAATACTGCTCTTTCTTCAAGACATTAGGTGCTGCCTCCTCCATGAAGCCTTCCCAGGCCTTCTTGGCCAAAAGTATTTTTTTCTCCTCGGATTTTTCCAGGGCACTTTGGATCTTTCCTTTGCCCCTACCAAATTCTGCCTTGTATGACATCATTCATGTTTGTGTCCTATTTCCAGAGTATGCAGTAAAACTCTGGAAGGGGCAGAAACCTTGTCCTTTTCCACTTGATACAAATCACCAGCATCTGGCACAGTACCTTGCATACAGCAGGTGTTAATAAATGTGTATTGAACTAAATCTCACTCAAAGAAGCAGTGTGGTCTGATGGTTAGAGTGTTAGACTTGAATTCAGGATAGCCTTAATTCTCCCTATCCTACTTATTCATTTTGTGACATACTCTGACACTCTGCTCTTGTCTACTGGGATCCAAGTCAAAGCATGGGAATGGGTCCATATAACCCTTCACCATTACCAGAAGAATTACTTAAAATACTTGTTCAATATTCAATACAAGAGATCTGTAGCCCTGACAGCAGGAAAGCTTCCTCCAGTGAAGCAGAGAGCAGGCCTCTGTGCCTGCCCCTCATGTGCCCATCTTACCAGTTCCCCACCAGAGGTCTACTCAGTCAGCTTCGGGGCTTCCTCACTTTCTCTTGACACTGAAAGGTCACCAGTGGAACACATATGCCATCTAGCAGCTGTCCTTCATTCTCCACACACGGCCAGCTCACTGTCTTTTTTGGTAAGTCAGTTTATGTTTTTCCTCCCTCCATTCTTCATCATAGTTCATTGTCTGGGGTGTGTTGCAGCTTTCTCACAGCTGTTGGAGGCTACTGGTGACACAGGGGATAGAGTGGCCTGGAGTCAGGAAGACCTGAGTTCAAGTACAGCCTCATACACTTACTAGCTGTGGGCAAGTTACTTAATTTCTGTTTGCCTCAGTTTACTCATCTGTAAAAGGGGGATAATAACAGCACCCACCTCCCAGGGTTGTTGTGCTTCTTAGCACAGTGCCTAACACATAGTAGGTGCAGTATAAAGGCTTACCCCTTACTGTTTTCCTGTTTAATACCATAGACTAACACCACCATTTCCAGTCTTCTCCTCCCTACCTTCAAAGAGTAGATGTTCATGTTCTA
Source organism: Gymnobelideus leadbeateri (assembly GCA_011680675.1). Lineage (NCBI taxonomy): Eukaryota > Metazoa > Chordata > Mammalia > Diprotodontia > Petauridae > Gymnobelideus > Gymnobelideus leadbeateri. The sequence goes on along the minus strand of WOXC01008665.1, from coordinate 212,606 downwards.
GCAGCTGTCATTAAGGAATAACCAGGCAGGCTCATTAGCTTGAATCACATTACGGCACCATCTATAAGAGTTACCATTCTGTCCTCTCCTAAGAAAACTGAATTGGAGAATTCTACTCACATTAAACGGCTGAGTGACAAAATCTTACTTACCCCTGGGCTCTGAAGAAAGGTATGGTCTAGAGTGTCAGACAGCTCCAAGGTCTTCACATCAATACAAATGAACTAACCAAGGTTCAGGTGCCAAGGCAACTGGAGCAACTCTTCAAAGGAGGCAAGAAGACATGGGCAATCTTGGGCTGGAATAGGCTTTTCCATCCAAAAGGGACATTATTTTTTTACCTGGAGCCTACAAAATAAAGGTCCAATCTGATTAATCTAGGTTGAGTGATAAGGAACTGGTGATTGGCTTTTGAGGGATAAGAGCCAAACAAGAAAACAGTCTGTTTTACAGTGGAATTGCATTCCACTATGAAATGTACATGAACCACTGGATCAAAGCCAGGGTTGGACCAGACCTCCCAGAGCTAGGCTAAACCCTATGGACATGATGTGGCTGACTTCAAAGCTAACCAGGACCTCAGTTTCCTAATCTGTCAAGTTAGTGACCTCCAAAGCCCCATCTAGCTCTAAATCTATGCTCCTATGATCTTATAATCACCTCGCACTCATGTCATTGTCTTCCGTCTGGCTCTTATTTATCCTCTAGCATCTATTAGCTTTATTTCCTCTCCAACAGATCCAATCCAACAAATATTTATTAAATGCCTGCTATAAGCAAGGCATGGCTGCTAGGTGGTACCTGGAATCAGGAAGACCTGAATTTAAATCCAGCCTTAGACACTTCCTAGCTGGGTGACTTGGACAAATCCCTCAACCCTGTCTGCCTCAGTTTCCTTATCTGTGAAATGAGCTAGAGAAGGAAATGCAAACCACTCCAGTATCTTTGCCAAGAAAACTTCAAATGGGGTCAAAAAGGGTCAGACAGGGCTGTAATGACTGAAAACAACAATAACATTCAAGGCACTGCACTAGATGCTAAGGATTTGTTACTGTTCAGTTGTTTCAGTCATGACTGACTATTTGTGACCACATTTGAGGGTTTTCTTGGCAAAGATACTGGTGTAGTTTGCCATTCCCTTTTCCAGTTCATTTCACAAATTGAGAAAATGAGGCTGAGAGGGGTGAGTGACTTGCCCAGGGTCACCCAGCTAGGAAGTGTCTGAGACTGGATTTGAAGGAATGAAGATGAGTCTTTTTTGATTCCAAACCCAATGCTCTATCCACTGTGCCACCTGGCTGCTCCACAAAAGCAAAATGAAAAATATCCTCAAGAAGTTTATGTTATTTTGAGGGGATTTATATAAACAGATAAATATACTTGTGATAATTTGAAAAGGAAGGAAAGAGCACCAAATTAGGATAAACTATCTGTAGGTGGTAGCCCATGAGCAGAACCTTTCAGATTCTGCAGCTGCCCTTGGTTTGTTTCCCCACACAAGCCTATGATCACCCAGTTAGTGATGTTGCAACTGGATGACAAGACCAGGCATTTAGAGAAGAGGAAGCTAGACATGATTCCTTAAGTGCCTTGAATGGTGCTTGAAATCAATGGAGTATGGAATGGAGGATAGGGGAAAGGCAAGGAGAAATGTTACAGCCATTTGCAGTCTGGAGATTCTCTAGTCCCTAAACAGCCCCATTTATTCTGCATAATTGCTTCATTTCCACTGGCAGTGCATCTCAAAATGAATTTCATTACTGGTGCCTGGGATATCATATTGATTACCAGGCTTCATTGATTCCTATCTGGCTAATTAGCATATAAATTAGCCATTTGGGGAAAGCATTAGGCAAAATTGAATTTTCTTTTTAATCCTCTTTCAGAAGGTAAATGAAAATAGATGTGACCTATTAGGACCAATGCCCTTCCTATACTTCAATCCATCCACTTTCTTTAGCTGGGCAGCCCTCTGTATAAGGAGAAAGGGCTCAGGTTCATAAAGGAAGCCTTATGTGCATAATTGGAGCCCTCTCAGAGGGTTATCAAGAGAATGTGGAGGGCAGGGAAGAAGGTCTCTAGGCTGAGGGTGTATTTTCTCTAGAGAAGTTCCCCAGAGCTCCAAAGGCACTTAGCTGTCAGGCATTCTGACAGTGATCTTGATAAGCTGCTCACTTCGAAGGCCAGAGCCCTTCTGTTGATCACTTTTACATCAGACAGCAGGAAAGAACAAGCAAAGGTTTCCAGAAACCTGGGGCTGTGCTTTCTCTGGAGGGAGAAGTCAGCTTTGAACTCTCTCCCTCTACCTGGTCTCCATTTCCCAGGTTGCTGGTCTCTGAAACAGGTTCATTAAGCAAACCATCCTCTGAAAACCTCTAGGTTTTTTTTGCTTTATTCTTGTGGGCAGTGTTTAGTAACCGATTACCTTCAATTAGAATAATAGAATCCTATTACTCCAGAATGGTAAAAACCTTAAGAGACTATCTGGTACAATTCTCTCATTGTACATATGAGGAAAAGGAGGCTCAGGAAGATCAAGGAACTTGCCCATGGTCACAGAGCTAGTAAGCACCAAAGGCAGGATTTAAGCCAGGCCTTCCTGAGCCTAAGTCCCGAAGGTTCTTCATTATACCACACCACCTCCATTAGGAACCCTAATCTGAGGGTCATTGTTATGGTTACATTATCATCATCACTGTCACGTCTGCAAATTAAAAGCCACATAATTACAGCTGGACACATTCCTGGAAGCTCAGAGTCATCAGCAGGATGATGAGCCAAGGATAGCTGGTGATGGAGATGCTGACGCAAGAAGGCAGCTCTCTGCATGTCCTGCTGGAGACGCCAGCGCCAGGCTCCTGAGAATCAGGGGGAAGCAGTTCAGCCTCATTGTAACCTGACCCAGATGGGAGATTTATGTTCTGGGGAATTCAGCCATGCGACTGCTTTGCATTTCTACAGTGGCCTTCCGCTGCCAGCCAGCCAGCCACTATTAATTGAGCAGCCACCATATGCTGAGGACTTTGGGAAATAATGAAAGAGAAGATAGAGTCTTTCCCCTACCCCCACCCTATCCCAACTCCCCTGCAAGAAGCTCAGTGTATCTGGGAAAACACAGTTCAAACACTTGAAAAGGATTTCAAAACATTTATGAAATAACAAACAAATGAGCACAAGGAAGATAGTAGTGAAAAGCACTCTGACTGTGAGGTCAGGAGAGCTAAGTCCAAAGTCTGATACCATCGATTACCAGCTATATTACCTTGGGCAAGTCACTTGATGTCTCTGAGTCTAAGCATCCTCATTTGTAAAATGGAGGCATTACTTCGACTATCTACTCTCACAGTCATTTGTTAACTTAAAAGTACTCTACAAAGTGAGCTACTGTTATTATCAACTCCTGTGCTGTTTCAAATTTTTATTGGTGGATGAAAGCACAGAGGGGATGTTTATTAAATCTATAGACAGGAAGGGACAACTAACTTGTTGGATGACAGAGGTAGGATCCAAAGGAACATAATTAGGATCTTGAATCTAACAACAGTATGAAAATCAGCAGAAATAAGTGTGAAGTCTTACACAGCTTCAACAAATCAACACCACTAGCAGAGGATAGAGGAGAAATCACTAAACAGCTTAAATGAAAACAAATACAGGGGTTTATAGACCATAGAAAATCGTGTATGACATAAAAAAACCCAACATCAAGAAAGCTATAGAACCTAAAAGACAAAGGACTTTAGCCACCCTCTGTCCTGGTCAGACCCCATTTAAAAATATTTTGTTTAGCTCTGGGTAACACATTTTGAGAAGACCATTGATAATGTAGTATGTATCTTCAGGAAAACCAGCAAGATAGTAAGTGGACTCTGCCAAGCAAAAATCTGTTAAAGGCTTGGGAAGGACATGACCACTTTCTTAAAGTATCAGAATGGTTGGCAAAAGGAAACAGGGTTAGACTTATTTTGAGTGTCCTCATGGGGTAAAAGGAGAAAATGTGGGTGGCAGCTGCAGAAGCACATTTAGACTTTTCAACAACTATGTGTCCAAGAGAAAATTGGACTATGTGTTTCCACACCTAGTAAGTTTCCCAACACTGGAGATTTTCAAGTAGAGAGGCCTCTTCTTGCTATTTTAGCTATAGGATGGACTTCACAACTAAAATTTGTCCAATTCTGAGATGCTGTTCATTAATATATAGTCATATGTACCACTTTATGCAAAAGTTCTATGCCTGCAAAGCTATAAGTAAATCAAACTTTAATAAAATCAAATAACTTGAATGTATATGGATCTCCATCCTTCCAGTATCTTCCAGTTCTAAATATACGATCCTCCACTTGATTTTCCTTCTATTTGCCCAAGAGAATTTTCACTAATCATGTATACTATTTGCTCTATTTTGTCTTTTGTGGAACCACTGTGCATTTCTGAGAAATAAAACTATCAGATTAGAAAAAGATCACAAGATAAAGACTTAAAGAATTAGAAGGCTATTCATTATCATGGTGTAAAGCCAAACACGAGCAGCTTTCCAGAGGACTGTTGCTGTGAACAGCTTCAAGGTTCTAATTACACAGTATAGTGAACTCCCTATTTATTCAGTAATAAATTAAAGCAAAACATTCACAGAAACCAAAGGACAGCATTTACAATGTTATAGCATAACTAGTTATCATTAAAGTGGCCATATAGTTTTCACCAAAGTGGCCACATAGTTTTTTATTTTTTTTTACAAATGCTTTAACTTATGGTTTATATCATGCATTTCCGCCAGATTTTGAGTTACAATTTTTTCCACATTTTTCTCCTACCCATCACCCCAGAATAGCAGTCCCACAAGATATCCCCTCATCCATCTGCTCTCTCCCATATCTTCTCCCTTACCCCCTTCGACTTTTCCATTAGGGCAAGGTGAATCTCTGTGCCCTAATGCCTGCACATCTTATCTCCCAATTACATGCAAAACAGTATTAATAATAGTATTTATATATATTTGAAACATTTAACTTTAAAACTTTAAATTCCAGATCCATTCCCTTCCTCCCTTGTCACCCACTCCCTCTGGGAAGATAAGCAATTCAGTATGTGTTGTACATGTATAGCTACACAAAACATTACCATAGTAGATATATTGTAAAAGACTGACTATATTTCCCTCCCACCCATCCCACCCCCCCACCTGGTCCATTCCCTACTTTGATCCTGTACCTCTTCAAAAGTGGGTGCCTCCAACCTCCCCTCTCCCCAGCATGCCCTCCCCTCCACCATCCCCCCTCTCATCCCCTTCCCCCTACTCTCCTGCAGGGTGAGATATCCCATTTAGTATGTATGTCATTCTCTCCCTGAGCCAAATTCAATGAGAATGTGGTTTTCCCTTTTTGCCTTCCTGTTCTTCCCCTCCCCTGCAACCACTTCCCCTTGCCTCTTCTACACGAGATAGTTTACACCGCTCCTGTCTCTCCCCATCTACTCTCCACATTCCTCTCTCACCTCTTAACTTCACCCCTTAAGTATCATCCCTTCCCACCAAATTCGAACTGTGCCCTCTATCCATGTATACCTGTAAACATATATACACACATTCACATATGTATTCATATGCCCATACACCCTTCTTCAATTATTTTCATAATGAGGAAGGTTTCATCAGTCATAGTTATTGTTTTTCCATGTAGGAATGTAAATAGTTCAACTTTGATAAGTTCCTTTTGATTTCTTTTCCCTGTTTACCTTCTCAAGTATCTCTTGCTTCTTGTGTCTGAATGTCAAATTTTCTATTCAACTCTGTTTTTTTCCTCAAGAATGCTTGAAAGTCTTCTATTCCACTGAATGACCATATTTTCCCCTGAAACAAGATACTCAGTTTTGCTGGGTAGGTGATTCTTGGTTTTAATCCCAGCTCTTTTGCCCTCTGGAATATCATATTCCATGCCCTTCTATCCATCCCTCAGTGTAGAAGCTACCAGGTCCTGTGTTTTTCTGATTGTGTTTCCACAATATTGAAATTGTTTCTTCCTGGCTGCTTGCAGTATTTTCTCTTTGATTTGGGAATTCTGAAATCTGGCTATAATACTCCCAGGAGTTTTCTTTTTGGGATCTTTTTCAGGAGGTGATCAGTGGATTCTTTCAACCTATATTTCGCCCTCTGGATCTAAAACATCAGGGCAATTTTCCTTGAGAATTTCTTGAAGGGTGATTTCTAGGTTCTTTCTTTGATCACGACTTTCAGGTAGTCCAATAATTTTAAAATTATGTCTCCTGGATCTATTTTCCAGGTCAGTGGTTTTTCCCATGAGATATTTCACATTGCCTTCTATTCTTTCAATTGCTTGGATATGTTTAACAGCATCTTGATTTCTCATAAAGTCACTAGCTTCCATTTGCTCCAGTCTAACTCTGAAGGAATGAATCTCCTCAGTGAGCTTTTGAGATTCTTTTTCCATCTGGCAAAGTTGGCTTTTTGAGGCATTCTTCTCCTCATTGCCTTTTTGAGCCTCTTTTGCCATTCGAATTAGTCTATTTTTTAAGGTGTTATTTTCCTCAGTCAGGCTGTTGACTCTCATTTCATACTTTTCCTGCATCCTTCTCATTTCTCTTTCCAATTTTTCCTCCACTTCTCTTATCTGGTTTTTAAAATCCTTCTTAAGGTCCTCTATGGCCTGTAACCTGCTCGTATTTTCATTTGGGGTTTTTGGTGCAGGATTTCTGACCTCACAGTCCTCCTCCTGTTCCATGCTTCAATCCTCTTTGCCCCCTAAATAGGAGTCTAATATTGATTTTTTCTGTTTATTTTGTTTCCTTTCCCTAGGCATGTTGCCACTTAATTACTTGACTTTTGGGGTTGTTGCCACAGTAGGACTCTGCCACCAGACAGGGGAGCTTCCATCCCAAACTCTGGGGTCTTCTCAACTGTTGGAGGTATTAGTTGGGTGCCCTCCCTAAAGCCCCCACACACTCTGGCAAGCTGGACACATACCCCAAGACCTCCACTCAAGACTGCAATCCATATCTAGGGAGGTTAAAGCAAGAGTGATTACCCCCCAGACTGATAGCTGGATCCCCCTACAGTTCACAGGCCAGGAGCTGAAGCTGCAAAATGGCATCTGTGCCGTGTCTCCTCAGCCACTTCTAGCCCCCAAGGGAAGAAGCTGATGCGCTCCCAAACACTGGTCCCAAAGTCCATAGGGCACTAACCTCTCACTTTGTCCTAGGCATACATGTGTTGATAATTCTGGAATCGCCACAGCTGCTGGTGTTCTGGGGTCCCTCCAGCTGGCTGCTGGTCTGGTCACCCTGGGGCTGACACCTCCAACTCACATCATCTTGGGCTCAGCTCCCAGAGTGCTGTGAGGGCCACTCCCTGCTGGGCTGCTGGACTGTCGTCAGTGGGAGGTTAGCTTCTTTGTACCATTCTGTGGGTTCTGGAGCTCCAGAGGTTGTTCAGAGTCCCCCTTTTACGTAATTTTGAAGTGGTGTGGGCTGGAGCTCCCTGGAAGTGCTGTTTCTACTCCGCCATCTTGACTCCACCGGCCACATAGTTTTAAACAAAGATATCATTCAATAAGTCCTTAATTCAACCATCCTTAGGAAGCAAACCTCCTTAAGGAACATAAAGTACAAAGGTCAGAGTTCTCCACCCCTAGGTCACATTGTTTTAATCTCTCAGTCAAAAAGTCTTCTTTCTTCTTAACTGGAGATTAGTTTCCAATCATCCTTAATTCAATCATCCTGAAAAGGTACAGGATACAGAGTACAGAGTCCTCCCACCTCCAGGCCACAGTAAATCATGATTTTCTCATTCACATTAGGTACCCAAGAAGAGGTCTTTTTATCTTGACTTGAAGCTGGTTCTCAGATTCCATGGTTCCTCTTCCACAGTCCCAGCTCCTGCCTGAATCTATCCAACTGTCACCTAGATTCAAAAACAGACAGCTCTCAGCTGCTTGTCCAGCTCCTTGTCCTGTTCCTCTTCCATATTGAAGCTCAAAGTGTCCAGTCCATCTCAAGTCCTTCATAGTTTCTGTTTCTGGGAAGACAAAGCTTAACAGAGCTACAATAACATTCATGCACATTGCCAGCACCATCATCAATTCACTATCTACCTGTGAAATCAACAGAGACCCAAATCAACACAAATCATCAGTAAAGTTCCAGGACTTCTAAAACCTTCCTCTAGGACTTCTGTAAACAGACAACCAGAAAATCCTCTTTCAGGACTTCTGAACCAGCATTAAGGTCCCAGCACTTCAGTAACAACAGCAACGTCCTCTATCAGCAGAGGAAACTGACAGAGTAACATCAAAACAGACAGATAAAGTACCAGCACCACAGCCATGCTTCCTTCCAGTTCTCCTCTCTTCTCATTTCTCAGTTCTTCTCAGTTCTCAGTTCTGCCACCACAAGTTCTATTTTCAATTCTACTCTCTCCAGCCTGGGCCTCTCCTTATATATGATCATTAGCTCCTCCCCTTCCTGTTGCATCAGCAACAGGAGTTCACAAGTTCTAGGGTTCACAAGTTGTGGGGTTCACAACTTCTGCTTCTCATAGTGGGCAAGAACTGAAACAGGATGTCAACTAAATAGCTGAAACAAAGTGTTAACTACTTCTTTGCATGCCATTAAACATGGTTAGGCTGCACCAATCCAAGTCATCTTGAGGTCTTAATATTAAGTTAGAGATTTACTGCTACACCAATAGAACTACCAATGAGTTACTTTATGGAACTAGACAAAAAAGTAACATAAGCCATTTGGAGAAATCTCAAGGACAATAATTGAAAAAAAAGCAGGGATAAAAGGGAAATAGCACTTCTAGATATCAAACATTAGTGCATTAGATAGAATGGAAGCTCCTTGATGGAAGGAACTGTTACATGTTACAACTTTTCATCTATAGCTCCAACACTAAGCATGGTACCTGGCACATAATAAGCACTTAATAAATGCTTACTGATTGATCAGTTGTAAAGCAATAAACATCAAAATTATGTGACTTTGGTTAAAAATATTAAAGTATATCAGTGGAACAGATAGGTAAATAAGTAAAAATTAGAAATGATCAAACTCCACCTAGTGTTCAATAAACCCATGAACATAACTGTCTGGGGGAAGTAATCCTTAACAAAAACTGATAGGAAAAATGAAGTGTAGTTTATCCAATTAGTCATGGTACACAATGAGCTTTAAATGAATATAAAAGGCTTATTTTTTAAATGGATGGAAATGAAAAGGATATCTCTTACGGCTATAGTGAGGCTTTCTCTAGCATCAAATCAGGCTTCCAAATCACTCTGGACATTGCCAATCCACGCCCTCTGGTCCTCCTCCTATACCTATTCCACCAGATCCTAGACCCTGACTCTGGGACCCTAGGCTCTTATGGTTCACCTTTCCCCCTCTCTTGCCTGGAAGCAAGCTTTCTTATTGCTTCCCAGTCGTTTCCAAACCCTGCTGATACACATGGAATCCCTTGACCCATTAGAATGTAAGTTCCTTGAAGGAAGGGACTATCTTACTTGTGTTTGTATATTCAGTGATTAGTACAGTGCCAGGTGAGAAGCATGGTCAGTTGGAGCCCAGTCCTTCCTTGCAGTATACACAGTATTCTCTGCCAGCTAGCTCTATAAGCATATGGATATAGCCTTCTTGAGCCTACTTCTGGCTGTGTAGTGGAGGAGATCAGTCCCCAGTTCAGAGAATGTGCTGGTATTCTGTGATTGTTTTCTGTCTCCTTTGTGGTAAAGAAAGTTTTTTTTTTTATTAGCACCTGAAGAAGAGAGAAATCTCTATCTCTTCCTGGCAGCTTTTTAGTGAAGAGAAAGAAGCATAATGGATATCCAGGTAGGGAGAAAGGTAGTAGCCTAGTGGCAGCAGAGGCACTCCTGTAACTGTCATATCTACCTACCTGGGCCACTGCCCTGTGGCTAAGAGTGCAAGGGGCCTATGGTTCTTCTGTCCCTGTGGTGTCTTTTTCCTGCTCTTAGGTGAATGAATATTAGAGATGATATACCAGGTTGTAAATTCCTGAACTTCCAAAGGTTTGAAGAATCACCAAAGGTTCTGCAATGTTAGTGCATGGCAGAGATTGCCAAACTAAGTGAGGGACCAGTATAATCCAGAGGAGTGACCTCTGGGATATAACCCAGCAGTGAGTCGGTCAACTCAGCAGCTGAGATGATATGTCCTGCAAGCAAGTGACCAATTCATCTATCTGCTATGCCACACTCAGAAGGGAACTTGGTAGGCTGAATGTTTAGCAGTAATCACTTTAAGTTGGGACCCACAGTCCTCAGGGTACAAGGTGAAAAGGGAAAAGTATGCTCCTGCTGGGAGAAAGTATTTTAGTATCCTGGGTTTTGATATGTTTTTACAGTAAATATCCCTTTGTTAAAGTCAACTGATATTAATTGATATTGAGAAAAAAACAAATGGTCAAATTGATAATAGTGAATTATTACCAGGTATTGGCAATATATATTGAAGGGAATGTATCAAAATGGACTAATAAATGATAGCATTAGAAAATCACCCCCATTCCCTCAGAATTACTCCTAGAATTATGCAAGAAAGATTATAGTTTTGCTTGAAGGGACCTAACTGCTAATAATTAGGGTTGGGAGAGTGATCCTAGGATTTGTACGTGAAACCAATGATAAAATGAAACTAAAGACAACTTATCAGAATCCGTCTTGAATCCAGAAGAGATTGGCAACATGGAAGTCTCTCCTTTTGTTGGAAAAGTAAAGAAATCTATAGGCCTGGGGGGTACATCTCAATATACTGGGCAGTGTTAAGAAGTTTTGCTTAATTGTTTTTTTTTCTTTTTTTATAAGGGAAAACTTACTGGATAAGGGAGAGAGGAAGTCATATTTAAAGATGTTAGTGAAATAAGTACAAAAGGCATCAATGAAACTACAAAATGGATTAGGTCTAGAAAGGACCTTAGAAGTGTCCAAATCATTTATTTTACAGATGAACAGAAGACTACGGGCCAGAAAAGTTAAGTGATTTGCCCAAATTCACAAAAGTAGTAAGTGACAGAGTCAGAATCTGAACCCAGGTCTTCTGACTCCTAATACAGTATTCTTCCTACTTTACCAAACTGCCTTTTTTCTAATAAAAATGTTTAAGATGGACTTGATTGGAAAGGGACTCTAGTCTTGGGGAGACTAGCAAAGGGGCTATCACAAGAATAAAGACAAAAGAAAGTAAGGAGCTATGTTGGAATGGTGTCTGGGTAATTATGAAAGAAGGTTATTTGAAAAATGACATAGAAGAAATACTGGCAAAAAATAGGAGGCAAAGGAGTGAGTGAGAAGAGCTGAAAATAGCCATAGGAATATGCTAGTCTATAGGGAACTGAACAAGAACGAGTTTTTGTCCTATTTCCTCCCCACTCCAAAGGATTCTGCACTATACTACCAGATTAATCCTTCTTATATGCTGCTTTCATTACTCTTATTCCTATATACAACAACTTTAAATGATTTGATCTTTCTTATCAAATATAATTTTTTCAGTTTGGCTTTAAGTAGCTGACACAGTAGAAAGAGCATCAGACTTGGAATCAGAAGACTTGAGTTACAGCCCTGGCCCTGTCTGTTACTGGCCATATGACACATGACTTTACTTTTCTCACCCATAAAATGGGGGAAGTAATTCTTCCTTTGCCGATAGCTCAGGGTTGCTGTGATGATTAGATAAAACAATGTCATGTGAAGGCATTTTGCAAACTTTAAAGCCCTAGGTAAATATAGGGAACCATGATAAATACAGGGAACCAAGGGGTATTAGTTCTCAAAGCCCCACCCAGCATCTCCATCCCTAATTTCCTACTAGGTCGTTTTCCTTACTCATAAATTGTCTACATTTTAACCAATATGTAATTGGAAGCTTAGAGTTTTTAGCATGATGAGTTACATTTCAATTAAATGTATTATAATATAAGCTCACTGAGATCAAAGAATGTTTTTCATTTTTATCTTAGACCAAGATTAAAGCTGGAAGATACCTCAAAAGCTATCTAGTCTAACCCTGCCAGATAAACCCTTTATCTTTTCAGAAAAAGAAACTGAAGCCTAAGGAGATCAAGTAACTTGCCCAGGACCACAGAGGTAGGTGTCAGAGATGGGATTTAAATACATATCCTCTGGGGGAGGCTAGGTGGCGAAGTGAATAGCGTGCCAGCCCTAGAGTCAGAAGGACCTGAGTTCGGAACCAGCCTCCGACACTTAATCCACACAAACAAAAACCTAGCCTTGTAACCTTGGGCAAGTTACTTAACCCCAATTGCCCTAAAGGGGCGGCTAGGTGGCGCAGTGAGTAAGAGTGCCGGCCTCGGAGTTGGGATGACCCGAGATCAGATCCGGCCTCAGAAAATGAGCACCCACGCATAAACAATGACTAGCCATGTAACCTTGAGCAAGTTACTTAACCCCAATTGCTTAAAAAAAAAAATACATATCCTCTGGGCTCTTGGTAACAGCACCCCTTCCCTTTATCCCTAAGAGGCAAAGGGGTCTGATGGATAGAGACCAATTTTGGAGTCATAAAGAACTGGCTTCTGAGGCAGCTAGGTGACACAGTGAATAGAGCAGTGGCCCTGGAGTCAGGAGGACCTGAGTTCAAATCTGGCCTCAGACACTCGACACACTTACTAGCCTGTGACCTTGGGCAAGCCACTTAACCCGAACTGCCCTTCCTCCCCCTCCAAAAAGCAAAAAAAAAAAAAAAAAAGCTGGGGTTCAAGCCATGCTTCTTTTTTTTTCTCAACATTCACTTTTATAAGATTTTAAGTTCCAAACTTTTTTCTCCCTCCCATATAGGTTATACATGTCAAATCATATTAAACATATTTCCACATTAGTCATGTTGTGAAAGAAGAATCAGAACAAAAGGGAAAAACAAAACAAAAAAAGGTGAAAATAGTATGCTTTGATCTGCACTCAGACTCCTTAGTTCTTTCTCTGGATGTGGACAGTATTTTCCATCATGAGTCTTTTGGCATTATCTTAGATCACTGTATTGCTAAGAAGAGCTAAGTCTCTCAAATTTGATCACAGCACAATGTTGTTATTATTGTATACAATGTTCTCCTGTTTCTGCTCACTTCACTCAGCATCAGTTCATGCAAATCTTTCCAGGTTTTTCTGAAATCTGGCTGCTCATTATTTCTTTATTTTTAGTTTTCAACACTTTTATAAGATTTTGAATTGTAAATTTCCTCCCCTCCCCTTCTGCCTCCCCAAAACAGCATGCAATCTGATATAAGCTATATATGTACAATCATATTAAGCATATTTCCACATTAGTCATGTTGTAAAGAAGAATCAGAACCAAAGGGAAGCACCACAAGAAAAAAAGCAAAACCAAAAGAAGGGAGAAAATAGGGTGTTTTGATCTGCATTCATACTGTGGATAGTTTTTTCTATGATGAGTCTTTTGGAACTGTCTTAGATTGTGGCATTGCTGAGAAGAGCTAAGTCTACCAAAGCTGGTTATCACACAATGCTGCCATTACTGTGTACAGTGTTCTCCTGGTTCTGCTCATTTCACTGAGCATCAGTTCATATAAGTCTTTCCATGTTTTTCTGAAAGCTGCCTGCTCATCATTTCTTATGGAACAACAGTATTCAATTACACTCACATATCACAACTTATTCAGTCATTCCCCAATTGATGGACAATTCCTCAATTTCCAATCCTCTGCCACTACAAGAAGAGCTGCTATATGGGGTGGCTAGGTGGTGCAGTAAGAGCGCTGGCCTTGGAGCTGGGATGACCTGAGATCGGATCTGGCCTCAGAAAATGAACACCCACACACAAAATAATGACTGGCCATGTAACCTTGAGCAAGTTACTTAACCCCAATTGCTTTAAAAAAAAAAGAAGAGCTGCTATAAATATTTTTGTACATGTACACGTACCTTTTCTTATTTTTATGATCTCTTTGGAATACAGACCTAGAAGTGATATTGCAGTATCAAAGAGTATGCACAGTTTTATAGCCCTTTGGGCATAGTTCCAAATTGCTTTCCAGAATGGTTGAATTAGTTCACAACTCCACCAACAATGCATTAGTGCTCCAATTTTCCCCACATCTTCTCCAACATTTATCGTTTTCCTGTTTTGTCATATTAGCCAATCTGATATGTGTGATGCAGTACCTCAGAGTTATTTTAATTTGCATTTCTCTAATCAATAGTGATTTAGTTGCTCATTATTTATTATAGCACAACAGTATTCGATTACATTCATATACCACAACTTGTTTGGTCATTCCTCAAATTGATGGCAAGTCCTGCTTCTGCCACATGTTATTGATGACAAGTAAATGATTTAATCTGCCAGTGCCCAAAGTAATTTTCTAAGATTACAAATTGCAGACAAACAGCCAATCCAATCCACATAGGTGAAGGGAGTTTCTATACCACTGATGAAATCATAGGTCTAGAATACCCTTCCTCCAAAAAGAATACCTAGCACTCAGTCTTATGAGTAGTAGGCATTTAATAAATGCATGTTGAATTGAATGGAATTCCCACTGTGACATCTTCACTCATATTGGTTCCTGTAATCTGAAACATGTTTTTCAAAAGATCATAAGTTTAGAGCTAGAAGCTAGAAGTCATCTAATCCACCCTTATAATTTTATAGATGGTCTGTGCAAAGTCACAAAATGTAGTAAAATTCAATGGTGGGATTTTCAATCCAGACAGGCCATCTGATTTCAGAATCAGGACCCTTCCTATTATACCATGCTGTCTCCTTATGGCACAGTGGAAGAATCTCTGAACTTCAGCTCCAGGGAACCTGAGGTCCAATTGTAGTTCTGATATTTAGCTAGTTGTAAGACCATGGTGAGTCACTTGACTTCTTGGATTCCTAGTTTCCTCATCAGTAAAATGGGCATAATACGACCAATACTATCTCACCCTCTTTCACAGAGCTGTGGTAAGGAAAAGTGTTTATAATCCTTAAAGCATTATGTAAATGGTAAGTATTATGACCAATATGTATGTACATGTATATGTTATACATGTGCATTATATGTGTATATACAAATGTGCATACACATTTTATATATACATACATATATTTCCTTTTCAATGAAATATGGCTACTCCACGTACCTTCCCCAAGTCACTGATAATAATGTTGAACAATACAGAGATCCTTCACAATGCTCCATTACAAAACTTCTTGCAAATTAAAAATGATCTATTAACAACAACTCTTTAATCTGACTTCTCATTCTCTGCCTTACTGTCTTTTTTCCAACCCCCCAACAGAGGCCAGTATTCTTCTGCTACCCTTTAAATTATTTTTATTCTCTGTTGTCTTCCAAACATCTTCTATTCCTTTAAGGAATACTTCATTCTTCTTAATGCTCTATCCTAGTAAATAGGGAAATGGGTTTTAAGTCCTATAACCTTTTCCTCCAGTAGGGAAAATCACTTGCATTTTGTTCATGCAAATATGAACTTGGCAACAATTCAACTAAGTAAACCTATATAACAACAGTTTCTATCCTCCAGGAGCTTATATTCTAATGCAGGGAATTCCAGTATGACCACAGTTAAGTAAATGCAAAGTACTTTCTAGAGGAAGCCAGTGCTAATAATTGGGGTGGTCAATTAAACAGAGGCACCCCATGAGCTGTGCTTTAACAAAAGCTTTAAAGAAAATCCTAAACAGGGAAATGAAGAATCTGACACAGCTGAAAAACAACATTAACAACAGAATCTCAGGTCTCAGTGAGGAGGGAAGACATTCTAGTCACTGCCACCCACTCAAAAGCACTACCTAGAGGAGAAGAGAACAACTAAGAGGCCTCTAACAGGAATGTAGAATTCATGAAAAGGAGATGGGAACCAGTGTGTGGAGGTTTTTAAATATCAGACTGAGTATTCTGCATTTTATCAGAGGCAATAGGGAGCCACAGAGGAGTCATACTGGCAGAAGTGCGAACATGGAGTACTATTTTAGGTTAGTTAGCATTTCTTTTGACTCTCCATACTTGCTGGAATTCAGATGTACTCTTGCTCTTGCTGCCAGCCCTTGGTGGTAAACTCAAAACCTAATGCTATGGCAATCTGTCTATCTGTCATGCCTGTTCATTCTGGGGCTCCCTTGAGAGTTTTAAAATTTCTAAACTGCTTATTTGACCCCTTCCTCAGCTGCCTTTGATCTGCAATTAGCAGCTTCCTAACAAAGCTGTTATATGACAGATGCTGCCCTCATCTGTCATTTGTAAAAAGATCTCATGTAAGATTTCAGTTGGTAACTCCTTAACTCTTCTCTCTCTTCACATTGATGATCAGACTTTAGCCACTTTCTACCTCCCTCTTGTCTCTCTGCTGTTTTGTTATGCAGTAGGTGGAAGGCCTGGAGTCTCATCAGATGGCCTCTGACACAGGTGTGCTCAATAAAACAGAGCTCTCAAAAGGTCTTATTCAAAGATATAGCTATTACTGACATTGCAACATACAGCAATCAGTGCTCAAACACTTTTTCAGTGGACATCCTTTGGGTCAACCATCTTAAGCAGCTCACCATACAAACCAATGCAAAAAACAAATGCATAAACACAAAACAGAAAAACAAACAAGGATAGACAAAGACTGCTGCCCAGGAATACCACACCTCTACAGCCCCACTGCTCTGCTGTGATGAGGTGTCACTCTACTCATGCTCTCCCGTCTTGTTCCTCCCTCAGATCTACCATTTCTGTTCAGTGGGTCAGTTTAGGCACTAGCCCAGAGGCCCATGTACTAAGTGTTTTGAAAATGCTGTTTATAGGAAACTGCAGAGTGTGTGAGATGGTGGTGCCCTTGTTAGGAATGCTGGGAACAGCTGCAGTCTTTATGCTCCTTCAAGCCAGCTGTCCTGCCTACTGAGATTTATGGTCCAATGTGTACACAAGGGAGCAAAAATTCATGAAACACAGAGTGAATATATATTGAGGCTAGAAGATGTAGTTGGTTGGCCACCAGAGCTACTATCTGGACAATGCAAAAGGTCCTATGGTCTGCTTCACCAGTTTCTTTGAGGGCTTCTTTGGGTTTTGAGATTCTGAAAGGATTTCTTCAAGCTTCTATGGCTATGTGTACACTATTCACAGGCATCTTTAGCCACTTAGAATGTCTTCTGTAGGTTGGTCTAATCTGCTTCAAATTCTCTAAGCTAGTCATCAGTCACTAATATCTATCTCTATCTATCTATCTATCTATCTATCTATCTATCTATCTATCTATCTGTGTGTGTGTGTTAATATGGGAAAGAAGAAGGGGTAAAAATCATAGAAAATCACGTGGAGGAAGTATAATAATAGGGATAGCAAGGCATTTTCTCTGGTGCAGTAGATGGTAGAGAAACAAACTTTAAGGGGAATGAAATAAGAAATGGACATAAATTGGGGACCCCAAACTAACACAATGTGAAGAGGAAGAACATCCCCATCTCCAGAATTCACCCCTCCATCTCTCCTCTTCACCGCCTCCCCCCAGTAAACCCACTGATTACCTATCTTCCCTCCCTAGCTATTTGACTGGTTCTTATAGAAATTTGGGACCTCATACTGGTGAGAAAACTAGGCTAGAGCACAAAGTGATCCACTTTGATGAACAGTCTTTATTAGTACTAAAATGGAGTCAGTCATTTAAGATAGCAGCAGCTTGATGAAATTCATCATCAATTCTCCCTGGGCATTTGAGGGGTTAGTCTGAGTTACAAGAATTTCAAGGGCCTCCCTAAAGAGTACTTTGCTCAGGCATAGAGTTTATACACTCAAATAGGCTCTCAATGCAATTCAACAATCCTTCTAATCTACTCTTTTTGACTCCGTTATCTCATTCTCCACAGTAACAGCTCCAAACCGTTTCTTCTCTTGCCATCAACTATTTTCATACTTTAACAAGATAACTTAGCTTTCTACTTCACTATGAAAACTGAAGCCATTCAATGACAATTTAGTCAGCTCCATTTCTTAAAATTTCTCAACATTAGCATCATTTCTTTTTTCCTTCCCTACTGTCTTGAAGAATTATGACTACTTTTCACTATGGCTAATCCCTCTTCCTGGGCTCTTAATCCTATCACCTCTTGCCTCTTTTAGGTCCTTTCTCCATCAGTCATCCTTTCTTTTTTTCAATGTCTCCTTTAGCCCTAGTACCTTTCCACCTCTTTACAAACATGCTCATGTCTCTCCATCTTAAGAATAAAAGCCCTACCCTTTCCCCTTCTAATTCCAATCTAGCTACTATCCTTCTCTCCACCCCTTCCTAGCCAAACTTCTAAACTAAATAAATACCTTCACTTTTTACCCTTCACTCTCCTCAAACTCTCGCAGTATGGCTTCTTCCTCTACCACTCTTTTGACACTACCCTTTAAAAGGCACCAATGGCTTTCTTTTTTCAGTCCTCTTCCTTTTGGACATCACTGCAGCTTTTGACACAGTTAACTACTTCCTATTTATATTCTCTCTTCCCTCCATTTCAGAGAAACCATGATTTCTTGGCTCTCTTACTTCTTGAATAATTCAACCCTAATCTTTTCTGTATCATTTGCCTCTCATTCTCTTCCTGATCCTTTAGTGTGGGTTCTCCCCAAGCATCCATCCTTGGCTATAATTTCTTCTCTTATATATATTTCTATACTTTCTCCTTTGGTATTCAACAGTTCTAAAGTTGCCATTTCTATGTAGATTGGGGATTACATTCCAGTGAAGTCCACAGGCCCCTTCTGAGAATCATGTTTTAAATGTATAAAATGAAATACATAGGACTACAAAGGAAGCCAATTAAATTGAAACAGAAATTTCAAAATATTTAAACAAGTTCGCAGACCCCAGATTAGGCACCCCTGTTATAAAATTAATCCCAAATCTATATTTCCAGTTCTGATCATTTTTCTGAGATCCAGATCTGTATCCCACTAGCACTCACACTCCATATAGCAAAACCAAACTAATCTTTTCCTCTAAATCTTCTTCTTCTTACCTCATTATTTTATCCGTAATATCACTACTTAGGTGATCTTCCATGTTCTTCATCTTACATATTTTTTACTCATCTCTTTCCCTTACTTCTCATATCCAATTAGTTACCAGGTCCTGTTAATTCCATCTCCAGAATTCACCCCTCCACCTCTCCTCTTCACCACCTCCCCCCCCGCCCACTAAACCCACTGAACCCACTGATTATCTATCTTCCCTCCCTAGCTATTTGACTAGTTCTTATAGAAATTTGGGACCTGGAACTAATTTTTCCACTGATTCAATGTTATCACCTTATGCTCTCTGCTTTGAGAACCATGTGGTAGGTCACTTGTTTTCAAGAATACAGAGGCTAAGTGTGCTGGTCAAATTCCTAGGTGGAGGCATATGAAAGTTTCCTCCATCAATGTCAAAGTATTCCTGGCAGTGAGGTTAAGAATGTTATTTTTTAATTTCAGCAATGGATAGCTCCTATGAAGTTGACATGGAAAATATGGGTTGGTTTGAAGCTGGCATGAACATGGGCTGATTGGGTGGTGAAGGATTGGTCCCTCTGGTATTTAAGACTCTGGTCTTCTGTTTGAGATGTAAGACCCAGGCAGGTACAACATTTCTCCCAAAACTATGAGTAAAGCTATGTTTCACTTCCACTTGCTGTGAAACAAATAAAGATTCCATAAATATCGACTTGTTTTAGACTTGCCCAATGAATCAGGAAATGCAATACATGTTTATTTTCAATGATGTTTTTGGTTTTCTAGGCTTAGCAATAGTGTCTTAAGTCTACCAGGCAGATCTCAGCCCTCAAACAGCAACATGTCTTGTGCAGTTGATTTTTAGCCAGGCAGTCAATTGTTTTAATTTTAGTTCTTTCAAAGTGTTCAGACTGAAAGTTGAGCATAATTGCTTACAAAATGCTTATATAAGATCAGATCTGACAGATGATTCTTGACTATCTGTACCAATGGTGTTAAATTCAAACAGAAATGGGAGATACTGATTTTTACATAAAGGTCCCTGCAGTGCATCACATATTGACTTAGTTATAAAATGTAATGTTATCTATGTTTTATTTAGTTATATAAAATATTACATATAATTTTCTCATCTATAAAATAGGGATGTTATTTGTGCATCCTGTGCTTCAGCCTGTTCTGTTTATTTCCTTGGTTTTTTTTCCCTTCTGGCCCCAGGGAGATAATTCATGGAGAGAAAAACTGGCCAAGCAGTTTCTGATGCTCTTGATACTAGAGGGGGAGTTATTACTTCCTCTTCACTGACACTCATGGAGAATGTGCTTGCAATGTGGCAAATGTCTCATGATAAGTTAAGGGGGCCACTATTTGTATGTTGTAGCATTTTCCTTTGATTCCTGTCTTTTTTTTTTCAACTGTACCATTAAAACTCCTGTCAACATAGCCAGGAGAAGTTCTGAATCTAGAGCTGAAATGATGACTGGGAGCCAAGAGAAGGAAAAAACCCACTTACTGAGATTAGCAGATATTATGAATGTGTTTGAGCCAATGACTGGATAAACTGACCTTTTGTACATCATGAGTCACACAGAGAGGGGAAGCCCTTTATGATCTTCTATTTCTCTTTCTGAATCCATGCTACTGAGCCCCTGTTCATTTTCCCTCAGACTATATTAAGGTGATTTCCTTCTGGTGACACCTGAAGATCTGAAAAGGCAATAGTAAGAGTTCTAGGATATGATTGGAGCAAATGGCTTCTTGTAGTTTAGTCTCCTTTAAATTTTATTCTATATAATAATTAACCTTGTGATCACAGCATGATAAATGTCTACATTTATGAATGCAGCAAAAAGTGAACTAAGAGATTAGAACCCAGTTGGTATAGGGGTGCGGGGGGAGCAAGAGTCTGCACAACAGACTTCCTGTTTTAATAATATGAGCAATATTTCATTTCGTTCCCTAGATTAAATTTGGACCTGGCCAAAAAGGAGTTAATTCAAGCTAATGACATATGGGAGCAGCGATCTTTTTGCAGATGAGTGCTCTCTGGTGGCTATCTGGGATAGAAGCAACCTCTTAAGAAAGGGCTATAGACTCCCTGCATGTGCTTGAGACACAATTCTAGGCTGGAGGCTCAAAAAGAGTGCCACCTGCTGGGCAATTCCAATTTTACACTATCTCAATGGATATTTAATACAGAGACATGCTGTCATTCTGGAGGAAGCCCATACTGAACCCACACAGCCAAAGGGGACCAATGCCCGCTCCTGCATAACTACTTCATGAAATGTCACATGGTATAGTAAACAGAGAAAAAGTATGAGTCATGACCTGGGTTCAAATCCGTCCCACTTTTGACACAAAGTGAGCTTTGTAAAATTGGGTAAATTGTTTAACCTCTCAGTGTGCCAGACTCTTAATATCTAGGTTGCAGAAGAGCTGCCAGTGTCTACCCTGTACAAGCAGCTTCCTTACCAGGAGTTCCACACACCAATGAAATCACAGGACCTTAGGAAGGTCATGAAAGCTGTCTTTGAGCATATGAAAGATTGTCATGTAGAAGAGTGATCAGATTTGTTCTGCTCAACTGTAAGGGGCAGACAGAACCAGGAGCAATGGGCAGAGGCTGCAGAGAGGCTGACTTCATACCAACAAAGAGAAAACTTCCTAAAGCAAAGCCTTTCAAAGAAGGAAAAGCCTGCAGGGCTTCCATGGAAGTCTTTAAGAAAAAGCTGAATGCTCAATGGCCAAAGATATGACAGAAGGGATTCTTGGTAAGGTATGAGTTGGATCAGATGGTCTCTTTTAACTCTAAAATTCTGTGATTCTGCTTTTTCCCCATCATACCATGCTGCCTCCTAGGTGCTTAACAAGCATTTTACAATTTTAATTGAATTGAACCAGAAATCTAGTACTACAAAATGATGACAGTATAACATTGCAGTAAAAAGCATGTCAGTCTATCAAATAAACTCCACTTTCAATCACTATTACTTACTGGGGGCTGGTACTGTGTTAACTGTCAATTACTGAAATTATTAGAATGAGCTCCTTGAAAGCAGAGTCTAACTTTTTTATTAATAGCTCCAGGGTTTAATACAGTGCTGTGCAAAACGATAAATGCTTTTTTCCCTATTCATTCATTCAATTCAGTAGCGAACAAAAATATCCTAAATTGCCCAACTTCAGTTATCTTATTGTAAAGGGAAGGTGTCCAGGTTGTTATTACACGTGTGGTACAATGAATCACTCAGAGACCGACGGGCTGAAATGAACAATACTTTTACTAAAATAATTTCAATTCCAATACTGTCAGGTAGAAACAGTTCTTGAGATGGTTTAAAAAGCAGTCCACAGGATAAAAATAAAGCAAGAAAGTTAGAAAATAGTCAACACAAGAAGGTTCCCTGGGGCCTCAGAAGCACTATACCAAAGTGCAAAAAATCTTTTGCCCAAAGGAGCCCCACCTGGATCCCCATCTCCGCACCTCCAGGCAAAGTTAACTCCAACTGCCCAGATTCTTTGTTTCTTTTATTCCAAGCTAGGGTTGTGGGAGTGTGGGGAGTTAACTCACACCTCCCTTCTACCCACCAGTATCCTGGCTATAAAGAGACTTCTCTTTTTATATATGGAGCTCAAAGGAAAGCCAATAAGCAGTAATCACCTCTGCTATTAGGTTGCTCATAAGTCATACAGGGGAATCCAGTCTGCCCTTTACACTGTGAAGATGAAATGCCTTAGATGGAATTTCCTGGAATAAAAATGCCAGCTAAACACTAATTGACCTTGCTTGATAGCTGATTCCGGTCTCAGTTGTAACCTGGATTACTTTATTCACCTATGGTTCTCACAAATCTCCCATTCCTGGGTTCAATAGTCCCACTGCTTCTCCTGACCCAGGTCTATGTAAATGATTGGGAGACCTTGTGCTAAAGACACCCAGATCTGTGCTAGATGGGAATATGATGTTCAAAACTGCAGACAAGAGGAGACAATAAGTTGTGACTGGCAGCTGAACGAGGCCAGGTCATGTTGCTACTTGAAGCTGAAAAGGCCAGTACTATAAAAGAGATGAGAAGAGGACCTAATGGAGCTGAGTACCCTAGAATGTGTTGGAAGCAGGCTGGGAAATACGGCTTTGAGTAGGGGAATGTTAATGAGATTC
Source organism: Gymnobelideus leadbeateri (assembly GCA_011680675.1). NCBI lineage: Eukaryota > Metazoa > Chordata > Mammalia > Diprotodontia > Petauridae > Gymnobelideus > Gymnobelideus leadbeateri. The sequence continues at coordinate 189,468 of WOXC01008665.1, read as the reverse complement.
CAGGGCTGCTATCCAGGCACACTTACTCACTCATCTGCTTGATTCAATTTTATTTATACAAAAGGTCTGCTGAGGCAATGGGCAAACCAATACTTTGGGGAACCAGAGCTATGCAAATAAGAATCCAATAGAAGATTAAACCAGCTGGTGTCCCCCTCAGTACTATTTCCATTTACAGGGGACAGGAACCAGCCATGAGGGGAATGAATCATTCTTTTTTTTTTTTTTTGGCTTTTTGGAGGGCAGTTGGGGTTAAGTAACTTGCCCAAGGTCACACGGCTAGGTTTTTTGTTTGTGTGTGCGATAAGTGTCTGAGGCCGGATCTGAACTCAGGTCCTTCTGACTCTAGGGCCGATGCTCTACTCACTGTGCCACCTAGCTGCCCCTGAATGAATCATTCTTACTAGGTTTAAACCATAAAAAAGCAAAATATATCCTTAATAGAAAAAAGAGTCACTAGAATAGTATGACCCAGCAATAACATGTAAATACAAAATTAATTCCACACCAAGAGAACGGTCATTATATTTGAGTAAATAAGAATAGACCTAAAAAACAGACCTTTGCCCCAGGGGATGGGATGGGAGGGAAGGTTGCTTTTTTTTCATGATGATAGTCATATCCCAACACTTGGACTCGCGACCCTCTAATGATACACAGTACAAATGAACTCTCTCTGGGATCAGACTAACTCTTCCTGAATGAACTAAACCTACAGTGGGCTTTTTTCTTGCCCACTCAACAGCTCTCAAACCAATTCTGCTAAAGGTAAAGCTATGGCTAGTTACTGTTCCAATCAATCTGCCAACTATTAAGGACACTGTCCAGTTTAACACCATATAAAAATACAAATGAAGCTCCCACTTGGGTGTTTCTCTCGGTTATGATACTTCATTTTATTCCATCTATTATACCATACTGTGACAGTGGTATTATGATGGATAGAGTGCCATACTTGGATTCAAGAAGAACTGGGTTGGAATCCATTTCTGACATGTGACTAGCTGGTGACTTTTTCTCATCTGTAAGATGGTGATTATGATATCTGTATGATCTTCCTCACAGGGTTGTGAGGCTCCAAATATATATGTAGAGTGCTTTGTATACCTTTAAGCATTAACGTTTGTTATTATTCCAAAATGTTTTTGAAATACGTTAACTTAATTCTCAAGACTTTGCTGATGCCAGCCATCCAGCTATTTTGATATCCTACAAATATATTTCCTAAGACATATCTAAAAAGAGCCAAGATTTTAGCTTTTGTTAAGATTATGAGAGTCACAAAAACCCAGAAAGGAAATGTAAAGACATATTCTTCTGTTCTCACTATGGCTTGATGAAAGGGAGACTTCATTTTAAATAAGATCTATTTCCATTTAAGTCATTGGTCAGGGAGAACCAATGAGTATATTTGTTCCTCCAGAAAAGCCACCATGGGGTAGCAGTGAATCCTTTCAATCTCAAGAGATAGGTTTCATTTTCTAAAAGGTGTACACTAAAGCAAGGATTTGTTGTTTTCTGGTTTTTTTTCTCAACTATGTGTGAAAAAAAAAAAACAAAGATTTGGGCATGTTATTTAACAAACTGAAACCACATAAATTGCCAACAATCTCAAATTAAAATGATTGGGGGCAAAGTGGTTCCAGACCTATGCTTTCATGAGTGTAGAGAATTCTCTCAGTAGAAGTTCCCTCCTCCAATGTAAATTGACAACTCTTCTTCAACTTAGATTCTTGAAGGGTTGCCTGGGACACTGAGAGGCTAGGTGACTCACCTTTTTGTTCAAAACAGTGCTTGAATCCCATCATCCCACCTCCAAGGCTAGGCCTCAATTCATTATGTCCCACTGCTGTCATAAAGTGATATTTATCACATTAAAAAAAACAACAAACCTCCAGACAGTTCCATTATTTTACTTGCCTAAAAATCAAGCTTATATATTCTAGAATATCATAAATAATAATTTTAACGAAGCCAGTTTTAAAGTCTATTGTTTCTCTTTTGCTTCTGTAATCCCATGCAGCCACCACTTTAGTTTAGACAATAACCTCCTAACTTGTCGCCATGCCTCTGGTCTTTCTACTCTGATCCAGACATACAGTCTGAACCTATAGCCCTCCAACTATTTTTTTTCTTTTTTGGAGGGCAATTGGGGTTAAGTAACTTGCCCAAGGTCACATGGCTAGGTTTTTGTTTGTGTGTGCTTTAAGTGTCTGAGGCCGGATCCGAACTCAGGTCCTTCTGACTCCAGGGCTGACGCTCTACTCACCGCGCCACCTAGCCGCCCCTCCTCCAACTATTTTCAAAGCAAATTACCTATTACCTCATTTAATGCTCATAATGATCTTGTGAGGCAGGTGGTCTTATTATCCCACCCCTCATTGTGGGCATATCCCAAAGCCCTATCCTGGGACCTTTTTTCTTCTTTCTCTGCTTTCTCATTTGGTTATCTCATCAGCTCTTATGAATTTAATTATCATTTCTCTGCAGATATTTCCCAGGTTTATATGTCCTGCCCCTAGTCCCTTGTCATGAATTCCAGTCCTGTATCACCTACTGAACATTCTAAAGAGATGTCCCCTCTTATCCAACAGGGAAGTAGGACGGGAAGGGGATAAAAAAGGAGGGGAGATATAATAAAAAGGGGGTGGATTATGGGAGGCAGTGGTCAGAAGCAAAAGACTTTTGAGGAGAGGCAGGGTAAAAAGAAAGAAGCATAAATAGAAGAAAATAGGATGAAGGTAAATACACAGTTAGTAGTAATAATTGTGAATGTGAATGGGATGAACTCACCCATAAACAGAAGTGGACAGCAGAATGGATCAGAACCCAGAATCTAACAATATGTTGTTTACAAGAGACACACTTGAAACAAAAGTCACACAATTCAAATAAGGGGTTGGAGCAGAATCTAATATGCTTCACCTAAACTAAAAAAAAAAGTCAGGGGTAGCAAACATGATCTCAAAGCAAAAGCAAAAATATTTAATTAAAAGAGATAATCAGGGAAATTGCATTTTGCTAAAAGATACCATAGACAATGTAATATAAGTAATACAAGTAATATAAAAAATGTATAGCAAGTTTTTTCTGATAAAGGCCTCATTTCTCAAATATACAGGGAACTGAATCAAATTTATAAAAATAAGAACCCTTCTCCACTTGATAAATGGTCAAAGGATATAAACTGGCAATTTCTAGAAGAAGAAATCAAAGCTATGATCCTATAAAAATGCTCTAAATCACTACTGACTAGAGAAATGCAAATTAAAACAACTCTGAGGTACCACCTCACACTTATCAGAAATGACAAATTCTGGAGGGAATGTGGGAAAATAAGTACACTGATGAATTGCTGGTGGAGTGGTGAAGTAGCCCAACCATTCTGACCCAACGATAACCACTACTAGGTCTGTATCCCAAAGAGAGCAAGGAAAAATGAAAAGGACTTAAAAAGTTCAGCTCACTGTGGAGCCATTGGTATAAGTATTGAGATCTCCCCACACTACAGACCCACCCCCTCACTATGAGTGGGGCTCCAGCACATGTGTCTTTGCTTGCAGGCTGTTTCCCTCACTTTGAAATTAAACTTCTGTTTGATTCCTGACTCTCCTGTCTCTAGCCTGCTTTGTTCAGCCCCGGCCACCCACATATTAGAGGCTAGTTCCAGTCTGGTTGACACCCATGACCTCTCTAAAACATCAAAGATAAAGCAACTTCAGCTATCTCCATGATTTGGGATAGATGGAACCCACAAAGAAAGGTAAAAAAAGAAAACAACTCCATGAATTGATGATTACCCTGAGTTAATTCAGCACCCCCTCCTCTACTGCCCATTACATTATTTGGGGGACAAGGCTGCACTAGCTTACTCAATGACCTGGCCCACTATTATAATATAACCAAACCCCATATCCCCTTTGTCTAACCTCTCTCTTTCCAGGACTATAGAAAGCTGGATTCCAGGCTGTAGAAATTTGCCAGGACTGCAACAGCCTGTGTGGTGGTAGTGTTCTGTACTGTAAAATATCACTTCAGGAGAGCAGAAGAACAGAGGGACAAAAGTGTTTGACATATGTCTGGGCTTGAAATAGGGCTCTTCCCCACATTCCAGTCCCACACCCAGGATATCTCATAAACACCTCCGTACATATGTCAGTGGCCAAGCATCTCTGCCCTGCCTCAAATGTATTTGTATTAAAACATTAATTCAGTGCTGTGACATGTAGGTAACTTAAAAAAACAAAAAAAAACTAATAAAATTTTATTTTTAAAAAGTTAATCTGAGGGAGTGTTTTATGAATTTTGTCCCAGGAACCATCATTGTAGGTTATAGCTCTGTGATGGTCTTCTAGTAATAATAATATTTATATAGTGCTTTAAGGTCTACAAAGCACTTTACATAAATTATTTCATTTCTACTTAGTTAAGAAAGAAATTACATGGTCCTGATGAATGGACCTGAGAACCTGCACATCATATCCATGCCACTGAGCTGGCAAATTAATTCTACCCTTATTTATTTACTCTGTCTAGCCAAGATTTGAAGCCTTTGGAGGAATCATGGGGAGAGAAACAGTGCTAAATGACATGTCATTCTTCTTCTTATTTTTATACTATTACTGTTATTATACTACATTTAGGCTGAACTTTAAACAGTCCAGTGGCAGGCCCACTTCTGAAGCCTTTCCAGTTTGGAAGGACCTCTTGGACTCTGTTGGGATAGCCTTTGAGAATCCAGATTTGCCTATATACAAAAATGAGGCATCAAGACAGAACTTTAGAGAAGACAAAATTTGATGCAAATAAATATGAAGTCCTACATTTAGGCTACACAAATACATAGTGAGGAAGGTGCTGCCAGACAACAGTTTATTCAGTGAAAATGACCTTGAACTCTGATAGCAAGCTCCATATGAGTCAACAGTGTGACACACCAGCCCAGACATCTAATGAAACTTAAAACTGCACTTGTATGGCATGATTTCAACCCCTAACCATCCATCCTGGTCACTCTTATCTGGACATAATGCAGTTGTTCATTATATTTTCCAAAATGTGAATGCCATGTTCCAGAGGTGGCTTGATGGGAGAGTACAACATGTCCAGATGAGAGTCACCAGGATGGTTAGGTGTTGGAATCATCTCATACAAGGATTGGCTGAATGAAATAGGACTGTTTAGACCAGAGCAGACATGGGAGATAGGCTAGCTGTTTCAGAATATCTAGAAGATTATATATAGAAAAAGGACTAGCTTTATTTCACTTGGCTCTACAAAGCAGAATTAGGAACAAATGCTGGAAGATTAAAAGAGCATATTTTGTCACAACCTGAGAAAAATTTTCTAAAAACCAGAGCTGTCCAAAAGGGAAATAAACTGTTTCAGGATCACAGGATCATAAGAGGCCTTAGAGACCAAGCTAGTCTAATGCTCTCATTTTTCAAATGAAGAGCTGAGGTCAAGAGGTTTAAGGGACTTTTTCATTGTCCCATAGCTAGTGTCTGAGGAGAGACTTGAAACTAGGTCCTACTGATTCCAAGTCCAACACTGTACAAACTCCACCCTACCAGTGAGTTTCCTGTCACTGGAGAAGCTGGTTGTCCTCTTGTGATGAGTGTTAAAGAAAGGATGTCTGCTTAAAAATGAGTTGGACTATATGCCCTGCAAGGTCCCTTCTACTCTGACATTCTACAATTCTATGAAATACCAAAAGACAAAAGAAGATGCATAGGTAGGTCAATTATGACTTCTGTGAGAAATGACTTAAAAAAAATTTGAGGCTCTGTGTGACTGGAGAAGGTGGAGCAGTAATGTAGCAGGGATTAAAGATAACAGGCCGAATGATACTTTGGCATGCTCAAGATGCTGAAAGAACAAGAAGTTTTCTGCTGTGCTGTATAGATAGGAAGAGCTCTTGGAAGGATGAATAATAGCAGCTGATATTCATATAACACTTCGAGGTTTGCAAGAGCTTTACAAACATTACCTCACTGATCTTTACAACCATCCTGTGGAATGGGTGCTATTATTATTCCTATTTTCTAGATAAGAAAATTGAGTATCAGAGATTTAGATGACTTGCACAGGCTCTCTCAGGTAAAATTTAAATGCAGATCTTCCTGATTTTAAGAGTAGCATTCTATCCACTAAGTCATACTGCTTTCCTTATAGGTAAACATGGGCAAGAACTGCAAAGAATGAGGTGTGAAAGAGTTACAGTTTACACTTGTGGGAGAAATATCACAATGCCTAAGTAACAAATGAAAGGGACTTTGATCATCACAATAACCAATCTTGATTGAGAGAAACACAGAGAGAGAGACAGAGAGAGACAGAGAGAGAGACAGAAAGAGAGAGAGAGAGAGAAAGAGAGAGAGAGAGAGAGAGAGAGAGAGAGAGAGAGAGAGAGAGAGAGAGAGAGAGGCAGAGAGAAAGAGACTGAGTGAAGACCAAGATCAAAAGAAAAGATCACTATTGCCTGGAGGAGGGGGAGACAAAAGGGAAACAAGGAAAGCCTCCACAGAGAAGGTATTTGAACTATTTATTGGATCACTGATCTAGAGCTAAAAGGGACCTTAGAGACAATTCCTACCCACCTCTCACACCCAATCAAGAAAGTTAAGTGACTTGTCCAAGGTCACATAAGTAGGCTTGTGGAGGAAGGATGGAATTTCAGCCTTTAAAGCTGAAGAAGAGCATTTCAGATAGTGGAAACTGTCAGGTAACACAGGACCTGTTAATAATGTGAGATTAAGTTGGAACTTTTCCCTACCTCTCCACCTCCTTTTTCTTTTTTTTTAAACATTTAATTTTAAAACTTTGATTTCCAGATTCTTTCCCTTCCTCCCTTGTCACCCACCCTCACTGGGAAGATAAGCAATCCAATATAGGCTGTACATGTGTGGCTATGCAAAACATTTCCATAGTGGATATATTGTCAAAGACTGACTATATTTCCCTCCATCCCATCCCACCTCCCACTTGTTCTATTTTCTACTTTGATCCTATTTTCTACTTTGATCTACTTTGATCCCTTTTCAAAAGTGTGCTTCTAACTACCCTCTGCCCCAATATGCCCTCCCTTTTATCATCCCCCTCTTATCCCCTTCCCGTCTACTTTCCTGTAAGGTAAGATACCCAATTTAGCCTGTGTTATTTCCTCCTTAAGCTGAATTCAATGAGAGTAAGGTTGACCCATTCCCTTTTGCCTTCCTGTTCTTCCCCTCCATTGTAACAGCTTTCCCTTGCCTCTTTTATATGAGATAATTTACCCTATTCTCTCTCCCCATCTCTTCTCATTATATTCCTCTGTCACCTCTTAATTTTATTTTTAAAATGTCATCCTTCCTATTCAATTGATCCTGTGCCTTCTATGTATACCTGTACACATATATACACATACTCACATATGTATTCATATGCATATATACCCTCCTATAAAGACATATAAATGTATATATACACATATATACATTTATAGTCTCTTCAACTATTCTCATACTGAGAAAAGTTTCATAAGTTACAATTATCGTTTTTCCATTTAGGAATGTAAATAGTTCAACTTTGATAAGTTCCTTATGATTACTTTTCCCTGTTTACTTTCTCATGCTTCTCTTGCTTCTTGTATTTGAATGTCAAATTTTCTATTCAACTTTGGTTTTTTCAACAAGAATGCTTGAAGGTCCTCTATTTCATTGAATAACCATATTTTCCCCTGAAACATTATACTCAGTTTTGCTGGGAAGGTGATTCTTGGTTTTAATCCTAGTTCCTTTAGCCTCCAGAATATAATATTCCAAGCCCTTTGATCCCTCAGTGTAGAAGCTGCCAGATCCTGTGTTATCCTGATTATGTTTCCACAATATTCAAATTGTTTCTTCTTGGCTGCTTGTAATATTTCCTCCTTGAATTGGGAACTCTGGAACCTGGCTATAATATTTCTAGGAGTTTTCTTTTGGGGATCTTTTTCAAGAGGTGATCAAGAATCATTTGGATTCTTGCAACCTCTATTTTGCCCCCTGGTTCTAAAATATCAGGGCAATTTTCCTTGAGAATTTCTTGAAGGATGATTTCTATGTTCTTTTTTTGATCATAGCTTCCAGGTAGTCCAGTGATTTTTAAATTATCTCTCCTGGATCTATTTTCCAGGTCAATGGTTTTTCCAATAAGATATTTCACATTACCTTCTATTTTTCATTTGTTTGGATCTGTTTAATATTATCTTGATTTCTCATAAAGTCACTAGCTTCTATTTGCTCCAATTTAATTCTGAAGGAATGATTCTCTTCAGTGAGCTTTTGAGATTCTTTTTCCATTTGGCAAATTCTGCTTTTTTAAGGCATTCTCCTCACTGGCTCTTTTGGCCTCTTTTGCCATTTGAGTTAGTCTATTTTTTAAGGTATTATTTTCTTCAGTCAGGTTGCTGACTCTCTTTTCATGATTTTCTTTGCATCATTTTCATTTCTCTTCCCAATTTTTCCTCCACTTCTCTTACTTGATTTTAAAAATACTTCTTGAGCTCCTCCATGGCCTGAAACCAGTTCACATTTTTTTTGCAAGCTTTCGGTGTAGGAGTTCTGACTTCATTGTCTTCCTCCTATTTCATGCTTTGATCCTTTTTGTCCCTCAAAAAGGATCCTAAGGTTTGATTTCTGAGCTTGCTTTGCTTGCTCATGTTGCCACTCAATTACTTGACTTTTGAGCTTTTAGCCACAGTAGAACTCTGCTTCCAGAGAAGAGAGCTTTATCCCAAATTGCTGGGGTTTTCACAGCTTCCAGAGCTATTAATTGGGTGCCCTCTCTACATACCCCCACAAACTCTGGCTCGCTGGTCACACACCCCAGGACCTCCACCTAAGACATCGATCCAGATTCAAGCAGGTTAAAGCAAGAGGGATTACCCTCTGAATGGTGGCTTGGTCCCCTTATGATATGCAGGCCAAGAGCTCTGAAGCAGCCACCTGGTGGCAGCTACACAGCTACCGCACCTCTGCCACTTCTTGCTCTGGGGGCAAGGGCCAGATCATATTCCTCCATTCCCCCCCAGTTCCAACAGAGTTCCATACTGACCTCTCACTTTGTCTTTGGCATTTATGGGTTGATAATTCTGGAAAGCACCACAGCTGCTGGTGATCCACTCTCCTGAAGTCCACTCCAGCTGCTGTTGGTTGGGGCTGCCCTGGGGCTAAAATCGTGGGCTCACGCAGGGCTGGGCTCAGCTCCTAGCAAGCTTTGACGGACCCTTCCTGTAGGCCTGCCTTCAGTAGAGATTTGTTTCTCTCTGTCACTTTGTAGGTTCTGTACTTCTAAAATTTGTTTAGAGTCATATTTTCTAGGTATCTGATGTGGTTATGGGGGCAGTTCACAGAGTGTTCCTACTTCTACTCCACCTCCATTTTTCAACACTGAACTCAAATCTCACCTTTTGGAGGAGTGCCTTCCCTCACAGATTACCTTCCATATATATAGATACAGACATAGTGTCAATAGATAGATAGATAGATAGATAGATAGATAGATAGATAGACAGATGGATAAGGATGTAAGATCCTTGAGCCTTTATGGCCAGAGTTTAACATAGTGCCTGGTACATAATATAAGCTTAATTAATGCCTACTGACTAGTTAAGAGAGATTGTAGATAACTTGGATGAGAGAAAATATATTAATTTGCTTCAATATCATCTCTAATTAGCTCTAGAATATCTACATAATGGAGAACTGGCTGTCTGCTAACAGGAAAAACAACCCTTATGCCAACATCCCTTATACATTTTTACTGTATCATTTCCTTCCAGATAAGGAACAGAAAGATAAATATCAGATTACCTCATCTGCCTCAGTCTGCTTAAGACCCCATGGACACCTCTTTTCAATAAGGAAAAGGTCTCCCTGTCAATAATGCTAACATACTTATTCACCTCCTTCCTTGACCCTGAAACTCAAGGTGGCTAAAAAGTTACCCTATGAATTCAAGTTACCTGGCATAAATGAATTATACCTGACATTACCGAAGGATCTTACAGCGGTGACTGATGAACTATGGTCTTTGTTGGAGTTTTTAGACTTCTGAGGAATTCTGGAGAATTAGAGAAGTGGACAGACAGGAAAATATCCAAATATTCAAAAAGGGAAAGGTTAGATTCCACAGAGAGATGAACTGGATGTCAATTTATGGCATAATTCTGAAACATATTACTAAATAGATGGGCTGGGAGTGAAACAGTAATACTATAAACAAATAGGGGTTAATCAAGAACAAATCACGACAGGCTAACCTCATTTCATTTCATTCAATAAACACTGCTATTAGATAGATAGGTCAGGGAAAAGTGTAGACATGCCTATTTTTCAGCAAGGCATTTAATAAAGTCACAACATCTTTGAGAATAAAAAGGACAAATGCAGGTTGAGTAACAGTAGTGATTTAGTAGCATATGGAATTGGAATCAACCACACTTGGAAAATGTTCATTAATAATCAATGTTAATCTGGAGGAAGTCATTGTATAATGGCATATTGCAAAGCTTTTTGGCCCTTTTTTGTTCAGTATTATCAGTGATTTGGATTAAGACAAAATGGCATATTTACCAAACTTGCAGAAACTAGGAAATCAGCATAAAAAGTTTCATCATGCTGAAATGATGCATCAGATCCAAAAAGTCAATCAGCCAACTAGCATTTATTAAGTGCCTCCTAGTACCAGGTACCATGCTAGGCACTGGGGATACATGTTCAATATTTTCAACTGTTTCTAACTCTTTATAACTCCATTTGGGGTTTTCTTGGCAAAGATACTAGAGTGGTTTTGCCATTTCCTTCTCTAGCTCATTTTACAGATGAAGAAACTGAGGCAAACAAGGTGAAGTAATTTGTGGTAACACATATAATAACTAGATACATAATATATCTATATCTATCTATATACTCCATATCTATATCTATATAGATAGAAGGTAATCTGTGAGGGAAGGCACTCCTGCAAAAGGTGAGATTTGAATTCAGTGTTGAAAGATGGAGGTGGAGAGGTAAGGAAAGGCTCCGACTTAATCTCATATTATTAGCAGGTCCTATGTTGTGGTCATCCAACTAGTGTCTGAATTCAGGTCCTTCAGACTCCAGGGCTGGCACTTTGTCTATTACACCACCTAGCTGCCCCACTGGAGATACACAGAAAGGCATAAACAGTCCTTGTTCTCAAGGAGCTCACACTTTAACGGGTGGAAGGGGGGCGGGGAGACACCATGTAAATAACAATGCACAAACAAGAAATAGGATAAATAAGTTGTCTCACAGGGGAGGGGCTGAGATTAAAGAAGACTGGAAAAGACTTCTTACAGACTTTGGGACTTTACCTGAGACTTGAAGGAAGCTGGGGAAATAGGAAAGAAGTTCAGTTAATACTGAATAGCTATTTGGGAAATCTTTCTGCTTGTGAACCTAGACTCTAGCCAACCACTGGGAAAACATGAACCACATGAAGTAACCCAAGAGGGGGTGGCCTTATGTCAAGATGTAACAGAGGAAGAACAGGGATGTCACATTTACCCCCAAAGTATTAAGGCAGCCCATCCCTGAGCTATCTATTCTCGCAAAGTGCACATTTACTTGGGCTTTGCCTCTTGACTTCCTACCCCTGACCATTTGTTTTGCTGACCTCTTCTTAGAGCTCTGTCTCTGCAATTTTGCCACTTCTGCCCCATCTTCCCTGCCCCACTGAAATTATCTTGACCCTCTCAATACCATTCCTTCCACTGAATGTTTCCCAGGTGAGGTTTCCTGACTGCCTCTTAGGTTAACTATCTGAAGGAACGTGGGGTAGAGAAAAGGTGAGGTTTAGCCAGGAGTATTTAATATAGTCCCAGGTCTCCCATATCCAAAACTAAGTGTTAGAGAAACAGATTTTTAAAGGGATTAAGATATTTAACAACCCTGCCAAACTGTTGCCATCAGAAATCATAAGATTATAGGATATAGGGATGGAACCCTTCCCATGCCTAGTCCAAATCCCTCATTTACAAACTAGGAACCCATAAACCTTGAGAAGGGAAGGAAGGCTCCAGGGTCATACAGGAAGCAAAGAAAAGAAGAGATTTGAATCCAAATTTGAATCCACAGGGAAGATGGGTTCCCTATTTCAATGGATTCTAAGAGTACTGTCTTTACTCTCTCATCTCTTGCCAGCAAGTCACCTTTTTGCTCAAGCTGACCTTACTACTCCTCCCACCAAGAAGATTAAGTTTTTGCACCCAGTTATACAATGTCAAATTTATATTTCTTTGTCCCCTAAAAATACATGCTTATGATTTTTTCTATTAACTACAAATTCTCAGTAAGAATTATTCTGATTAAGGATGGCTGCATAGAGAAAACTATCTTACTTCAACCTCTAACAACTTTTGACACTGCTGAACACAACCTCTAGATAATCCTTTTATGCCTTGCAGATCAATCCCCTATTCCACTCACCAGAGAATTCTTCCAAACCTTCTCACACATCCTTAGGCCTCCCATGGCTGCTGCTCCCTCCAGCCTCTCAGATGAGTACCTGGCACCATATTTCACCAAAAAAAAATGAGATCATTCCCCAAGAGTTCCCTTGGCTAATATCATTCAGATGTCTGTCTCCCACAAAGATGTGGCCTTTTTCCTTGCCAAGGCAAACTAATTCCTCTACAATCACCCTTGATCCAAATCCATCCCATTTTCCCCAGATTTCATCCTCTAGTATATATACTCTTACTAATTTTCAATCTCTCCTTATCAAATTCATTGTTTCCCAGCTGTCTATAATCATAGTTCTCTATTCTTTAAAAAACAAAAGCAACCAAAAAAACCTTCCCTGATCCAGCCTTTCTTACCAGCTATCATTCTATATCTCTCCTATTATCTCCCTATAATCCCTCTACTTCCTCTTCTCTCACCTTACTTTAAACTCTGTACAGTCTGACTTCTAACTTCATCATTCAACTGAAGGTTCTCTCTTAAGCTGTCCATGATTATTAATTGTAAAATGTAATGGCCTTTTTTTAACCTCTCTGTAGCCTTTGACACTGTCGTCTCCTTGGTACTTACCCCTCTATAGGTTTTCATAAAACTGTTCTCTCCTGGTTCTCCTCCAAACTGTCTGAGTCTCCTTTGGTAGATTTTCCTCCATGTCATGACCACTAACTCTGGGAGTCCACCAAGGCCCTTTTCTCCTCTTCCTCTATATTGTCTCACTTAATGATCTCATCAGTTCCCATGGATTCAGTTATCATTTTTATGCAGATGGTTCCCAGATCTACTTATCTAACTTCTCTGCAGATTTCTAATCTCACATCACCACCATTTTGAACTAGATGGCTATAGACATCACAGATGTCATATATGCAATATGTCCAAAACAAAATTAATGATCTTTCCCCTGACCCTTCCCTCTTCTAAATATCCCTATTGCTATTGAGGATACCACCAGCCTACCTCTCACCTTGGTGCAGAACCCCAGAGACTTCTAGTTTATCTCCCTCTCAAGTCTCTCCCCCCTCTAGTCCATCCTCCCCTTTGCTGCTAAAGTGATCTTCCTAAAGGGCAGATCTGACCAGTCACCTCTATTAGCCAGAGGTGTGCTGGTAAATGTTTAATAACTAATTCTTGCAGTGGGGGGAGAAGCAGGACACCCCTTTAAGTTTAATCTTTATCATTAATATTTTCTCCACCACCTTTATCTTAAGTCTACACAATCTACAAAACAATAAATCAAGGGTTGATTTGTACCATTTGCCAATTTCTAAGGCGTGAATGCTTATTCTAAAAATTTAACAATCTCCCAGAGCTAGCTCCAGTACACGCCTACTCAATAAAATCCAATGGATTCCCTTCTACTTCCAGGATCAAATATAAAATGTTCTGTTGGGCTTTTCAAGTCCTCTACAATCTGGCCCCCTCCCCACATTTCAAGGCTTCTTTTATTTCACTCTCTTCTAAGTGACTCGAACATGACCGTGCTTCTCAATCACCATCCCTCCTGCTCTCCACACCTCAGCCTCCTACCTTGTCTGGTTTACCTCAAATGCCACCTTCTGTGAGACACTTTTACCACTCCAACTCTCCTTAAACCCACACTGCTAGTACCTTCCCTCAGATCACCATTGATCTATTCTGCTATGTCAGGTCTCTAAACATTTGCTAATGCCTAGTTTTATACATAGAAAATAAAAGAAATGCTTGGTGGAATTGGAATGGAATCCTCCTTGTCCTCCCTCATACCCAGTGATTGGATCATAGAATTTGGAGCTAAAAGTGACTTTGGAGATAATCTGCTCCAACTCCTTCATTTTTACAGAGGATGAAACCCAGAAAAGTTAAGTGTCACACAGGTAATAGGTAGCAGGCTCTAACCAAATCCCCTGACTTGAAATCCAGAGGTCTCTGTCTATCATGTTGTTTCTTGAATGGAAAAATCTGTCTCCACCTCAACCTCATAATGTTAAGATTTCTATTATGAAAATTTACAGAATAAAGCTTGCCTGGAGAAAGGACATAAAAGAAAACAGTGGATGTAAGAGGAGCAGACCATACCAGAATCATGGCAATGGTCCAAACATGGAACCTACATATTATGTCCAGAAAGGATATTCACAAATGGAAGTGAGCTCCTATGTTCCCAATCAACCATCTCCCTCCCCCTTCTGTTATGCCCCAATGAGATTTCCATATAGCAGCCTGGCAATCCCAAGCTGCTTGTAGCTTGACAAATGTAGCTAAGTGCAGTGAGAAAGAAACTGGATACTTTAAAAATACTCCTATTTATCCTTTCAATAGCAATAATAACTAGCATTTATATAGTGTTTTAAAGGTGTTTTAAGTAATTTACAGAGTTCAGATTCCCAGGAGCCAAGATGGAGGAGTAAGAAGTTGCTCTCACTCTCCCTTATTGACCTCTGAAAGCCCAGAAAATATCACCCCCAGAAAAACCCTGGAACAGCTAAATTATCAGAAAGAGAGGGAACAACAGTCTTGTAGCCCAGGAAGCTTGGGGATTAATGGGAAAGGCCCCTCTTGCTCTGATAGAGGGGGAGTGGTACAGGATGGGAGGCATCTCAGTAAGCCAGCAGCAAGCCCCACCTCAAGAAACCAGGGAGAGATCCTGAGCCCCATCGTGGTAGAGCAGGCAAGTATCAAAACCAGGCTTCCTCCCCACTCCCACCAGTCCCTCAGCACAGGCAAGGGAACTGGTAGACACCAGCTTGGAAAATCACCACATGTGCTGGTGGACAGGCACTCTTAAGCAGCCAAACCTTCTGGTGCTTTAAAGAAGGCTGGGTAAGTAAGTGTCCTCTAGGGGCCAATTTCCCCACCCCCATCCCGAGTGTTGCAGACCTCAGCTCAGCACCAGGTAAGCTGCCTGATCCCTACAGACTCCAGCTGCTAGCACCTGAGGTCCCAATACACAAAGCCAGTGACTAGACCCTGGGTTCCCAACACAAGAAGCTTGGGTCAGTGCCCTCTGTGCTCCAGGAGGAGAGCTCAAACTTTAAAAGTCAGGAAATAGGCAAACACCATGAGCAAAAAGCAGAAATCGACAATGACTATAGATTCTTATTATGGGGAAGGAAAAATCAAGGCACAAATTCAGAGAGGACAACATTGTCAATATACCCACATCCAAAACCTCAAAGGGGGTATGAACTGGTCTCATGTGCAAAAAAAGCCTTCTTGGAGGAGCCCAAGAAGGATTTTAAAAGTCAGATAAGAGAGGTAGAAGTAAAACTGGGAAAAGAAATGCGAGGTATGCAAGAGAGTCTATAGCTTGGAAAAGGAAGGACAAAAATGACGATAGAAAAAAAAGTCCTTAAAAATACAACTCGTCAAATGGAAAAGGAGGCACAAGAACTCACTGAGGAGAGCTCCTTAAAAAGTGAAATGGGCCAAATGGAAAGGGAGTGACATGCAAATCTAACTGAAGAAAGCAATTCATTAAAAATTAGAATTGGGTAAGTGGAAGCTAATGACTCTGAGATATCAAGAATCAGTCAAACAAAAACAAAAGAATGAAAAAAAATAGAAGGAAATATAAGATACCTAATTGGTAAAAACTGACCTAGAAAATAGATCCAGGAGAGACAACTGAAAAATTAGTGGTCTATGTATAAGCCATGATAAAGAAAAAGAGCCTGGCCAGCATCTTTTGAGAAATCACAGGAAAACTGCCATGAGGTCCTATAACCAGTGGGTAAAATCGTCATCCAAAGAATCCATCTATCACCTCCTGAAAGAGATCCCAAATTGAAAATGTCAAGGAATATTGTAGCCAAATTCCAAAATTACTGAGTCAAAGAAAAAATATACTGCAAGCAGCCAGAAAGAAACAACTGAAATATCATGGAACCACAGTCAGGATTACGAAAGACCTTACAGCTTCTACATTAAAGATCAGAGGATATTCCATAAGGCAAAGAGCTTGGATTACAACCAAGGATCCAGCGAACCCAATGTAATTGAGCATAATCTTTCAGGGGAGGAGATAGAAATTCAATGATACAAGGGACTTCCAAACTTTCTTGATGAAAAGAACAGAGCTCAACAGAATATTTGATCTTTATATACAAGACTCAAAAGAGGCATAAAAAGGTAAATAGGAAATTAAAAAGTTATTAATAAGAGCAAATTGTTTACATCCCTACAAGGGAAGATGACACTTGTAACTCTTGAGAACTATATTATTATTACACCATTTAAAAGAGGTATACATAGACAGAGGGTGTGGGTATAAGTTGACTTTGCTATGATGATAAAAAAAATTAAGTGATGAAAATGGATTGTACTGGGAGAAAAGGAAAAGAGAAGGCAGACAAGGATAATGACATCACCTGAAAAGACACAAAGATCTATTACAGTAGAAGGAAAGAAGGGAGGAAGATGAATGTTGTTTGAACCTTACTTTCATCAGATATGGCTCAAAGAGGGAATAACATAATCAGTTAGGTATAGAAATATAAAAGCCTATGAGAAGTAGGAGGGGAAAAGGGAAAGGGCAAAGAAAAGGGAGGGGGTGGATAGAAGGGAGGGAAGAAATAAAAAGGGAAAAGAGGAAGAAAAGGGAGAAGGTAGAGAGAAGGGAGGGCAGATGGAGGGAGGTGATGGTCAAAAGCAAAACTCCAATGAGGAGGGAAAGGGAGAAAGAAGAGAGAAAAGCAGAATGGAGAAACAGGATGGAGAGAAAGACACAGATAGTAATCATAACTGTATATGTGAATGGGATAGCCTCTCCCATAAAACAGAAGGATTAAAAACCAGAATCCTATGATATGTTCCTTATAATAAACACATTTGAAGTAGAGGGATATACAAAGGGTAAAGGTAAAAGGCTGGGGCAGAATATATTATGCTTCTGCTGAAGCAAAAAAAAAAAGGGTTAGCAATTCTAATCTCTGACAAAGCAAGAGCAAAAATAGATTTAATTAAAAGAGATAAGGAAGGAAACTACATCCTGCTAAAAGGTATCATAAATAATGAAGTAATACCATTACTAAACATATATGCACCAAGTGATATAGCATCCAAATTCTTAGAGGAGAAATTAAAGGAGTTACAGGAAGAAATAGACAAGAAAACTATACTGGTGGTGGACCTTAATGTCCCTCTCTCAGAACTAAATAAATCTAACCACAAAATAAATAAGAAAGATGTTAAGGAGATGAATAAAATTTTAGAAAAGTTAGATATGGTTGACCTCTGGAGAAAACTGAAGGGTGATAGAAAGGAATATGCCTTTTTCCCAGTGGTACATAGCACCTACACAAAAACTGACCATGTATTAGGGCATAAAAACCTCACAATCTAATGCAGAAAGGCCATAGAATGACAGACTAAATATTAATTGGAAACTAAATAATCTAATTCTAAAGAATGAGTGGGTCAAACAACAAATCATAGAAACAATCAATAACTTCATCCAAGAGAATGACAATAAAGATACAACATACCAAAACTTATAGGATCACAGCAAAAGCAGTTCTTAAGGGAAGTTTTATATCACTAAATGCCTACATGAATAAAATACAGAAATAGGAGATCAATGAATTGGACATGGAACTAAAAAAGTTAGAAAACAAACTAATTAAAAATCCCCAATTAAATACCAAATTAGAAATTCTGAAAACCAAAGGAGAGGTTAATAAAACCGAAATCAAGAAAACTATTGCACTAATAAATAAAACTAAGAGTTGATTTTATGAAAAAAAAAAAAACCACAGTAAAATAGATAAACCTTTGGTTAATTTGATTTTAAAAAAAGAAAAAAGAAAACCAAATTACCAGCATCAAAAATGAAAAGGGTGACCTCACCACCAATGAAGAGGAAATCAAAACAATAATGAGGAGTCATTTTGCCCAGCTATATTACAATAAATTTGACTATCTTAGTGAAATGGATGAATATTTACAAAAAGTATAAATTGCCCAGATTAATGGAAGAGGAAATAAAATACAAAAAACTCCATTTCAGAAAAAGAAACTGAAAAAGCCAAGCCATCAATGAATTCCCTAAGAAAAAATATTTCCAGGACCAGATGGATTTACAAGTGAATTCTATCAAACATTTAAAAAACAATTAATTCCAATACTATACAAACTAGCTGAAAAATGGGAGGAGTCCTACCAAATTCTTTTTATAATACAAATATGGTGCTGATACCTAAACCAGGAAGAGCCAAAACAGAGAAAGAAAACTGTAGACCAATTTCCCTAATATAGACGCAAACTTTTTAAATAAAATATGAGCAAAGATATTGTAGCAAGTTATCTTGAGTGTAATATACTATAACCAGGTAGGATTTATACCAGGAATGTAGGGCTGGTTCCATAAAAGTAAACCTATCAGTATAACTGACCATATCAATAATAAAACTAACAGAAATCATATGATTCTCTCAATAGATGCAGAAAAAGAATGTGACAAAATACAACACCCATTCCTACTAAAAACAGTAAAAAGCATAGGAATAAATTAAGTCTTCCTTAAAATGACAGGTAGCATCTATCTAAGACAACTCCAAAAGAATCATGATAGAAAATGCAGTCCACATCCGGAGAAAAAACTCTGGAGTCTGAATGCAGATGGAAGCAGACTATTTGCTCTCATTTTCTTCTGTTGTATTATTTTGTTTCTTCTTTCTCGTGGTTTCTTCCATTGGTGCTAATTCTTCTTTACATAATGACTGTGAATGAATTTATGTTTAATATGAATGTTTATGTAGAGCCTACATCAGATTGCATGCCATCTTAGAGAAGGGGGAGGAGAAGGAAGGTGAGAAAATTTAAAACTCAAAATCTTATGAAAGTGAATGCTGAAAACTAAAAATAAATTAATTATAAACAAGTAATTTACATACATGGTTTCATTTTAGTCTCACAACAACCTGGATATGTAGATATTGTTTCCATTTTGTAGATAAAAAACATGATTAGCAGTATTTAAGGGATTTGCCATGGATTATTCAGTTTACGCCAGAGGCAGGATTTGAAACCATGTTTTCCTGTTGCAAAATCTAGCACATTATCCATGATGCCAGGCTTTACTCCTCAAATGGAGTCTTTTCAGATAACCCTGGTATATCCTGGATATTGAGCAAAGTACTTTATCCCCTGTTAGAGTCTTCCATACCCACTAACTCCAACCTTCTATCACCTTGTTCTGGCTTTACTTTCCTCCCTTTATGACCTCATTAACCCTATGGATAACCAATACATTATACTGTCCTCCACTCTCATATCCTTGCCAAATTACTCCGACTTGCCTCCTCCACTCCTGTTCACATACTGCTGAACAGAGCTGTCATGCAACCATGCTAATTGGCTGCACT
Organism: Gymnobelideus leadbeateri; assembly: GCA_011680675.1. NCBI lineage: Eukaryota > Metazoa > Chordata > Mammalia > Diprotodontia > Petauridae > Gymnobelideus > Gymnobelideus leadbeateri. The sequence goes on along the minus strand of WOXC01008665.1, from coordinate 169,622 downwards.
ACAAATTGATGTTATCTAATATCAACGTCTTCACTGAAGCAAGGCAAACCTTTTGCTCCCCCTTAATTAAGTCTTTTTTTATTCCCTACAGGAGTTGTTTCAAACCTCTTCTCTTTTAAAGTGTCCTCCACCACCTCCTCCACCTACCCTCTCAAAAGAGTGCCTTGCTTTCTACTTTACTAAGCAAATCAAGGCCATTCACTATGAGCTCTCTGCTCTCCATCTCAAAACCCTGTAATGTAATTCCTCATTTCTCACTTCTTTCTTTCCATGATGAAGTAGTGACCTTTCCTCATCTTCTTTCCTTTATCTCATCCCCTCCATTTCCTCCAGAATTTTGCATCTGCAATCATCCACCCTTCTCTTTTTAATCTTTCTTTTTAACTATAGGCTTGTTCCTGTTGCCCACAACATCTCCTGAATCCTTAAAAAACCTTCACTTAGCCCTACCATTCTCTCAAGCTATAATCCTACATTTCTCAGCCAAACTTCTAGAAAAAAATTTGTCTTTAATGACTGCCTCCACCTCCTTTCCTCTTACTCACATTTCATCCCCTTCTATATGCAGGAATAACTTCTAGGAATAAGGTAATAATTCTATAAACTCTGAACTAGTTAGACTAGATTTGGAATATTGTGTGCAGTTCTGGGTGCCACATTTTAGGAAGGATATTGATAAGCTGAAGGGCATGGAAGAAGACAACCAGGGTAGTGAAGGGTCTTAAGATCATGCCATATGAGAATCAGCTGAAGGAAGCTGGAATGTTTATTCTTGAGAAAAGAAAACTTAGGGATGATATGAGAGTTTTCAGTATTTGAAGGGCTGTTACACAGAGGATTAGACTTGTTTTGTTTTGTATGTCCTCAGAATGCAGAACTAGGAACAAAGAGTAGAAGTCGCAAAGTTCCAATTTAGGCTTGATGACAGGCAGAACTTCCTAACAACTACAACTATCCAAAAGTGGAACGTGCTATCTCGGGGGTGGGGGGGGGTGAGGTCTCTTTTATTGGAGGTCTTCGAGAAAAGGATAAATGACCATTTTTTCATGGATGTTGTAAAAGGGATTCTTTTTCATGTAAGGATTAGACCAGATGGCTGCTAAGCTCCTTTCCAACTCTGAAATTCCATGATTCTATGGCAATATTCCCTCCACCAGTGAAAATAGCAGCTTCTCCATGCTTTTTAATCTTATGCAGTCTTTGTCCACATACAACCATAAATGGTCCATAAAGGAAACTTCTTCTAAGTCTTTTAACATTCCTTGGCTCAAGTGAAATAATCTGGCTAAAACTACCCACATCTTCTTTTGAGGGTATACTGTTTTTGATAGCACTTGCACCTGAGTTCAAGTGATCATCATTAACATACTGTAGCTTACTTACATCTACAATATAAATCTTCATCATTTATTTTGTCCCCTTCAGTTCTGACTCTAATACATTGGGATGCTCATAATTCATAACCATCCAACATCAACTGGAAAAAATTTAAATGAATCTCTCTATTCCCAGCAACGGTCTGAATTCCAACCCATCTATTCCTTCTCATGCTGTGCCTTCTTATAAATTTTCCACAAGGGCATTAATCTTGACCTCTTCAGATTGCTGTGGGTACTGAGGTGTCCACAGATTATCCATGTTATTCCACACACTCACTATAAAAATGACCCACCTCCTTTCCCAGTCATTTGTTTCTTTGACATCTTTTCTGCCACTTTGGCTGTGCCAGTTTTCATGTGTAGTATACTGTAGCCTAGTCATGTCTGCCATGTATCTCTCCACTGATCTACAGCCTTGATTTTTTTGATACTGTGTTATTCCATGTTTTATAGATATACAGCATCATGATATAAGAAGAACACTGGGGGGGGGGGGGGGCGGAGCCAAGATGGCGGAGTAGAAACAGCTCGTCCAAGCCTCTCTCCCCCCAGATTCCCCCCAAACTATGTAAAAGGGGACTCTGAACAACTTCTGGAGCCCCAGCACCCACAGAACGACACAGAGAAGCTAACCTCCCGCTGAGGACAGCCCAGCAGCCCTGCAGGAAGGACCAGCGCAGCGGTCTGGGACCTGGCAGAGTGCAGAGCACAGAGCGCAGGAGCCGAGCCGAGCCCAGGTCCGTGTAAGCCGAGGTTTTAGCCCTAGGGCAGCAGGGCCAGCAGCCGGCTGGAGGAACCCCAGAACACCAGGAGCTGTGGCGACTCCAGAATTATCAACATAGACATGCCTAGGACAAAGTAAGAGGTTAGTGTCCTATGGACTTTGGGACCTGTATTTGGGGAATGCGTCAGCTCCCTCCCCTGGGGGCTAGAAGCTGCTGAGGAGACACGCCACTGTGTAGTTTTCAGAGGCAACTCCAGCTCCCAGCCTACAAATCGTGGGGAGATCCAGCGATCAGTCTTGGGGGGTAATCGCTCTTGCTTTAACCTCCCTGGATCTGGATTGTGATCTAGGGTGGAAGTTGTGGGTGGGTTTGCTTGCCAGAAACGGAAGTTGCCCCACACGTTCGGGACGAAAATTCCTCTAGCTGGCCTTAAAGCCATAGTGTGGCAACAAGCCCAAAAGTCAAGCAATCAAGTGGCAACATGCCAAGGCAAAGGAAACAGAAAAATGCAACCCTAGACTCCTATTTTGGGGGCATAGAGCGGGAAAAGGACTGTGAGGTCAGAAGTCCTGCTCCAAAAGCCCCAGGGGAAAACATGAGCGGGGTGCAGGCCATAGAGGACCTTAAGAAGGACTTTAAAAATCAAATAAGAGAAGTGGAGGAAAAATTGGAAAGAGAAATGAGAAGGATGCAGGAAAAGTATGAAATGAGGGTCAACAGCCTGACTGAGGAAAACAACACCTTAAAAAATAGACTAACTCAAATGGCAAAGGAGGCCCAAAAGGGCAATGAGGAGAAGAATGCCTTAAAAAGTCGAATTTGCCAGATGGAAAAAGAATCTCAAAAGTTCACTGAGGAGATTCATTCCTTCAGAGTTAGACTGGAGCAAATGGAAGCTAATGACTTTATGAGAAAGCAGATCCAAACAAATGAAAGATTAGAAGGCAATGTGAAATATCTCATGGGAAAAACCACTGACCTGGAAAATAGATCCAGGAGAGACAATTTAAAAATTATTGGACTACCTGAAAGCCATGATCAAAGAAAGAACCTAGAAATCACCCTTCAAGAAATTCTCAAGGAAAACTGCCCTGATGTTTTAGATCCAGAGGGCAAAATAGAGGTTGAAAGAATCCACAGATCACCTCCTGAAAAAGATCCCAAAAAGAAAACTCCCAGAAATATTATAGCCAGGTTCCAGAATCCCCAGATCAAGGAGAAAATACTACAAGCGGCCAAGAAGAAACAATTTCAATATTGTGGAAACACAATCAGAATAGCCCAGGACCTGGCAGCTTCTACACTGAGGGATCGAAGGGCATGGAATATGATATTCCAGAGGGCAAAAGAACTGGGAATGAACCCAAGGGTCACCTACCCAGCAAAACTGAGTATTTTGTTTCAGGGGAAAATATGGTCATTCAGTGGAATAGAGGACTTTCAAGCATTCTTGAGGAAAAAACCAGAATTGAATAGAAAATTTGACATCCAGACACAGGAAGGAAGAGATGCCTGAGAAGGTAATCGGGGAAGAGAGATCAAGGGGAACTTATCAAAGTTGAACTATTTACATTCCTATATGGAAAAGCAATAACTGTGACTGATGATATCTTTCTCACTATAAAAATAATGGATAAAAAAAAGAAGAAGAACACTGTATTAAAAATATGGGCCTCTGCATCAGGAAGAAACTTGGGGTAATTAAAAGCACTGCAGAATTTCCCAAATTCAAGCTTTTTCCAAACCAATTTTGGACCCATTTGCAGTCCAAATGTACGTGTTATGAACAAGTTCTGTAAGTTGTCCATCCAAATTCATACCATATTCTCGACAATATACTTTCCTCAAACGTGTGCTTTTTTTCTGTGGCCAGGCATTTTAGAGAGATTATGGATCTCATTTATGAGTTTTGCAGCGTTCCTGGGCATGAGGCATTCAGTAATCTATCTATTTCAAACAGGAACTTCTGGAGTACCTCTATAGGGAATCCCTTTTCCATTTGGATTCTATGTTCCATGTCACTAGGGGACACCTGTGGTGGGTCTGCATCTCCTTTTCCTCTGTCGTTGCACCTTTTAAGCAGTCTTATACAATCTTAACATACCCATGAAACAGCTTATTTAAGTAAAGCTTTAAAGGTGGTATTCTGCTTTACCAATTAAAAAAATTATAGTCAGCCAAAAATAAGGTCAGTAGGTTGTGGTCTACTGCAGTTTATCTTCTGAGAAAGCCTGTCCTGTTTCCATCATGTTCCTCTATTCCCTCAGTGCAAGTACAATGCATTGTCATGAAAATTTTAGAGTTGGGAAAGTAGGCACATAGGTCACAGGTTACTAATGTTTTCTCAGTCACCTTTTTTGGTAGCAATAACACCACAATTTTCACCACGTATTCAACATCTTACTCTTTTTCAGGTATCTTAAGAACTGATAGCTCAATGCCCTCAAAATTATAGTGTGTTCTATGTGGCAAGCACTGTGCTAAGTACCTTTTTAAAAAATATTATCTCATCTGATACAAGAGCCCTGGGATGTGGGTGGTGCTATTATTATCCCCATTTTATAGTTGGGGAAATGGAGACAAACAGAGGTTAAGTGACTTGTCCAGGGTCACGTAGTTATTACATGTTTGAGGCTAGATCTGAACTCTGGTATTGCTGACTGAAGCCCAGTGCTCTGTCTGCTACCTCTAGTATAGAACTCCCTTCTGCATACTTGGTCTAGTCCAAATGCTCTTTTCAATTTTTTCCCCTTAGTACTAATTCTACTTTGACATGTAGCACATTGAGGACTGTAATGTTACAGTACAAATGTGGTGGCTTCACTGTCATTGACAGGTAAAATTACTTGTTGTAAAAACACTGATTGTTGTTGTTGTTCAGTTAAGTCCAACTCTTTGTGATCCCTGGGGTTTTATTGGCAGAGATACTGGAGTGGTTTGGCATTTACTTCTCCAGCTCATTTTATAGATGAGGAAACTGAGGCAAACAGAGTTAAGTCATTTGCCCAGGGTCACACAGCTAGGAAGTGTCTGAGGCCAGATTTGAACTGATGAAGAAGAAAGAAGAGTCTTCCAGACTCCAGATCCAACACCAGCATTTTATTCACTTTGCCATCTGGATATTTCCTATTTTTCATCTGTTTTTTAATTGCAATGAATTATCATTTAACTTCATTAAAAATGGTTGTAACCTATCTCAATGTAGGCTCTTGTATCCACTTTCCATCAGGAAGGTGAGGGTGTCCAGTAGCTCATTTATATAGGTCAAATTGCTACTGAATCGTTGGCGGAGCTGTGAATTGGGTTTAACAATTTTGGAAGCAACTGTAAATTACATACACAGGGTGTAAAATGTCTATACGTTTTAACCTGGATATTCCACTACTAGCATATGTGTTAAGGAGGTCAATGACAAAGGAAAGTTTCATATACACCAGAATATTTAAAGCAGCACTTTTTTAAGCGGGGGCGGGGGGGGGGGTGGGATAGAGAGGGAAAGAAATGAGCTGGGGAAAAACTGGATACTCATCAGCTGGGGAATAGCTAAAAAAAATTATGGTCCATTAATGTAATGGAATACTACTGGGCTACAAGAAATAATAAGTATAATGAATACAAAGACACATCAAAAGATTTACATGAACTGGTTGGTGTTAGTGAAGTTAAGCACTGCCGGAAAAAAACAACACACACAAACATTGCAACAGTATAAATGGGAAGAACAACCACCACTAAACAACAACCACTGAACAACTGAAAATGAATGTCATGAAATGAGGAAGAAGCTTGGTCTCAAAAATCTGAAAAGATACCTCCTCCCACTCCTCTATAGAGATTGGGGTACACAAGTGTGGAGCACTGCAGATAAAATCTAATATTTTAATTGGCTTTTCTGATTTCCCCCCCTCTTCTTCACTACCTTTTATTATATGGGATGGCTCTCTGGGACAGGCAGAGGGATGTGGGAAGAAATCTAGGCAATATGAAAACCAAAGATATAAATACAAATTTATTTTAAAAAGAAGTAATGACTATAATGAACCAAAAGAAACATGGTAAGACTTAAATGAACTGATTAAAAGAGAAGGAAAGTAAAACCAGGAAAACAATATGCATGATGACTAAAACAATGTAAACAGAACAACAACAAAACAATAGAAACTGAATGCTTCAAAATTATAAAGCTCAAACTTGAGTCCAAGAATAGACAGAAGACACTTCTTCCCACTTCTTTGCGGAGGTGAGGGACAACAGGTGTTGGATACTGTGTGGAAAGTCACAACTTTTCTGCTATGCTGTTGAGCTTTGAAGATCTTTTTTTTTTCTCTTTTCTTCCTCTTTAGTATAAGAGGTGGCTCTTCAGGAGGTAATCCAGTGAGGGTAATATACATAATATAAAAACAAAAGACATCAATAAAAATTTGTATTAAAAATAAAATAAACAGGTCAGGTAGAGGTTGCTTTAACTGCATGCTGCATTTCTCATGTTCATTCTAGTAGTAATCATCATCTTTACACTAATGATTAAATGGTGGCCTGAATATACATAGATAGCTACTTTAGAAATAATTCCCACTGGCACAATGGTGTTTAAAATAAAGATTTTTTGAGCTTATGATTAAAATGATGATGTGAAAGGTCCTAGAAAGCCTAGTTCTCTCACAAACGCCCCAGCAAAGACCTAAAAGGACACCAGTTGGAACAATGATCATGATGGCAAAAAAAAGAAATACCACTGAGTTCCGCTATTCAGTCCAGTACTACACAAGAAAATAGAAGACTAAAGGTACTTAGAAAAGAAATGTGATAAAGGAAGCAAAAGCTAGCATGAGCTCTAGTAACAGAACCTGAAGCCCATAGGAACTTTAAGTGGGGATCCAAAAGGGAGCTCAGAATACTAGGAAATGGGGCCTAAAACATATTAAGTACCCTGCTTTCTCAGCCCTGGCCTGCCAAAACAGCAATAGGGTAACAAAACCAGTCTAGGACCCAACAAGAGAGAGAACAAACTCTCAACTGAGGATTAATGAGAAGGGAACAGAAGACCTGAGGGCAGCACCCATACTGAGTCACCAAGAAAAAGAAGCCAGGCTCTGCACTAGAGGGCATGGTCTTAGTACCAGTCACCCCCATTTAGAGCTTAACAGGTAGTAGCATCTAGACTACAGAGAGGACAAGAGCAAACAAAGCCTGCCTACTTCATCCAAAAGTGCAGAAAGAAGTGAGGCCTGGTCCTGGTACCAACTCCTGATCTAGGAACAGAGGCAGATATATGAATAAGCAGAAGAAAACTACAAATACAATGTTCAAATATTATGAGTTTTAAAAATCCCAAGAGAAGAATTCAGAAGAAGAGAGTAACTCCACAACAAATACAATAAAGAACTTCAGAGAAAGGGATGGCTCGGCCACAAGTACTCCAAGAGTGCCTGGAAGAGATAACAGAAGAGATTTTTTTAAAAGAAAATTAGAAAAAAATGCGTTCTTAAAAAAAATGGTAGGAGAATAAATGGCTTAGAACCAAAGGTAGAAAACCTTACATGAGTAACAGACACCCTGCAAAAGATAAGATAATGCAGTAAACAGAATTCAATGATTCCTTGAGATAATAAGAAATATTAGATCAAAGTCAAAAGACATGTAAAGTATCTATTATCAAAAACAACTGACCTGGGAAAAAGAATCAAAGAGAGGTAATTTAAGAATCATGAGACTCACTGAAACCCATGACCAAACAAAAAACCTCTAAACCATATTTTAGGGAATCATAAAAGAAAACTGCCCAGATTAGAACTAGGGGGTAAAGTAAGATTCACCTCCTATGTCACAACCAAAATGCATAACTTCCAGATCAAAGGAAAAAAATATTGCAACTATCCAGAGAGTTTAAATACCAAAGCACTAAAGTCAGAATTTGCTCGGCTGTTGCTCTTCAGTCGTCTCAGTTGTGTCCAACTCTTCATGATCCTACTTAGGGTTTTCTTGGCAAAGACACTGGAGTGGTTGGCATTTCCTTCTCCAGCTCATTTTACAGATGAGGAACTAAGGCAAACAGTGTTAAATGATTTACCCAGGATCACACAGTTAGTGTCTGAGATCACATCTGAATTGGTTTCAGGCCAACACTCTATCAAGCCATGTAATTGCCTCTAGTGGGGAAAGCATTTTAAAAATTTAAAAATTCACTAAGAAAGAAGGAAATTCAGAAGAGAAAGACATACAAGTAGGTCTGTTACCAATTACCATGGTCAACTTAATAAATACTTTTTTTAAAAACCACAAGCTATATGTAATAGCTGCAGAGCTCCACATATAATCCTCATTTATTTTCTTATTTCTCCATTTCTTTGTAAATGGAGATATCAATATTTATTGATGTTTTTCAAATTCATATTAAAAATTAAAACAAGGGTTTTTTTGTATCAGGGAGTAACTATGAATCATTAAAAGCAAGGTGAAATTTCTCAGATGCTAAATAGTTTGCTCTTCTCACTCAACTTAGGGTGCATGTCATCATGCATCCATAGTTCTTGTTTGAGATATATGTGCTTGATAGACTACCAGCTTGTCAAAATCTGAGCAATAAGTATTCTCTATCCACTTAGATCTTCCTTCATAGGTTGCTAGACCAGTCTTTTCTGACTGGCTGAGGAATCTGGTTAACAATATACAATATATCTGCAGAGTCTAGTCAAAGTGAAAAGCAATATAGTGCAAGATCTGGCAATGGAATGCATGATTTTGAGGACCAACCTAGCTAAGTGCAAGGGGATTCATTTCCAGAAAACCATCCGTAAGTGGATGAATTTTTAGGCTACAATAAATCAGCAAGTCTATAAGGCATGAATAGGTAGTGACATTAAGGATGCAAGTACTCACACCAGTCAAACCACAGATCTTTTGATAGATTAAATTAAATTTAAAAAGCATTTATTAAACACCTACTATGTGCCAGGCACTACAGAAGGTAACAAGAATACAAATTTTAAAAATCCTTCCCATCAAGGATCTGACATTTTATTGTTGGAAAGGGGGAATTCATACAAGTAAACTAGAGGGGGTAATATTTATGTTAGTTAAGTATAATTGGAAGGGGAAGAGTATGAATAACTGGGGAAAATCAGGAAAGGTTATGCAAGAAGGTATCACTTAAGCTGGACACTGAAGGAAGCTAAGGATGCCAAGAGGGGAAGATGAGGAGAGAGTATTCCATGCATGGGGAACAGCCTATACAAAGGCATGACAGCAGGATCACAGGATCACAGATTTGGAGCTAGAAGAGACACTTCATTCCTCTCCATGCTTAACTCCTGACACAATATTTCTTTTCCACCATTTCCTGGAAGCATTCTCATCCTGGAAGATGCCTCCACTGCCACACACCAACAACCTTCCCACCTTGGCACCTCTGCTCCTATGACCCCTTCCTCTCAGTAGTCAGTTCCTCCCCGAACCTCCATTAAGGAAGTTCCCAGACCAGCCATGTTCACTCCATTCCTCTTCAGGCTTTGCTTCAGACTCTCCAAATTTCTTTCTCCTCCCTTGTTCTACCCATGAGTAGGTGATTTCCCTGCTCACCCCCTCACCCAGCTTTGTTTTGCAGCTTCCTTTTATGTGTTGTCTTCCCCCTGAAAATGTGAGCTCCTTGAGGGCAGGGCCTTGTTTGTATCTGGGTTCTCAGCACTTGGCCAATAATGGCACACAGTAAGCACTTATTGACCTGACTTGATCTTAGATGGTGTCTATTCTAATACCTCATTTTACAGATTGAGATGGTTGAAGCCAGAGAGCAGTGACTTGTCCATAGTAACACATGGAGTAAGTGATAGAGCTGGGATTTGAATACCAGCTGTCTGACTCCAAATTCAGTGCCATGCTACTGCCTCCTTAGGTTGTGGACAGTGAAACAAGTGTGCCAGTTAGGCTGTAATATGGGGCACATGGAGGGGAGTAAGTCTGAAAAGATAAGGTGAAGACTGAAAGAGGAAGCTGTATTTCATTTCAGAGAACACTAAAGAAGCTGCTGAAACTTTCTGAGCAGGAAGTGATGTAATCAGATCTGTGCTTTAGGAATAACCATTTGACAGTTGGAAAAGGAAGAGACTGGAGGCAAGGGGACCAGTTAGAAGGTTCTTACTGTAATCTATGTGATGATGAGAGCCTGAACCAGAAGAATGGCTGAATAAGCAGAGAGGATGAATGTAAGGTTCAACAAACAGGGGTGTAGGGGTGTGTGTGTGTGTGTGTGTGTGTGTGTGTGTGTGTGTGTGTGTTAAGGGGATAGTGGTGGTGGTAAATGAAAGTCAAGAGTTGAGGTTGACTCCAAGATTGTGAACCTGGGCTTCAGGTTCAAAGTGAACTGCTGAGGTGCTTATATGTGTATAATATGTACTTTGATTCCTAGGTGCTTTCAGTTTTTCACATCCAGAAGAACTCTCTCAAGTCTTTGAGTGAATGAAAAATAAATATTATGTGCTTGCCATGTGCCAAGTACTGCACAGAGTTCTGAGAATTCAAAGAAAACAGTTGCCTGCTCTAAAGGACCTTACACTATAACTGGTGGAGATGATATATAAAAGAAAATTCATATGGAGGGTGGCTAGAAAGACCTAGAAATCCTCAGAGTGCAATGGTGGGGCCTGATGACCAGACCCAGAGATCCTTAGGTTACTACAGTAATGCCAGGAATGGGAAGTAGCAGCAGGATATAGAAGCAGGGCAGATAGTAAGGTGTGGAGGACTTTAAGAGGCAGTGGTAAGACAGACGGTGGTAAGATTGTATGGTAAGCAACATCTGACACAGTATACCAAAATAAAGTCCAAATGGGTACACAATTTAGATATAAAGGATGATACTATAAACAAATTAAGGGAACAAGGAATAGTTTATCTGTCAGATTTATGGAGAATGGAGGAATTTATGACCAAACAAGAGATAAAGAACATTATGAAATGAAAAATGGATAATTTTTATTACCTGAAATTGAAAAGTTTTTGCACAAAGCCAATGCAACCAAGATTATGAGGGAAGCAGAAAATTGGGAAAGAATTTTTACAATTAGGGTCTCTGATAAAGTCCTCATTTCTAAAATATATTGAGAACTAAGTCAAATTTACAAGAATACAAGTCATTCCCTAACTGATAAATGGTCAAAGGATATAACAGGCAGTTTTCAGATGAAGAAATCAAAGTTATCTATATCTAAAGCTATCTATGAAAAAATGCTCTAAATCACTATTGATTAGAGAGATGCAAATCAAAACAACTCTGAGGTACCACATCACATCTATCAGATTGGCTAACATGACAGAACAGGAAAATGAGAAGTGATGGAGAAGACATGGGAAACTTGAAACACTAATTCATTGTGGATGGAATTGTGAGCTGATCCAACTATTCTGGAGAGTAATTTGGAACTATGCCCAAAGGACTATGAAAATATGCATACACTTTAATCCAGCAATATCACTTCTAGGGCTATATCCCAAAGAGCTCATAAAAATGGGAAAATGTACAAAGTGTACAAAAATATTTATAGAAGCTCTTTTTGTGGTGGCCAAGAACTGGAAATTGAGGGGATGTCCATCAACTGGGGAATGGCTGAACAAGTTGTGGTATATGAATGTAATGGCATACTGCTGTGCTATAATAAATGATGAACAGGCAGACTTCAGAAAACCTGGAAAGACTTATATGAACTGATGCTGAGTGAAGTAAGCAAAACCAGGAGAACGTTTTACACAGTAACAGCCATAGTGTTTGAGGACTGACTCTGATAGCTTTAGCCCTTCTCAGCAATGCAATGGCCTAAAGCAATTCCAAAGGACTCATGACTGAAAATGCCATCCCCATCCAGAGAAAGAACTGTGGAGTCTGAATGCAGAGCCACAAAGACGGTTTTCTTTTTTTGTTTTGTTTTGCGTTTTTCTTTTTCATGGTTCCTCCCACTTGTACAAGAACATTGGGGAAGGAGGACAGGAGGGAAGGGGAAAAAATTTAAAACTTATGGAGGTGAATGTTGAAAACTAAAAATAAATTAACTTTTATTTTATTTTATTTTGCTTTTTTGGAGGGGGGAAGGCAAGGCAATTGGGGTTAAGTGACTTGCCCAAGGTCACACAGCTAGTAAGTGTTAAGTGCTTGAGGCTGGATTTGAACTCAGGTCCTCCTGACTCCAGGGCCAGTGCTCTATTCACTGCGCCACCTAGCCGCTCCCTAATAAATTAACTTTTAAAAAAGACTCTATGATGGAGCCTGGTACTCCATTTCAACAGAAGAAATAGTTATTGATTCCCATATTGTACAAACTGTGTCAAGTCAAACAGCCAGGATGAATTCTAGGCAGCTCTAGTCAGTATAGGGGGGAAGAAAACAGGGGAAGGATACTCTTGGTAGGGGTGGGTCTTAACACCACCAGGTTATTTTTGCTTTTTTTTGGGGGGGGGGCAATTGGGGTTAAGTGACTTGCCCAAGATCACACGGCTAGTTTTTTTTTGTGTTAAGTGTCTGAGGCCAGATTTGAGCTCAAGTCCTCCTGACTCCAGGGCCTGCCTCACTGCCACCTAGCCACCCCCAGGTAATTTTTGAATGGGTTCTGGCTGAGGGAGGGAGAAAGAGGGGAAGAGAAAGTTAAGGCAGGAAGGCCCCAAGGGTGACAGGTCTTCCTACTGCCCAGCCCTTCTAGATGAGTTTAAATGATCTGAAATTTAATTTTATTTTTGAAAATTCTGGACTTAAAGATCAAAAAAGAAAAAAGAGTATATTTCATATACACAGAACGATACAAAAAGAAGATTCCATAAGAAATCATAAATCCCCTTTCATAATTTTTGCTCTTTTTAGGATTCTATAATAAATTCTACACATTACTTTCAAAATTATTCTGCTTGTCCATGCTTCCTTCTGAACAACTTCTTCCGTTTTCTGCTGTGCATTTTAAAAAAATGTTACAATGACATCACTGTTTTTTGGCATCACTCTTGCTAATCCCTCCAACCCTTGACTTCTCCCTCCTCCATGGAAAAAGCCAAAGAAAATACTTATGAAACAAATAAGCATAGTCAAAAGAAACAAATCCACACAGTGGCCGTGGCCCATATCCAAAAATGCACGTCCCTTTGTGCACCTTGTGTCCAACATTATCATCCCTCTTAGTTCCATTCCTGCCCCCACCCCCCACAGAAACACTGTCTCCATTTGTTTCTTTGTTGAGTCTGATATAGGTCTACAGATGACAGAATATGTGCATGTGTGTGTGTGTGTGTGTGTGTGTGTGTGTGTGTGTGAGAGAGAGAGAGAGAGAGAGAGAGAGAGAGAGAGAGAGAGAGAGTGTGGGGGGAGAGGGAGGAAGAGAAAGAGAGAGAGAGAAAGAGAGAGAGAGAGAGGGAGGGAGAGAGAGGGAGGGAGGGAGGGAGAGAAGAGAATTATGTGAATTTACAAGAAACAGTAGACCCCCCCCCTTCTTTTCTACAGCAGTACATTCTTCATTTTGCCCTTCCTTCTCTTTCCTTTCTTCAAACCCTCAGAACAAGTCAAGTCAATAATTTAATAAGTGCCTGCCATGTACCAAGCACTGTCCTCCTAAGTGCTGGGGTTAAAAGAAAGTAAAAAAAAAGTCCCTATCCGCAAGGAGTTCCCAGTCTACTGGGGAAGACACTATATAAACAACTATGTACGAGAAATTGAAGATCATCAACAAAAGGAAGGCATGAGCATGAAGGATGGCTGAGAAAGGCTTCTTGCAGAAGGTGAGACTTTAGCTGGGCTTGAAGAATGCCAGGGAAGCCAGGAGGTGGAGAGAATTGTAGACATGGAGTACAGTTGGTGAAAATGTATAGCGTCAAGAAACAAAATATCTTGTGTGAGGAACAAGGAGGCCAGTAAAAAACCATTGCTCAAGATATCTGATTTTTCTCATTCATCTCCCTCAATACCTTTTGAAGACATTAACATTCTAAAGGAACATTTGTTTCTCTTCCTCCTATTAGAATGTTAGCACTACATCATCATATAGCTCTTTCTAAATGCTCAAATATTTACCTTCCTAGGTTCCTCTGGACTTTTGTGTTTATATTTCAAAGTTCCTACTCAGGTCAGATCTTTTCAACAGAAATAGTTCAAAGTGCTCTCTCCTTTACTCCTCTTCTGACTATGAACTTCCACTCACTGCCCATGAGCAGATATATATTCTCCACCCCCACACTTCAGCTCTTCCAAGTCTTTCCTCATCAGAATGTAAGCATATTAAGGTCAGAGGCATTCCTTCTTTTTGTTTGCATTTGTATTTGTATTTCCAGGGCTCCACACAGTACCAGACACATAGTAAGTGCTTAATAAATGCTTTTTGACTTGTCTGTTCCATTAAGCAGTTCCATTTCCTGCCCCCAGATTATACTTATCTTTACAAGGTAAAGTTGTAAATCTATATCTTCTAACTACTGGAATATCATGTTCCAAAGTCTCTCATTTTCATAAAAGTTTCTAAGTCTCATATAATCTCAACTGCAGTTTCATGATATATTAACTGCTTTTTTCTAGATCTCGTAGTAATTTTTCTCTGACTTTAGCTTTTGGTTAGTACATTCCTAGGACTTTTCCTTTTGGGGATTCCTTTCAGGAGGTGATCACTAGATTTTTTTCTATCTTTTATTTGCCCTCTGGTTCTAAAATATAGGCAGTTTTCATGTATAATTTCTTTAAATACAGTTTCTAAGTTTTATTTTAAATCATGATTTTTTTCAGGGAACCTAATGATTATCAAATGATTGTTCCTTGACTTAATTTCCAGGTCAGCCTTTTATATTTGATATCTTAAATTTTCTTCTATTTTTTTCAATCTTTGCATTTTGTTCAAATATTTCTTTTTTTGGTTTGTTTTCTAGAGGGGGCAAGGTAAGGCAATTGGGGTTGACTGGCCCAAAGTCACAGAGCTCAAATATTTCTTGCTATCTTACAGAGTCAGACATTTCTTTTTGGTCTGTTCTAAGTTCCAGAGAGCCATTCCAGTCAGTCAATAAGCACCTACTATGTGCCAGGTACTCTGCTAAATTCTAGGGATACAAAAAGAGGCAAAAGACAGTCCTTGCCCTCAAGAAGCTCACAATCTAATGGGGGAGGCAATAAGCAAGCAAATATGTACATACAGGATAAACAGGAAATAATTGAGAAGACACTAGAATTAAGAAGAACTGGAAAAACCTTCCTGAAAAGATAGAATTTTAGCTGAGACTTAAAGGAAGTCACTAGGCAGAGATGAGGTAGTTGGGTGGTGCAGTAATAGAAGAGTAGGCCTGGAGTCAAGAAGACTTCATCTTCCTAGTTCAAATCTGGCCTTAGACACTTAATAGCTATGTGACCTTGTTTGCCTCAGTTTCCTCAACTGTAAAATAAGCTGGAGAAGGAAATGGCAAATCACTCCAATATCTTTGCCAAGAAAACCCCAAATGGAGTCAAAAAGAGCCAAACAGAAGAACAACAACAGGTGGAAATGAGGAGGGAAGCATCCTAGGCATGGGAAATACTAGAAAAAGTGCCTAGAGAGAAATCTCTCAGCTTCAGCTAAGAGATAGACTGCAAGGAGGCCAGTGTCACTGTGAAGATCATGTGGCAAGGAATAAGGTATAAGATTGGAAAAGTAAGAGAGGACTAGGTTATGAAAGGTTTTGAATGTTAGAGGATTCTGTATTTGACCCTGGAGGTGATAGGGAACCACCAGAGTTTACTGAGTGAGGGAGGTGATATGGTCAGGCCTGTGCTTTAGGAAAATTAGTTTGGTGGCTGGAGGATAGAATGTAATGGGGAAAGACTTGAGGCAGGCACACTCACAAGCAAGCTACTATAATAATCTTTCTAGGCATGAGGTGATGAGAGGCTTCGTGAGCATGGTGGCTGCATCATAAGAGCAAAGCAGGGTGTTGGTGTTGATGTTCATCCTTCATTTTCAAAGAGGACCAAGGGCATAATAGAGTAATGTCTTGACTTTCAAGTGAATTGGATTTAAACGAGACAGAGCTGCACAAAGGCATCAACCTGACTCTTTCTTGTAGTGTCACTGAAGTCCAGTGGCAAGACAAGAGTCAAGATGACTGGCAATGGCCCAGGATACAGTGGTTAACCTTGGCTTCTTTGATGTCTGACCAAGCTCTAAGTGCTTCACAGCATCTGCTTCAGTTGCCTTCATGGCCACTGGAACAAATTATTCTCATTTACCCATTCTACCCAGGAGAAGTCTTCACATGCTTGGAGTAGACATCCCCCAATCCACTAGCAAGTTTGAGGCCTGTCAAATCCTTTCAACCTGGTTTAGCCCATCAGCCAAGGTAGCTTTTACCAGGGTGTGGCCACTGTGTATGCTATAGCTTCTTAGAGCCAGGTGACAGGTGGAGTGACAGGTGGACACCAAAGGTGAATGAGTAGCCCTGAAAAGGGCTCGGCAAGCATTCACACCAGAGATGGAGGTCCTCCCTGAACACTCCATACACACATTGGAGAGATGTTGTAAAGGCAAAATCAAGAAGTCTTGTTAACAGAGTAGATATAGGAGGTAACAGTAAGGCATGAAGGATGACACCAAGGTTGAGAGTCCGAAGGAATGGGAAGATGATGTTGCTCTCTACAGCAATACTGAAGGTATTTAGTGGGAAGCGTTTGGGGAAAGATAATGAATTGTTTTGAACATGTTGAGCTGTAGATTTCTACTGGACATAATTTGAGACTTGTGAAAGGCAGCTGGAGATTGTGAGAGGTCATCAGAGAGGTCAGGACAGGATAGGTAGATTTCAGAATCAGCACAGAGATGGTAATTAAATCCATGGGAGCTGAAGAGATCACCAAAGGAAGTAGAATAGAGAGAGAAGATGGTCCAGGACAGAACTCTGTGAGACACCTACAAGTTAGAAGGCGTAGTCTGGATTAGTACTCAGCAAAAGAGACAGAGGAGACATTTGACAGAAAGGAAGAGAACTAGGAGAGGAGTGATGTCCTGAAAACTTAATAAGAGAGTATCAAGGAGGAGAGAGTGATCAACAGTGTCAACAGCTACAGAAAGATTGAGGAGAATGAGGATTGAGAAGTAACACTGGATTTAGCAATTGAGAGATCATTGGTAACTTTGGAGGGAATAGTTTCAGTGGAATGATGAGATTGGAAGCTGGGCTCCAAAGGGTTAAAAAGAGTGAGAAGAAAGTGGAAACACCTATTGTATGTGACTTTTTCAAGGAGTTTAACCATAAAGGTCAGAAGAGAAGATACAAGATGATAAGGGGGATGGAAGGATCAAGTGATGGATTTCTGAGGATGGGAAAAAAAAAACATGGGCATGTTTGTAGACAGTAGAGAAGGAACCAGTACAGGAAGAAATTGAAAAGAAGTGCTAGAGTAGGGATGACAAAAAGATTGGGAAACCATTGGAGAAGATGGGAAGAATGGCATCACTTTAGCAAAGCCTTGAGAAGGAGTAAGGCCACCCGTCATCATGTAAAAAGAGGGATGGTGGAGGAGAGAGCAACAGAGGGCATCTGAGTGATAAAAGACAAGGAAGAGGGGAGAAGGAACTCAGGAAGAATGGTCTCAAATTTTTCAATAAAATGAGACAAGGGAGGTGGAGCCAAGATGGCGGAGTAAAAGCAGGAACTTGCTTGAGCTCCTGCTCCAACCACCTCCAATACTTGTAAAAAATGACTCTAAACAAATTTTAGTGCTATAGAACCCACAAAGTGGCCAAGAGAAACAAATCTCCCGCTGAGAGCATCCTGGCAGGCTGATAGGAAGTGCCTATCACACTAAGCTGAGAGTGATACACAGTCCCATGTGAGCCACGCCGGCCAAGACCCATGGCACTGACGGGCTGGAACAGACATCAGGGGACTGATTCACTGGCAGCTGTGGCAGTTTCCAGACTTCTCAACCTATAAATGCCAAAGAGAAAGGTCAGTGGGGAACTCTGTTGGAACTGGGTGAGAGAAGATCACGGTCTAGCCGCTGCCCATGGGCAGCAGAGGTGGTGGCAGCTGCAGCTGCTGCTACATGGCTGCCTCCTGAGCTCCAGGACTACAGATCATAGGGAGACTAAGTGACCATTCAGGGGGTAATTGCTCTTCTTTTACCTGCTTGGATCTGGGTCGCAGTCTTGGGTGGTGGTCTGGGGTGAGAAGCACTAGCATGGCAGAGCTTGTGGAGGCTGTAGAGAGGGTGTCTTCCTCACAGTTCTGAGGCAGGTGCCCAGAATAAGCTCTGACAACACCTGCACAAAACCCCAGAAATTTGGGACACAGAACTCTCTACTCTGGAAGCAGAGTTCTACTGTGGTAAAGAGCCCAAAAGTAAAGTAACTGGCTGATAAGATGAGCAAACAGAGAAAGTGAAATAAAACTATAGAATCATTTTTTGGTGACAAAGATGATCAAAACATAGAACCAGAAGAAGATAGCAAAGTCAAAACTCCTGCATCAAAAGCCTCCAAGAAAAATATGATCACAAGCCATGGAGAAGCTCAAGAAAGACTTTGAAAATCAAGTAAGAGAAGTAGAGGAAAAATTAGGAAGAGAAATGAGGATGATACCAGAAAATCATGAAAAACGAATCAACAGCCTGCTAGAGGAGACCAAAAAAATATACTAAAGAAAATAATACCTTAAAAAATAGACTAACTCCAATGGCAAAAGAGCCCCAAAAAGCCAATGAGGAAAAGAATGCCTTAAAAAGCTGAATTTGCCAGGTGGAAAAGGAATTCAAAAACTCACTTAAGAACATAATTCCTTCAAAATTAGATTGGAGCAAATGGAAGCTAATGACTTTATGAGAAATCAAAATACTATAAAAAAGATCCAAATGAATGAAAAAATAGAAATCAATATGAAATATCTCATAGGAAAAATCACTGACCTGGAAAATAGATCCAGGAGAGGTAATTTAAAAATTATTGGACTACCTGAAAGCCATGATCAAAAAAAGAACCTAGACATCATCTTTTAGGAGATGATCAAGGAAAACTTCCCTAACATTCTAGAACCAAAGGGCAAAACAGAAATGGAAAGAATCCACTGATCACCTCTTGAAAAAGATCCCAGAGGAAGGCAGAGCCAAGATGGCGGAGTAGAAACAGCTCATCCAAGCCACTCTGCCCCCAGATTCCCCCCAAACTATGTAAAAGGGGACTCTGAACAACTTCTGGAGCCCCAGCACCCACAGAACGACACAGAGAAGCTAACCCCCCGCTGAGGACAGCCCAGCAGCCCTGCAGGAAGGACCAGTGCAGAGGTCTGGGAGCCGGCAGCACAGCGTGCAGAGAGTGAGGAGCCGAGCTGAACCAAGTGGAGCCCAGGTCCCCGTGAGCCGAGGTTTTAGCCCCAGGGCGGCAGGGCCAGCAGCCAGCTGGAGAGACCCCAGAACACCAGCAGCTGTGGCGATTCCAGAATTATCAACATACACATGCCTAGGACAAAGTGAGAGGTTAGTGCCCTATGGACTTTGGGACCAGTATTTGGGGAACGCATCGGCTTCCTCCCCTGGGGGCTAGAAGCTGCTGAGGAGACACGCCATTTTGTAGTTTTCAGAGACAGCTCCAGCTCCTGGCCTGTGAACTGTAGGGAGATCCAGCAATCAGTCTTGGGGGGTAATCGCTCTTGCTTTAACCTCCCTGGATCTGGATTGTTATCTGGGGTGGAGGTCGTGGGTGGGTTTACAGCTTGCCAGAAACGGAAGTTGGCCCCCTCACACATTTGGGGCTAAAGTTCCTGTCTGGCACCAGGCCATATGGTGGCAACAAGCCCAAAAGTCAAGCAATTAAGTGGCAACATGCCAAGGCAAAGGAAACAGAAAAATGCAACCCTAGACTCCTATTTTGGGGGCATAGAGCGGGAAAAGGACTGTGAGGTCAGAAGTCCTGCTCCAAAAGCCCCAGGGGAAAACATGAGCGGGTTGCAGGCCATAGAGGACCTTAAGAAGGACTTTAAAAATCAAATAAGAGAAGTGGAGGAAAAATTGGAAAGAGAAATGAGAAGGATGCAGGAAAAGTATGAAATGAGGGTCAACAGCCTGACTGAGGAAAACAACACCTTAAAAAATAGACTAACTCAAATGGCAAAGGAGGCCCAAAAGGGCAATGAGGAGAAGAATGCCTTAAAAAGTCGAATTTGCCAGATGGAAAAAGAATCTCAAAAGTTCACTGAGGAGATTCATTCCTTCAGAGTTAGACTGGAGCAAATGGAAGCTAATGACTTTATGAGAAATCAAGATGCTGTTAAGCAGATCCAAACAAATGAAAGATTAGAAGGCAATGTGAAATATCTCATGGGAAAAACCACTGACCTGGAAAATAGATCCAGGAGAGACAATTTAAAAATTATTGGACTACCTGAAAGCCATGATCAAAGAAAGAACCTAGAAATCACCCTTCAAGAAATCCTCAAGGAAAATTGCCCTGATGTTTTAGATCCAGAGGGCAAAATAGAGGTTGAAAGAATCCACAGATCACCTCCTGAAAAAGATCCCAAAAAGAAAACTCCCAGCAATATTATAGCCAGGTTCCAGAATCCCCAGATCAAGGAGAAAATACTACAAGCAGCCAGGAAGAAACAATTTCAATATTGTGGAAACACAATCAGAATAGCCCAGGACCTGGCAGCTTCTACACTGAGGGATGGATAGAAGGGCATGGAATATGATATTCCATAGGGCAAAAGAACTGGGAATGAACCCAAGGGTCACCTACCCAGCAAAACTGAGTATTTTGTTTCAGGGGAAAATATGGTCATTCAGTGGAATAGAGGACTTTCAAGCATTCTTGAGAAAAAACCAGAGTTGAATAGAAAATTTGACATCCAGACACAAGAAGGAAGAGATGCCTGAGAAGGTAATCAGGGAAAAGAAATCAAAAGGAACTTATCAAAGTTGAACTATTTACATTCCTATATGGAAAAGCAATAACTGTGACTGATGATATCTTTCTCACTATGAAAATAATGGAAGAAAGGTGTGTGGTCATATGAATACATATGTGAATGTGTGTGTATATGGTTACAGTTATATATGGATAGAGGGCATAGGTTGAATTTGTTGGGAAGGGAGAATACTCAAGGGATGAAATTATGAGGTGAGAGAGGAAAGTGGCAAGAGGAGATGGGGAGAGACAGGGTAGGGTAAACTATCTCATGTAGAAGAAGCAAGGGGAAGTGGTTGCAAGGGAGGGAGAGAATAGGAAGGCAAAAAGGCAAAACCACATTCTCACTGAATTTGGTTCAGGGAGAGAATGACATACATACTAAATGGGATATCTCAACCTACAGCAGAATAGGGGGAAGGGGAGGAGAAGAGGGATGATGGATGGGAGGGCATCCTTGGGGGGAGGGGAGGTTGGAAGTACATACTATAGAAGAGGGACAGGATCAAATAGGGAATGGATCAGGTGGGGGGTGGGATGAGTGGGAGGGAATTATAAGCAGCCTTGTACAATATATCTACTATGATAATGTTTTGCATAGCTAGACATGTACAACATATACTGAATTACTTATCTTCCCAGAGGGAATGGGTGACAAGGGAGGAAAGAAATGGATCTGAAATTCGAGGTCTTAACATTAAGTGTTTCAAATATATATAAATACTATTATTAATAAAAAAAAAAGATCCCCAAAAGAAAACTCCTAAAATGAGGCAGGTTTCTCAGCTGAGAGGGTGGGGAAAGGGGAAGCTATAGGTTTGAGAAGGAATGAAAATATAGTTTTCAGGGAATTCATCTTTTGTGTAAATTTTTACCTCTTTCTTTTCTAATTTATTGTCCTTTCAATTATTTTCCCCCAAGTGTTTTACTTCATATTTAAAACTCTTGTATCATTTCTTTTAGGTATTCATGTAGTCCCTATGGAAAGTCCATTTTTTCCTTTCAGAATCTGTTTGCAGTTGTTATGTAGGAAACTCATTCCTTTCTTTTGAGGCTGCTCTAGATGTGAGATAAAATTTGGGGGGGGGGCAATTGGGGTTAAGTGACTTGCCCAAAGTCACATGGCTAGTAAGTGTGTCAAGTGTCTGAGGCCACATTTGAACTCAGGTCCTCCTGACTCCAGGCCAGTGCTCTATGCACTGCACCCCCTTGCACCAAGACAAAATTTTTATAATGGTCAGTGTTCTCTTTGATTTACTCAATCTGTCCAACTTTAGTTCCTGAATTGGGGCTTTTTGACAAGACCAGGCTCCACTCAAAAGACTTCCTAAGGGAAGCCTGCACTCTTGATACTTCTGGACACAGAGCCTCTAAAGCTATATACAGTCTTCTCTCCTATGGCAGTGAAAAGCTAACCTTCTGGCTTTGCTGGTGGGTCCCCTTTCCTAATGACCTCAGGCTTATGATTGACCTCCTGTTGTCATTTTGGGGGTAAAATAATTTGCTTATTGTAGTTTCTCATTAGACTTCTTTACCCTTTATTCAATTTGGTGTCCACTTCAGGCTATACAGGAGGTGGGCAATCCACCTCTTTAAGGCAGCTCTCAGTCAACAGCTTGAAACCTTCAACCTAATCCAACATATACTTCAACAGGAACAACCTCTATGGCATCCCCAGAAAGTAGCAATTAAACTTTAAAATTAATAGCCCTAATAGAGGAGTACACATTACCTGTCAAGGCAATTTTTTCCCTTTTGAATAACTGTTAGTAAAAAATTTTCGCAATATGGAACTTAAATCTGCCTTTACAGCTTTCACTACTGCTTATAATTATGCCCTATAAAGTTAAGCAAAATAAACTTCATATCACAGGATCATAGATTTAGAGCTTACAATCTAATTTCTCATTTTTTTACAATATGGAAACTGGGGTGTTAATAATTCCAAGGTCACATAAGTTAATAAATGGCAGGACTGGGATTTGAACCTTGGTACTCAGACTTCAAACCATGTACTGTTTACACGTCCCCTCCTTCATACTGGAAGAAGACCACTGACGTCATGATGTTATTAAGGTTAAGGTACAACTACTACTCATCAGTCCAATATGAGCTTGGAAGGTTCAAGAAGTCCGGCACAAATAGTCTGTATATTTGGGGCGGAGATGTCTCTAGATTTGTGCATCTCGCATTTCCTTTGTGCTACTGTGATTGTTTACATAACCCTTCTTTCACATGGCAGCCCTTCAAATATCTAAACGTGGCCATCATGCCTCCTCTATGTTTTCTTTTCTCCAGGTTAAACACCCTCCCTCCCCTTTACAGGATCTTCCCTCACCACAACAACTGACAAGGATATAGTGCTTTTAAGGTTTGCAAAAGACATTTGCCAGTATTGTCTTATTGGATCCTCACAGCCAGTCTTTGAGGCAGGCACTACAAGTAATAATTATCCTCTTTTTACAGAGGAGGAAACTGAGGCTGGCAGGTTCTCATGAACACACACACAAAGTTAGCACCTCAGGCGCCTCCGAAGACCTTAAGTACCCTTTTCTAAATGCTCCAATTCAAAAACTCAGTAACAGACACTGGACAAAAGAGTGTCCAGCCTTTGCTTAGAGACCACCAAGGAGGAGAAGCTCACTAGCTCCGAGGCAAGCCCTTCCACCCTGACTGTCCGGGAGTTTTTCGTCACATCAAACCTAAATCTATCTCTTTGCAATCTCCATCCCATTCTTTACATGGGTATGTCTGTCTGCCCCATCAGTGCGGGAGCTCCTTGAGGGCAGGGGCTGGTCTTTGTCTGCACTCTTTAAAACAGTGCCTGGCACACAGGAGGCGCGTATCCAATGCTCGTTGCCTGCGGAGTGACCCCGGCCAGAGAGAACAAGACGGATCCCTCCTTCAGGTACTCGAAGACCTCATCATGCCTACCCCCAGCCCCGCCTCCGCCTCATCTCTTCTCCAGACTGAGCATCCCTAAGTCCTTCAAGGCTCTAGCCCTTCCTTGTTCCTCTTCCCGGATCGGGATGCCTAGAATCGGACGTAGAGCGGTCCAGATGTGTCCTACTCCGGGGCAGACTGTCCGTCCCCGCCCCTCCTAACTAGACTTTCCAGCTTCCCAGCGCCAGTGTGGACCAGCGCCCTCCTCCCGGGCCCGCGCTCACGCCACCCCCGCGGCCGCGCGGCGCGCCCCAGCCCCTCCTCACCCTGGGCGGGCCGCGCGTGCACGCGCTCTCCGCACCGGCCCCTCTTCCTCCCCCCTCCCCCCCACCCGCTCCTCCTTTAGCGCCCACGGAAATACGCCCGGCAGCTCGCTCCTGCGCGTGACAGCTGGGTGCCCAAAGGGTTAAGCCGGCGGAGGCGCGGCCGCGGCCCCTCCCGCTCCCTGCGGTCTCCTGCGCCCCCTTTTCCCCTACCTGGCCGCTCTTCCCAGGTGCCGCCCCGCGGCCCGCCCCTCGCGGGCTGAGCGACGCCCGCCTGCCGGCCAGCTAGAGCCTCCGACTGAGGGGGCGGGGGACCAGAACCGTCACATTAGCATTCCAGCGCTGGTCACGTGTCTGCTGTAGCCAATGGCCGGCTGCAGGGCTGGGGAACCTGAGCCCGTGACCATGGCGACGGGGAGGTGGGTGGGGCTCCGGGGTAGGGACTCCTCCCAGTCCTGACCTCCTGCCTCCCCCCCTAGTGGTCACAGCTGGGGCTGCTGCCCCGCCCCCCACGTGCGCTCCCGGGCTTCTCTGAAGAGCTGACTGCAGGGATGTTGGCATTGGAGAAGGGAGGACTAAGGGGAGTGGTGGAGAAGCTGTCCTCAAGTACTTGGAGTCTTGTCATATAGAAGACTGGCAGTGAGGTGGCACAGTGGATAGAGAGGCGGGTCTGGAGTCAGGAAGACCGGAGTTCAAATGTGGCCTTAGCAGCTTGTTACCTGGGTGACCCTGGGCAAGTACTTCACCCTGTTTGCCTCAGTTTCCTCATCTGTAAAATCAGATGGTGAAGGAAATGGAAAACCACTCCAGTATCTTTGCCAAGAAAATCCTAAATGGAATAACAGAGTCAGACGCTACTGAACAACAAACACATAGGATCTTGACTCTAGGGGTCAGGCCTAGAAGCAGTGGGGGACGCTTGCAAGAATTTTTTTTTTAATTCCTCATTGGGACTTGACACTTTTCAGAACAATCCAGACATGGATTTTTAATTCGAAACAACTAACAGGGTGGGTCAGACGTAACAGATGTTGTTCCCACTTTGTAGATGAGGAAACTGAGGTAATTTGCCCTGGACCACAAAGCTAGTAAGTGGCTGAGCCAGGAAAGGCTCCGGGTTGCTTGCTGTCCTATTGCTGTCCAAAACATTCCTCTCTAACTAAGGGTGTCTCCTAAGGCTCAGTCCTGGTTTCTCTTTTCTCTATATATAGTCTCTCCCTTGGTGACTTCATTAATTCCCTTGGGTTTGATTTTCATCTCTATGCAGATGACTTCCCAGATTATTTATATCTATATCTATCCATCTATATTTATATCTATCCATCTTTCTTCTGAGCTCTAGTCCTTAATCACCAACTACCTTCTAGACGTTTTGGACTAGCTAACCTGTGGGCATATCAAACTGAACATGTCCAAAACGGGACTCATCTTTTCCCAAAACTCTTAGCCTCTCCTTACCACAAACCATGAGATAAAGTGCTCTGCAAACCTTAAAGTGCTACATAAACACTATCATCGGGGCGGCTAAGTGGTGCAGTGAGTAGAGCGCTAGCCCTGGAGTCAGAAGGGCCTAAGTTCGGATCCCGACTCAAACACTTAAAACACTCAAAAAAACCAAAAACACCTAGCCGTGTGACCTTGGGCAAGTTACTTAACCCCAATTGCCCTCCAAAAAGCAAAAATAAATAAGATAAAAAAAATAAAAATAAACGCTATCATCACCATCCACCATCATCCACCATCCCTAAAGCTGCCAAAATGATGAATTCAGATCAGTCTATGTCATCCTCCCTCCCCCCACTCAATAAGCAACAGTAGGTTCCTGCTACTCTCTATTATGTAAAGCTCTCCACGATCTGTCCCTTTCTAACCTTCCCAGTCATGCATTACTCCTTTCCACACCCTCTACAATCCAGTTATACTGGCTTACTGCTCTCCATGACATTCTATTTCCCTTGTTATGCCTTTGTATCAACTGTCCCCCATGCATAGAATGCTCTTCTCTTTCTCACCTCAGTCTCTGGTGTAGGCATCTCAAACTCAATGTGTCCAAAAGAGAGCTCATCATCTTCTTCCCCTCCCCTCAAATCCCTCCTTCTTCCAGACTTTGAAGTTACTGTATAGTGTACCACCATCTGCCTAGTCTCGCTGCCTAGTCTCCCATCCTCAGTCCCTCATTCATGAATACCCTATATATTCAATCTGTTATCAAATCTTCTTTTCACCTTTACAACATCTCTTGCATACATATCCTTGTCTACACTCATGCATTCACCCTGGTGCAGGCTCTCATCACCTCCCACCTAAACTATTACAACAGCCTGCTTTGTGGGTTTGCTTGCCTCCAGTCTCTCCCTACTTCAGTCCATCCTTCACTCAGCTGCCAAGGTGATTTTTCTAAAATGCAGGTTTGATCAGGTCAGCCTCTCTGCTCAGTAAACTCCTGTGGCTTCCTGTGACCTCTAGGATCAAACATAAAGTCTTCTAGTGTTTAAAGTCCTTTATAACTTGAGCTCTTTCTATCTTCTCTGTCTTCTTAAACACTATTTTCCACTTCAGGATGACTCCACCCACTCTAGGTCCAGCAACACTGGCATTCTTGCTGTTCCTCACACGCAACCCTTCGTGCCCTGTTTTTTGATCCCTAGAATTCATCATAGTGCCTGGCACATATTAGGCACTTAATAAAAACCTTCTTGTGGAATTGCTCAAGTCACAAGCTGCATTCTAGCCAAACTGACCTTTTTGCTCTTCCCCAAACTCTGTCTTCGATCCTTTGCCTTCATGCCTTTTCTCATATCTAAAATAGATTTTTCACTTTCCTCTGCCTCTGGAATGCCTAAATTCTTTCAATGTTCAACAAGAACTGGAAGGGAGATCCTCTAGTCCTGGGGTGAGGAACCTGCAACCCTGAGGCCACATGTGGCCCTCTAGGTGTTCAACCCTTTGGCTGATTCAGGCCACACTTGAGGACCTAGCCATAGGTTCCCCAACCCTGATTGAATCTAACCCTTTCATTTTGCAGATGAAGTGATTTTTACATTTACGTTTTACAGTTTTATATTTACAGAAGTAAGCTCTCCAAGGTCACTTAAGTAGGAAGCATCAGAGGTGAGATTTAAACCTGGTTCTCATTCATCTCTAAAGCCATTTCCAGCACTGGAATTCTGTGACTGATTGCCCTATTTCCCTGGATGATCTAACCTCCTCCGCCTTTCCCCCAAGGTTGGCACTTCCAGGAAGCTTCAAAGCCAGTCTCAGTGTTATTGTTGGCTTTGGAATACTATCATACCTTCATTGCTTTAGTTGGCATTATTAGAACAGCTGATGGAAGTGACATATTACCTTTCCAAATGACTTTTCCCTTCCTGGGATCATAAATAATTCACAGACTCAAAGGGATTGCTCCTGCATAATCCAGCAATGCTGAATTAGATAAACGACTGGGATCCTGACAAACAGAACAACCATCAGTCAGGCTCTAGCTTCTGGAATCTCGTTTATTTGCTGCTTAATTAGGGAAAGAAGCTGCTGTCAGGGAACTCATTCTGTCCTTCCCAGCTAAAGGAAATGGGGCCTTTCTGTGCAAAGTCATTTCAGAAGCCAAAGAGCAAAGAATCCAAAGGAAGTATATGTGTGGGGGAAAATCCCCCAAATTGTGTGAATCTCCTCCAGGAACCTGCTCCTTCAATCATTCTGTCTCCCTTATCTCAGAACTCTCATGAGACACTGGATCCTTCTTCTACTCTACAAATATGTCCATCTTTCACTCTCTCTCTCTCCCTCTTCTTCTCTCTCTCTCCCTCTTCCTCTCTCTCTCTCTCTCTCTCTCTCTCTCTCTCTCTCTCTGACTCTGTCCAGCTCTCTCTGCCACTGTGTCTTTCTGTGTCTCTGTCTTTGTTTCTCTCTCTGTCTCTGTCTCTCTCTCTCCCCTAGGTCTCCCTATCTTGCCCAGGTTGGAAGTGTGTCGGCCACTCACATACCTGATCCCATTGCAGGTCATCACAGAAGCTTTGACTGACTGCATTCATCTGTCCTCAGCAGCCTGGTGGCCCACTGATCCTGGAGGCTCTATATATTGGTACTGGACAGTAATGCAGATAGCTCTGATAAGCTTTTAGCCCTATTGTAACTTACAATTCCCAAGCTCTATCAACCTACCAGCCCTAGCCTTCCCAGTAGCAGGGGTTACAGATGTGTGCCCACCCCCAGCTCCACCTTCCCCCACACCCCCATGCCGGTTATCTAACTCATTCTTTAAAAACCTTCACTGGAAGCTCAAAGTCTGAAGAGCCTTGGCACCACACATTTACAATAAAGGCTCAGATGTGGCCAGTCAGGAGTAAAACAAATAACCTTGTCCTCTGAGCTTGCTTTTATGATTGCTCAAATGAATTTTTATGGCAAGACCCACAGCATTTTAGAACCCCTCCAAAAAATAGCCCATTGTGTCAGACCCACACAACTCTATGGAATTCCTTTGGCAAAACACTCCTGTAGGTTTGGAGGTATAGGCTCTCCATAAGTGTATTATCAATGCAATATTCACTATGCCTATGGCAATTATAAATAGGCTTATGTGGTTATTAATCACAAAATATATCAGTCTCTCTATATGGGGGATAAAGCCAGAGAATTTATTAAAATACCAAATAACCGAGTCCCAAAACCAGAAAGTCAAAGCCATCAGGGTAGTTATGAAATTGGCACAAGTAGTTAACATAATAAACAACCACATTCTTAAGCCTTCAAAACAGAACAGGCTACTTCAGGCAAAGGTCCTTCTCTCCGGACTCTCAGCAACTGCTCAGCGTCCAGGAAGCGTGCTCACAACAGCTCCGGCCCCCCGCAGTTCCAGTTCCCGGCAGCCCCCAACAAGAGTCCTTAGCAGAAATTCTGGCTGGCTTAAAAAGAGATTTGGGCCTCGACCTCTACCTTGGCAGTTACTGCTATTGCTGTGGCCACCAACAGTCCCCAACAGTCCCCAACGGAACTCTAGCTTTTTTTTTTCCTCTTACTCTTGCCCCGCCCCTTCCTGCTATGTCAGCAAGTCCAATGGGGCATGGAAGATCTTTAAATCCCATAACCCTTACATTCGGCCCCAAGATCTTTCATGTCCCTTACTTGGCAAAAGTATATTAGGAATAACTGGTGTCAACAGAATTTTACAACAATATAACAAAGATAGCACACAATAAACACAGAAAACAGAAAACAATATTTCAGGGTGGGGTTTGAGCACAAGCTCCCCATCATTCCCCCCTGAACAAATGGGGCCCCGAAATCTTGGGGTAAGGGGCAAAGATCTCTTCTTCCATGGCTACTTGCTGCTGAAATCGGATGTAGAGCTGTCCCTGTCCCAAGGGGTCCCATTTGAGAGGTCAGTTCTTAATGTGCTTGATGCCAAGTCCAAGGGTGACACATCACAGTTGCAGACAGGGGGTGACATCCAGCTTAAGCTATCGGGCATCTATAGGTGGAGGGTACCAAGCCTGTGGAAACAAATCTAGCAAACAAGGTAAACAGACAAAAAGCCAAGAAAAAGCAAAGAGAAAATAACCAGACTACTGTAGCCTCACTCATGGTAGAATATATGAGTTAAGGGTACAATTTTGTAATCATCTTCTCCGGAATAAACAATAGTTACAGTGTTATCCCTCCCATGTGCTATAATCTCTGCAGCCTTTGGAATATCATCTGGCTTCCTTTTTACCCATAATTTAGCTCCCGATTTTATTCTATCAGTAGAACCAAATCGTTCAGTTCCTCTGACAGTTATTTTGGAAGGAGGGTCAGTTTTTACAAGTGGTATTGTTTTACAAGGAATGATAATCACTTGGACTATCCTATCATTTTTACGAATCTGTATGGGCCCTTCACCTAAATTATGGAATGTCACAACAATTTCTCCTTGATAATTAGAATCTATTACTCCAGCCAATACATGTATTCCTTGGGCTGCTAATCCTGATTTGGGTAAAATCTGTCCAAAGTGATTTTGAGGGATTCTTATGCATATCCCAGTGGAGATTTTTCTTATTTCTTTTCTATCTAACCAAAAGTCCTCTAAACAATGTAAATCATATCCCACTGAGCCAGGTATTCCTGGGTATGGTGCTGGGACATCTGGCCTCAAGGTCCAATACTCAATATTTGGGATCTTATGTGTTTGTTGTTTTCTAATTTGCAGATTTGGTGTCATCATTCTGGCTAGAGGTGTACTTCCTCCCAATGGCCTATTATTCAAATTACATAAAGCCACAAACAAATTATCCTTCCAATGTTGATACGAATTATTGGAACTTAACTTCCTTAACTGTTCTTTCAGTAATCCATTCATTCTTTCAATTAACCCAGATGCTTCTGTATAATAAGGAATATGATATATCCATTCTATATTGTTTAATATACAATATCTCTTCATTTCATTACCTTTGAAATGTGACCCATTGTCACTTTGAATCTGCATTGGGGTTCCATAATATAGACTTAAGAGATCTAGAGTTTTACAAGTGTTTTTCTGGGTAGCATTCTTATAAGGACAAGCCACTAATATACCCGAATAGGTGTCAACACAAGTACATATAAATCTACATCCTTTATCTTGTGGTAGTGGACCAATATAATCTATTTGCCAGATTTGGGCTGGGACTTTTCCTCTTGCTATCTCTCCAGTTACTACTCGAGGGACAGTTCACTCCTTTTCCAATTGACATATATGACATTCTGCTGCTATCTGTTTTAACAGTGAATGAGAGATACTAATACCTCGATCTTGTGCCCACCGGTGTGTGGCCTGAACCCCCAAGTGCCCAGCCGTTTGGTGGACCCATTTTGCTAATACTGGATCATCAGTTGTTGTCAAGGTAGGGACAATATGTTGAGTAGCAATCTTTGCCAGTCGATCAGCATGAGCATTATACTCACGTTCTGGCGTGGTGAGGGCCACATGAGCATCTACGTGAAAAACTGACAAGTCAGTGACCAAAGACATATTCCAGATATCTTCCCATAATTCTTTGCCCCAGACTAGTTTGCCATGAATCTCCCAATTTTGATTTTTCCACATGGGCATCCATGTAGCTAACCCATTAGCTACTGCCCATGAATCAGTGAATATATGACACTGTCCTCCTTGTTCTATTTTGATGGCTTGATGTACTGCCATAAGTTCAGCATACTGACTACTTCCACCTATCCCAGTACTTTCCAAAGTCCTTCTAGTACATGGGTTATAGGCCACTGCTTTCCATTGTCTTTTTTGGCCCAAATATTTTGCTGTCCCATCAGTAAACCATGCATGTCTCTTTTGTTCTTCAGTTAGTCCATCATATCCTTCATTCCATTTTACAGAGGATTGTACCAACTGTTGCTTTGGCTCAGGGGGTGTGTCATTCCTCTCAATTTCTACATTTACTACAGATTCATGTAGAGCAGAGACTCCACTTTTGCCAGTTTTCGCTCTATTTTGAATATACCACTTCCATTTGATTATACTAGCCTCTTGGGCACGTCCAATTCTGTGAGAAGCTGGGGTACTTATTACCCAGGTCATAATCGGGATTCCAGGTCTTAATACCACTTCATGGCCCATTCTCTGGCTAGAGAGGAATAAGGCAAATCCTCCCATCCTGGGATAGCCATTTCTCCCTCTAAAGCCCCCCTGCTTCCAAATAGAGGCCTGATATTTTGTGATCCCATCCTCGTCGCCAAATGTATTATCAATGCAATATTCACTATGCCTATGGCAATTATAAATAGGCTTATGTGGTTATTAATCACAAAATATATCAGTCTCTCTATATGGGGGATAAAGCCAGAGAATTTATTAAAATACCAAATAACCGAGTCCCAAAACCAGAAAGTCAAAGCCATCAGGGTAGTTATGAAATTGGCACAAGTAGTTAACATAATAAACAACCACATTCTTAAGCCTTCAAAATAGAACAGGCTACTTCAGGCAGAGGTCCTTCTCTCCCGACTCTGAGCAACTGCTCAGCGTCCAGGAAGCGTGCTCACAACAGCTCCGGCCCCCCGCAGTTCCAGTTCCCGGCAGCCCCCAACAAGAGTCCTTAGCAGAAATTCTGGCTGGCTTAAAAAAAGGTTTGGACCTCTACCTCGGCAGTTACTGCTATTGCTGTGGCCACCAACAGTCCCCAACAGAACTCTAACTCTTCTTCCGCTTCCTCTTGCCCCTCCCCTTCCTGCTATGTCAGCAAGTCCAATGGGGCATGGAAGATCTTTAAATCCCATAACGCTTACAATAAGGGAATTAAGCAGGAATTATTAGGGCTTTATATTGGAAGCTTCTGATAAAGACACTGCCCTTGGTGAGTAGCAAATAGAGAATAAAGAATGAACTTACCAAATTTAATGACTATTGGTACTACTTTTGGGGGAGGGAGGGCAATTGGAGTTAAGTAACTTGCTCAAGGTCACACGGCTAGGTTTTTTTTGTTGTTGTTGTTTGTTTGTTTGTGTGTTAAGTGTCTGAGGCCGGATCCAGACTCAGGTCCTTCTGACTCCAGGGCCGGCGCTATACTCACTGCGCCACCTAGCCACCCCGACTATTGGCACTATTAAGTATACTGGCTGTTCTGTGTTCCAAAGAACTTAACCTTGGGATTAAAGACTCCTTTTGGGAGGAAAATCCTAGGCTTATCATAGCCAAGGCTCTAAGGATTAATGGACTCTCTTTATGAGGGAAAGAAAAGAAAAGCTAAGGAATTTTCCCAGGCCTGGTATGTGGGAGCCTGCCTTTCTATTATGGGGAAGGATATTAGCTAAAGACTAAAACTAAGGCTTAAAGTTGGAATCACAGGCTCTCTCCCCTTGTTCCTTTTGGTGGGAGGCCTGGTGGAGATCATAGGCTGGTAGAGCACTATCCCATAACAATCCTTGAGATAAAAAAGTGGGTAATGTCCCTACAGAGAACACACCATGTCCACCAGACTGACAGAGATTTTATATGATGCAAGACTGGAGAAACATACTCAATGAGAGCAACACAACTGTAGCCCTGCACCTTGAGATGGGAGTTGCCTTTCTGTGGGTGTACTCTAGTCATTTATGTTGACTATGTGTGTGCTTCCACACATCTACCCTAAATATGTCTTCTCTTCCCATAGATGGTATATTTGTGGGACAGTGTGCCTTAGGTTTATGCGGAAATATTATATTGCTACTTCTAAAAAATCCTATAGTATTTCAATAAATGCCTTTTATTTTGTATGCTTTGTATGAATTGTGTTCATAAAAAGTAAACATGTTGATGGTAGCTTAGCAACGATGGTTTGGAGTAGATACAGATTTTGAATCTTGGGCAGCTTGTCTGAGAGAACTGATATGTGAGTTGAGGGGCATTCCCATCCGTAGGTGCCACATATCTACCTCTTCTTCATTTCACAACCAAACACCCAGCAAAGGATACTCTGAGGTCATTGCCCCTGAATACTTTTGCCCCAGTTCCCTGAAGCACAGCCCTGTGACACTGCATACATATAGAGAGATGTAATTATTGATTGGCCAAGAGATCTCTGAGCTTCTCACACTGTGTACCATCTATAGAGGGAGATGTGACTTTGGATCAGCAGGACTGAAAAGAGAGAAATAAGGAATGGAGAGGAATTTGTCAACTCCTTGCAATCTACTTTGACCCCACCAATGGGCTACAACTATTCTCTCCAAAGTTAAACATGATCTCTTAAATGCTAAATCCAATGGTTTTTTGTTATGTCTGTATTCTACTTGACTTTTTGGCAGTTTCTGACACTGTCATCTAAAGACCATCCCTTCTTCCCGGATACTCTCTCCTCCCTTGACTCCCTCTGATTGCTTCTCAGGCTTCTTTACTGGATCATAATCTATGTTCCTCCCTAACTATAGCTGTCCTTCAAGGTTGTGTCCTGAGTCCTCTTCTCACTATATTCTCCCTTGATAATTTCAATAACTCCCATGGGTTTATCATTTCTATGCAGATGACTCACAACAAATCTATGTACTCTCTCATAATCTCAGTCCTGAATTGCCAATTTTCTGGTAGACAACTTCACTTATATCCTGTAGGAATCTCAAGGTCAACATGTCCAAAATGTAATTTGTTAACCATCCATCCTTCAATTCATCCCTTCTCCAAACTTTTATATTTCTATTAAGGGTAGCACATCTTCCCAGACAGGTTTGAGACCTCAGAATTATTCTACATATTCTCACTTTCTATCTCTTGAGATAAAAATTGTAATCAAATCAATAATACATTGCCTCTGGGAAGAGTATATCAAACTACTGCCCTATTTTCCCATCACAATACCTGGAACTTCCCAGACCAAAACACATATCCCTGGCCACCCCTCCCATATATGTGTTGTCTCTGCATGAACTCCTTGAGGGCAGTGACTGAATCAGTTTTTTCTTTAGTATTCTCAGGGATTAGAACAGAACATAACACATTGTAAGCATTTAGTAAATCCATCCATTCATTTACTAGTTCCATCAATACTTGAGCATATAGTCCACGTGGGTTAGGTAACTTGAATTCATCTAAAGCATCTATCAGGGCTGAGGAACCTTCGGCTTCAGGACCATATGTAACTTTCTAGGTCTTTGGGTGCAGCCTTTTGATTGAGCCCAAGTTTTATAGAACAAATTCTTTTATTAAGGGGATTTGTTCTTTGAGTTTGGTCAAACTTTGAGTTTAGTTCTTTGAGTTTAGTCAAAGGGCCGCACTTGAGGACCTAGAAGGCCATATGTGACCTTGAGGGCAAAGGTTCCCCACCCCACCTCTTTACTTCTCTGTGGTTAGCTCTCAATTAGCTATTTTCATTCTGTTCTTTCTAGTCCAAGGGTCATTTTCCTTGGCAAAGAAAACAGAAGCAAAATAACAATTAAGCAACTCTTTTTCTCTGTTGTCAATTATCATTACCTTATCTACCTAAAGAAATGGTCCTATTCCTTCTTTCAACCTTAACTACCACCCCAGTTCATTTAGTGAACCAAAAAAATCTCTTTTCTCAACAACAATTGCTCTTATTTTAAATTTTTCTATAAAATGAATAAACATTAAATTACTGAATTTATATTCATTAACACACGAAATCAACAATAAACAAAACTGCATAATTATTTACAATATTTTCACTGTGAAAAAGGACACAGAGTCACTTCGAACTCTTATTATAATGTCTAACTTCATTTGTATGGAAATTCAGTCTTTACATCATTCAGTTTCGCAAAATATTAAGTAAAGTTTCTCCTCAGAAGTCCTCTTCACAAGATAAAATTAAAATGGCTTACTCAGAAAAGAACTTCTCATCTCTTTTCTCTCTCTCTGTCTTCTTCAGTTTTTCTCCAGCAATGATGGGAAACATCTCCACTTCTATAAAACTCACACTTTTAATAGTCTCTCTGCACAGTTTGGCAAGTAGAGCCTCATAGATAAAAATTCAAAACTATGTACTCTGTCCATGAATCCATAGGGAGAAGAACATATAGTCAAACATTCTCAACTATCACTTTAAAACTTTCAGCACAACCTACTTTTCTCAACATTACACTTAAGTCTTGCTCTTAATGAGCTTGAGAGAAGAGAAATCTTTCAGAGATCCCCATATTGCCTTCTATTGCCCTCTAGGGTTTGAGAAGTCAATAAAGAACAACCTGGGCAGTAGAAGGCAAATCTCTTGAGAAACAGATTGGGAAAGATAGACTTTGAATCTGTTTTGCTATGAGCTGTGCTGTGAGTGAGGCTTAGATCTGATTGGGCACATTATGGCAGATTAGGGGAACTTGATAGTTCTTGACAATTCTCTAGCTTAAGGGTACCAATCATTACCAAAAGAGCATAACACCCTGTTGAGGGTGGATGGTAGCAAAAAGAACTGCTTTATTGGCTTGAGAATAGAAAAGGAGTCACTTTTCCCAACAGAACAGTGAGGAATAGAAAGAGAGAAGTTAAGCAGAGAACCAGCTTCATGTGCATAGTGTTTCTGAAGAGGCCAAAGATGTCAGTACAGAATTGTGCCAATAAATATATACCCATTCTTTCCTAAAGACACTACATTCATTGGTAGGAGAGTGATCCAGGTTCATGGGTAGACTATTATGTTTTGGTTATTTCTGCTTTTGTCTTCTATTTGAGTAAATTTTATGTTCATTCACTTTTACCTTATCATTTAGTAAATGCTTTATGTTTAATAGTTAATATGTCATAGTGATTGATTTTATGTTAATGAGAAATAATACATCATTCAGGAGCTATAGTAATGTAATGTATAGTAATGCAGGACTGTATACTCTCACATCAAGGTTTTGCCTACAACCATGAGAAAGAGTAATGATTTGTAGCAGTGTACTCTTCTTCTGAAACACCAGATCTTCCAGAATGAGTACAAGCTGAGTTAGTGTAGTGCCAATGCACTATCATGCTAAAGACATGACCATAAGTATCACATGATGTTCGATCACAAAATATACCAAACTCCCCAGATAGAGGATAGAACTGAAGCACTTATTTAGACACCAGAAAATCAAATCCCAAAACCAGTAAGCCAATTCCATCATAGTACCAAAGATATTCAGAAGCCATAATAGCACTGAGAGCCACAGCATCCTTCAGCCTTCCTACAAACCAAGATGACTCCTTGCCTGAATGTCATCTCTCCCCCAACATCTTGCTAGTTCTGACTCCCAGCTTCCTGTGGGCTCTGCTTTCCTTCAGCAAACTCCTCCTACCACAGGCTCCATGTGATTACATTCAGCCTATTGGGGGGCAGAGTTTACTTTCAAAGCAGGGGAGGTCTTCAAATTCCCCCCTAGGTCTAATTAAGGGACAGGGAAGATCTTCAAATTCCCATTCTCATTACAGTTAGTGAATCATTCCATAAAGTGAAGTATCACACAATACCTGGGCTACATGTAGAGTAACCTTTTTCTTAGGGAGTGCTAGAGACTCTTTTCTATAACTTTAGAGCATTAAAATTCATTTTACACTCCTATAAACATTTCAACTAAGTCTACAGTCTGATTTGTTATATTTAAGTGGAAAAGTAACTGCTTTGCTAAAATATTTTGTTAAAATATTCTTACCTTTAAGTCTATTTCAACTATCATTGTTAATCAACTATAAAACAAACCACCAAATACTTCTAACCAGTTTATGTGCATGATGTTCTTTTTTTTTTTTTTTTTGCCTTTTTGGAGGGCAATTGGGGTTAAGTGACTTGCCCAAGGTCACGTGGCTAGTTTTTGTGTTAAGTGTCCGAGGCTGGATCCGAACCCAGGTCTTCCTGACTTCAGGGCCGGTGCTCTATTCACTGCGCCACCTAGCCACCCCTATGTGCATGATGTTCTGTAAAGGAATGCAGCAAATGGATAGATTTACTTTTGACAAACATTAAATTGTTAGAGATTTGATATCTTAGAAATTTCAAAAATAACAAAAAATGACTAATGCTTCCTGCTACTTTCATGAGGTTTATGATAAATTATTTTCATGGAGTGTCATAGAAGCTCACTGTTCCACTTTCACCCTGGCAGATTTATATGTGTGTAGAATATCTACAACTATTAGTGAAAGTTATTTACTATAATGGAGAAAAGAAACATCACTGAATCTTTGTGTTTTATAGATTGATAAATGTATGCAATTGTTTGCTTATGTTTAATTTCTGTATATGTTTGTCTGTAGTACTAAATTTTAATGACCATTTTTACCTCATTATAAATTTTTATCAACTTATTTCACTTTTGTACAAGATGTTCATGTTCAACTTGTACTATTTTTGTAATAGCTGAATGATCAGTAACATTTTTATTAAAAATCACAGAATTTGAAATGTGGCAGGGAGCTTAGGAGTCATTTAGTCTAACCCATACATGAAAGCATCTCCACTATAATATATATAATGAATGGCCCTTTAAGCTCTGCTTGAAGATCATTTTAAAATTCAGCTTCTTAAAAATTAAGGAAGTACTGAGAAGGATTAGTTAAATCCAAAATTTAAAAACAACAACATTGGATTCTAGTGAAAAAGAATGGTATTCTTCTTAATTCTTTTATTTAAGATCTGGTGGAATGATGTGTATGTAAATATATGTGTATATATACACATATACACAATATACACTCATGTATATATGTGTGCATGTGTATATATATATATATACATATTTATGGGTGTATGTATATATATATATATATATATTAATGTTTCTAGTCTTCTTTTATACTAACATTGGATAATACATACAAACTGTGGGATTCCAAGATAATGCCATTGACAAACAGGTCCTTCAGATAACTTCTGAGGTCTTCCATGTCAAAAATATACAGGGTGGTATCATCAGATAGTGAAGTTCTTCTGAGAACTTTGAATCATCAAAGTTGGGCTTTAAGACTGATGTTGGGCAAAGGATTGAAGTGGGACATTTCTATTGCCTTGAAAATCTCAGATGGAATAGAATCAGCATCAGGCAGCTTGCCACATGAGAGGAGCTTAATGATATTCCAAACCTCTTCTTCAGTTGGAAGTTTGGTTAGAGAGGGATTGAATTCATCGTGGGTAAATGGTCAGTGGATTCTGTATTAGTTGATGGCAGTCTATTGAGAATTCTATGGAAGTGTTCATTCAGCCCATCTCTCCAGTATTATGTCTTTATCACTAATCAATGTGGCTCCATCGGTGCTGAGTAGTTGAGATGCACTATAGGTCTTTGGCCCATAAATAGTCTTCTTGTGCTGTTGTTGTTCAGTTGTGTCCAGCTCTCTATGACCCCATTTGGGAGTTTCCTTGGTAAAATAGATCCTAGAGTTATTTGCCATTTCCTTCTCCAGCTCATTTTACAGATGAGGAACTGAAGCAAACAATTAAGTGACTTGCCCAGGGTTACACAGCTGGTAAGTGTCTGAGGACAGATTTGAACTCAAGAAGATGAGTCTTCCTGATTCCAAACCCAGTGAATTTCCTGACTGTGGCAGACATACAAAGATGTCATTACATCATTTAATCACTTCTTTGTTATTGTTGTCATTGAGTTGTTTTTCAGTCATGTCCAACTCTTTGTGAGTCCATTTGGGGCTTTCTTGGTAAAGATACTAGAGTGATTTGTCATTTCCTTCTCCAGCTCACTTTACAGGTGAGGAAACTGAGGCAAACAGCCATCATAATAGCCTTTGAGGTATCATGAAAGCACTTTGGATTGTTACTATCAGAGTAAAACTGAATTTCATCTGCCTTCCTACTGAGTCAAGAATCCTATATTTCTCCAAGCTCCATTTGCACTTTATTTTTGGTGGGATTAAATTCTGCCTTTTTAGAAACAAACAAACTAGTCTGCTGGTAAACCCTGTAGAGTCCTCATTTTTCGTTTAGCAGTTTCAGAGCTTTCCCACCATTTTGTTATATCTTTCTTAATGTTTGTGAGTGTTCTGACCCAGATGAGTAAATGTGGTGCTGTACATCAAATCTCTGAAGGCTGCCCACTCCTTTTCTGCTTCCTGTTGCTGACCATGTGTTGGCTCAGCTATCCCTCCAAGTTAACAACAACCTATTCATACAAAAAGAAGTGCTCTAATCTGTTGACATTAAGGCTTCTGGTAGTCATCTTGCCTTGGGGATGCTACTTTTATTAAATGCAAATATTTAGCTTGGAGAGGATAAGTCTATGATCAGTCCAACACTCTGCACCAAACATCCCCTTCCTTACTCTCACATCCTGTCTGTCTCTACTCCTTATAACAAAGTCTATTAAATGCCAACGTTTTCTGAGAGAGTGAATCCATGAAGTTTTATTGTGTTTAAGTAAATGGAAGACAATGTTGGTTATGAGAAAGTCATGAGATGACCTTCAGTAGTAAGTGACTATGGCTCTTGCTGTTTTCAGCTCCATCCCTTCCAAGGACTCCCTGCCACATCTGGTAGTCTGAGCCTACTCTAGCATTAAAGTCACCCAGAATTATAAGCTTGTCTTCTTTTGGCACATTATGATGAGGGTCTCCAGGTCTGCATATTTTTTTTTACTTTGACCTCATCAGGGTTTATCAAGGTAGGAGCATAGGCATTGATGATGGCATTTTCCTGCAAGTGGCAGTTGCATTGTCACGAGCTTGTTGTTCCTTTTGGGAGGCATACATGTTTCTTGACCAGATTAGTTTTGATTGTGAAACCTATGTCAGCTTCATGGCACTTCCCCATTACTGCAGCCACTCCAGAAAACCATGTATCTAGCTCTGACTTCAGTGAGCTAACCTTCATTTGCAAGCTTTGTTTCACTCAAGGCTCCTACTTGGATGTTCAGTTCTTGGATGCTGAGTTCTCTCACAACAAGAGCTGTTTGTTTTTCAGGTCTACTGGACTTCATGCTTTTCATAAGTACGCACACATTCCATGTACCAGTGGTGAGTGGAATGATCTTTGTAAAAGTATTCGTACTTTTTTTGTGTTTTGGCTGCAGGGTAGGGTCCCTGCCTACTGCAGTAAGCAGGTCAGAGTTAGGTTAGGTGAAGCAGACAATTTTTAGGGAATCTTTTCTTTTTAAAACAAAATTTAGGGTTTTTTTTATTTTTGTTTATTTTTAGTTTTCAACATTCACTTTCATAAGATTTTGAATTCCAAATTTTTCTCCCTTCTTCCCCTCCTCCCCCCTCCTCAAGACAGCATAAAATATGACATAGGTTATACATAAACAATCATATTAAACATATTTCCACGTTAGTTATATTGTGAAAGAAGAATCAGAATAAAAGGGAAAAACTCTGTGTGTGTGTGTGTGTGTGTGTGTGAGAGAGAGAGAGAGAGAGAGAGAGAGAGAGAGAGAGAGAGAGAGAGAGAGAGAGAGAGAATAGTATGCTTCAGTCTTCAGATTCCATAGTTCTTTCTCTGGATATAGGTAGCATTTTCCATCATGAGTCTTTTGAAATTGTCTTAGATCATTGTATTGCTGGGAAGAGCTAAATCTATCAAAGTTGGTCATCACACAATGTTGCTGTTATCATGTACAACGTTCTCCTGGTTCTGCTCACTTCACTCAGTATCAGTTTAAGTAAGTTTTTCCAGGTTTTTCTGAAATTGATAGGGTACATTGTCTAGCCCCTTCCTCATACCAGGAGGTGAGCAGTGTGGTTCTTAACAAAGGACCTGCTCAGCCAAGGGCCTGCTGAATCCCAGTGCTGCTTCAGTCCAATAAAAAGGTGAACTTATAGCCTGAGCCACTTGTGGGCAGGGATGTGACTACAACTCCCACTGTACCCTCACCTGCTACTTTATCACTTGCCTGTCACCATAGGGCTTTGAAAAATGGTAAAATAGTATGAGTGATGTCTTTTTGCTCCTGCATAAGTTGGATGTAAGTGGGGCAGAGTTGTACAAAGTCATCAATCCCACTCTCTTCCAGATTCATTGAAGTACAGTGGCAAGACAAAAGTCAAGACAACTGGCGATGGCCCAGAGTGCAGATGGCCTCTTCAATGTTTAACCAAGATCTAAATGCCATACAGCACCTATTTCAGCTGTCTTCATGGCTGCTGGAACAGATTGTTCCCATTCACCCATCCCACTGGGGGAACATTCCACATGCTTGGAGTAGACACCTCCCTAACACCGTGAAGGTTCAGGACTCTTGATTACTCCCAATCAAGTTTAACTGAAACAGTTTACTGGGTTGTGGCAATTGCATATGCTATAGTTTCTTGGAATCATGGGTGAGAATTGAGAATCATGGTAGAAAGCAGCCCTCATACCAGAGATACTAGTCTTCCCTGAACACCCATACACCCTGGTAGGAGATGGTAGAGAATTGGGAACTGAAAATCTAAAAAGAAAGGAATGCTATACATTAATTAATTAAAATGTTTTTTAAAAAAATGAACAATCATAAGGAACTAACAAGAATAAACAGATCATATCCTAATATTGCAAAAGGAAGAGGAAAGAGCAAGAATTTACTAATTACCTAATATATGCCAGGCACTAGGCACAATACACTCTATAAATATTCTTTCATTTGATCCTCTTAACAACCCTTTGAGGTAGGTGCTATTATAAGCCCCATTTTACAATTGAGGAAACTGAGGCAAACAGCAGTTGTGACTTGCCTGGAGTCACACAGCTAATAAGTATCTGAGGCTGGATCTGAGCATAGGTCTGTCTTACTCCAGGCCTGGCACTATAGACACTGTGCAGCCTAGCTGTCCCTAGGATGAGAGGATGCATTGGTGAATGAATGCATGTTGGAAGTTGAGTATAGAATCATGAAACTATAGGATTGCAGGTTTAGAGCTGAAAGGGCCTCAATAGCCATTACTTCCAGCCCTCTCATTTTATTGATTTTACAAAGAGATGAAATCATTTGTGACCTGGCTTCCAACCTCATAAATGGACTGTCCCAAGCCATTAACAATCTCTTAATTGCTATCTCTAATGGCCATTGCTCAACCCTCATTCTTCTTGACCTCTCCATTGCCTTTGACACTGTTGATCACTTTCTTCTCTGGTATATTAACTCCCCTCTAAGTTTTTGTGACACTGCTTTCTCTTGGATCTCTTCCTATATGTTTGCAGACTCTTCCATTTCCTTGGTCCTTCAACAAGGCTATATCCATTAATGTGGGCTCTCTCAAGGTTTTGCCTGGGCTCTCTTCTCTTTTCCCTTTATATAGTCTCACTTGTTAGACTCATCTCACATGGATTCAATTGTCATCTCTATGGAAATGATTCCCAGGTTACCTATCTATCTATCATCTATCTATCTATCTATCTATCTATCTATCTATCTATCATCTCCAACCCTATTTTCTCGCCTGATTTTCAGTCTCATACCACCATCCAGTATGAACTAGACATCTTGGACTAGATGTCTTATAGATATCTCAAACTCAATATGTCTAAAAAGGAAATCATTTTCCCTCCCTGCCCAACCCTCCCCTCTTCCAAACTTCACTCTTTGGCATCATACTTGACTCTTCTCTTGCATTCATTCCACATATCTAGTCTATTGCTAAATCTTTTCACACTTCAAAACATCTCTGGTCTATGTCCCCTTCTCTCCACTCACACAGCCACCAACCCACAATGGTGCAAGCTCTCATTACCTCCCACCTGAACTATTGCAATGTCCTGCAGGTTGGTCTCTCTTTACTCCAGCCTATTCTCCACTCAGCTGCCAAAGTGATCTTTCTAAATCAAAGGTCTGACATGTCAGTCCCCACACAATAAACTCTAGTTGTTCCCTATTACTTCCAGTATCAAATATAAATATAAAACCCTTTGTTCAGCATTTAAAGCTCTTAGCAATCTGATCCTTTCCTACCTTTCTAATGTTCTTGTACTTTCCTCCCCTCCATGCACTCTATGATATCTCCCAAATCTGTACTTTTGTGTTGGCTGTCTCTTATGGCTAGAATTCTCTCCTTTCTTACTTCTGACTCTTATCTTCATCAAAATAAGCTCAAAACCCACCTTCTGCCCCACTTTCCCTCCCCACTAGTGCCTTCTCTCTGAGATTACCTTTTATTTGCAGTATACATATGAATAATTTTTTGCATGTTTAGAATTTTACCTTCTTGAGGTCAGGAATTATCTATATCTCTTTCTTCATATCCCTGGTACCAAGCACAGTGGCTCATATTAAATGCTTAAAAAAATGCTTGTTGACTGATTGACTTCAAAGAATCTTTGATCTCTCTCTCCAGAGAACTATTAGATGCCATCCCTCCTCCGTACTGGCCAGGAAATTTAGAACTGGAATTCTCTGTGAGTACTCCTACCTAGGCTAATTGTTATCTGTATATTTACACAGTTTTAATTACATCTTGATAGCTTTTGTTTTCATCCCTTGCCACTCAGATAAAAAATCATGGCTCAATGATTTAATCCTTTTTTTCCCTAGAAACTCCTTATCAGTTTCCCACTACATCTGGGTGCCACCCCATTTATACCTAACTAAACCTAGAGTCAAGAAATACCTGGATTTAAGTCCCATCTACAACACTTAACAGCTAGGCAACCTCTGAACCTCGGTTTTCTTATCTATAAAATAAGAATAATGACACCAGTAGTATTTATTTCACAGAGCTGTTATGAGACTCAAATGAGATGATGTGCATACAGGATACTTCCAACCTATAAGTATCATAAAAACATCATTTATTGTTATTATAATCATTCCACTCCGACATATCTTAATCTACCTTTAAAATCATGTGGTCCCACATGGATTCTTTCAGCAGATATTTGGTTAGGTTCATCTGTTTTTCTCAGTGTCACCTTGAGTGCATATCTACTTCCACTGTGGATTAGCACTGAGAAGTCATCATCCCAAAATGGTGGTTACAATGCCATTGACAATGGAAACTGATCATCATAGAAATGCTGGTGAATCTGTCCCATTTCCCACCTGTTATTTTCATCTGTAAATGCTCTGTCATAATTAAGATCACACCAAGCTTTCTACAGGCTCACTTTATACAAATATATGTGTGTACAAAAACATGTGCATGTGTATAACATGCTTTTATATATTCACATGTGTGGATAGATAGATAGA
Source organism: Gymnobelideus leadbeateri (assembly GCA_011680675.1). Taxonomy (NCBI): domain Eukaryota; kingdom Metazoa; phylum Chordata; class Mammalia; order Diprotodontia; family Petauridae; genus Gymnobelideus; species Gymnobelideus leadbeateri. The sequence goes on along the minus strand of WOXC01008665.1, from coordinate 124,896 downwards.
TATTAGATCTTTTTTTAAAATGTTGATGAACAGGCAGCATGCTGTACTGGCCCTAGCAACTTGAAGACCTGTGTTCAAGTCTTGCCTCTTTCTCTTGTTGGCTGTGTGCATCAAGACGCTTAATTTAACTTCTCAGTGCCTGGGGCAGCTCTCTAATAACATAAGGAGAAAACCACAAATTTAGATTTTCTTCTCCCCACCCACCAAAAAAATGCGAAAAAATAAATGCCAATAGAATATATGGAACATTTCAATCCTAAAAGAATCACAAAATGTCAGTTATTTTCCTTTTGTACACTTTCCATTTTCTGGACTACAATTTGTTTAATTGACTCAGTGTTGACTCAGTGCTACATGATTACAGCATCTCAAGGAAACTCCTCTTAAGGGAGGAGGGGCGGCATCCATAGAGACAACACTGAACCAGAGTGCAGGACTGGTCAGAAACCAGTTTTGGGGGAATGCTAGGTACCAAAGACTTGGGAAGCTGGAGGCTCAGGCAGGAAGATTTAAGCCATAGAGGTTTTGCAAGTAAATTAGGAGTTGTGGTACATGTGTTTACTTGTCCAACCACATGGGGGAGCTCTGGAGTAAGGTTAGGAGCTCTTCTAGCTGCTGACCGCTTCTGCCAAAGCTGGTGCCAGAACAACTGAGTCCTACAGTTCAATCTGTGACCATTTATTAAGCACCTACTACATGCCATGAACTATACTAGGTACTGGGGATACAAAGACAAAGAATGAAGTGACTGCTATTCTCATAGAGGTCATATTCCATTGTGGGAGATGTATGTGAGTGTGTGTGAGTGTGTGTGTGTGTGTGTGTGTGTGTGTGTGTGTGTGTGTGTGTGTGTGTGTAAAAGTATATGCAAAAAGAGGTCGTTGGGATGGATGGGCACTAGCATTTGTGAGAATCAGGCAAGGCTTCAGGTAGAAGGTAGTGGTTGAGTTGTATCTTGGAAGAAGGGAGAGTGCTATGAGGCAGAGGTTGGAAGAAGTCATTCCTATGTCCCTGGGCTTCTGATTGCTGAGGATTCCTCCTAGCCTGCCTTGACCTGACCCACCTTCCCTTCTTCTGGACATCTCTGTGCCATGCATGCCACATCACCCATATATTTTTCCCTCCCTCCTTTTCAGAGGCATAGAATGAGATATATGTTCTCAGACACAACCATTGCATGGATTTTTTTGGAGTAATTATACTTATTTATTGCAAGGGAGGTTTTTATGTTTTGGCTGGGGGTGTGGGGTTGTGGGTATGTGAGGACAGAAAGAGTAAAGATACTGATACTAAAAACAAAAAGAAAGAAAAAGAGTGTCACCAAACCATTTAAAAATACACAGGAGAGAGCAGAAGTTCAGAAGGGGTCAAGGAAACAGGGCAGTATTCGAACTACTATGCTAAATTTGAAATATGTTTTAAAAAATCCAACTGAAAAGTGGGAAATTTTATAGCAAGTTTCTTTGATAAAGGCCTCCTTTCTCAAACATATAGGGAACTGAGCTAAGTTTGTAAAAAATAAAAGCCCTTCCCAAGTTGATAGTCAAAGGTTATGAATAGGCAGCTTTCAGAAGAAGAAATCAAAGCTGTCTTTAGTCACATGAAAAAGTGTTCTAAATCACTATTATATTGATTATATTGATTAGAGAAATGCAAATTAAAACAATTCTGAGATAACACCTCACACCTATCAAATTGGCTTACATGATAGAGGAAAATGACAGATGTTGAAAGGCATGTAGAAAAATAGGTACACTAATGCACTGTTGGTGAAGTAGTGGGCTAGTCCAACTTTTCTGGAGAAAAATTTGGAACTATGCCTGAAGAACTACAAAACTGTGCACACCTTCTGACCCAGCAATACCATGATTGGCTCTGTATCCCAAAAAAGACGAAAGAAAAAGACCTATATGTACAAAAATATTTATAGCAGCTCTTTTCATGGTAGCAAAGAATTGGAAATTGAGGGGATACCCATCGTTTGTGGAATGGCTGAACAAGTTGTGGCATATGGTATGATACACATTTGTTGTCATTTAGTTGTTTTGGTTGTGTCTGACTCTTAGTGACTCCATTTGGGCTGGAGTGCTTTGCCATTTCCTTCTCCAGCTCATTTTACAGATGAAGAACTGAGGCAAACAAAGTTAAGTGACTTGCCCAGGGTCACACAGCTAGTGAGTGTTTGAGGCTGGATTTGAACTCAGGAAGATGACTCTACCTGACTCCATGTCCTATCCACTGTTCTACCTAGCTACATCTATCTACATATAGATATATGTATATGTTATATCTATTCTATATAATATAATCCATATATTATATATGTATATATATATATACATAATCTCATTAGAGCTTCATATTTCCCAGTTTTACCGATGAGTAAAACTGAGACTCAGAAAAGTTAGGTGATTTGCTATTTGAACTCTATACCTCTCCATGACTATGGCACACTGTTGGTGAGTCTGTAACTCCCTTTTTATGCCTCTGTTATTATAGCTTTCAAGGTCTCATATATTTTGACATGCATATGAGGCATTTTGTTGGAGGAGAGCCTTAAAGGTACCTTCACTGGATCAAATAGTTTTTTATAGTCAACAAACAAAACATGGCAGGATCTTGTGTTCTCTATACTTTTCAGTCCTTTGAATGACTATAAAGATATAGTCTTCTATAGAATATGATTTGTGAAAATCTGCTTTTCCCCTTCCCATACTTTCATTCTTCTCCATGTTGTAATCCTAACTCCCTAGTCTTTCTCTACTATTCCACAGAAATCTCTTCACCCTCCAAACTGACACTTCAAACATTGAAAGTACAGCCTCTCTCTTTGATTAGATGATTTCTCCTAGGGCCTCCATTTTAAGTAGGACTATAGAGCAACCTTATCTTCATTCCTCTCCAGGATGCACTCCTGACTTTCCAGATTTTCTCCATCATGGCCCTAGGTTGAGTACCTTCTTCTCTCCTTCCTCCCCCCTTTTCAGATTCCTTCTAGGTGTTATTTTCCCCCATTAGAATGTAAGCTCCTTGAGGGCAGGAACTATCTTTCTGCTTATATTTGCATTCCCAGTGATTAGCACAGTTCCTGGCACACATTAGGTACTAAATAAATGGTTATGGACTTGATCTTTCATTAATGATGTCTTTGATACAAATGTAGACTATAGTCTTAACCTTAGAGGAAAGAGTTTGGCCTAATCATTCATAAAGTGAATGAAAAGTACCCATTGTCCATATTACAACAAGTAGTTGAAAGTCACTTAGGTAGCACAGTAGATAGAGCGCTGAACCTAAAGTCAGGAAGACTTGAATTTAAACACATATTAGATGTGTGACCCTGGGTAAGTCACTTACTCTGCTTCAGTTTCTACATCTGTAAAATGGGGATAATAATAGCACCTACCTTCCAGGGTAGTTGTGAGGATAAAATGATATAATATTTGTAAAGTTCTTTATAAATCTTAAAGTGCTATATAAATGCTAACTACTGTTATTATATATCCACATGGAATATACCACTATATATATATACACACACATGCATATCTACATGTGTATGTAGATATGTGTGTATGTTTATACATATATGCATTTATAGTAGCATAGAAATACCTCCACTCACCGAGTGGGCCCCCCAAATGAAGCTACTCCAGGTTCAAGGTACCATTTGAGTGCAAAACCATCACTTCAAAATCCCCCACCAATATGTTTATCTTTATTAATCAGCCAGAGGGCACAATCACTTCAGAGCAAAAGCATTTAATGAAATAGCAGAGTTTGAAAAGTAACACCCTTGCCCCAGCCAATCTCCCCACCCAGACTATAAATTCCTAGCGAATACTTTGCTTCAGCACAGAGTCTTACACATAGTAGGAACATAATATATTTGCTAATTGGAATTTAGACAAAGCTGGGTGTAACTGGCTGAAGGTATCCAAAGACCAGTAACCACATTCCCTCCTTATGGCTTAGGTCAGCAAGATATAAGGTCCAGGGTATGTTCACTTGGCCATCCCATCAGTTCCCCTGAGGGTCTTCCCCTCCCAGCTTGATTTTTTCTTTTTTCCTAGTAAAAGGGGCCAGCCTCCACCCACACCCCACAAAACCCCCATGTACATAGGATACACTTTCAAGTTTAAACTGCATTATTAATACATTCTCCATCACTTCGTTAAGTCCAGAGAATTAGCAGACTTGATTTGTAGCATAATTTCTCAGAATCTGGTGGGAGCTGACTCCAAAATACAATTAAACTTGATCTCTAAAGCCCTTTCCAACTTCAATTTTATGGTCCTATCTTCCGGGTTTTTTTTCTTTTTTTTTTTTTTTTAAGATGGCTATGTAGAATAGTGGATTAAGTACTAGACTTGGAGTTAGGAAGACTAGCAGACTTATCAAGTGCCTTCCAGGTCCATCTCTATGATAAATATGAACTTTATACCATTTCTCATATTTATTCATCGATGGTAATATGCCATTGCCAATTTAAATTTAGTATGTGTCTTTTTAGTTACTTAGAATTGATTCTTCTGAGATTATGGTGTTCCATGATTACAAGCCATAGAGCACCAGCAGGACAATATTAGAATAGGTGCACAAGAAAGCATGACCAGTAACATCAGGTGGTGTATGCTAAGGGTCATATGAAACGTTTAAGTACTATAGAAGTTCAGAAAAGGAAGACATTCTTGAGGGCCAAAGTAGTCAGAAAGCTCTTCACAGAAGCTTGGAAAGAAACGCAGATCTTTAATTACTGCCCAGTGCAAGTGCTTTAGTCTCAGATAAACACGGTGCCAGTTAGAATACGTGTCATGAAGGAGGATGGAAGTTATTTATCACATTCTCCTGCCAAGATGGTCTAACCATTAAGGGATCTGGAACATAGCCAATCAGCATTAAAGTGAGTTACTGAATTGGCTGGCTGGCAAGTGTGAAGGATGGAAAGCAGCTGGAGAGCCCAACAACTGCCAAATGATGAGGACAGCAGCACGTGTTCCTAAGTTCAGTGGTCCCTAAAGCACTGTCAGTTGGGGCTACTGTCTGGCTCAGAGCTTTCAACCCCACCCTCCCCAAACAAAATCAGTCACAAAAATAGGAGTATCGCTCCTCTTTCCTACACTTGCCCAATTTTCCCCACCATTTTGATTTGCTTCTATATGAAGATACTATTAATGTGATCTCTTTCTCCCTTAGTTTCTCTGTGGCTCTGACCTTGGATGTCTCTGTGCTTCTTCCCTGTGGCTCTGTCTTTTGGTTGCTCTTTTTCTTTCTGTAACTGTCTCTTAGTTTCTCTGTGTGGCTTCGTCCCTTGGTGACTTTCTTTCTGTGGTTCAGTCCCTCGGTATTTCTGTGATCTCTTTTTCTCTGTGGCTCTGTCCCTTGGTATATCTCTCTGAGGTTCTTTGTCCTTTTTTGTCTCTGTGTCTTGGTGTGTTTCTCTTGGGCTCTGCTCCTTGGTGGTGTTGTGTTGTGTCTTGGTGGTTCTGTCCCTTGGTGTCTCCGCGTTCCCTGTCTTAGCGTTCTGTTTTGGTATCTCTCTCTATGCTCTCTGTCTCTGTCCCTTGGTATCTCTCTGTCTCTGTCTCTCCTTAGTGTCTGTCTCTGTGGCTTTGTCCCTTTTTGTCTCTCTAAAGTCTGAGTCTCTAGGGCGGTTAGGCCCCTAAGGGGTTGGTCTTGGGGATGGAGGATGGGAGAAGGAGGGTCCCGGCACCTGCCGGGGCCAACTTCACACTAAGCTAGAGCCTCCTGCAGGTGTTGCCATCTCTTGGCGCCCCGCCCCGGCACACCCAGAGGAGGGCCTCAGTGGCGGCTTCCTCGCTTGTTGGCTAGTAAGAGCTGTCAATCTGAAAGAAAGGCAGGCAGCGCGAGCCGCCCGCAAGCCGGCGGCGCAGGTCCCTCTGGGAGGTGTAGTCTCAGAGGCGGCCCCGCCCCTCGGGACTCAAATTCCCAGCGTGCCCAGCGAGAGCCCAATGGTCACTTCCGCCCGGCGGTCGGTTCCACCGAAGCTCTAGGGGGGCGGCCCGGGTGAGGTGAGTGCGGGCTGCGGGAGAGAGGAGGCTCGCACCCGTCCTAGGGTAAGGGGTGGGCCGGAGACCCCCGTTCGGAGGCCTCAGGGCAGAGGTAGGGGCGCCTGGGCCAGGGTGCAGAGAGGACGCGGAGCGGGGGGCGGGGAGGGGGGGGCGTGACATCCTGCGGGAGGAGTGGGGAGGGGCTGTGAGATGGGAGGGGGACTTGGAAGGGGCCGAGGGGTCGTGACAGCTGAGGAGGTGCAGGGGAGGCTAATGGGGGAGACACAGGATTGGGAGAGGGACAGAGAAGCCTGGCGTCCTGGGGTGGGAGAAGAGCATGAGGGGGGAGGGGGCCGGAAGAGGATCCTAGGGGCCGTGACATCCTGGGGGAGGGGAGGTTGGGGGGCAGGCCGTGGGATACTGAGAGAGGACGGGGGAGGGACGGAGAAGGGGAAGGGGGCAGGAAGCACCCCCGGGGACGAGGGACCCCGGGGCCCCTGACATTCTGGGGCAGAAGGCGGGGGAGGGGGAGGTCTGTGAAATTCGAGAACAGGAGGGGAAGGGACTTGGGGAGGAGGGACAGTGGGGGACCCGAGGTCCTGGGGGATGGGAGTGGAGGGGGGCGGGACTGGGATGCTCAGGAAGGATGGGGGGAGGAGGGAGGAGGACAGAGATAATGGGACAGGTGATACTAAATGGATGGTGTGGGGAAGACAGGAACTGTGGAAGATGGGAAAGGGAGTGAAAAAAGTGTGTGTGCGTGTGCGTGTGTGTGTGTGTGTGTGTGTGTGTGTGTGTGTGTGATAGGGGAGGTGAAGAAAGGAGGAATGATGGAGGAGTGGGGAAGGTGGAGAGAGGGTTAGAGGGATAAGAAGAATAGATGGCCAGAGACAGATCAGAGAGCAGGACTGGGGGCAAGCTGGGATACAGGCAAAAGAAGAGCAAAGGGCAGTAAAGTGGTGTGGGCTAGGGAGACAGAAGAATGAGAAGGGGGAGAGGGACCAAAATGAAAAGGCAAAGAGGAATCTTATGGAGAGTGGAGACAAGGTGCCAGAGCCTGGGTGTTTGGGTACAGAGAGGTTTTAGACAGGGATAGCTAATGGGCTATCCTAAAGAGGGATAGGGTAGGAAGTCCTGGAGACGAAGTGGAAAGGATCAAATAAGATACCAAGGCACCTAGCCCAGTGCCCAGCACGCAACAGGCACTAAATAAAAGATTGTTACTTCTCCTTATTCTCTGAAGAAGCACAGGAACTCTAGATGATGCTATAGAGCTTATGAGAAACATGTTCAGGTTTCTCTCTCCCTTATCCTGTGTGGATTGTGTACATATGTTGGGTGGGTGAGTGCCAATTAAAGGAATCAAAAGGCTGTTTGGCCATGCCATATTAAATTTAAGGTTAGTTAGAGTCCAACCAAACCCCATGGTTTGGGTCTGAGCATGGGAAATACATCCCTGTCAATTATGGCCATAGTGGAATGGGGAAAACAAAGTCTATATTAGGACTAAGAAGGATTGAGTAGGTCAGGTTCAATCTTGAGATCCTTGTAGGGAATTTAAGTCACTCTTGCAGTTCTTGGGATTAGATAGCTAACCTCCTATGCAGCTTTAGTGCTGTTAGTCTCCTGAAGAGACTTAGGGCCAAGGGAGAACTCATGGGAGTAAAGTCTTTCTAGGCCAGACTTCTATAGGCCATAACATCTGGAATTTATATGGAACTGGGCCAGCTTTTGATACGGAGTTGAGTTGAGCAGCTGTTTGGCTAACTACATTTGACTGTTTTACTGCTATCAGAATTCTTCCAAGAAAGGGGGAGAAAAGGCTGTGATGATTTTCTGGTAATGAAAGAGTTGTGATTTCTGTTTCCTAACCGAATTATACATATATTTAGCAATTTTAGAGTATCACCTGCCCTGCTCTTTGGGTAAGGAACTTTTAAGCAACAGATCTGCCCTATGATCTGTGATCCCTGCTTCCCCCAAATTGGAAAAATCTCCACCCACCTAGTTCTTTTGCTGTAGTGTCACTGGCTGGCTATCAGTACATAGCCCAGTGGGAAACAGCACGTCAAAATGTCAAAAATGCCCACACCACTCCTCTGACCCACGTTAATCTGAGCTCAGTTTTTGTGAGATTCAGAAATGGGATTATTTTGATCCTGCAGTGTAATTTCCTCTGTAGCTTTGGAAGACAGTTTTCAGCCTGGACATCTCTGCCTCACCTGAGTAATGCAGATAGCTTTTGTCACTGTATATAGCATGGATGAAAACACTGTACTTCCTCGTGAATAAATTGTGTCTTCAGACCCACATCCAAATCATTTGACTTAGCTCTGCTGTCTTTTGCAAAGAGGCCTGCCCCTGCCTTTTCTGGCTTTGGTGTCAGACTGTGAACCAGCTTCCTGTTTGTTGGTGAGGGGGCCTCACAAACAAAGCGTTCCTGACGAGAAAAAGATTGGCAAGGAGGTCCACGAGAGCAGCTTTTTGACTGTCATTGAGGAAAGAAACCTGGGTTGAGATTATAGAGCAACCTTTTATTCTTTGAATGCCAGGGTAGGTGAGAGCAGAAAAAGGCTGCTTGGTCCTTTCTGCTCACATTATTTGTGTCTCTGTTCCTAGGGACCTAGGGGGAGAAGCCCCTCTTACAGGTGCCCACCTGGAGGTAATAAGGCAAACAAGGAGACTGAAGGGTAGGGGGTCCATCTAGATTGGAGCCCTGCCTATTTGAAGCCACTCACTACACTCTGCTATGGCCACTGCCCTTGAGTCCCCAGTTCAGTCTCCAACAGCGCAGGAGGGGCTCCTCATAGTGAAATTAGAAGAGGATTCCTCCTGGAAACAAGAATCTTCTCTTTGGGAAGATGAACTCGATCTTGAGATCTCCCGTCAGCGCTTCCGACAGTTTCAGTATCAGGAGGTGTCTGGACCCCACCAAGCTTTTAGTCAACTCTGGGAGCTTTGTTGTCGATGGCTGAGGCCAGAGGTGCGTATGAAAGAGCAGATCCTGGAGCTGCTGGTGCTAGAGCAGTTCCTGAATATCTTACCCAGGGAGATCCAAAGCTGGGTACGAGAGCATCACCCAGAGAGTGGTGAGGAGGCTGTGGCTTTGGTGGAGGACTGGCAGGAAAATCCTAGGACACAAGGACAGCAGGTAAGGAGGGGAATGAGGAGACCTTGTTAAATGCAGTAAAGGGCTTGGTTAATTTTTGTTGGGGGCGGGGTGTTCCAGGCCTCTGATTTCATTGGTGTAGGGGGCACTGGGTGAGGAGACTCTTTCAACTAGTGCAGATTGGCAAACATTTGATGATGTACACTTTTAGAGGGTTGTTTGAAGGCACAGAAAGATGAAGGGTCTCTGCTCAGGGTCACATAACCTATATTCATCAGAGAAGGGACTTTGACCTTGGTCATTCTATGAGAGCAGGTATGTAACCTTTATACAAACCACCTTGCTGCTGTCCTGTGTTAGTATTACTGGTCCATTCCCTGCCAGGTGCACTTCTGTTATCTTCCTTTCCTGCTTACTCGGCCTCCCAGTTTTTGTTTCTTAGGCTTCTTCTTTTTCCTTCAATATCCAAAATAAGAAAGTATTACAATTCTAATGACCTTGACTGCTTAGTTCATAGTCCACATCAGCTGACCAAAATTTTCACCTCCTGAAGTTCGTGATCTTCCAAAATTCCCTTTTCTTAGAACTGAGAAACGTCAGTGAGAAGATTAAGACCAGTGGGCACAAATTCCTCAGTAAACTCCAGTTTTGCAATGGAAGTCCATGGGGGGAAAATAGGATTCTAATTGCAAAAATACATTTTATGGCTGTGTTTCCTGGAACACATTTGATTTTGGGGATGCCAGCATTGCAAGCAGTCTGGTCCCAAATCTGACAGTAGCTGCAGCCTATTTTAGGGAATTTAAAAGCTGTAAATAGAGGGGTGGCTAGGTGGCGCAGTGAATAGAGCGCCGGCCCTGGAGTCAGAAGGACCTGAGTTCAGAGCCGGCCTCCGACACTTAATCCACACAAACAAAAACCTAGCCGTGTGACCTTGGGCAAGTTACTTAACCCCAATTGCCCTAAAGGGGCGGCTAGGTGGCGCAGTGAGTAAGAGCACCGGCCTCGGAGTTGGGATGACCCGAGATCAGATCCGGCCTCAGAAAATGAGCACCCACGCATAAATAATGACTAGCCGTGTGTGTAACCTTGAGCAAGTTACTTAACCCCAATTGCTTAAAAAAAAAAAAAAGCTGTAAATAGAATTTCTTCTGTGCCTGGTTATAGGATTTACACAGGTTAGAAAACATTGAAATATTGGGCTTTGAGGGGCAGAGGATCAGATGAAGTAGTACCCCCCTCTTCATATGAGCTGTGTAGGGAAGGAAGTGGCAATTTCTGCTTCTTGGCATGTGGTTCCCATAAGGCTAAGTCCTTAATTGAGTTGTACCAGTAGTTGTTTTCTCTCTCACCTATTCATTTCCTCCCTCCAGGGGGAATTCCCCTTTCCTATCAATAGGCATTGCCAAGAAGCCTCATCTTGCCACAAGGCACAGAGTTCCCTAAAGGCTTAACTCTTTTGTAGTTGTTGCCTGGATGTTAACAATTCTCCCTCTTTTTAAATTCTCTGAAAGAACTTGCCCTTTGCTGGACATACTATTCCTTTCTGAGCTGGGGGGGTGTACGACCCTTAGGTAAGAACTGATGTTCTGATCCCAGTGATCTCTGCATCCCCCCCACCCAATGCACAATGTGGCTGATAAAAAAACTTGTTTCTCTGATAGAGCTGCAGCAGATCCATGTGTTACAGGAATGTCTGTAGCTCTCTTAGATAGAGATACTTTATTGTTCTAGTCCTCCTGTCCATCTGAAGAGAAGTGAGCCATAATAGGGGTTCCTGAGCTTCCCCCTCCCATTCTTAAGCTTTTATAATCATCTGGTCCATAGTAGCATTAGTAACACTCTTCTTGGTGCTGGGACACAAGCATGGTGATCATGCCAGACCTCTCTTTTCTGATGGGCTGTACCTGATCATCAGCCTTTGCTAAGTGTCAAAAGGTATTCATGCTAGCTTTCAAGAATAATGGCTAGCATTTATTTAGAGCTTTAAGGTTTGCTAAGCACTTTAGATATATTATCTCATTTAGTTCTCACCAGAACCTTGTGAGACAGGCATTATTATTATCCTCATTTTTACAGGTGAGGAAACTGAGACAGAAACTAAGCGACTTAGCCATGGTCACACAATTAGTATCCGATGCAGGATTTGAACCCAGGTCTTCCTGACTCTTAAGTCTAGCGCTCTGTCCGTTATGCCACCTGTTTTGCCAGTGACTACCAGAATGCCTTTGACCTTTCCCCCTGCCTGGCAGTAGAACCAAGGATTTCCATGTTGTTTCCATAGTTTTCTTGCTTACATTTCCTTGGAATAACCTGGCCTTGGACCCTATTAGCATTTTCCCCCTTGTATTAACACCGACACAGAATGTCCGAGATGGAAGAGATTTCTGTCTTTCAGGTATAATTTTTTCAGCCCAAACCTGAACAGGAATCATTTCTATAAAAGCCAAACAGCTAGTTATCCATATCCTTCTACTCACTACCTTTTGAGGCAGCCATTGCATTGTAGGAGGGCTCTCACTGTTAGGACATTTTCTCTTGTACCATGTCAGGTCTGCTGATCTGGAGCATTCACCCCACTGTTCCTCATTCTTCCCTCTCAGGCCAGGCACCAGAATTCTGATTCCTCTTCTTGACAGCCCTTTCAAAAGTACTTGAAAACAGGCAACATCCCCTCTTCTAAGTCTTCTCTCACGTTAAGTACAGATAGCTGTCATAACAAAGAGAACCCTGTGAGCACAGAAGCACCAAGGCACAAAGAACATTTGGGCTCTGAGAAAGGAAGGGTGGTTTCTGGTTAAGTGTTCTGGAAAAGTTTCATGAAGAAGGTAGCCTTTGAGCTGAGTCTTACTAAATGAGTAGGAGTAAGATTTCAGTGAGCAGAAAGAATGGAAAAACAGGCATTCTAGGCAGAGAAAATTGATTCTGCTTGCCACAACCAATTTGTTGTTAACTCTTGCTCACTTTCCCCTCCTTAGTGAATACATTCTTCCTTATCTTTACCTTGATACTGGCCCCTGTTGTCATCTCCACTCCGGAACAGTAATACTGGAGGGCCAAGGGGGGGAGGGTAGGAGTAAGGTTTTGTTAAACCAGGCAAAGGAAGGCCACATATCATCTGACTCTAAGTTAATGAAACTTATGAAAATTTGAACATCAAGAGGAGTATCACCTCCTTCAAAGCAGACCTCTTGGGAGGCTGCAGACATTCCAGTGCAGCTGCTGCAGCTCGAAACATTCAGAAGTTGCTTTTCTGGAATGACCCATGGCACATTCTTTTAAATATAGGACCATAGATTTAAAGTTTGAATGGCCCCTAAAGGTCATCTAACCCAACCTCCTCATTTTAAAGACAAAGAAACTGAGGCCTAGAGAAGTTCAGTGACTTATCCTAGGATTCAGGATACTCAGGGATTTCATACATCACACCGGTGCTAAGAGTCAGGGATGCACAAACACTTGAGCCCAGGTTCTCTGATGCCAAACCTAGCACTGTTTCCACAGTAGAGGACTGCCTTCCCAGCATCCTCTGTGTTGGCAAATATTTGTTCTTTGAAGGTGAATTGGATGTTTGGAATTAGCTCCAATTTAGTGCCAGTTCTGGTCAGTAAATGGGGTAATATGACTTGGGCTCAAAGGCAGCATAAAATAGTGGAGAGAACATGGGACTTGAGTCAGAAGATCTGAGTTTGATTGCTGGCTCCAACTCTGGTGACTCAGGACAGTCAGTGTCCACATCTGTAAAACAGGAATAATATTTCCAAGAGTGTTCTGAGGAAAGCATTGTGTAATATGTAAAGCTCTTGGGAAGGTGAAACTGTGGATCTGCTTTTTTGGTGTTAACTTCCAAGGATGATTCCAGAGATGTCTTGAACAAAGGCTGCATTGTGAGAATAAGTAAATTGGGATTGACAATAATTCAGTGGAGTGAGAAGACCATTGGAGTTCACAGAATTTCAGAATTTAAATTATAGGACCTGGGTTCAAGTCCTTTGCTACTTATTATTAGCATGTACTTTCTCCTGGAGTAACCCCCTTAACCTCAGAGTGACCTGGAGAGTGCCATTTAAGCCCTCTAGGCTGGAATTTGCTCATATATAAAATGAAAGTGCTGGGCTAGATGGTCTCTAAGCTTTTTTCAGTTCTAAATCATATGAATATATAAATCCTGTCATGTGGTTTTTTTTTTTTAATCCCTGTCTTATGATAGTTAGCCATGTCCCACATAAACCAACACTACCTTGAATCAAAGAGAGTAGCATTTCTTGCTCTGGATTATACTTCCCAACCAGGGATTTGTTGAGTGATGATAATTGGAGATTTTCCCACAGATTACTGCCAGTGCACATGGACAGGAAGTGACCTCAAAGGAGTCTAGGCATTTGGGAGCAGTGAAGGATTCAGAGATAGAGCCCATGGACTGCCAGTCTAAGGGACAATCCCAGAAACAGCTGCTGCAGAATCCCTGCCCAGGGCTGCCTGAGCAGCACCAGCTCAAGGAGGAGCCACGGCCTCTTACAGAGAATGGTGAGAACCACGGCATTGTGCCTAAGGGGTCTGAACATCAGCAAGTGGGTGGTAACATTTAAAAAAGATAACACCCCCCCCCACACACGCACAAACACACACACACACACACACACACACACACACACACACTTTTTTGTTAATTTTGTATCACTGTACAATGTATAACCTTTATCAATTTGCTTGCCTTCTCAGTGAGGGAGGAAAAGAAGGATGATGGGAAAGAATTTGGAACTCAGAATTGTTGAAAGAAAAAAAAAGATAAAAATTTTTACTGTTTTTTTTTATATTCAGTTCCAAATTCTCTTTCCCTCTCTCCCATCTCCTTCATTGAGAAGGCAGACAATTTGATATAGTTTATACTTGTGCAGTTGTACCATATATATTTCCATATTAGTCATATTGTGAAAGAATACACAGACCAAAAAAAAAACCACATAAGAAAAGCAAAAAAAGTAAAACAAAAAGTATGCTTTGATCTGCATTCACACTCCCATAGGCTCTTTGTCTGGACGTGGATTACATTTTTCATCATGAGTCCTTTGAAATTGTCTTGGTTTATTGTATTGCTGAGAATAGGTAAGTCACCCACAGTTGATAATTCCTACTACAATATTGCTGTTATTGTGTGCAACATTGTCCTAGTTCTGCTTACTTCACTTTGTGTCAGTTCATGTAAATCTTTTTACATTTTAATGAAAGCATCTTGCTCATCATTTCTTTATAGCACAATAGTATTCCATCACAGTCATATCACAACTTGTTCAACCATTTCCCAATTTATGGGCTTTCCCTCAATTTCCAATTCTTTGCCACCACAAAAAGAACTGATATAAATGTTTTTGTGTAAATGGGTCTTTTTCCTTTTTTTTTTTTTTAATCTCATTGGGACACAGACCTAATAGTGGTATTTCTGTGTCAGAGTATGCAGTTTCTTTACCCCTTTGGGCATAGTTCCAAGTTGTTCTCCAGAATGGTTAGATTAGTTCACAACTCCATCAGTAGTGTATTAGTGTCCCTGTTTTTTTCCACATTCCCTCTAGCATTTGTCATTTTCCTTTTCTGTCACATTCTGATAGATGTGAAGTGGTACCTCAGAGTTGTTTTAATTTATATTTCTCTAATCAATAGTGATTTGGAATATTTTTTCATGTGATTATAATAGGTTTGATTTCTTCTTCTGAAAACTGCCTATTCATATCATTTGACCATTTATAAGTTGGGGAAGAACTTGTATACTTATAAATTTAACTCAGTTTTCTATATTGAGAAATAGGCCTTTATCAGAGAAACTTGCTGTAAAATTTTTTGCCCTGGTTTTCTGCTTTCCTTCCTATCTTGGCTGCATTGATTTTGTTTGAGCAAAATCTTTTCAATTTAATGTAATCAAAATTATTCATTTTATGTCCTATAATAGTGGGTGGTAGCATTTTAGTAAACACTCAGTGGAGCAGTTGGATACCAATGTACTCTGGGGCTTGAGTTAGAGTACATCCATTATCTTCTGTATTGGATTTTGGGGTCAAGATTTTCCCTTTCTCCCTCTAAATTTATTTGTTCAGTTCTCAGATTGCATCCGAAGGTATAGTACAGGACGCTAATATTCATTGCTGTGTGCATTTGTCTGAGGTTCCTTTGTTAGTCATCAGCAAGATCAGGATATGCTTGCACAAGGACAAGTGTTTGCCGGCCCCCAAACATAAGGGCAGCAACAGATACTAAGAAGAATTGGTCAGTGTGTTTCAAAGCTGCTTAAGTTGTCGGCACTTGGGAAAACAGCTGACCTTTAAATGTCTTCATTCTTCTCCTCAGCTGTTCTTGCTCCCAGGGTTCCTGCTATGCCTAAGATGGGTAGCATTGGTGACTGGGAGATGGCAGCTGAGTCCCAGGTAAGTTGCAGTTTGTTCTTCCCTCTCTTGAGATCAGATCCACTCTCATTGGGCCCCAATACTCGTCTTTCCCCCACACCTCTTTTCTTTCTAGGGTAGTCACATTGTCTCTAGGTCCATGCTAGAGGATCTGACCTATATTATAGATCACTCCCTTGCTTCCCCATCCTCTGGTCTTCTTCCGTTTTTACGTTGCTTCTTTGGCACAAACCTCATCCTTGGCAAACCTTGAGTCCCTTCAGTAATTTGTCTTGGATTCATCCCTTTGGACCTTAGCTCTCTCTGTTATGCCATCTGGTCAGGATGATTATCCGTGAGTTATAGATCCTGACTTGGGGGACCTTGGGTTGTTTCAGGGGTCGGTAACAGATGAGGACGCATCCTTATACTTCTCTGCAAACCATGGGAACCCTGCTCGGAAGGCTGTCTGCAAGCATGCCGCAAGAGAGAGTTATGGAAGTGAGCTGTCTCTGGGTGAGGACCGATTTCTCTTGTAATTGAGAAGTTTCCTATTCTAGTGCATTTTGTTCTCTGATAGCGCTTTGGGTGCCATTCTAGGGAGAGATTCTAGCCATCCAGTGCTTGTGTGATTAGGACAGAGACCCTGCTATGCACCTTCAACAGGAGAGGCTTATATCCAGCATCATTGCCAGCTACCTATCCCTGGGTCTTCTCACGGGTGGGAGAGCTTGCTTGCATTCCATCATCAAATTCCCTTCTTCATAATAACCTAGCCAGGTTTCATCATTTGTGTCATTCCCAATGGTGTCCCATGTCTTCATGCATGTCTCAAGGAAATTGTCGTCAGCTACATCATCTTTATAAAGACAGAAATAGCTTCTTTCATAGTTAATTAATAAGATTTTGATGCTTTGTGCTTCTCTGCTATTTTGGCAGGGGTTGCTTCAAATTTTTTGAGGTAACTTTGTGAACAGTGGGCATGAAGTTAGAAGACTGTCATTAAACATATATCCAAGGGACAGAAGCTTTAAGACATAATACCAATAGATGCAGAATTCTACTTTTTAAAGATTTGCAAATCACAAAGTTTGTTTATTCTGATTCAGACACATGCTGTCACATATGTACAGGTGATCTTGTGGAAAGAGCACAGAGAACCCTAGGAATCAGGGCTCTAGTGACCAGCTGTGGGGCTATGGACACATCACTTAACCTCTCAGGTCCTCTGTTTCTCTGTCTGTAATTAAAGAGGTTGTTTCCTAAAGAATTTCCAAGCAGCAGTCTATGACTTGGAGCTACCAGATTGGTGGGGGTAGCTAGCTCCTAGAATCATAACATTTCAGAACTGTAAGTCCTCTTAAAGGTCTCCTTGTCCAGCCTATATCTGTATATCTCCTGTATAACAATCCTGTCACATTGTCATGGTCCTCTGGTCTCTGCTGATGGGGAGACTGGCTGCCACCTGAGAAAGCCCACTCCAATTCTGGGTGGCTCTAATTATTAGGAAATCAATCTCTCTCTCTCTCTCTCTCTTTCTCTCTTTCTCTCTTTCTTTCTCTCTCCCCCTCTCTTCCCCTCTCTCCTCTCCCTCCCTTCCTCTTTTCCCCTCTCCCCCCCCCTTTCCTTATTCATCTGTCTATCTATCCATCCATTTATTTCATTTATTTATTTGCTATTGGGTCAAAACCAGCCTCACCTCTACCCTCACTGATTTCTTTTGATTTCCCTCTAGGCCCAAGGGGAACAAGTCTAGTCCTTACCCGTGTTAGCCCTTCAGATCCTTACAAACTGTGAACAAGGGAGTTCAGGCTTTCCTTAGCTAAGTCTTCTCTTCTTTAGGCTAAATAGAGGTTCCTTCCACTAACCCTTCAGTGGTTTCGCATCCACTTAGACCAGCAGCCTTGTTGCTTTGCTCTACACACACTCCAGTTTGTTAGTGTCATTTTTAAAACAGGGCAGAGTATGTTGGGACTGCTACCTCCTGCATTCTTCCTAATGTAGCTCCAAGATTGTTTTAGATTTTCTGGCAGCCAGGACAGATCATTACCTCATAACAAACTTGCAGGCTCTGAAAACCCCTGGATCTTTTTCATATGAACTGTTGCCTAGCCATATCTCCACCATCCTGTGTTTGTGCAGTTGATTTTTTGAATCCAAGTACAAGACTTAATTTTAAGTTACCTCAGTGCTATAGTGGATCTGAGATCAGTGTGGAAATGTCCTTCAGTGATACAAATTTCATTCTTTCCATACCTTTTCACACAGCACATTTCTTGTCCATGCCTTTTTGTAATTTCTCAATAGAATTCTGGTCATTCAGCTACCTCTGAATTTACCTTTGTTCTCTAAAGTGGGGACTATGGTTTAATCCCAAAGAAATAATGGTATATGATAAACCAGTCAGTGGAAAGATGGCTCACGTTCTACTCTGCCTGAAGTATCCAATTGTGATGCTTATCTCCAACACAAATACACCCACTCTTATCTTTCAACACTTCCCTACCCTTCCCTCTCCTTCCACTATGCAAGATCCCATTTCCCCTTTTGAGTTGGGCCCACTCCTTGGGCACTCACGGTAATAGCTGCACAAGGAGAAACTTCCCCAAGGCCCCAGCATACCAACCCCTTTCCCCCCAGATCACCTCACAGCTGTGGTTAGTGCCCCTGTGCTTCAGGGAGCTGACCAATAAGTAAGATCTCCTCCCTTCCTTTTAATTTTGGGTGGGACAAAATGAATTACATAGGATGAAGAGGCATGGATGGATTGTGATCTGGATTGAAGCTATCCTTATCATTATACCATTATTAAATCTTATCACAGTGCCTGGCATATAGTTAACTCTCAGTAAATGGTTATTCCTTCATCCCCTTACTTTCTTGAAAACCCACCTTTTTTCCAAGTTTCCCTTTTACTGCTGAGGGCATCATGATGCTTCCAGCCACCCAGACAACTTCAGTGTCATCCTTGGCTCCTCACTCTCACTCCCCATATGCAGTTAGTTACCCAGTCTTGTCATTTCTTTTTTCATAATGTCTCTCAAGTGTGTCTCCTCTTCACTAAAGCACCACCATTCTAGTTAAGGCCCTCATCACTTCTCGCTTGGACTGTTGCCGATGGCTCCTGATTGGGCTCCCTGATTCAAGTCTTGCCCTTCTTGCCTTCTGCACTCTATTCTTCATACAGTTGCTAAAGTGATTTTCAGGTTTGATTATGTTACTCCCCTACTTAGTAAACTTCCTTGGTTCTCTGCTGACCCCAGAACAAAATATTTCACTTTTTTCTCTTTTTCTAAAATGTTGATTTTTGTGTAAGTTTTATAATGTACATAGTTATTTACCCAGTAGTAATGTAAATAACTTGTAAGTAAATATACACATTGTAGGTATGTGCTCAAAACATTTTTTACAATTGGAGTGTGCTATCAAAAAGTTTGGAGGCCACTTGTCTCCATAAGGAAATCTTGAGAGACATTGTCACTTTCCTTGTGGAAAATTAGGCATTTCCTTGAGTTACCAGGTTAATATATTAGTGATTATCAAAACTATTTGTTTTGGATTAAACAAAGATCAGTGGTATAGAAAAGAGAATCTATAAATATGACCAGTCGTGTTATCCTGCCAGGAATAGGAAGTGAGTTCATTGGTTTGGTGTAACTTGTTTTTGATGAACCCTTGGTGTCACCTCCTCTCTTTCCAAGTGCTTTCAAGCCATTCCTTTAATAATATGTCTTATCATCTCCAGATTAGATTAGTATGCTTTCTAAGTCTTTAAGATCCCAAGAGCATGCTTGCTTAATTGAGGCGTTGCAAAATAAGTGAATACTTTCCTTTGTTTGAATGGTGCCATCCTATTGAATGGAGGTCTCTTATAATAACTCCCTTCTCTGACTTTTTCACTAGCTCCTTTTCTTTTTCCTAGCCCCTTATTAAGGTGACTCTCTTCCAAGAGTCTGTCACAAGAGGCCATCCAGCCCAACCCTCACCTGACTAAGAATCCCCCTCTACTTTCTTTCTCTGCACTTCCTCAAACCCTCCTACAGATTCAATCCTCATGCCCTCTCTCTTTCGGTCTCTCTTTCTAGCTTTGGCCTTTCTGAGCTCCCAACATGTCTTTTTGTCTGCATATCCTGCCAGCCCCTTACTTCTCTTTCTTTCTTCTCTGTTTTACTTGGGTCCCATTTGTCACTCAAATCCCTCATTGTAAAACCTTGATGTATCATTGACTGTTCATCTCTGGCTGTCACTGTGCTATATTCCTCTAGATTTCTTGAGGGCAAGGAGGATCTTGGGTTATCTTATCTCATCTTGCCTCATCTTATCTATATCTCCACTAATCCAATGTTCTGCTCCCCATTATTCTAATCTAAAGGACTAGATCAAGGGTTCTTATAGCTCAGGGTCTGTTTAGCAGCTTTAGCACGGTGCCAGGCAGATAGTAGGGTCCATAGAATGTACTTTAAATGCTTGTCGACTGACCTGGGAACTTGGTCTTTTAAAATATTTTGATAACTGCATTCTGATGTAATTTGTTTCCTCAGAAATCCCATGTATGTAATGCATTTTAAAACTTTCTGAGAAGGATTAGTCCCCAGGCTTCACTATCATTATAGGGAACTCCTGTGAGGAAATTCCCTCCACCAGGGAACAAGGGGAGAGAGCAAACATTGATTAAGTATCTGGTATTCCAGTGGCAGGCTCTTTGCTGGGTATTTTATAGTATTTTACAATATCTCATTTGAGCTGTCCCAAAGCAGATCAGTCCCTTCTGTACAACTTCTGGTCTTAGAAGAATACCTGGAGGAATGTGCTTAGAGTCACATCACCAGGATGGTGCAGAGGGGAAACCTCAACACAGACAGGCCTTCTTGACTCTGGGGCTTACTCACTTTTCCTTATACCACACTGGCTCTCTTCAAAAAGAGTTAGGATCATAAAAATACAAACAAAAAGAATCTGAAAGTGAGTTAGACTCACTTTCGTTTAAAAATTGAGTGTTTTAAAAAAATAAATAAAGTGATTTTAATTTTTTTTCTGTTACATTCCTACGAGGCTTGCCAGGTATTGTCTCAGCAAGGCTTCTGTCCAGCCAGGCGAAATAGTCTAGGCAGCAGGCATGTTTTGTTCACTTTGTTTTTTCAGTGTGAGTGGCTGGACTGATTTTTCAAATAATTATGGCTTTCCTGGGGAAGGTTTGGATCTCTGTTCAAAGCTGCTACTTCCCATGTATATGTTACAATAATACAGAATTCTTGAACAGATGCAACTCAGAACAAATGCCTTTTTTTTTTTAATGACATTTTGTTCATTGTTTTTTGTGTGCTTTTTAAGAATCAAAGAAGGGGCAGCTAGGTGGCGCAGTGAGTAGAGCGTCGGCCCTGGAATCAGAAGGACCTGAGTTCAGATGCGGCCTCAGACACTTACACACACAAACAAAAACCTAGCCGTGTGACCTTGGGCAAGTTACTTAACCCCAATAGCCCTCCAAAAAGTAAAAAAAAAAAAAAAGAATCAAAGAATAAGGGGCGGCTAGGTGGTGCAGTGAATAGAGCACCCTGGAGTCAGGAGGACCTGAATGAGTTCAAATACGGTCTCAGACACTTAATACTTCCTAGCTGTGTGACCTGGGCAAGTCACTTAATCCCCCCTCCAAAAAAAAAAAGAAAAAAAAAAGAATCAAAGAACAGTTAGACCCAGTGAGCTCATTTTCTCAGAATCTCTGTCAGGGTGCGTATGTGTCTAAAGGTGGTTTGTTTTTAGGTCATCTGTATTTCTCATCTTGTTTATTAGCACAAAATTATTGACCATAGGGCAGAAGAGGAGGAGCACCCAATTCAAGTGTTTTTAAGTACAGACTGTGCAACCGAGTCCTTGTCTTCCTAGAGTTTACAAGGGAAATAAGCATTTAGATAGTGTCTAATATGTGCTCAGTGCTTTTAAAACTTTATCTGTTACCTCACTTGAGACTGTAAAATCTGTAACTGAGGCTGTACAACCTGAGACTGTAAACCTAATGAGAGGTAGGTGCTATTACTATTTCCATTCTCCACTTGAGGGAATGGAAGCAAACAGAGAAGAAGTGATATGCCCAGGGTTCCACAGTTTTTAAGTGATTGAGGCTGTATTTGAACTGAGATCTTCTTGACTCCAGGCCCAGCACTCTGTCCAGTTTGTCATCAGCTGCTTCATGGGGGATATGCCGCATTTACACATAACTAGAATACAAAACAAAGCAGATATGTATTTTTGTTGTTCACTTGTTTCAGTCATGATCCCATTTGGGATTTTCTTGGTAAAGATACTGGAGTGGTTTGCTATTTCCTTCTCCAGCTCATTTTTCAGATGAGGAAACTGAGGCAAACAGGTTTAAGTGACTTGCCCAAGGCCACATACCTAGTAAGTGGGTGAGGCCAGATTTGAACTTAGGAAGATGAGTTTTCCTGATTCCAGACCTGGTGCTCTGTCCACTGTACCACTTCTAGAGAAGTAGAAAAAAGTAGCCCATGAGGTCCAAGGGGGCAGGTTCCTGCTGATTGGGGGCAGGGGACACTTGGGAAAGGATTCTCTTGTCACTTCCAGGTCCACCAATTTTTGCCCTTTTCTCCAAGGAGAACCTGAGCATTATCTTTTCCTGTATGTGCACCTATCTGCCATATTTCCAGTTGTATATATACCCTTTTTATGGTGACAACATCAATGTGGTTGTGGTTCAGTTCCTTCAGTGCTGGGTGAGGTAGTTAACTGTTAGAGATTATAGATTAAGGACCCCACAAATTGTTTGTGAGTAGTCTGAGAAACATGAGATTTTAAGAGTTGCAGGATACACAACCCTGGGACCCATTTTATGGGTCACTGTGGCCAAACCATTCTTTACCCCCATTACCTGGTATACAGCTCTCTAGATCTGGGGCTCCTGAACCTTGCAGCAAACTCCCAGAAGTACAGTGGAACATTTCAACATTTTTAACTTGACAACTTATTAATACATGGAACTATTAGGTATTTCTTTTGGCCTCAGGGAACTATGAAAAAATACCAAGGGCACTGTGAACCAAGAGAGTCTGAGAGCCTCTGCTGTGTGTCTCATACATGGCAAGAGATCCTTGACCCACAGATGCTCTTTTGCCTGTAACCAGACACTTTCTGGTGAGGTTGAATTGGCCATATCTTTTTTTTGTGGGCCTTTTGGAGGGGCAATTGGGGTTAAGTGACTTGCCCAAGGTCACATGACTAGTAAGTGTTAAGTGTCTGAGTTCAGATTTGAATTCAGGTCCTCCTGACTCCAGGGCTGGTGCTCTATTCACTGTGCCACCTAGCTGCCCCTTGGCCAGATCTTTACTGGGGCAGAGTTTATCCTGGCAAGAAGCACAAAGGAGCACTTTTACTCTAATAATTTGCATATAATTAAAGAATTCTTTCTGGAACCTGGAGCTGATGGAACTACATTTCTGCTCCCCTCCCCCCACCTTAAAAAAAACAAAACAAAACCCCAGAACTGTTCCCTTTTATTAAGCAGATGATTTCTTTGCTTAACTTGCTCTATTTGTTTCTTTAAAAATCTTTTTATTGATGCATTTTTTTATACTACTGTCACCTTATAAAGATCCTTTCCTTTCCTTGATTTCCTCCCTACTAAGAGAAAAAATAAAAGTTAAGGAAACCATATGATATAGACTCCAAGAGTGTGTGCACCGTCCCACACCCAGAAGCTACCACCTTTGGACCAAGAGAAAGGCAGTGCATTCCCATATCAGTTATCTGAAACCGATACTGGTCATCATACTTGATCTGAATTATGTTGTCTTCATTTATAGTATCATTGTGTATATTTCTCTTTAAGTTCTACTTTCTTTATTTTGTGTCAATTCATACAAGTCTTCCTGTATTTCTCACATTTGTTCCTTGTGACAAAATAGTATTCTGTTTCACTCATCTACCACATCTTGTTTAACCATCCCCCAGTCAATGGGTACCTCTTTTGTTCCTAATTTGTTTTTTGCTCCAAAAGTACTATTGTGAGAATTTTTGGACTATACAAGAATTTTCTTTCTACCATTGACCTCCTTCCACCTTCCTCATTTACACTGGTGCTGACAACTTTATTGTGCCATATCTTCTTTTGCTGTATCTGTTTTAATCAGAAGCAGTCAATAAGCTTTTATTAAGGGGCTGTTATGAGCCAGGTGCTACGTAAGATACTGGGTATATAAATGCAAAAACAAAGCAATTCCTGCCCTCAAGGAGCTTCTATTCTGTTGAGGGAGAATGGTCTCTTCTATTTTTCTAGTTAATATCTCTAAAATTCTTGTTCTTTTATGATCCTAAATGTAACATCACTTGGGCTCCTGGATCTCCTTTGACAGTACGCTCCTTAGAGTTAACATTAACATTGACTGTTATTATGGGTCCCCAAAATATTTGTTCCCTGTATATTCAGAAATAGAATGTCATCTAACTGATTAACCAGGTACCCCAGAAGTAAAAGTCTTAGCTGAATGGAATTTTCTGGTTATTCAAGGATTATTTATAACTATCTTTTTCAACTCTTACTGAAAATATTTTGGAAACTGTATTCACTTTTATTTCTAGGAAAGTTGAAGAATGTGACTGTAATAGAGCTTTTCTTTTCTAACCAAATATCTTTCAGGACTTCAGAGTTATCCCTTCATACATGAGTGGTTGCTGTCTGGGGTGGGGGATAGCTATAGAGTTAGTTGTGCCAGGCACTGTGCTAAGTGTAGTGGGGATATGAAGAAAGACAAAAGACAATCCCTACTCTCAAGGAGCTCATAGTCCATTGGGGAGACAACTTGAAAACAAATATGCACAAACTATAAGATATAGACAGGAAAAAAACAGAGGAAGGCACTAGAATTAGGAGGGGTTGGGAAAGGTTTCCTGTAGAAAGTGGGATTTGAGCCAGGATTTGGAAGAAGTCTGGGAAGCCAGGAAGTGGAAGATACCTCATTTTTACTCGATCTCCAGTAAAATTTTGTTTTGTCTTTTTTGCATCTTTCTCTTAAAAATGGAAGTGTGTTCAGAAAAAGAAGCTATTTAATTGAAAGTTCTAGCTAGGCAGTTACTAGTTAACTAGGTTAAAACCAGAATGATAAGAATCATAGAATTTTAGAATTGGAAGGGACCTCAGAGATTAGGTTATTTTATAGATGAAGAAATCAAGATTCTGAGTGGCTCTGTGACCTTCCCAAGGTCCTGTAGCTAATTAGTGGCAGAACCAGGTTCTGGACTCAGAGGATTCCAGATTTAGAGCTGGAAGAGATGTTAGAAGTCATTGGTTCCAAACAGGAAGCTGAAGCTCAGAGGGGTGTCTTGGTCAGGGTCATACCAGTTAGTGCTACAGGCAGGATTCAAACCCAGATATTCCTGACTTGAGGCTTGTCTTCCAGCTTCCAGCCTAGTGTCTTTTGCATCACACTGAGATTTTGGTACAGCTGTTCTAATGAACATTCCATTTCCTTGTTCCCTAAGGCAAAATATACACTCACTTCCCTTGGCATGGTGTGGCTGGCATGGTGGAGTGACCTGGGTTTGAATCCTTCCTCTGATACATACTAGCTCTGTGACCTTGGTTAGGTCATTTAACTTCTCAGCCCCAGTTTCCTCTTTGTCACAAAGGATATTGTGCCCAAGTACCTGTCCAACAGGGATTTTGTGAGGATCAAATGAGAACTTATGTAAACCTTAAAGCACTTTATACATCATCTATTACCATCAACATCACCATCATCATTCCTATGGGGTCATGTTCTGTCTGCCTCTATCAGGGAATGGGACTGAACTTTGGGAAAGTTTAGGAACCTGCACAAACCATCATTTCTCCTTTTTGCCTCCCTGTGAACCGGATATCCAGTTTTGAAACCTAGCAGGATCTCCTGGCCAGAACAAGGAAGAGAGCCATGTGTACCAAACCTTCTGGACTCTGGGAAAAGAGAGAACCCTGCAGATCACAGTACATGTGAAGAGCAAGTGAGACTAGGGCAGACCTCCTCCATGAAGGAAGTGAAATCCTGGGAAGAACAGGAACAATGGGATGTGGAAGATATGAGGGTTACAGGGGTGCACTGGGGCTACGAGGAAACAAAGACTTTCCTTGCGATCCTTGGTGAGTCTCCATTTTCGGAAAAACTCCGGACCTGTCATCAGAACCGTCCTGTCTACCGTGCTATCTCTGAGCGATTGCGAGAGCGGGGTTTCCTGCGAACCCTGGAGCAATGCCGATATAGGATCAAAAATCTTTTAAGAAATTATAGGAAGGCCAAGAGCAGCCACCCCCCTGGCACTTGCCCTTTCTATGAGGAGTTGGACACTCTGGTAAAGGCTCGGGCTGCTGTCAGAACCACAGATGTCTCAGAGAAGGCTGTGGGTCTTCCCAGGTTGGGGGATAGTGATGCTGAGATGGAAGAGCAGGAAGAAGGCAACTGGGAACATGAGGCAGCTACAGAGGCCATGACAGCTGAAGATTGTAATGGGGATGAGATGGTTATTGAAGAACCAATCCAGGGACCCAGGATGTCTAACCCAACCTTTTACCAAAGTCGTATTGGTAAGATTCTGTTAGGATCCTCACACCTACCCCTACCCTCATCTGCTTCATCCCCTGCCCTATCTCCCCCTAGTGGTTCCCCCAAATTAACCCATATACACATACAAAACAAAGGGTGTGGGGTCGGGTAGCAGGGGGGATGATGAGCTACTGAAATCGAAGTATTACAGTTGAAGACCTTTAGAGCCAGAAGGGGTCCTAAAGATTATCTTTTGGACTGTAAAGTTTATGAGGGTAAAGGCCACATTTTATCTAAGTGTTGTTTATTTGCCAACACTTGGTACAGTTTGCTACATACATTAATGCTCGATAAATGTTTTTTTAATTGGATTTAGGTGTGCCAGTTCATCTTAAGAATTGTGGGAACTGAGACTTTGAGAAATTGTCACTGGTCCAAAATTGCCTAACTCTAATATCCTTCAGAAGTTTAGAATAAAAAAAAAATCAATGTGGATTAAAGCAACAGTAAACACATACAGTGTGCACTAGCATTCCCCAGTCTGATGACCCTGGTGTAGCATGAATAAAAGTATTGAAGAGTCCTTTTGGATCGTTAAGCTAGATTTTCCCAACATAGACAGTATGCTGGGGCAGGGGGATCATGTACCATCCAATTCAGTGAACATTAAAGGAATGTGTGTGTGTGCACACACAATAATACATATACATGTATATAGACATGCATAAATACATGTATCTATGTCACTGTGATCTTGCTCATATACATATATGTGTATGTATTTGTCAGGTACTGTGTGAGGGATGTAAGTACAAAGAATGAAGCAATCCCTACTTAGAGCTTACATTTTGTTAGGTAAATACAGCATAAGCACAGATAAGTAAATAAAAGAGAGAGACAAAAATATCTGGGCCCAGATTTTTGTAACTAGCCACATCTTTGATATGTTTCTTTGGGGGCCCAAATTTTGACTTTAGGGCTTAGATGGGCTCTTTTATTTAGGGGGTGTGGGTCCGAGGAGGTGACTCAGCCTGATTGTCTATGACACTCCTTTAATGGGAGAATCATTGGATGTGGATTCTGGTCTTGGCTGTGTTGCTGGCTATTAGTTATTTAATCTTTCTGGGCTTCAGTTTCCTGAACATCTTTAAAATCAGGGACTTGAACTAAAGTCTTAGAATCTTAGAATTGGAAGAGACCTTGAAGGGGAGCTAACCCAGAGTACCCTGTCTGAGGCACAAATTCCCCTCTACAACCTTCTTGACAAGTAATTGTCTCACCCCCAGTGGAAGGCCTTCTCTAGAGGGGAATGCATTTATTAGCTAATCTATCAGGTCCCATCCAGATTTAAGTGCTGATTCTTTTTTCCTTACCTTCAAAATTCTTCATATGCTCAACAGGCCTTTATCCTAGGTCACCAGGTGTCAACCAGAATGATCCTTTATAGGTTTGAGAGCTCTAAAACCTTCTCTTCTGGTAGCAGGTGTGCACTGGAGCTATGAAGAAACCAAGGCTTTCCTTGCCATTCTTGGTGAATCTCCATTCTCCAAAAAACTTCAGACCTGTCACCAGAACA
The DNA here is from genome assembly GCA_011680675.1 of Gymnobelideus leadbeateri. Classification (NCBI taxonomy): domain Eukaryota; kingdom Metazoa; phylum Chordata; class Mammalia; order Diprotodontia; family Petauridae; genus Gymnobelideus; species Gymnobelideus leadbeateri. The sequence goes on along the minus strand of WOXC01008665.1, from coordinate 97,303 downwards.
GCCAAGTGTATCGTGCTATTGCTGAGCGGCTGCGTCAACGGGGTTTCCTCCGTACACTAGAACAGTGTCGCTACAGGTTCAAAAATCTCCTACGAAGTTATCGGAAAGCTAAAAGCAGCCAGCCCCCAGGGGTTTGCCCCTTTTATGAAGAGCTGGATACTCTCATGCGCGCACGAGCAGTTCTGAGAAGTGCCCGCCTTTCAGAAAGGCCAGCGAGGAGGGAAGCTGAAGAACAGGACCAACAGGCCCGGAGACAGGAGGAGGAGAAGGAGGAGGAGGAGGAGGAGGATGAAGAAGAAGCAGCCAAAGAGGATGAGTGTAGTGATGTGCCAACCCAGCATTTTGAGACCCTTGACACTGCAGCTCCATTTAAAAGCTGCATTGGTAAGCTTCTCCCTGTCCATTGGGCAGCCATGGGCCTGGCCTAATGGCAATAGCATTGGACTGAGAATCTAAAGGTTAGGAGCTTTATTCCAGCTCTGCTAATCACTGTGACCTTGAGCTCTTGTCACTGCCTCCGTCTGCCCAAATGTTAAATTAAATGTTAAATAAATAAGTTCTGCCTTAGAAGAAGCTTTTTATTGTAACTATTGAGATAGCGTGCTATAGAAGATAACATGTCACACTTGGATATAGGAAGACCTGTGGTCAGATCCTGCCCCAAACACTTCCTAGTCATGGAATCCAGACCAAGTCACTTCACATTTCTGTGCGTCAGTTTTCTTACCTGTAAAATGAGGGGGTTGGACTCGATGGCCTCTTTTGTCCCTTGATCCTGTAATCTCTAGGCCCTTAGACTCTTCCTGGTTTCTTTGTCCACTATTCCTGTTCTGACTTAATGTCCCTCCTTCATGTGTAGTCCTGACCATTGAAATAACTTAACCATGTAACCAGCCATCTCAACAGTGTAGTCCCTTCTACCCTTCAGTTGTATGTTCCATTTTCCTTCCTCTGTTCCTGCCCTGGTGGCTCTCAGTGTGGCCTCACCTTCACCATCAGCCTTCTTTCCTTCTCTCAAGCTGCTGAGCATTCTCAAAGGAAGTCATGAAGCTGTGCAAGAGAGGATTATACATTCTTGTCATCTGATTTCTGCTGGCTCACTGTGTGGCACACCTTTTATTCATTTCTGATGAACTTTCTACTGCACTCCGTAGGACAGCAGTTCAAAGCCTTTGTTTCAGCCCCCAACTCTACCCTACCTCTTTCTCTCTCAGCCATTGCTATTGCCTTCTATTTTACTGAGAAGATTTAAGGCTGTCTGCCATAGGCTATCTTACCTGCCCTCCTCACCATCTTGGAACCTCTGTAGTTACTCATCATTTACTCTTTCCCTTCCCTTGTCTAATGCTAAATCCAAATCATACTCAATTCTGTCCTTTCTCGTCTTTCCCCCCATTCATTCAGTATCCCTATATTCTGGCTCTTTCTTCTGTGCCTAAAATGAACCTCAAGTCTCCTACCTTAAAAAATCTTTCCCTTCATCCAGATACTCCCTAAAGTATCTTTTTTTCACTGTTAAACATGTAGAATAGTTTTTACTCTTTTGCTTATACTTCCTTACTTCCTTTTAAAATTCCACAGCTGGGCTTCCATCTCTAATGAAATCGCTCTTTTCAAGGTCACAAGTAACCTTTTGATTACACCATTGGGCAGCATCTGGCCTTGTTGACCCCTTGATGGTCTTTCCTTCCTCACTTTTTATAATGCTCTCTTCTCCTAGCACTTCTCCCTCCTGGGCTGCATATTCTGTGAGTCTTCTGGCTCATCTTTCTTGTTCCTTCACTCTCCCCACAACCTCTTTTGGAGCTCTTTTTCACTCTCATGACTTTAATGGGGAAGTTACCTCTGCAGATGAATCCCAAATCCATATATCCAGTTCTGATAGCTTTCCTAAGCTCCATCCCCACATTTTCAGCTGCCTATTAGCATGACAGCGCCTCAAAACATATCTGAAATGAATCATACCTCTTCCTAACCAGATCTGCCCCTTCTTCCAGATTTCCAGTTATTCTTTGTGGCCCCACCATCTTCTGTCATTTAGGGTCTTCTTTGAATCATCCATCCTCCTCACCTCCCAGTCCAGTCAGTAGCCAAGTCCTCCCTTCATGATATCTCTCAAATCTATCTTCTCTCAGTGCTTACATTGCCTTCCCGTGAACTATTGTGGTGGTCTTCTTGTGAATCTCCCTATATTCAGTTTCTACCTCTTCCAAGTCATCTTTCAAATGGGCTACTGGAATCGTCTTCTGCTCATTCACCTGCTCAAAAAAGCTTCCATGGCTTCTCATTGTGATGGGATAAAGTAAGGACCTGGTATCTAAAACCTTAGCTAGTCTGCCCTGGCTTACCTTTCCAGCTTTGTTGTGAATGAATTCTTTTTACCCGTTCTACATGTAAGCCTAACTAGACTGCTGATTGTTCCTGGATTTCATCTTTCCCTCAGAGTCACGCAGGCCGTCCCCTGTGCCTCATACCCTTCTTCTTCTTCACTTCCTCCTACTAAAATCCAGGCTGAGGTGCTCCCTTCTCCATGACATCTTGCCTAACCCTCCTAGCTGAAATTAATCCATTCTTTCCTCAGATTTTTTCCAATTACTTAGGCCTTCCTTTTGCCTTGATCTCATACTTATATCATACTTATTTTTGTACATATTTATCCCCCCTAATAAATTGTAAACTCCTGAGATGTCATGGAAAGAGAGCCAGGTGACTGACTTTGGAACCCTTGGGTTCAAGCCTTGTCTATAACATCTGTTGGCCGGGGTAGCCAAGGCAGTCGGTGCCCCGGGCAGCTCTCTAATACTGTTAAATTGCAAATCAAATAACAACCTGCATTGTTAGAGGGAGTTTCCTCATTGGAAGTTCCCTATACCAGTGAAATCACAGGCCCGGGCTTAAAATCACATAAGCTCCGTGAGGGCAAAGGTGATTTATTTGTCTTTTCCATTCCCAGGACCTAGCATAGCAAGCACATAACATATATTTGCTTAGTGGGAACGGATTGAAGTGGCCAGTTACTCACACAGTCTCCTCTTGTATCCTTATAAATGAATCAGTGCCCATCTATGGGGGTTAGATGGTTTTCTTTCACCTAGTCAGCCACCAGTAAGTCAGAGAGCAGGAGCCTTCAGAGTTCTGAGGGACATGGCTTTTATTAACCTAAGCCAGCAAATATGATCATAGGGTCAGGAGGTCATTTAAGAGATTTGTTCCAAAAGAAATTGATTAGATCTTGGAATGGAAATAGTGTTTAAGACCTCTCCAGAGGGCCCCATACTTCCTTAAAGAGTCTCTCTAAGCATTTTCCTTCTGATCTATGTAGGCTAATCATGGCACAGAGGCTGAGATTTAGATGAGGAAAGTTCTGTAATTAGGTCTCATTATGACAGTCCCTGTTAGTCTCCTAAACAAAATTACTTCCTCATTCTCTGTCATAGTATGATTTTCCAAGTTCAGACAAGGAGCAGTCAGACTAATTTCAAAATATGCATATCGAATTTCTACTCAGTAGAACACTTTTTCAGAAACTTTACAAAAAGACACAGAAGACAAAACCCTTGCCCATGAGGTGCTTTAAAAAAATGGGCTTTTGAAAATAAGCTATTGCATGTTTATCTTAAAATTTTTTATTGATGTCTTTTGTTTTTATATCACCTATATCCTTACCCTTTCCTGCTCCCATAGAGTCATCCCTTATAACAAAGAATAAGAAAGAGGGGAAAAATAGTTCAGTAAAACTAAGACACATAACCCAAGCCTGGCATTATATAGGCAGTGTTGTATACTCATAGTCCCCAGTAAGTGGGGATTCACAGGGTATTCCTTTTCAAAGAAGGGAGGGAGGTTGCAATCAAACTAATACCTCTAGTTTAATTTTAATTTTTTTCCTTCTTCATGTATTTCCCCCAGATCCCTGTTTCTTTTTTCACTATCACAGTATTTTTCTATTCCTCCTTTTCAGGCACGGACATGAAGTGGGAGAACAAAAACCAGAATTCAAAGCAGGAAATTTCTGAGGAGCTGCATGAGACTTTATCAAAACATTTTGAAGAAGATGGTCATCAGCCTGTTTGGGGGAAAGACAGTGAGGATGAATATGAATCATCAAGACAGTGTGAAAGTCCCTCAGAGGAACAGTGGGGAAAATGTAGTTCTGAAGAGGATTTAGAAAAATTAATAGATCATCAGGGACTGTATCTAGCAGAAAAACCCTACAAATGTAATACATGTGTGAAAAGTTTCAGTAGGAGCTCTCATTTCATTGCACATCAGCGGATCCACACAGGTGAAAAACCGTACAAATGCTTTGAATGTGGGAAAAGCTTCAGTGACCGTTCTAACCTCAATACTCATCAGAGAATCCATACTGGAGAGAAACCATACAAATGTCTAGAATGTGGAAAAAGCTTTAGTGATCATTCAAACCTAGTCACCCATCAGAGAATCCACACAGGAGAAAAACCCTATAAATGTAATGAGTGTTGGAAAAGTTTCAACCAGAGTTCAAATCTTATTAAACATCAGAGAATCCACATGGGAGGAAATACTGACAGATATAATGAGCATGGGGAAAGCTTTGCTAATAATTCATCTTTGAGGGCACATTTGAACATGGGGGAGAAGATTTCTGAGCCACTTGAAGGAGAAAACAATTTTAGTATGAACTTAACCTGTACTGGGCCCCAAAGAGCTGATTCTGGAGAAAAACCCTTTGAATGTCATGAATGTGGAAGGAGTTTCAGTAAGAACTCAGCCCTTACTAGTCACCAAAGAATCCATACAGGGGAGAAACCTTATGAATGTGCAGAATGTGGGAAAAGCTTCAGTAAGAGCTCAACCCTTACTAACCATCAAAGAGTTCACACAGGTGAAAAACCATATAAATGTGTTGATTGTGGGAAATGCTTCAGTGAACGTTCAAAGCTCATCACTCATCAAAGAGTTCACACAGGAGAGAAACCGTATAAATGTCTGGAGTGTGGGAAAAACTTTCGTGACCGTTCCAACCTTATTACTCACCACAGAATTCACACAGGAGAGAAACCATATAGGTGTGGCGAATGTGGGAAATGTTTCAACCAGAGCTCAAGCCTTATTATACACCAGAGAATCCATACTGGAGAGAAACCCTACAAATGTACTGAGTGTGGAAAAGACTTCAACAATAGTTCACACTTTAGTGCCCACCGGAGAACACACACTGGACATAAAGTTATGTAGGAGAGAAAAACCAAGTGTTTATTTTAATTTTCAGGCATCATATGATATACTTGCTAAGAAATTACTTTTTTAAGCTTTAGGCTCAGTTCATCCCAGGGAAACAATACTGGTGTAAAGCCAAGCAACTTGGATGTGAATTTTAAAACTCTTAGCAAATTGAACATTAAAACACATTTCACAAAAACAATTTTGCTTTTGTGTTGGCAACCCTTCCCCTGCACACCCCCAAACACATATTCCTTAGGCCAGCCTTACCTTGGCTAATGAAAAATGTTGGAGCTAAGCAAGTAACTTTAAAAGTCCAGACATGAATTACTAGTTTAATACAGACAAGCCATTAGCATGGGAACTTTCTCACTCGTTTCAGGAATCGTGTATGGAATTGAAGCAATAAAAAAGTATTACCACATTATCACAGATTTCTGATTTTTAGCAAACCTAAAGCTCTTAATAGAAAACATTTCAACCTCACATTACAACCTTATAAGGCAAACAGAATTTTTTCCCTCTTATTTATAAATGGGATTTGAAACAAAAGTCCTGAATGTAGCTCAGATGTTAGCACAATAGAATCCATAGAGAAAAACTTGCTGAAAACAGCTTTTATTCTGGTAGAAACTGAGCTCAGTAGGGAGATGAGTCTGGAACACATTTCTGTGCTTGGTGCTATGCTAGCAAAGCACTGGCTGAGTCATTATGGGGAGGCTCAGGGGATTTTTGTTTGTTTTTTAAACTAGTGATGGTAGTGGTCCATGAATTTAGGCATTTCTATGGAGTATGGGGGGGGGGGATGCTCATGGTGATATTACTTCATATTCTCCATGCCAACTTGTTTTGGAATTCTGCCCAGGAACAAAAATGATGCCTAATTATTTTAATTATCTTAATGAAGTAGAATTTAGTCCTTGTGATTGTCTTAAAATAATTGACACAGATGAGTAATTGGTGGAGGTTCACATTGATATGTTGTGTGTAGATGGATTTCTCCATTCTCATTCTGCCTTACTGAGAGAACTGTTTCTTGAGTACTAATTGAAATTTGGTGGAATCTTTGTGGTCTGAGCCATGTTGGAAATGAAGAAACTTAATTTATGTGATGGAAAACCTGGAGTACCATCATCCAAAGTTTAGGGTGACTCAATTGTCTTCCAAAATAATTGCTGATGGAACTGATAGGGCAGAGGAATCAGACTGGTTTGAAATCCCCACTGTACATTAAAAGGATCGTGGATCTCAGTCATTTCTTTTTCTTGGTTCCTGAGCAATGTCATTTTGAGACAATTTCTAATTCTTCTTGGGTCTCAAGGAAGCTTGGGGTGTTTGGGAACCTTCATACAGGTACTGTCCCTGGAACATGGACACTGAGATGTCATTGCAGACTTCTAGTGTCAATGACTCACTTTGTCTTAGCCTTCAGTAGATACTGGAGAGCTCTGGCAAGTTAAGATGTGTTTATAGACCCCACTGTGCCCTCACCCAGTTAGCTCTTCACACAGGATAGTCTAGAGATCTCAAGATCTGGTGCTGGGAACTCAAATGACTCCTAAAAGTCTAGAGATTCATTGCCAGTTTTTGGAAAATAATTGACATGTCTTTAAAATATTTTTTAAACTCACAACTTTTTAAAAAATGTTTTAATATTTTCCATTAATAAAAGAAAATTAGTATTTTCACATTGAATGTAGTTAGTAATCCCACATATCTTTGGGAGTTGGTAAAAATGAATTTCAGTGGTTATTTGCTTTGCTAATTTAGAAAAATGAAAAAGTTTCAGTTTTGCTTAACAGATTAAGGTGGTAATCCTCTACCCCTTGGCTACATATATTAACTAGGAAACAAACAGGAAAAACCCCACCTCATCTCTGAGAGAGTTAGGAGTTTCTTACTCTTAAAAGAATCATCTAGTTCCAGTCAAAAGAACAAAATATACATACACACCCACATCATCGACCCTTCTCATAAGCTTTTTCAATGTTCCTGGAGGTAGCTGATGTGGAATCTGATGGAGGCACCATTCAGCATGGGAAGGGTGAGTGGAGACTGCTAGCCAGGAAGCTTCCAGCAACTCCCCAAACTCCTTTCCTTCTCCTTATGCCTCTGCTTCAATATCTTCCTGTCTGAGAGACTATCCTGGAATAATTTTATTCCTGGCACTTATAGGAAATGGTGCATGAGTCCAAGGTTTAAGATTGCTCCAACAGAATGGTTGTTAATTGTGCTTCTTCCCATCAGCATTCCTCAGAGCCTCAGTCCTTTGCAGACACTGACTTGAGTGGCTTCATGGTCAGACTCCTCTGTCACCCCCTGCCTTTATGCACCTGATTCACATAAAGCAGGGGAAACATGGTTTATTCTGGGCCCTGGGCCCTCGCAGAGGAATGACAATTTAGATGAATGATGGTGATACAGGAAATTAGTAGATAGTTAAGAAGATGGCTTCTGGGACTGGGGTTTGGATTTTTTAGCCATGGCTTAAAATTTAAGAAACTCAGACTTTATTTGTGGGAAGGAGCCCTAGGTTTATGGGGGAAACATTTTATTGCTACTTTTCTTACTATGTCATTTCATTAGATGCTTTGATTTTAACTTTGTCTGCTGGCTGACTACTAAAGGTAAACACAGATATGGGTTTGTGAGCTAGAGTTTTAGGAGATGTGAATCCACAAAGTATCTTGAAACAGGTTGTCATTCCCTTGGGGACATAACTGTGAGTTGGGGCCTCCAGGTGCTACACAAAATGTGGGGGGAACATGCAGATAACTAGACAACAGGTCAATCCTACAGGAAACCAGTGGGCTTTTAAATGTGTGTAGCAATAAAACATTTCCCCCATAAACCTAGTGCCCCCTCCCACAAACAGTATCAGTGAGATGAATGAACACACATGGAGGGGTATATATGTAGGGATCATGTGTGGCCAGAGCACATGTGTAGAAGAGTACCTAACATGATCAGGGAACACTCATCAAGGGGCATATATATAAGAAATATATATGTCCAGGGAACATGTGTAGAGGAGTGCACACCTGGGGAACATGTAGCTAGGTCACATACATAGAGGAGCAACTTGTGTTGTTGCCACTATCTTCTATTGTATATGAACAAAACAGCAGACTGGATATTTTCTCCAATTCCAAAGGTACCAAGAATGGGGGAAAGGTTTTATTGGCCGTAGTGGTTCTAGAGGTCACAGTGGAGATTGGAAGGGAAGGTACAGTAGAAGAGTATCGGGTCTGTAGACTAAACTGGATAGGAGTGTGGGTTAGATGTTTTAAACCAGGCAGGCTGTGGTTTAAATCACTTCCATTTCTGCCTTTGCATCCCCTTTGTATCCCCAATACATTTGTTGGACTGAACTGAATCACACAGGCTGGAGAAGCAGGAAATTGGGATTTACTAGAATGGTAGGGGAGAGGGATGTGGGGAGAGAGAAGCTTGTTGAGGCTACCTTGTAGCCTTAATGTTCCAAGCAGAATGTGGATATCATCAGCCTTTGCTGATCATTAAAGCAGGAGTAGAATCTTGTGGGGGCTAGAAGGGTCTTGATTATGGAAGAAAGGATGAAAAACTTCTACCTTGGAGGTTATTAGTCCTGCCTCCTGATGTTGCAGATAAGGAAAATGTGGCTTATAGGGGTTTGGTGATTTGTTCAAGTTTAAACAAAGTAAGAGATAGAGGCAGGACCTAGGTCCTCTGACTCCAGTGTACAAAACACATGACATCATTCATGTATGAGTGATGTAAAAGCCTGTCAGAAATTTTAAGACACTTGGCAATTTACAAAGGATGCCAACATTGCTTTGGAGAGATGTGAGCTTGATTTGAAAAGAAAATTCCAGATGGCACCAACATTAAAATGCTGCAGAAATTTGGGTGTTATGTAAGACTGACTTCCCTCCCTCAAACAGAATTGGCATCATCAGATCATAGGTTTAGAGCTGGAAGAGACCAAGAAATGGAGGCTTGCCAACCAAAAAGTGTTTTGATATTAGGACCAGCATGAACAGTATTCTTACAATTTTCTCATAACCATTCAAACGCTATCTCAATTCTTCCACCCTATAATTGTTATCATCCAGAACCACACAGATCAATAAATTCAATTTTATTAATGTAACAAAAAGAACAGGCAGTACATTCACCATAGTCTAAGGCATTCTTTGAGGTTAATATGAGGAAGGGGAAATGAATTTCACTTTCTACATTTCCCATTTCCAGGGTTAAGATGTTTCTTTATACATTCAGACCAAACCCTGAAGTTCCATTTATTAACCTACAAGCCCAGTGCTGCTATCACCAGAAAATTCCAAGCAAAAAGACCTGGCAGCATGAGAGGGAGACAGAGACAGACAGACAGAGAGACACAGGCGCACCGCCTGCATATATTCTTAACTAGTTTTTCCATATTTTATAAGTACTCTTTTCATACTGAATGAAAAATATTTAGAATTCCCAAATCATCCCTCGTGCTCTTTCCTGACTCCCCCCTGATACTCTGAACCCCAAAGTTTAATGGTTCGAAGTGGAGGTGAAATACTTTTCTGGGATGGAGGCACTGATAAAACCTGAGGTAAGGGGAAAGGAGACTTCCAGACTGGGAGGTGTGTAGGGCACAAGGCTCCCTTTTGGGTGAAAGTACAAAAAACAAAACCATGTTTGGGAAGATCAGGATTACTCTCCCCCATTTTATCAACAGTAAAACTGAGGCACATGGGGAGGGTGAATGGCATGCAGTGAGGTAAAGGCACATCTAGGAAGGGGACCTAGATCTTCCCAATCTTAGACCCCCATCTGGTGAGTCTAGCTTCAGACACAAAAGACCCTCTCCCAAAGTGGAAAGAAACACTGAGTTAGAATCACTGAGTACTGGGAGTAAAAGGACCTTGGACAGCATGTTGTCTAACTCTCACATTTATTGATTTATAGGTTCCCAGAGAGGAAATGACTGGCCTAAGGTCATATCACTAGATATGGCAAAGCTGGGATTAGTACCCAGGTCTCCTGACTTCCAACACAGTGCTTTTCCACTCCATCAGAGCTCAGCACTGCTCCTGAATAAAACCAGGGTGGATCAGCAGTCATCTCTGTTGGAAGGTCTCCCCAAACCCAGTCTACTTACAGAAGTCTTCCCATACAGGCTTCCTGATATAGAGTCGAGCATGGGCACCAGTGGAAGCTTTCCCCTCATGTGGACCCTCTGGTGTTTGAGGAGGGCAGAGCCCTTGCTGAAGCTCTTCCCACATTCAGGGCACTCGTGAGGCTTCTCGCCTGTGTGGGTCCGCCAATGGGCACTGAAATGGGAGCTGTTGTTGAAGCTTTTTCCACACTCACTACACTTGTAGGGCTTCTCCCCTGTGTGTATCCTCTGGTGCACAACCAGGCTGGGGCTGAGCCTGAAGGTCTTGCCACACACTTCACACTGATAGGGCTTCTCTCCTGTGTGGATTCTCCGGTGTGCAGTGAGGCCTGCTCCATCACTGAAGCTCTTGCCGCATTCTAGACACTTATAGGGCTTCTCTCCTGTGTGGATTCTCAGGTGGGTGTTGAGGTGTGACCTCCAACTGAAGCTTTTTCCACATTCAAGACACTTATAGGGTTTTTCTCCTGTGTGTATTCTCTGGTGTGTAGCCAGGTGTGACCGCCAACTGAAACTCTTCTCACATTCAAGGCATTTATATGGCTTTTCTTCTGCAGAGGACCCTTTTTGAGCTGCAGGATTTTGTAAATCCTCCTTGGAAGTCAGTTTTCCTTGTCCTTCTCCTAGTTCTCTCTCCCATGGTCTCTCCGGTTTGTACTTACTTCCACAGTTTTTCCCCCAGTTAAGAAGCTGAGTTGCATCTCCTGATTCACAGGCTTGACTTTTCTCAGAAACACCCTGTTTCCGAGTCTCTTCCTTGTTCTCACTCTGGATCCTCAACTCTGGGAAAAACAACAACAACAACAAAAAAAAACTGGATGATTCCAACCAACCAAATTAGTCAGGGAACACAATTCTATCTTCCAGCTAGATTCATAAACTCTACCCACTTTCTCCTATAAATAAGGATCCCGTGTTAAAACAGCCATTTTGCACATGAGGACAGAAGAGCATGGAAAGAGACGTGCTCAAAATCAGGTGGTTTTGGGGTATCCTCATTGCCCTCCTTTTGCCACATACTACTTGTCACCTTCAGCCCTTCACTCATGTTCTGACCAGAAGTGCTCTGCCTGGCCAAATTCCCCTTTACCATTCATCCTCTGAGGTCCAGCTCCAATAGCACTGTGGGCATTATCAGTCTGCAATTGTGACTGATACAACACCTTCTAGCTGTCCAGGTGTTCTAGCCACTTATAATCTGAGCCCTACAATAACCCTGGGAGGTAGGGACTCCACAGGATGTAACCCTCCATCTGGGGCTCAGGGTGGCTAGGTTACCTGCCTATGGGAGAGCTGAGCCTTCTAGCTGCCAGGCTGGTCGTTTTTTGTTCATCAGGTCACACTGCTGACTATTGGAAGCCTCATTCACTCTATCGTCTTCCAAATTCTTGTAGCATTTTTATTAAGAGAGCACACGAATTAGCACTTTAGCTATCGACATGGAATTAAGGAATATTTCTACCTGGAACATACAGTTGTGGAAGCTGAGGCCCCAGGTAGTCATGAAACTAGGTCGAAGCAGAGCTGGGACCTTGGTGGGTGATTCTTATTCTCCAAATTATGTTTTCTATTGTTTCATATTTTCTAGTTTTCCTCAACAAGGCTATTAGTTCCTCAAGAGAAGGGACCGTGTTATACACCCTTTCATAGGATACTACTCACAATGCCTTGCTCAGAGCTAAGCAAATAGCAAATCAAAAAATACATTTGCATTGATGAATGTAGTTAATCAGTTTCAGCATATGGATGGAAATGAACCTTCTTATCTACTGTACTTGTTACCAAACCAGGCAGCTCCCCTTGCATAAAGCCCATGAATTGGGGGGGAGAGGGGGGCTCATTCCAGTGAAAAATGAGACTTGTCTTACCAGCTGAGACTTGGACTAGAGCAGGGGCCCCAGGACTCCTGGCTCCTCTCATGGTTGCTTCATCACTGTCACCATCTTCCAGGGCTTCCTCACCATGCCACATGTCCTGCTCCTGCTTCTCAGGGCCAGCATCAGTGCCTGCCTGCCCGGGCTGGGCAGCCTCCTCCTTCAGAATGCTGACAGCTGTTACAGCTGTGTGTGCATTCACCAGGGCATCCATCTCGTCATAGAAAGCACAGGTCTCAGGGGTGTGGCTGCTCCCTGCCCTCCTGTAGCTGGTCTGCAGACTGTTGAACTTTGTCCGGCACTGCTCCAGCGTCCTCAGGAAACCCCTCTCACGCAGGCGCTCGGCAATGGCCCGGTACACCTGCCGGTTGGGGTGTCGAGTCCGGAGCTTTTCATAAAATTGAGATTCACTGAGGACTGCCAGAAAAGCCTTGGTTTCCTCATAGCCCCAGTGCACACCTGACAAAGGAAGAAAGAAATTAAAGCTGTCATGGTGGGGTTCCGTACAAGACTAAAGTTCTCCATAGTGCTCAGGACCCTTTAGTTCTCCCTGTGGTTATTTCTATGTGCCTGACCCACCCTCTTGAATGGGAAGCTCCATGGAGGCAAACAAGGACCTTGTCTTACTTATCTCAGCATCCCCAGGAGTTCTGATTAGAGGGAACCTTGCACATCGGGGATTCAATTCATACTTGATGAATAAACCACTGATTAAATGACTCCAGTAACAGCGTCTACAGAGGACCCAAGTGCTACCAGGTAAGCGGGGCTTTGGGCACATGATCATGTCTCATCAAGTTGTTCTGTAGATTGAAAGATGAAGAGTCCAAAGGATATTCATTGCCTGGCCCACAATACGTGTGTGTTCAGTGGCTGACCCAAGCTCTGTGTCCATGAGAGGCTCCTCTGCTAATGGAAGCTGGCCAGCTCTTTACGCTGGGAAGGAGCTGGAGGAACCGAGAGGAGAAAAGGAGCACATGGCTGCCATGCTCTGGACTCTCTGGGCCCTCAAAGGCACATTCCATTTTTTCCATGTTCCGTTTTTCCTTTTTATAACTCACAATAATTTCTCTGAGGTAAAGATCTGTCAAAGCGCCCAGTGGGGGTCCAGTTCTACAGGTCATTAGTGATAATGAGCCTTCCTCTGTGAGACCAACTTTCCTATCAATAAGATTATACTACCTTTTAGAGGCAGACATTCCATAGTTCCACATTTCTCTGGGGTAAATGGAGGCACAGGGCTTGGGTTAAAAATTGGGTGGAGTTACCTGAAACAACAACTCTATGTTAAAGAAAAATGGTCTAGGCAGAAACCCACACTTGGAGCCAAGGTGAAGAGACTACCAGCTCTCCAGGTGGGGGTGGGGTGCAGACTGCTGATGCATTCCAGTATTCCAGCAAAGACTTAGCAAGCCCCTAGTACTCTCTTGGAACAGCTCCATCACCTGCAAGGATCTTGGCCCAGGTCAAAAGTGAATACCCTTTATTTTCCTGCTGATGCTCTCTTTCCACCTTTGAGTCTAGGGTGGATTCAAGGAATTCTCAGTTTGCTCTGAGAATCCCAGCCTTGGTAGAAGCATCACCCTCAGGACTGGTACCATATTGAAAGGGGCACCTGCTATGCTACTACTTCAGTTTCCACAGAGCAAGGGAAAGCCAGGGGAGTGATACTAATAATGAATAATCATGATTATGCTAGGGGAGAGGAGCTCACTGGTCAGGCCTGCCTACAGAACCGAGACCCTGATTTTCACCATGCTCCCACACCTGGAGTGCAGAATCTCAGGGTAAGAAGGGACATCACAGGCCATCTAGCCCTACCTCTGCTTCAACCATGTATCTGACAAGTGATATCTACTCTTTGCCTGAAGACCTCCAGGGAGGGGACTCTAAGACCCCAAGGAGTAGCCTCTTCCACTTTTGGAGAGCTCACTGCCAGAAGTTTTTCCTTCTATCAAGCCTAAATCTGCCTCTTGGGAACTGTACCCATTGCTCCTGGTTCTGTCCTCTGGGATCACACAGGACAAATATAATCCCTTTCACACATAACTGTCCTTTAAGGACTTAAAGAGACGTGCCATAATCCATCCAGTCTCGTCTTCTCTGTGCTAGATATACGTGGTTTCTTCAGTCAGTTCTCTAGGCCTTTCACTGGCCTGGCTGCCTTGCTCTGCACACATTCTACCTCATCAATGGCCTTCCTTAAAGGCGGTGCCTGGAAATGAACACGACTCAAAATGTGGTCCTGACAGTGGGACTTTTGCCATCCCAGTACTGGATACCATACTCTCCTTAATTTGGGCTAAGAATGCATTAGCTTTCCTGGCTGACGTAGCATGCTCTTTAGTCACATTTAACAAAGGAACTCCCAGATCTTTGTCAGATAAATGGCTGTCTAGTCACTCATTCCTCATGTCATACATACTTAAGAAGCTGATTTTTGGAACCTACACATAAATTTACATTTGCCCCTACTGGACTTTATGTTATTAGATTTGGTAGACCTTTCAAAATCCTTTCATGCAGTCCATTACCTCTCTAGTCTCTGCTTTTTCCTAGCACCTTTCTTAGGGACTTCTAACACAGCTTCTCCTTAACTTTGTAAAGTTCCTCTGGAGGTGTGAAAGGGCAATTCAGTTTCCAAGAAGATTAGAACCTCATGCCAATACTCTATGCCCTATATCATCCTACAATCCTTTTTAGAAGAGGTGGCCAGGCCTCATTACTAAAGAGATCCTTACCTGTTCGACTCTGGAAAAGGGCTGTAGTCCTGGAACCTTTGGGCTCCTGGGTAAGCATCTTGAGGCCCATTTCCTTCCTTTCACAGTCTTTAGCTATGGCCCCCTTTCCAGTTTTCCCTTGTTCCCAATCCCCTGGCTCCTGCCCCTGGGAGTCTCTACCTGTCCTCCCTAGTGGACAGGTCATCTCCTTCATAGCATAAGTTGGCTTAATGGCAGTCCGGGAATGCATCAGAGCTGCTATTTCTTCGTAAAAGGGACAGGTCCCTGGGGGATGGCTGGTTCTTGCTTTCCGGTAGCTGGTCTGGAGGTTTTTGAATCTGTACCGACACTGCTCCAGAGTCCGGAGGAAGCCATGTTCCTGCAGTCGCTCGGCAATGGCACGGTAGACTTGGCTGTTTCTGTGACAGGTCCGAAGTTTTTCAGAAAATGAAGTCTCACTGAGAATTGCCAGAAAGATCTTGGTTTCCTCATAGCCCCAATGTACACCCGCATACTTCTCGTCCTCTGCACTGCCCAGCTCTTGGTCCCCCAAGCCTTTCATTTCCTTCTTTGCTGGAGCCTGATACAGTTTTCCTTGATCCTCACTGCGGTGAGGATCTTTGCTGTTCTCTCCTTCCTCTGATCTATGGAGATCTGAGTTCCATGAGCCTTTCCCTGACTTCTCTCGGTGGGCCACTTTGGACTTGGGATCTGGAGAGGCCAATGGAGGAGAAATAAATAGCAGACATAATAAGTGGTATTGGTAACCAATTAAATAAAACAAACATCTACTAAATGTCTACTATGTGCAAAGTTGCCTGTCCCAGGGACTATCTGGTATTTTTTTAAAAAATCAGTCCTAGTTGACTTAATAATTTAGAGGAAATGGAAAGATAACAGGTCAATGGTAGACAGAAACTCAGAACAATTTATACTCTGGACTGTGCAAAAAGACTTTGGTTTCCCTGGAGGAGAGCACTACAAATTCTGTTTGTGTTGAGTCCTGAGGGCATTGGGAGGTCTGGGCTTTAGGAGTCTCCCTTCCAAGGGCTTGTGTCCCTCTCAAATTCTACCTATCTTTTAAGGTCCTTTGAAAGGCTCTTCAGCCTTGATCATTCCAACACTTAGCTCTCTCCCCCTCTCCCCAATCCTTCCCCAGTATTTACTGCTTGTGTGTCCAGACTGGACTCCTCCACCTAGCATTCAAGGCAATCTACATGCTCTTTCCCAGGGCCTTATCTCACACTTCTCCCATTTATGTGCCCAATACACTGGATTCTTCCATGGAGATGGTCTGGTTCTCTCTCAGGCTCTTCCATCACTGTCTCCAACTACATGACCAGTCCACATCTCTTTCTGACCTTCTTCTATTTCCTGGTTGGCAGCTTTCATTTCATTCTTACATGCAAGATCATGCTTATTAATATGATTCATCCAATGCCCATGAGCATAACAGGCTGGATCCTAACATCACTCGATTTTTCGATTATTTTAGCTACCACTTAGACTGCAAACATACTGCATGCCAGTGAGGGGCATAAGGCCTGAAAACTTCCATCAAACTGATTCTTTTTAACATGAATTGTCTAGCCCTGTCTTTATCCACAACTTGTTCATTGGATCTTTTTTTATCCAAAGATTTGAAATATGACAGGAATGAATGGAATCTTATTAGACTGGGCCATTTCCCCAGACTATTTTTCAGATCTCCACTCCAGTTGATCCTTCAAAAATATGCCAGCATTTCTTACCTCCATGCCTTTGTTAAATCTACCCGCTACCCCAGTCTATTGACATATGACTCATTCTTCAAATGACATCTCATCCGGGGCACCTTTTCTGATTTTCTCCAGTTCAAAGCAATTTCCCTTTGTAACTTTATGGCTTCTTTTACACATTTATCATCTTCTACATTATTTCTACAATGGGGATAACAACAGAACTTACCTTACAGGCTTGTTGTGAGATAACATGTAAATTGCTTTGCAAACCTTATAGTGCTATATAAATGCTGGTTATTATTACTGTTATATAATTACTAGTTCCTATTATCACTGTCACCATCTCCTGGTCTCTCAGGTACACCTGGATAGGACACTTGGCAGAATTCCTATTTCTCCAGCAAGACTGCAAACTCCCTGAGAGCAATGACCCTGTCATGCAGAATCACAGAATTAGAGAGCCAGAAGGGACTACTGAGGCCCACCCTCATCATTTTATAGACAAGACTGAGACTCAGAAAAACAGGAGGGATTTGCTGAAAGTCACATGGTTTATAGCAGAACAGAAACTAGACCTCAGGTTTCCTGATTCTGAAGCCAGTGTTCTTTGCATTACATTATTCATGCCTGTCTTCTTATAAGAACTTTTATTTTATTTGCTTATTATCCAGAATAAGCTCATTCCTGGCAGCCCTGGTTAATGAAAACTAGGAACTCTTTCACAAACACACACATAGAGCTGAGTCTGGGTATGGCATATGGGCTAATAAACATGTGGGATTTGGGGGGATATCTGTACTGTCAGAGGAACCGTGTAGAAGGTGGAGGGCAAAGAAGACTGCCTGGAAACTGGTTCTAGTATTCATTAGGGAATGGACTATCTATTGCCTCTTTTTCTATTAGTGATTAGCACAGGACCTGGCACATGCAGGTGTTTTTAAAATGTTTATTGATTGATAAGTCAGCACTTAAAGCTCTGATAACAATATCCATACCTTCCTCTCCCACTAGCATGCTGTCTTTTATGATTGTTCCAAGAATCTGAGAGTGTTTGAACTGGAGAATGCTGGCAGGAATGGGAAACCTGTGGTCTCAAGGCCATATGTGGCATTCTGGGTCCTTGGGCATAGCCTTTAGACTAAGTCCAAATTTTACAGAACAAATCCTTTTATTAAGGGGGTTTGTTTTGTGAAGTTTGGATTCAGTCAAAGAGCTGCACTTGAGGACCTAGAGGGCCACATGTGGCCTTGAGGCCGAAGGTTTCCCACCCCTGCTAGAGATAATCTGGTCTAAGCTCCTCACTTCATCTATGCAAAAACTGAGGCCAGGAAATACAATGATTTGTCTAAGGTGACCCAGCGAGTTAGTCACGGCCATTAGAATTCAGTCTTCTTAACACCCCATCTGCTGTCCTGTCCACTCAACTGTGCCATCTCAATAAATGCTTCTTTTTCCTTTCTCCTTCATGACTGTACCCAAATGTTCATTTAATGAAGTTATTCTTGCACAGAAGGGTTGTAGCTGCAAGGGGGCAGTAGGAGCTGCCTCATGTACTGCACTATGGCTCTAAAGCTTAAGAAAAGGGTTAGTCCCAAGAAGAAGAGACACAAACCAAGCTTGTGCATAAACAATTAGCTTGACTCTAAGGATTTTAGGTCCGTTTTCTGCAGTGTGAAGTCCTGGGGATGAGCTCAATGGGAGGATTTTCACAAAGTTCCTCCCATATACTAATGGACAAGATGGAAAGTCAGGTTGACTTGGAACAAACCAAAACAAAAGAACGTTGATTAATGAGTCGGTGCTAAGCTGGAGAGGCATCTCTAGAATCTGCCTAAGGGTTCTGTCCCTGGTCTAGCTTTGGCCAACACTTTTTATCAATGATTTAGATAAAGGTATAAGTGGTTATAGATGACAGGAAACTGGAAGGCATAGCTGATACACTGATAGAACCAGATTCCCAAAAGATCTGAAAAATAGTCTGGGGAAATGGCCCAATCTAGTAAGATTCTATTCATTCCTGTCGTATTTCAAGTCTTTGGATAAAAAAGGTCAAATGAACAAGTTGGGATGAAGACAGGGCTAGACAATTCATGTTTAAAAGACCCAGAGGTTTGATGGAAGTTTTCAGGCCTAATGTCCCTCAGTGGCATGCAGTATGTTTGCAGTGGTAGACAATAATAATATTAATAATCGAAAAATCAAGTGATGTTTAGGATCCCACCTATTATACTCATGGGGACTGGATGAAGCATATTAATAAGCATGGTTTTGTATGTAAGAATGATATGAAAGCTACCAACCAGGAAACAAAAGATCAAAAAGAGATGTGGGCTGGTCATGTAGCTGGAGATGGTGATAGGACAGCCTGGGAAAGAACCAGACCATCTCCCTGGAGGAATCCAGTGTATTGGTTACATCTTGGATGGAATATTTATGAGACAACGAGAACAAGAGGCACAAAGGATGAGAAGGGATGGATATGTAGCATTATCTACCATCAAAGACAGGACCCAAACCAATAAGATCATGAAACTGAGCAGCATCAAAAGAAGTAAGGCATTGAAGATGAAGAAGGAGGAAGTCTCACTGTATTCTTCTGTAGAAGGAATTTGTCTTTAAGTAAAGGTAAGACCGGATGACAGTTGAGGCCCCTTCCAAGTCTTGTATTCTGTGATTCTATGCTGGTCACACCACATCTGTAACATGTTACATGCTATACTGTGACTAGGATGAAGGAATCAGGGATGTTTCATGCGGAGAAGAGCTGAGGATGATGTGAGGGGATGGGGAAGAGAGGCAGACTTGTTCTGCTTGGACCACAACAAGTTACAGGGAGGCATAATTTGGCTTAATAGAAGGAAGAAAGGATTAACTGTTAAAGAGGTTCAAGAATGGAATGAGTTCTTTGGGGAAATAATAAGGTTCTATCATGAAAGGTATTCAAGAAGATGATAGATGACCTTGCTGATACTGCAGGGGAGATTCACGGATCCCTTCTTAATCTAAGAATTTGTGTTTCTATGACAACTTTTAGACAAACCATTGAACATGTGTTGACAAAATGTATACCACAGCCAAGATAATTAGGTGAACAAAAGGTTGATTCTCTGACTGGATTCAGGAAAGAAGCCATTTTCACAGTATTCCCGTGGTGTATGACTGAGGCAATCTCTGTCCAAATGGCAGCCAAAGATAATCTTGTTCAGGCCAATGTAATAAACTGAATCATCAGGAAACACTTGTTTATCCAGAATGCTTTGGGAATGGAGGTCTTCTAACGTACTGAATGCTATTGTTAATTGAGTTACCAATGCTACATATGGGTTAATACGTTTAAAGAATTCAAATTTGGGGGTGGCTAGGTGGCGCAGTGAGTAGAGCGCTGGCCCTGGAGTCAGAAGGACCTGAGTTCGGATCCGGGCCTCAGACACTTAATGCACACAAACAAAAACCTAGCCGTGTGACCTTGGGCAAGTTACTTAACCCCAATTGCCCTCCAAAAAAAAAAAAAGAATTCGAATTTAATAAAACATGCCTAATGATACCAAAAATATAACTGACTTTATAGAATACTTCAGAGTTTGCAAAGCACATTTATATACACATTCACTCATCTGATGGTCACAACAACTTTGTGAGGTGGGTACTACATGGAATATTATCTCCATTTTTTTAGTTTCTTTTTAGAGGGGGGAAGGCAGGGCAATTGGGATTAAGTGACTTGCTCAGTAAGTGTAAGTAGTAGTACTTAGTAAGTAAGGCTAGTAAGTGTTAAGTGTCAGGCTGGATCTGAACTCAGGTCCTCCTAACTCCAGGGTTGGTCCTCTATTCACTGTGCTACCTGGCTGCCCCTATTATCTCCATTTTTACTAGAAACTAGAGACAAGGAAGGCAAATGACTTATCTTTGGTCACATAGAGAGCACAAATCAGAGGCTGGATATGAAATAAGACTTCTCCTGACTGCAAGACTGGCACTCGGCTGTCTCTCTGCCCCACACGATGCTGACACAAAGTAACAGATTCTAGCTCTTTGTGTACATCTGGTAATTTGAATTTTAGGTAAACAGGAGTCGACCTTAGAGAAAAGACTTTTTGTTATATTGTCAGCGTTTATCTCAGAGATATAACTGTGTTCTTTCCTTTCTGAATCTATCTGTCTTAATAATTTCAAATCAGTGATACTATAATGAAGAATTTGGCTACTGGCACTCATTATCTTTAGGTAATCTGGTCATGGTTGTTGGGTAAATAATACATTCTAATAACACCCTGTGGAGGGAAATGACAAGAACTATCACCAAATGGAGTCCACTAAAACACAAAGATAAGTATCACAACACCACAGGAAAAAAGAAGAAACAAAGTCCCTCATTCTGCTGATGCCTGATAGAAGGCATTTTTATTAGGTTCTTACCCCAGCAGCTAGAGAATGGGCTTTGGGTGCCTGGCATCTTGCCCTTATAGGTCAGTTCCTGGTTGACTGGTCCGTCAGTGTCACAATCCTTTGTCCCCTCCTTATGCTCCCTGTTCTCTGGTTCCTCAGTGTCAACATTGCTTTCCCTTTGTTGAGAAGGATTCCAAGTTTCTCCCAAGGTGTCAGGACAGGAAGGGGAGGTGTGGGTGCTTAGTAGGGTGGCCATCTCCACATAGAAGGCACAGGACTCAGGGGCTCTGCCAGTCTTTGCTTTTCGGTAACTTGTCTGGAGGTTTTTGAACCTATAGCGGCATTGCTCCAATGTCCGAAGGAAACCCTGCTCCCGCAGCCGTTCGGCTACTGCTTGGTATACTTGACGGTTTCGACGATGGGACTGAAGTTTTTCTGAGAACTGAGGCTCACCAAGGATTGCAAGAAATGTCATGGTTTCCTCATAGCTCCAGAGGATTCCAGAAACTTTTGTGTCTGTTCCATCACACTGTTTCTGCTCTTCCCAGCTTTTCACTTCTTCCCTGGCAAATGCTGGGCCAGACCTTACTTCTTTTTCATCTGTGTGGGAGTCTCTTGGATTCTCTGTTTCCTCTGAGCACTGGAGATTTGGGTCCCATGGGTCCCTTTCTTGCTCTAATGGCAAAGTGATGTTGGACTTGGGAACTGGAAACTCTGCTGGTAAGCAAACAGGGCATGACAGTATATGATCATTATAAAGCTGTTCTTAGAATTCAATGGGCTATATCAGGGAGATTCCTAGGGAATGACCAAGAGACCACTGTGCAACCCTAAACATTCTCCTTTTAAGTCACTGAATGAGGGGAATAAGGAAACTTAGTGATTTGATCACAGTGAGACTTTAACAGATTTGTATGAGCTCAGAGTTCAGAGCTTCACCCTGGTGGGAAGAGAGAATCAGAGACTATAAAGGCCAGAAGGGATTATGGGAATGATTTAATGTAATAACCTCATTTTATAAATGAGGAAACTGAGAGCCAGAAAGGTTCAGTAATTTTGATGGCAGAGCCAAGACTAAAAATTAGCTTAAAAAATAAGCCAGGTAGGGGGTGATCTGTTAGGGACTAAAGAATATACTTAAGATATAAGCAGAAGTCAGAAGGCACCTTTAAGAAATTCAACTCTTCTGTCCATCAGGGAACTCCTTTCATGGGCAAGGGAATGCACACAAGGCACAAAGAAAGTAAACCACCTATACAAAAGTTTTATGGAATAATCACTCGCTTGGTGAACACTGGAGCTTATAAGCAATTTAAGGAATTAAAGGTCAGAAGGAAGAGTACTTAAAGGTCATCTGGTCCAATTTACAAACACAGAAACTAAGGCTTGGAAAGAAGTTATTTGCTCCAGGTCACATCACTGAGAAGTGACAGAGACGGCATCTGGATCCAAGTGTCCAAGCCCCTCCCCCTTGCTACTCTGCTTTCCATTGATAGGTTCCAGGTGAAGCAAAATCACATCATTTAGCCATTTAAGCTAGACTGGATTGTCAGGATCCTGTGCTAGAAAGAGTCTACCTAGACCCAGCTAAGAGCTTGCAGCAGGTGTCAAACTCTTTACACAAAACCAGATGGTCTTTGTAAGCTGTTGTGGACCAAAGAATACATCAACTAGTGGCCAACCTTCTAGTGATGAGTCTACCTGAACTTAGCCACGTCAGCCTCAGACAACAGATACCAGAGTGCCTCTTGGCCCACTGCTGAAGCCAACCAGAGCTTGTACTCTACTGGTGTAGTTTTCAGAAGTCCAGAGCCATGCCTACACCACTGAGGCAGGACTTTATTAGAGAAAGAACAGGCCACCAATAATATAAACCTGCATTACAACTTCTCTGGGTAGAGCCTAAGAGTATGCTGAGTTCAAAACTATTTTCCTTTGCCCCTTTTCTCGTTATTTATCTTCTACCTGTGAGCAAGAAAGAGATGTTTGGGAAGGAAAACATAATCTTAACTGACCATCAAAAAAAGTGTCAGGAGAACCGAGGCATAGAAAGTAAACTTGAAGAGAGCTGCCGGGGGAGCCAACAGGCTGTGGACCGACTGAAGGTCAATGGAGGTGCTCTGGGTTATACATATGTCCTACAAAGTGGATCCCCAACATGATGATGATTGAAAGGTGATGGTTCTACTACTGGGAGTGGAACACACAAGGGCACAACAAACGCACAACACCTGGTAAGCCTATATAACAAGGAAATTGGGACCAAATGGAAAAGGAAGAATTTAAAAAACATGAAAACTCTGAAGTCTGTGGAATGTGCCTCCAGGGAGAATTTAAGTAAGTGGAGACAGAGGGTGATTTTTTTTTTTTTAAAGCAATTGGGGTTAAGTAACTTGCTCAAGGTTACACGGCTAGTCATTTGATTTATGCGTGGGTGCTCATTTTCTGAGGCCGGATCTGATCTCGGGTCATCCAAACTCCGAGGCCGGCGCTCTTACTCACTGCGCCACCTAGCCACCCCAGACAGAGGGTGATTTTAAGGGCAAAGAACAAACTAGACAGTATTTGGAGAGCTCTCCCAGTCTTGTGCTTCTATTATGAACATGCCTGAAGACCAAAGGCCATTCTCTTTAACCCTCCTAAGGCACTAGGCTCAGTGAGGTGGACACCCTCAGAAGTCTCAGAGAATTAGGAGTTGCGGACGCCTGAGAACTTCTCATTTACAAAGGAAATATGTTCTTACCCAGCAAAAGCTCATTCCCACAATCCTCTCCCTCGATGTGCTTGCAAAGGTCCTGAGCATGGTTTCCATGGCCTGTGGCTTCCTGTGAGAGGTATAAGGGCACATCCTCAAATGTCACTGACCCACAGGCCCCCAGTCAGGACTCAGGGCTCACAGGCATTTCATTGCCTGATTAATGCAACAGGGAGGGCTAAGGTACAAAGGAGTAATTCAGGAATTGGGGCTGAAGATCCCCAATTACAGGCTTTTTGTCTACAGTGGGATGCTATACTTGGAGAAGCCAAAGGGATGAGGGAACAGGGGAACCCTGTGAACAGGGTGGGCCTAGTCTCCAAGGGACAAAAATTTCAGGAAAGAAAAGCAAACTGCCACTTACCTGGGACTCAGCTACCATCTTGCGGTCACCAACACTCCTCATCTCAGGAAGGCCAGAAACCTGAGGAGTCAGGCTGTCTAAGAAGAAAAAGAAACTGCTTAAGTCTCAGTTCTTTTCTGGCTGGCCACATTCATACTTTTTTAGTGAGACATCAGTTCTGAGCATCTGCTGCTCTGAATCCAATTACAACTATCCTCATAGCCAGTACTATCATGACTCTATACTTGGTCCTATCATTCTTCAAGTTCAATGGCTCCATGCACTTGACCAAAACTGACGTTCTCTATGCATGAGATGGTTGCCCTGTGCTGGAGCTCCCTGCTCCCCAAGGTCTGGTTATCCTGATTCTCTGGCCTCAGTGGGGATCGAGAGGAGAGCCCATCTTCAGAGTGCCAGGACAAAAAAGCCAATCATCTATGAGGGTGATCACTCACAGCAACAAAGGCAGCATCCTCTTGTGTGATGCCAGTCAGTGACAGGAAGGCTAGACCTGTCTGTTCTCCTCCCCAGCCCCTCCTACCCAGTCCCACCATCTTGTTCTCCACACCATGGATCCCTTTTCCTAGCAAAGGCTCCTCCCCAACCATCTTAGAATGCATTCTCTGCTTCTCACCACTCTTGTGCAGGGGCTTGGACTCCTCCATTGGGCTCAGTTGCTCCAGTGGTTCCCAGTAGGGGCTCTGTATTCCCTTCTCCTGGGACGCTCCCTCTGGCTTGATCTCTGCTGACCCTAAGTGGAAGCTTTGTGACTCTTGTGCCGTAACCCAGGGTGCTGGCAATTCAGAAAGCATTTCCTGTGCCTGTATACAAAAGGGGACCTGGAGATAGCATGCTTCCTGTCATGGAAGCTTGGGGATTCCTGGTGAAATCAAAGTGAAAACCCCCATAAGGAGGCAGAGGAACCCAGGACAGAGGAAGAGTAATCAATGATGCTGGCTAAGACCATCTGCCCAATGCTTTACTGCTGACATAGAGCACTTTACCTATAGTTACCTTGTCTGGGACCCACAATAGCCCTAGGAGATAGGCAGGGCAACAACTATTGTTCCTATTCTACAGATGAGGACACCAGGGCTTGGGGATGCTAAGTAACTATTCCAGGGCTGCACCATTACTAAGCAGCAGCACTGGAACTCAAACCCAGGCCTCCTGAATCCAAATCCAAAGATCTGTCCACTATACCACATTGCCTCTTTAATCAAATCTATTTTATTCTGAGGAAAGCAATTTGTCATCTAGAGCTCTTAAGGAAAGAGAAGCCAGATCTAGGGTAGGCAGGTGCCCTAAAATCAAGTTTTCACTGCTTTGCATTCCTGTCCAGTAATCAGGTAATCAAAAAACCTTACTGAGAACTTACTACATGAGCAAGGTACTGGATTCGGTATCATAAAAGAAGGAGAAAAGTGATACACTCATTGCCTGAAAAGAGCTTAATCAACTTGGAGAGACATGCATATATAGCAACACACTATCAGGCAGAATATCCTAGGTACCAGACAAGTGGTGCCAACACTGTATGCTACAGTGCAGAGAAGAGGGAGATCAAGTCTGGCTGGGGCAGACAAGGAAGACTTCAAGGGGGAGGATCTGAACTGGGCCTTGAAGGATGGGTATTTTGATAGAGAGAAGGTCATAGGTATTTTTGCCTAGGGGGCCAGCATGAACAAAGGCCCAGAGGCTTTAAAAGCATGAACCATATACACTGACTATTTGACTGAAGTGTAGGACATATGTAAAAGCACACAGAAGTCTGGAAACTATTCTGGGCCCTGACTATGAAGGATCTTGAAGCAGCAGGTTAATGACTTTATCATGTTGGCAATGGGGGCATTACTGCTTGGGAGTGGCATGAAACCTTAAGCTATTATGATGATGTAGGCCTCTCCCAAGCAAGCACATCATGTATGGGCCCTACTTATGCCTGGTGCCCAACACACTGCTAAATATGGCTGAATGAAGCCCTCTCTTGCACCTTGTAAGACCAATCTGGAGTGGCTCTGAAGGTGGTCAGAACTGAGATGGCCTTGGGAGTCCATCCTGGAGTAGCCCAGGATTAACCTTTGTTGGGAACATTCTACAGAGGACAGGATGACTTATGGAGCCTCTCTGGATACTTTAGTCACTGCAATGGTGGGACTAGGAGACATGGATTGAATCAGATCCAAACTTGCCAATCAGGGTGATGGCTTAGGTGGAAGAGAGCCAATAACCTAGTGAACCCTAGGGAAACCTAGAGTTGGCTGTTCCCATTGCCACCAGCACCATTGTCTCACAGTTCCAAGACTGAACATACCTCCTAGAATGTCACTTTCAATAAGGACAATCTAGAGTTGCTCTGAGCTGTCCTATACACCTTGGTCTGGATTCACATAAAAAACTATAAAAAGCTTTAAAGCAAGGAGATGTGCTAAATGTGCTAATCCAGTAACTCTTAAGACAAATAAGTACATTCGTTTTATAGAAAAAAAATGAGTCCTACTTGGAAGAGTCAAGATTTGAATTCAAATCTTCCTACCACACTTAGTTTTCACACCAATCAATCAAACCCTAATTAAGTACCTACTAGGTGCTAGGCACAAAGATAAGTAGGGCAATGTTATTCCTAGATCTTAGTACCTGGGTCAGGCGATTACTGCTAGTGACCCTTGTGCTACCACTAACCAAAAAATACAGTTCTAAGTGTGAGAACAGTACTATGCTTGGTGCTATAGTTAGTGGTCACTCCCATAAAAGTGACAACTCTGCAATATATTTAAGGTTTTTTTATAGAATGTTTGGGCAAGAAACTGAGCTTCCCTATGAAGTGAGATCTTGGCATTTTGCTTTCCATGTCAGACAATTCATGGTCAGAGATTATGGGTCTTGAGTGATGAGAGTTTACGAATATATGGACACATTTAAGTGCAATGATTATTTCTATTAGCAATAAATATAATATAATGTTTACTATATCTTTAGGAGTGAGGCTAGTCCAATTAAAATGTGAGTAGAGATGGTCTTAGAGAAGTCAAAGTCCATTTTCCGGGATAAAATGCAAGATTATCTTATATACATTCTTCAAATGAATGGAGAAGTGATGTGTCTTTTATGAACTGTGATACATTAAACAAAATGTGTGTGACTGTATGTTTGTGCATGTGCAAATGTAGAGCTCTCTCTTCAGGACTTCCTGGAAGAGATGACCAAGAAGCATTCCTATGTTTTCACTATCTTCTACCAAGAAATAGCTTCCCTTCCCCTCTCCAAATCCTATTCTAATCCTTCAAGGTCTGACTGAAGCTCCATCTTCCCCAGGGAATCTTTCCTAACAATATTAGCCTCTTGTTCTTTTCTCCAAATTCTTAGTCTGTTTCCAGTCAGTACAAAATGCTTTAGCAGTTAATTGGCATCTAACTGTTCAATGTTTTGTCTTGTTTTGTCAACCTGATCCTAAATTCCTTGAGGACAAGTATTCCTTCTTAGCCTTCTTTTGTATCCCCCACAATG
Organism: Gymnobelideus leadbeateri; assembly: GCA_011680675.1. Classification (NCBI taxonomy): domain Eukaryota; kingdom Metazoa; phylum Chordata; class Mammalia; order Diprotodontia; family Petauridae; genus Gymnobelideus; species Gymnobelideus leadbeateri. The sequence goes on along the minus strand of WOXC01008665.1, from coordinate 69,640 downwards.
TCTAGTGGGTGCTCAATAAATATTTTTTAACTAATTAGTTCAATGGTATTTTTGTTTGTTTTTCTCTATCTGGTGCAGGAAGTCTAGTCAAAAGTGTTACATGACCTAGCCCCCCAAATAAGAGAACTGAAGGTATGTATATATTTAAATTAAAAGCTAGGAGCTTGTATTTGGCCCACTTCGGGGAACCAGATAACCTCTCAAGAGAACAGCTAGGCTTCTGTGTTTCTCAATCTAACTTTAGTCGATAACTATTCTGTTACAAAAGCAAACTGTGCCTAAGCCCCATCCAGGATAACTTTGGCCTTTCAAATTCAGAGGCTAAGGTTAACAGATTCCAAGTTATTGGGCTGAGGGGCAGAGATCATCCAGAACTGAGGGTCATGGTTATAGAAGGTACTATGGTGGGCACAGAGAACATAAACTTACACAATGATTCAAACCAAAGACACCTCCATGAGACAGGAAAGAAGCTTGAATTGAATTTTCAACAGAGAGAGAAGGAAAATGCCAAGATTTTCTTCTGCTCCACCTACTGTTCAGCTGTGCTCTTTCCTAAAAACATCACCCTGAGTTTCCTTTCTAATTGTTGCTGTATCCTCTCCTTCTGTGTTCACAACAACCCTCTGAGGACAGAGCTAGCATCCTTTTACAGGTGAAGAAAATGGAGCACAGAGAAATAGAGTTGACTTGTCCAGCTGGCCAGAGGCTGAGCTGGGATTGGCACCACATCTCCCCCTTCCCAGAGCAATGCTCTCACCCGCTGATCTGGTCTCCTGGACTCTTTCTGCCAAGCCTTCACCAGAGTCACCACTTCCTCTGTGTTCTTGGGATGATGGTCCCACACCCAGGCCTGAAGTTCCTCTGGCAAGATGCTCAGGAACTGCTCCAGGACCAGGAGCTCCAGAATCTGCTCCTTTGTCCGTTTCTCTGGCTTCAGCCACAGACGGCAGAGCTCTTGGAGTCGGGAAAGCACTTCGTGAGGATGAGTGGACTCTTCATACTGGAACTGCCTGAAGTGCTGACGGGAGGCTTCAGAGTCAGGGTCATATCCCCAGAGATTAGGGTCCTGATCCAAACAGGAATCTTCCTCCAATTTTACTAACAGGAATTCCTTTTGATATGAGGGGGCAAGAACAGCAGCCATTGTTTGTCTGGGGGGAAGATTAGCCTTGCTCCAGCACAGGCCTGACTTCTAGGGCTTACATCTCTGTCTGAAAAATCACTGGAGCTGCTTCTGGAAGACATGGTGGGGGTAAAGAGGGACAGGGAACAGTGAGACAGAGAGAAAGAGAGAGGGCTGAGAAAGATAAAAAAAGGAAAACAGAAACCTAATTATCAGGTCCCTTAAGAGTTCCTCTGTATTTGGCACTAATTATTTGTCTTGTATTTATTATATTTGTGGCAAATGAACATTAATAATATACTTTGGCAAAACGTACAAAGTATTTGAAGAGAATTTGAAAATAGATTCAAGATTATAGACAACATAAAAGACTAGGAAGATGATGCATTCAGTTGCGGGTCAGTTGTTTTTCAGTCACGTCTGACTACTTGTGACCTCATCCTGTGGTTTTCTTGGCAAAGATACTAGCGTGGATGTCCATTTCCTTCTCCAGCTCATTTTACAGATAAGGTAATTAAGGCAAACAGGGTTAAGTGACTTATCCAGGGTCACACAGCTAGTAAGTGTATGAAGCTAAATCTGAATTCAGGTCTTTCTGACTCCAGGCCTGGTGCTCTATTCACTGCGCCACCTTGCTGCCCCATCTGTGTAGATAGGTTGGCCTCAAAACATGTTATATATATTCTGAAACTACGTATATCAAAAAAAGTGTTGGTTGTATTTGAGACAAATCGTCCTACTTTGCTGTTCTCTATATATGACATTTCATTCCCCCCCCCATGTGTCACTGCATAAACTGTCCCCTAAGCCCAGAACATACTTTCTCACCCTGGAGAGAACCCCTTTCAAGGATCTGCTCATGTGCTGCCTCTTTCAAGGGATCTTTCCGGATTTTTCCATTTGTTAGTGCTCCCCCACTGCGTGAAACAGATCATTCTGTATTTAATTATCTATGTACATGTTGTTTCTCACCTGTAGAATGTAAGTTCTTTGAGATATTAAATAAAACAGAAACCATATCTGCAGTGGCTGGCATACAGCAGGTGCTTAATGAGGGCCTGCTGGGTTGACTTGGTAAGTGAGTTCTGAAGATGCCTTCCCTCATCTTTTCTTAGAAAAGGGGCCTCTCTTGCCCTATGAAGTTGGAAGGCTATGAACCATGAGAATAGCCCAGTCTACTCAGGGTACTGAGTGTACATTGTCCAACTATGACAGACTGAACTCTTCTCAGCAATGCAGTGATACAAGGCAATCCCGAAAGACTCATGAAGGAGAGAGATGCGCCATCCAGAGAAATAACTAGAAAGAACTGAGCCTGAATCCTGATGGAAGCAAACTAATTGATCTTTTTCTTTTCATTGTTTGGTTTTATTTCTTCTTTACCATTTTTCATCCCACCTAGTACAATACGCCTTTGTAATTGGACTAATGTCTAATATGAATATATTTGCAGATCCTATACTGAACTATATGCCGTCATGGAGGGTGGGGGGAGAGAGGGAAAGGAAATTTGAAAATCTAGGAACTATGGAATTGAATCTTGTTAACTGAAACTAAACTAATAAATTAATTAAAAGAAAAAGAAAAGTACATTGTTAGTGGTCGGAAGGTATGAACAGTTCTCAAAAGAAGAATGGTAAATGAGTAACAATACAAAGAACTGTTCTGAATCACTAGGAAGAGAGGGGCAATCAAAACAACTCTGATGTTTGATCTCATATCCAGCCAATTGGCAAAAAGGACAAAAGAGGAACACTGTCAATGCTGGAGGGGTGGGCACCCTAATGGACTGCTGGTGGAGCTGGGACTAGCCCAACTACTCTGGAAATCAATTTGAAGTTATGCTAAGAAAGTAATTAAACTATCTAATTTCACTAGAAACCAAACCTTTGGTCCAGAGATCCCACTCACTGCAAGACATATGCCTCCAAAACGTCAGTGATAAAATGGTCCCAAATGCAACAAAACATTTACAGCAGCTCTATTTGTAGTAGGAGAGAACAGAAGATGTTCAGCCACTGGGGAAGAGCTAAACAAGTTCTGGAGATGAATGTAATGGAATATTAATTAGATGTAAGAAATAATAACTCTAACAAATACAGAGAAGCTTGGGAAAACTCATATGGACTGATGGGAAAGGAAGCAGAGCCAGGATTACAACATGCCCCATGACTATAACAACCTAAATGGAAATCATTATGACCACACTTGGCCCCAAAGAGATAGGAAAATGCACCGGGCTTCCAGAACATTGCCTGGGAATGAAAGTCTTGGTCGATGTGGCTGGCAGTTTTGTTGCACTGTCACCACCCACCCCGCTTTTTATTGGGCAGTGAATAGGGGGGAGCCAGGCCTCAGACACTCACTAGCTTCATCACTCTGGGCAAGTCATTCATCTCTGCCTCAGTTTCCTCATCTGTAAACAGGAATAATAATAGCACCTACATCTCGAGATTGCTGTGATGATCAAATGGGACAATATTTTAAAAGTATTAACCCAGTACCTGGCACACTGTAAATGGTTTATTATTATTAGTTATAAGATGGTTTTCTGGGAGGGAAAAGGGAGTATTATATTGGGAAATGAAGATGATATAAAAACAAAAAATACCAGTACAAAAAGACTGTTAAGAGTATCTCTGGGATAACAGAGACCTAAGTCAGAAAAAGACTTAAAAGAGTCAAATAAAGACCAAGATATCTACTTATGTACAAAGAAGGAACTGCGCTTAGTTCCAGAAGAGTCAGACCGCACCCCGACTGCTCAACACTGACAATACTGTGGAGGAGACACCACAGTTTCTTATCCTCAAGCACTTATAGTTTAGAAGTGGGTGGTAAAATGCATATGAATACAAACTGTAGAAATAAAACTAACAATAGAATGATAATAGTAATCCATGCTTCTATAGCTCTTTAACATTTACATTATTGTTAACACTTAATGTTAACAATTAACATTAAAACTTTCCTCACAACCCCCTTGGAGGGCAAACAGTGCCAACATCAGCCCTATCTTCTAAGTGAGGAAGGTGTATATATACATCATAAAGACTAACTCTACATAGTATACATGTAGACACACAGATAGACATAGTAACGATGGCTGTACAGACGTAACTGTAAGTATGGGAAGGAAGCACAGAGAGCGTGAGAACAGTTGGAGTCAGGTCATTAAGGATTTTGGTGGGGAATGGTTGGGTTGAGCATTCTGGGCAGAAAGAGTCATACTACTCATGTCTCAGAAGCAGAAGGGGAGGGAAGAGAAGGAAGACTTGCTAATCAGACTAAATACTATAAACCAAAGGATCACAGCCTTCAATTAATGGAAGGCCTATCAGTAGAGGGCTTAAGTTCCATTATGAGGCATTCTAATTTGCTCTAAGGAGTAACTGGACCCATAGGAGAATCCTAACATAAGAATGATATATTCAATTATGATAAAGAGAATCCTTATAGATTCCTAAGGGAAAGGGGGAGAGACAGAAAGACTGGGAGAGAGGTTGTTCAAGTAACAATAAAAGCAGTTGACATTTATAGAGCACGTTAAGGTATACAAAGTGCTTTCTATGCATCCTCTCATGTGATCTTCATAACAGCTTGAGGACGTAGGTGCTATATTATCCTCTTTTACAGAGGAGAAAACCAAGGCTCCATTGCCCAGGGTCAGACATAGCTAGCTAACTAGCACATCTCTGGTGGGAGGTAGAAGGAAGCTAGCATCCTGGATGAGGGCCATACTTCATTTTGAAATATTTCATATTTCATTTCATATCAAATTAAAAAGTTACACAAGACTCTAATTTAGAAAAATAAACAAAAGAACAAGGTGACAGACTAGTGTGAGAGTAAAAATAATGCCTGAAAAATTTAAGAAGAGTTGGGGTGAAGAGGGAGGGGTGAAGTAGGGGAGAAGGTTCCCCATCCCTACACTGAAGTATGTGGGCAGGTTCATCCTCTGAACCACCCACTAGACAGGAGAAACTGCAGTCTTTCCACTGGACACAAAGCAATTTTCATTGTAAGTTTGCAGAACAGAACAATTCAATTCAAACTTACTTCAACAGAAAACAAATTAAGTGATTCCTTGTGTTAAGCACTATATTCTAAACTGGAAAAAGAACAAAGTTCAGATAAAGCATGAGCCATATCCTCATAGAGATTCCAGTCTAGAAAGGGGTTATAGCACAAACAGAACCAATATTAAATATTACACAGTAACTACATAAGATAGGGACAAGCAAACTGCTTTGTGAAGTTCAATGGAGGAAAGGGCATTATCAATAGGGTGAGAGAGAAATTAAGGAATGCTTTCTGGAGGAAGTGGCATTCGAGTTAGGCTATAAAGGACAGCTAAAATCCAACAGGCAAAGGGGGAAGGGAGGACAATTCCCAGCATAGTTAACAGCTCTGGCAAAGGTGCAGAGGCAAGAAAGGGCAAAGCATGAGAATTTGGAATCTAAGAACATGGGAAATAGTACAAGTTAAGGTTGGGTCGTGCCAGAGCATGAACGGCTTTGAATGTTAGGAGACAAAGACTAAACTTGATCCACTAGGACAGGGGTGGAGAACCTATGGCCTGGAGGTGACAAGTGGTTCCCTAGATCCTCAAGTGTGACCCTTTGACTAAATGCAAACTTCACAGAACAAATCCCTTTAATAAGTGGATTTGTTCTTTAAAACTTGGACACTCAAGGACCTAGAAGGCCACATGTGGCCTCGAGGCTGAAGGTTCCCCATCCCTACACTAGGATATAAGGAGGTTTCCGAGCACCAAATGATATGATCAGATTTATGCATTAGTACAGCAATGGCAAGAAAGCTAGACTGGTAAGAGAGGAGGGTAGATGGCAGAGTACAATAGGTAGCTAAAAGGAGAAGGAATGAGAAATGTTTGGTCTGAAGAAGAAAAGGCTTAGGATGAAAGCAGGATGACTGCTTTCAAACATATTCTGTTTGGATCCCAGAGCCAAAATAGAATATAAAGGGTGTGAATAACACAGAGGCTGATTTTAGCTAGATAAAAGGAAGAACTGTCCAATAGTTAGAGCTACTCCAATGTAAAATGGGCTGCATTAGGAGTGGTGGCTTACTACTCACTGGTAGTCTTCAAGTGGACACTATAGTATCACCTGTCAGGAATGCCGTTTAGGAGTAGGTTAGAAAAGATGATTTCTAAGGTCCCCCCAGGTCTGAGATTATATGATTCTATGACCTCTTAGAAGATAATGAGTGGTAATGAGAGTCTCTAAACTAAAGTTCTGGCAGTGGAAATAAGGAGGGATGGATAAAGACGATAATGAAGAAACAGAGTAGGATTTGGCAAGTAACTGCTTAGATAAGAACAGTGGCTGGAATTGTGATTTCTTTTTTTTGTTGTTGTTGTTTTTTGGAGGAGGGAAGGCAGGGCAATTGGGGTTAAGTGACTTGTCCAAGGTCACATAGCTAGTAAGTATTAAGTTTCTGAGGCTGGATTTGCTCTACTCACTACACCACCTAGATGCCCCTGGAACTGTGATTTCTTAGCTATAGGGAACTCCTGATGAAGAAATTCCTAGTACCAGTTCAGGCTGGCACCTTTTCTGCTTCCTATAGTCTTAGAGGGCTGCCTGAAGTACTAAGAGATTTAAGTGACTGGCCCAAGGTTAGAGAGCCAGTATAGCAGAAATGGCACTTGAACCCAAGGTCTTCCTAGTCTTTATCCACTAACATGAAAGAACACTGAAGTTCTGTATGTGGGGGTCTGGGTAAACTGTGGGGTCACTGACAGAAACAGTGAAATCAGGAGGAGGTACAGATTTTGGGGGGAGAGATGAGAAGTTGGACTTTAGACATACTTGGTTTGAGATGCCAGGAGGATATCCAAGTGGAGATTTTATTTAGTCAGTTTCAGGTATAGCTCTAGAACTCATCTAGGATGGAGACAGAAATTTAGGAGTCCTCTTTATAGATTTGATCACCGAAGCCCCGAGAGCTAATTAGGTTGCTGAGGGACAGAATATAGAAAGAGAAGAGCCAATGGTGGAAGTTTGGGAAAATTAAAGAGTGGATAGAGGATGACAAATCAGCAGAGACAGGGAACTGGCAGTTTGAAAAGCTAAAGGAGGACAGAGCATTTACTAGGAGGGAAGTAGTGAATAACGTTAAATGCTACAGAGAGGTCAAGGATAATGACTGAAAAGGAAAAATCACTGAATTTGGTAATTAGGTCACTGGTGACCTTCAGAAAAGTGGAGACAGAAACCAGATAGCAAGAAGCTGAGAACGAGTTGGTGGTAAAACAGAAGAGCTAGGTAGAGGCTTTTTGTTTTTCTCCAAAAAGCTTGGTCTGAGAGGGAGGAGAGATGGGCAATTGTAGCTGGATTCAGTAGAAGAGTTAACAGAAAATTGCTTTTAAGACGGAAGATCTAAACATGCTTGCCTGCTGAATGAATAAATGGGAAGGAGCCAGTGGAGGAAAGATTCAATGTGAAAGAAAGGAGGGTAGAAGGGAGAGTGATGGAGGATGAGGGAGGGAGGAAGAAGGAATGGAAGGAATAAAGGAGAGAAGGGAGAAATAAAAGGAAGGAAGAGTGGAAGGAAGAAAGGAAGAAAAAAAGGAAGGAGCAATGGAAGGAAGAAAGAAAAAAGAAAGTGAAGAAGAAAGGGAATGATGGTTGAGGCAAGGTCCTGGAAAAAATAGATAGGATAAATCCTTGGATACTGCTATGGTCTTGCAAAGAGAGCCAGACTGGCACAGTGAGTAGAAAGTTAGCCTTGAAGTCAGTGAGATCTAGGTTTCAGTACTGCCCCTAACATCGTTGACCATAGGAAAATTTTTCACCTTGTAGCATGCCAAGTAACTCAAGGCTATGTTACAAAAGGGACTGTCAACCAAAAACGGCTTGGAACAGTTTCTGTGGAAGAATTAATTTAGGAGGCAAGAAGCAAAGCGTATAATTTCTAAGGAGCAGTCAGGGTGCACTGTTAAGGTTCTGTACTTTACATTTATAGAGGTGAAATGATGAGCTCAGAGATCTAGGGAAACATCCCACTAGGGGATGAGGGCAGGATTCTCCCTTTGTTCAGATACTCTAAACAAGGCTTTTCACTAAGCCCTATACCCATCCACTCATTCATTCAATGAGCATTTAAATGAGTCTACCGTGGGAAGAAGCTGGGTCCTCTCGCTGGCAGGAAAATGCCTCAGTTTACATTAGAAGAAACCCAAGCACAGAAATGGGAGATTTGCCCAGTGTCACACAGATACAAGGCTGGAATTCACAAGCATTTGTGGAAGGCAGCTAGGTCACTGGATGGGGAGGCAAGAAGATCCGACCTCGGAAGGGTGGCCCTGGACAAACCGCTTAATCTTGGTCGCTTCTGTTTTCTCAGCTGTAAAAATGGGGACAGAAACAACACCTGCCTCCTGGGGTTGTGAGATCAAATGAGACGCCGTTTATCAAGAGGCATATACATGCTCTCTGTTATCATCTGTCATGGGCTTTTTGCTCCCTGCTGAAGATAAAAGGGCAAAGAGGAAACAGAATTCGAACCCCGCTCCCCCAACTCCGCATCCAGCTCTTCTTCCACAGTTTAGGGCAGCTTCTCAAACACTCAGCAAGCATTAAGGGTCAGGGGAAGCGTGGATTCGGGGTAAAGTGTCATCTAGGAGCCCTGGGTTTGGGAGTCAGAGGACCCACTGCGAGGAACACCTGGGGTGACAAGTCACTTGGCCTCTCTGGGACTCAGTTACTTTGACGGTAAGCAGGGGAGGGTTGAACCAGATGGCCTCTGAGGTCTCTGCCAGCTCTGAGCGCTGAATGTGGAGTCGGAGGTCCTGCCCGACCTCAGTCTTCCCAGCTGTAAAATGGGCGGGCCGCCGCGGGTTCTGCTCAGGCTCCCGGGCCTCGCACATTCCTTCGGCCAAAGCGGCGGCGTCGGTCCAGGACTTCTGTCTGGGGAATAAAGCGCCCCCACCCCGTCCCCGACTCACCAGCCCTGCCCCAGCCAGTCTGTCCCGGAGCCCACTCAGCTTTTCTCTGCAACGCTCGACTCAGCTCAGCTCGCTCTACGGAAGCCCCCGAGGGCTCAACGCGCAGGGGACTCTGGGACTCAAGGTCCTCGCGCTTCTTCTCTCCCGGGAGACGGGCGATACTCTGGACTACAACTCCCAGGGTGCCTCGCGCCGAATTTAGGGCCTGCCTTGGACTAAGTGACAGCAGTCTCAGCCTACCAGTGGAGAGAATTCTCCTGTCCTCTGTCAAGCTCACCAATCGCAGGCGATCTATTTCGTTATTGGTTCGGGAGAGGGCAGGGCGACAGTGTCAGATGCATCCCCCAGGGAGCGGTCCATGCAGTTTGTTCTATAAGTGGGAGCTCCCTAGGGGTAAGCCATTCCACTCTTTGAAAAGCTCTCCTTGTTAGGATGTTTTCCTCCACTGACACCGCGCTTAAATTGGACTCTGGACATCTCCTATTACATTTATTTTTCCTAGTTCTGTCCTCTGGGGCCAGAGAAAACAAGCTGACCCCTCTTCCCGTGACCTGCCCTTCACATACTGGAAGACAGCTGTCCTGTACCCACTGTTCTGACAAGCCATCACGTCAAGTCAACATTTCTTTTTTTTTTTTTTTTAGAAAAGTAAGTGTGTTTATTAATAATAGCTAATTCATATCACTTTAAGATTTACAAAGCACTTTACGTATATTATCTCATTTTGATGTAGTTTTTGGGTTTTTTTAATTATTTATTTTTAACATTCTTAAAAAAATTTTTTCCTTGCGTTCCAAATTCTCTCCTCCCACTCTTCAACTCACTGAAAAGGCAAGCAATATGATATCAGTTATACATTTAAAATCATGTAAAACATTTCCATATTAGCCACATTTTTTTTTAAAGCAGGAAAATAAAGTGAGAAAATTATACTTCAGTTTGCATTCAGAGTTCATTATTTCTCTCTCTGGAGGTGAATGGCATTTTTTCATCATGAAACCTTTGGCAATATTTGTATTGTATTGATCAGAGAGTATCCAAGTCTTTCACAGTTGATCATCATTACAACATTGTTGTTAACTGAGCACAGTGATCTCCTGGTTCTTCTCACTTCACTTTGCATCAATCAGTTCATGAAAATCCTGCCATGTTTTTCTGAAACCACCCCCTTGTCATTTCTTACAGCATAATAGTACTCTATCACAATCACCTGTCACAACTTGTTCAGCCATTTCCCAATTGATGAGCATCCCTTCAATTTCCAATTCTTTGTCAACACAAATAGAACTGCTATAAATATTTTTATAGTTCTTTATAAATCCTTTTTTTATCTCTTTGGGATATAGACTCAGTAGTGGTATTGCTGGGTCAAAGGGTGTGCACAGTTTATAGTCCTTTGGGCATAGTTACAAATTGTTTTCCAGAATGATCAGGCCAGCTCACAATTCACAGTTCAGCCAATGGTGTATCTATTTCAACAAGTGTTAAGCACCTACTGTGTGGCAGGGGGTGTAGGGTGTGTTCAGGGAAGACTAGTACTTCTGGTTTGAGGACTGACAAGCCTTTTTCAGCTGCTTTCCACCTTTGGTATTCACCTGATTCACCCAACTCTCACCTGTGGCTCTAAGAAGCTTAACATGCATAGTGGCCACACCCCAGTAAATTGTTTCAGCAGACCTGTTAAACCAGGTTGAGGATAACTGAGGGGTCTCAAACTTGTTGGTGAGCTGGGGGGGTGTTTACCCCAAGCATGTGAAGACTCCCCCCCAACCCCTCAGTATGGGTTTGTTCCAATGGGCCACAAAGGCAGTTGAAGCAGGTGCTGTGGAGTGCTTAGAGCCTGGTCAGACAATGAAGATGCCAAGGTTGTCCATTGCATGCCAGGCCATCACCAGTCATTTTGATTTCTGTCTTGCCACTGGACTTTAATGACTCTGGAAGAGAGAGTGAGGCTGATTACTTTGTGCAACTCTGCCTCACTTAAATCCAATTTATACATGAGTCAAAAGACATCACTCAAACCATTTTACCATTTTTACCTACCTCAGAGTCCTGTGGCAACTGGCAAGTGACAAAGCATCAGGTGCAGAAACACTGGGAGCTGTAGTCAGAATCCTGCATTCAGGTGACCCAGACCATTGGGTCATCTTCTCACTGAAAGCAGCAATGGGATTTGTCAGCCCCCTGGGTTTTGAGCAGCCTTTTAAGGATCATACTGCTCACCTCTTGGTGTAAGGAATGGCCTAGAAAAGGTGCCCTAAAAATTGTCTGCTTCACCCAGTCCTGGCCTGCATACTGTGGCAAGGGGAAATCACACTCTGAGGTTGAAACAAACAAAAAAATGTGCAAAAACCTTCGCAAAGATGATTCTATTCACCATCAGTACATGGAATGTGTACACACTTATGGACAACATGAAATACAGTGGACTCATTGAGAGACAAACCAATTCTTCTTACAAGAGAACTCAGTAGGTGTCACATCCAAATAGCAGCCCTGAGTGACACAAGGCTGGCAAATGGAGGCCAGCTTACTAAAGTTGGAGTTAGATACATGCTTTTCTGGAGTGGCCACAGTGATGGGGAGCATCATGAAGCTGGCACAAGTTTTGCAATCAAAACTAATCTAGTCAACAAGCTTGTATACCTCCCCAAAGGAGCACAAAATGGGCTCAAGACAATATGACTACAACTTGCAGGAAGGTGTCACCATCCTCAGTGTGCAGATGCTCCCTCCATGACGAACCCTGATGAAGTCAAAGAAAAAATTTTATGAAGACTTGGAGACCCTCATCATCAATATGCTAAAAGAGGACAAGCTTATAATTGTGGGTGACGTTAATGAAGACTAGGCACAGACTATGGGACATGGCATGGAGGCCTTGGGAGGGATGGAGTTGAAAATGGCAAAAGCAATGGTCACTTACTACTGAAGACTTGTACACCTCATGACCTTCTCCTCACCTGTCTTCCATTTACCTAAATGCAACAAAACTTTGTGGATGCACCCTTGCAGTATACACTGGCGTTTAACAGACTGTGTGTGTCATTGTAAGAAAAGACTGACAGGATGTGAGAGTGAGGAAGGGGATGTGTGGTACAGAGTGCTGTACTGATCACAACCTTATCCTCGCCAAGCTAAATATTTGCATTCAACAAAGGCAGCAGCAGCCTTAAGGCAAGATGACGACCAGAAGACAATGTCAACAGATTAGAGCACTTCTCCCTTCTTGAACAGTTTATTTTTAACTTGGAGGAAAAGCTGAGTCAATAGACGGCTGGCAACAATGGGGCAGAAAAGGGGTGAACAGCTTTCAGAGATTTGGTATACAGCATCACCTTTACTCATCTGAGCCAGAACATGCAAACATCAGGATTACTTTAATGAAAATGATGGGGAAATTCAGCATCCAAAAAATGAAAAAAAAAATGAGAACTCCACAAGGTTTACCAGCAGGATTGTTCATCCATCTCTGTCTAAGAAGGCAGGATTTAACTCCTTCAAAAGTAAAGCACATGGAGGCTAGGTGTCGCAGTGAGTAGAGCGCTGGCTCTGGAGTCAGAAGGACCTGAGTTTGGACCGGGCCTCAGACATTTAACACACACAAACAAAAACCTAGCCGTGTGACCTTGGGCAAGTAAAGCACAAGTGAACCTTAGAGAGATTCAGTATTCTTGGCTCAGTAAGAAGGCAGGTGAAACTCAGTTTTACACTGATAGTAACAATCCAAAGCACTTTTATAATGTTCTGAAGGCTATTTATGGGCCAGAGACTTGGTGTATCTCAACTACTCCAATGTGATAGAGTCACATTGATTAGTGAGATGGGCTGGACACTTCCGTAGTGTTTTTGACAGACCTGCTGAAGCCATTGGCCACATGCCTCAGGTTGAAGTGGATCCCTCTCTAGCTGAAGCTCCAACTGAAGAAGAAGGTTTTGGATGTCATTAAGCTCTTTTCATGTGGTAAAACACCTGGTGCTGATTCTATTCCTACTGAGATTTACAAGGGAGCCCACTGCTCCCACAAAGGCTGACTGAAATTTTCTGGCTTATATGGCAAGAAGAGGTTATCCCCCTGGAGTTCAAGGATGCCTCCATTGTCCATCTCTAGGAAGATAAAGGAAAAAGGTTATCCTGTGACAATCATGCTGTGGGGGGAGAGGGTCTCTCTCTTTGTCACTACTTACAAGATTCTTGTCAGTGTCCTTAGAGCGTATATCAAATTGTGAGCCATCTTGGCATGGGGGAAGGGAGGCATGGGAAGAAAATTTGGAACTCAAAATCTTATGGAAATGAATGTTGAAAACTAAAAAAAAATTCTTGCCAGTGTCTCCACAATAGGCTGATCCTTCACCTGGAAGATGGTCAACCACTAGAAAGCCAGTGTGGCTTCAGAAAGGGCCAAGGAACAGTTGATAAGGTGTTTGCTGCCTGACTCCAGGAGAAATTCTGGGAGCAGAACAGATATCTATACACAATGTTTACTGATCTGACCAAGGGTTTTGATCAGACATGAGGGCTTGTGGAAAATTATGACAAAATTTGGTTTCCTTGAGAAGTTCATCAATATTGTACATCAGTTTCATGATGGCATGCTTGTGTGGGTTCTGGATAGTGGATGATGCTCTCATGCTTTCTCAGTCACCAATGGACTGAAGCAAGGCTGTGTGCTTTTTCCCATGCTTTTTAGCATGATGTTTTCAGTGATGTTGTCAGATGCTTTCAACAAGGATGGTTTCAGCCAGGAAATGGAAACATTTCCATTTGAATTGTCTTAGGAAGATTCTGAAGACCACCTGGCAAGATAAAGTATCAGACACTGATGCCCCTTTTCAAGCTAAATTGCCAAGTACTCAAACTCTATTGCAAGGAGCACAACTATGATGGGCTGGGCATATTCGAATGTCAAACATGTGTGTGTCTAAAAGACTATTTTATGAAGAACTCACACAAGGCAGGCACTTACATGGAGGTCCAAAGAAATAATACAAGGACAAGAGAGCAAGGTCTCTCTGAAGAACTTTGGAATCAATTATGTGACATGGGAGACACTGGCACAAGACCACCCTGAATGATGAGTGCTTTGATGAGTGCTCTCATCAAAGAAGGTACTGTGCAGAATTGCAGTAGCTCAAAAGAAACGTGAGGGTGCAGATGTAAAGATATGACCCCAAATGTTCACATGGACTATTTGTGCCCAACTTGTGGTGGAGTCTTCCAAGCTCATATTGGTATGATCATCCACAGACCGGACACATTGTACCTTGAGCCCAATACAATGATGTCATTTTGGTCCTCTTCAAGAACAAAAGAACAGCAACTAATTATGTGCCAGGCATTGTGCTGGGGGATACAAAGAAAGGCAAGGGACATATTGTCTCAAGGAGCTCACAGTCTAATGGAGAAAACAACATGTATACAACTATGTCCAGACATAAATACAGAATAAAGTGGAGATAATCTCAGAAGGAAGGTCCTAAGATGAACCATCCCTAGTTTCTTCAAGTCATCTTTATGTGGCAAGGTCTTCAGTTCCCTCACTCTCCTAATCACCTTCCTCTGAATGCTCTCCCAGCAGGCCAATATCCCTCCTAAAATGTAGATTTCAGAACTCAGCACATGCCCCAGATGTGATCTCACTGGTATAGAGTTAAATGGAACTGTTATCTCCTTCCAAATGGATAGAATGCCTTTCAGCACAGTTAGCTATTTTTGGCTGCTCCACTACACTATCAACTACTGTCTCTTCACTTCCCCCTTATTTAATCTCGCTTTATCATCATAGAATCATAGATTTAGAGTTCAGAGAGATATGAGAGGTCATCTTATTTCACAGATGAGCCAGCTGAGGCCCAGAGATGTTAGGTGACTTGTTGAAGGTTAACACAGGTTAACAGTAGCAGCAGAGTCTGACTCCCAAACTGTCATTCTACTGCACCATGATGCTTTTTATATCCCCAGTTGGTTCATCATCTTCTCACCTTCAGATCACAGTATTAGAAGCTGGTGGGGAATTACCTGGATCCGGAGGCTGCAGTGGTGGCTTGGAGTATGGTTGTTGTCTCTCTGCTTGGGTCTCGGCGCCATGAACGTTTGCAAGGGAGGGCCAGAAGACCTGATAAATATGCAGCATTGTAACCTGCTGTGCCTTCCAGAAAACTGTCAGATGAAATACTATTTCTACCATGGTCTGTCATGGCCTCAGCTTTCTTACATTGCTGAAGATGAGAACGGCAAGATCATGGGCTATGTCCTGGCCAAGATGGAGGAAGATCCAGATGAGGTCCCCTGTGGACATATCACATCCTTGGCTGTAAAACATTCCCACCACCTACTAGGTCTAGCATAGAAGCTTATAGACCAGGCCTCACGGGCCATGATGGAAAACTTCAGTGCAAAATACATCTCCCTGCATGTCAGAAAAAGTAACTGAGCAGCTCTGCACCTGTATTCCAACACACTTAACTTTCAGATTAGTGAGGTGGAACCCAAGTACTATGCTGATGAGGAGGATGTGTATGCTATGAAGCGGGATCTGACCCAGATGGCCAAAGAAATGAGGAAACTGAGGGCCAGAGAGGTGAAAGGACGTACATAAGGTCACAGTGGCAGAGCTAGGACTCGAATCCAGGTCTCCTGACTCCCTCCTGGTCCAGTGCTCTTGCCACATTGCCTTTTCTTAGAGACACAGGATGGTCTCTCTGTTTCCTCCTGATTCTCTCTCTTTCCCCCTTTCCCCCCTCCTCTGTCCCCTCACTGTCCATCTGTTCCTCCACCTGTCTGTCTACTTACTTGTCCTTTCACCCTCATGTTAGCTGAGGAAGCAACTGGAGGTGAAGGAGAAAGGTAGGTATCTGCTGCTGGCCTCCCTGGAGAATAAGATGGACCTCAAAGCCAACTGTATAGGGGACTGCTGCCGTGAGGAGAAGGGCACAGGCCCCATAGCCAAGGACAGCAGCGGAGGGGACAGCAAGGATCTTAGCAAAGTCAGCAAGACTACAGAGAGCACCAACATCAAGGACAGCTTGGAAGCCTCTGACTGGGCTTCCTAGAGGCCCCTGACTCAGCCTCCTAGAGACCTTGGCCTGGGGTTCTGCTGTTCAAGAGCCACCCCCATCTCTGTCTCTCTTCTCCTTGTCCCCCAGCAGTCCTGCCACTTAAACTGTTTGAGGCTGTGGATTTCTGTGAAAAAAAAAAAAGAAGAGGAGGAATCTGGTGGGGATTGTAGAGGGGATTTTGCAGCTGAGTGGCACAATGGAGAGAGAGCTGATTCTGTGGCCAGAAGATAGAAGTCCGGGGGAGGCTATGTGGCACAGTGAATGGAGCACCAGCCCTGGAGTCAGGAGTTAAAATGCGGCCTCAGACACTTAACACTTACTGGCTGTGTGACCTTGGACAAGTCACTTAACCCCAATTCCCCTGCCTCCCTTCCTCCAAAAAGAAAAAAAAAGATCGAAGTCCAAGTTTACCCCTACACTTAATAACCATGTGACCTTACCTTGGCAAGTCACTTAACTAATTTGCCTCAGTTTTGTCAGCTGTAAAATGGGGATAATGATAGCACCTACCTGCTAGGATGTTGAGATAACATTTGTAATTGCAGCTGGTGTAATGCCTAGAACATAGCAGGCACTATAGAAATACTATTATGATGATGATCATTCACGCTATCATTGTTATGCCCCACTTATAGGGTCTTTTCTTAAGTGCATAAAACAAGTTATATATAATGTATATGGAACATATTGACTAGGTGAAGAGGCCATTCTCTGCCTCAATTTTTATTAAGCCTTAGTCACTGAATGGGTGTTGCTTAGTTGGAAAAGGCTGGGGCCTCCCACTGCATCCGGAGCCATCTTTAGCCATCCTGATCTATGTCTGGCCACTGGACCCAGATGGCTCCAGAGGAGAAAGTGAGGCTGGTGACTTTGCAGAGCCCTGCCTCACTACAACCCAATTTACTTGCATGTCATGACATCACTTCCCTGATGTCATGATCCTCTTCAAGAACAAAGGACAGATAATAACCACCACCACTTGCATAGGGACATTCTCTACAATGTACAGTCTATATGCATTCACACAAACTGTTACTTGTGCCTGGTGTACACTTCTGAATTTTCTGTCTCTCAGAGTCTGTCTTCTTTCAAGGCTTAGCTCATTTCTTCCATGAATCCTTCTCTGAAGGCAGTATGAGGGATGGGATCAAAGAAGGATCAACTAGGGAGAAGTATTCCTTTCTCCTCTACATGAAGGAACAGAGGATGAGTGAAGGTAAAATTGAGGTGAGAGGAAGGGAAGTTTTACCATGATCTCAGCAAGGCAATAGCAGTCAACCACTGAGGATTAGGAAGGAGGGAGGGTAAAGGGAGTAAGTGTAAAGTGTTCTTGAGAATGGGAAAGATATGGAACAGCCACTGTAACAGGGAGTTAAGAGGTGAATTGAAACTCAGTAAATGAATGGCTAAGGAGCAGAGAGGCCCAACTGAGTTTTGATAGCACACATCTGTAGTGGCCCCATAACCAGTAGTTTCTGGCATTACAAATAGAGATGCCATTATCATACGTCATTATGATTCATAATAACAGTATGACTGTGAATAATCCTTACTATAAATATTATTATTGCCTTTAACATCTGAAGACAAGAATTGATTATTAAATGAGAGAATATTTGTAAAACAGCCCAGTGCCGGGCATATAGTAGGTGTCAAATAAATGCTTATTCCTTCTCTTCTCCTATTTCATTGGAATGGGTTTGCCCTCCTCTGCCCTGGCACATCACACATTTCTAGGGACAGTAATATGCAATGGAAAGCACATTGGACTGGGGACCAGGAAATATGGGTTCTAGTCCTGGTTCTGTAACCAACTACTTTGGTGACTTTCTTTCTTTGGAACCTCTGTTTCCTCATTTGTAAAATGTATTAGGTGATCCTACATCATTGGTACATTAGTAAGCATTTACTAAATGTTGGCTGTGCAAGGCACAGAGAGATAACAATATATTGTTATATTAATATATTAGTGTGTTATACTTAGTCCTTTCATATGTAACTCTTTATAACCCTGTGAGGTAGATCCTATCAATAGCCCCATTTCACAGGCAAGTAAACTGCGGGAGAGAGAGTCCAACCTCTGAAGAAACCATAGGAATGGTACATAGACCAGGCTGTGGAAATGACTTACCAAAACAGCTTTGTTTAATCGATCAACCCTAACATTTTCCCCATTTCTCCCTCTCTCCCTTCCCCTAATGATATCCCCCATTTCAGTTTCATTAATTCAACTTCCTCATGGAGTTCAGCAGCCATATCTTCCAAGACTGACATGGCCTTCTGCTGCTGGGCAAAACTTTCCTGTGCTATCTGTAAGAGGGCTTCCACGTGGGAATTTTGTTGGTCCAAATAGTACTTCACCAGGGAGAAGGAGTCCTGAGCAATTTCAGTGGTGAGGAGATGTTTCTCTGCCATTCCAGAGACAGTGGTGTTCATGGCAGTCCTGCCAGAGCTCTGACTGTAGGCCTTTGGCTGCCTTTCATACCCTTCAGCAATGGCTCCCTTTTTTGGTCTCATGTTTTTCTGGGCCTGGGGGTAGTCTGCTTTTCTCTCAGGCTCTGTAGGAGAAAAGATCAATGATCATGGCACTCAGTATTATCAAAAAGGATGGCAGCCCTTCCTCCTTTTGTCACCCTCCCCAAATTCTTCCATCTATTATAAGGAATTAGAGCAAGCAGACTTTGGGATGAGGAACCAAACCGTCCCAACCCCTTCTAGCTCTTGAGCTTCTTTCCAAAGGTTCCATCTTGATGTTTAACCAACATGATTTCCTTTCTGACACCATCCCAGATCTTAGGAAGAGCACATCCAGAATGTTGTGGGTGTTTCTGAGTGCCACAGTATAAAAAGGACATTGGTAAGATGACAACCAGAATAGTGAAGAGCCTTGAATCTGTATTGTAGGAGGATCACCGAAAGGAACTGGGCATATTTACCTTGGAGAAAAGAAGCCTCCCCAAGTATTTCATACATCCTGTAGTTATTTTCAATGTAATTTCTCTTTTATCTCTCCCTTAATGGTCGGATACAAACAGGTAGTTCTCAAGGGAAGAAACCAAGCTATCGATAGCCATATAAAAATATTCCAAACTGGGGGCAAAGCCAAGATGGCAGAATAAAGACAGGAACCCACCTGAGCTGTCCCAAATTCCTTTCCAAACAACTTTAACATAATGCCTCAAAATGAATTCTGGAGTGACAGAACCAACAAAGGGACCAGATAAATTAATTTTCCAGCCCAAGTGGAGCACTGTCCAGAGAAGCCACGCCAGACAAGCCAGCAACAAGGCCAGTGCCCCAGTACAAATCAGCAGCAAAGACCTGGACTCCTGCACCAGGCAGCCAGTAGTGGGCCATACCAGGTACAAGCCAGCAGCAGGCCTTGGGGGCGAATGAACAGGCAGAAGTAGCTTTGGGAACTCTCAGTCCACAGTCAGGGGTTCAAACAACTGGTCAGAAGGAAATTACAGGAGACTTCTTGCTGGCACTGAGTATAAAACTGCATTTAAAAGATTGGGTAACTTTGGAGAGAGCAGTTTCAGTTCAATGATGAAGTCAGAAGCCAGATTTCAGAGAGTTTATAAAAGAATGAAAGGAAAGAAAGTGGAGGCATCTCTTGTAGACTTCTTAAGGAGTTTTATCCACAGAAAGGAAGGGCTATATAGGACAACAGCTAGTAGGGAATAGAAGGATAAAGTAAGAGTTTTTTGAGGATGAAGGTGACACAGGCAGGTTTATAGACATTAGGTAATTAGCCAGTAGACAGAGAGAGACTGAAGATTAATGAGAGAGTGGGAAAGATAGGGTGGGGGCGATCTGCTGGATAAGATGTGATGCATTGAGGTCACTTGTGCATACAGAGGGGTTTGCCTGGCAAGGAGGAGGGCCACTTCAGTATGTAAGATGGGAATGAGGGAAGAGATGGTGGCCTAAGACGTCTGAGTGATGTGAGAAGAACAGGGGAGAAGAGGGAGCTCTCAGCAAAGAGTCACAATTTTTTTAGTAAAATATGAGACAGAGTTTTCAAGCTGAAAGTACGCTGGGGAAGAGAAGTCACTGGATGTCTGAGGAGAGATGTGAAGGTTTGGAATAGTCACTGTGGTGAGTGGACTAGTGAATTAATTAGGGATACGGAAAAAGAAAGCAGTGAGGGCCAAGTTGAACTTGTAGCGGACCCAGTCAACATGGTCCCCAGATCTGTTCAGTAGCATATGGGTTGGCAATATAAGGGGGCAAGGGATTAAAGAGAAGAGGACTCTGTAGAGTTATACTGATTTAATAAGGTGTCAGTCAAGATAGGGAAGAAAGGAGAGTGTAGCTAGTGCAGAAGTGTTGGCCAGGGAACGGACTCAGAGGGTCAATGGACTGGGGATTAAGGTGAGAGGAAGAGGGTTTGAGGTTACAGGGCAGAGGAAGGGATGGAGTGATTGTGATCAAATATGGTGATTTCAGAGTTCTTAAACACGAAAGTGATGGCAAAATAGAGGGTATTACCATCTTTGTGAGTGGCTGAGTTGGGGTAGAGGAGGTGGTCAAGAGAATGAGTAAGTTGAATAATTGTTGGGTTATAGTATTTGAGAGACTATCATTATCTATTTTGAAATCCTCTAGTGTGAGGGCAGCAGTTAAGAAGAAGAGAAAGACTGTAAAAGCAAGTCTGTTATCTATGGAGCAGGCATTCTGGAGAGCAGAGCATAACCAAAGAGGTAGGCAGCTACAGAATGGGGCATTAAGGGAATTTGCTGATGTGAATAAGAAGAAGGGATTGGGCAGTGGGGGATAAGTACATGTTTCACTGGGGAGAAGATCCACAAAGTAGGAGTCTAAACTTAGGCTTAGTCTGTCCAAAGTCTGTTCTGAATATAACAAAATAAGTCAAATATTATTTAATCTTTAAGGATTTGGAAGGTAACCAAGAATTCTGGGGTACTTATAGTTACCAACAGGAACATGAATTACCCATATCTTATTGCAGAATGGCCTATGACAAAACCTAAAATATACCCTGGAAATAACTTGTAAAAAAAATAAAAATCCCAGCATCAATATATAGTGAATTGTCCCTTAACGGAGTGTGGGAGGTGTGTGTGTGTGTGTGTGTGTGGTGTGATAGTGGTTTGCCTTTACACATCCTGTGGCATAGTTCTTTAAAAAAAACTTCTTAAAATTAAAATAAAAATTTACAAATATTGATATCTTTTATTTTTAGTGTCACCAACATTTTCCAGTGCATTTCTCCCACCTCTAACTCTCAGAGAGATATCTTACAATGAGACAGCTTATAACAAAAAATAAAAGGGAAAAAACAGTTCTGCAAAACTCATCAATATATTGAAAAAGTTGTCTTATGTTATAGGCGGTGTCCCATACCCATGGTCCCTCAACTCCTCAAAGAAAGTGGGCTGGCTCAGGAGTCTGCACTGGACTTTTACATGAAACTCTATGACCCCTGGCACTGTAGGATAAAGAAATCTTTTTGCTAATTAGATTACTACTTGAAAGCCAAAGCTGCCTTTTTAAAAAAGGTGTTTTGGCCTCTCTTAAAATCACTTCTTAACAATCAAGTCCTTTCACAAAGAACTCATCTTCAAAATCCACAAGTACTGGGTGGAGTCAAGATGGTGGAGGTAAAGAACCTGTTAGTGTCAAGCATGAGTACTTTATTCTTAAAGGGATACTTGAGAGGCAAAAGAGGCCACTTCTGCTCTCAGGGTTCTCATAATTGAAAACTATATTTTTCATCCTATGAAGTAGATACTTGGAGAAAAGAACAACATGCCACACTTTTCTTTGAGTTCTCCTTGGTGTTTTACTTATGATAAAATTCTGGGCTGAAATATAACTATATTTTTAAAAATGAGCCAGAAATGACCCATGTAGTTCCTGTATAACTGATTTTTTTTTAAATCTTAAAACTTCTTTATTAAGAGGTTGGTCTATAAATAAACTTTATCAATGTCAGACAGGAGGACGGTATACATTTTATCAGGCCAACCCTTGGACTGACATGAGCACTTTCTAATAACTACAGTAATAGAAAAACTTTGCTATTTTAATCAGCAACAGAAAAGCTTTGCTGTCTTCAGGTAAGTCTATGATTCTAATGTGCTTTTTCCTGGTAGGAACCAAAGGAGGATGAAACCAATCAAGAAAATGCCTTTACCCATCCATAAATCAGAACTCCAGCATCCAAGTCAATAGGACCTTAGAGATAATCTCTCTAATCTCTATCAGCAGCATGAATCTTCCTTACATTATTCCTACCTTGCATTCATTTGACGTCTGGTTGAATACCAACCGTGGTGATGAACTCACTACCTGTCAAGGCTGCCTATTACAATTTTGGATAGTTCTGTTAGGAAGCTCTTTGTTGTGTTCGATTAAAACACAACAATCCAAAAAGCATTTATTAAGTGTCTACTATAGGCAAGGCACTAGGAAAAGAAGCAATAAAAAGTAGCTTATGTTCTACGGGTCATATGCAGATGCCAGAAGCAAACACACACACACACACACACACACACACACACACACACACACATACACACATACAAGCTGAGCCTTGAAGGAAGCTAGGGATTCTCAGACATGAAGGACAGGAGTGGATGCATTCCAGGCACAGAGGACAGGCTGTAACAGCACAGGAGAGAGATGAAATGCCAAGTCTGGGTAACAGCAATTAAGCCAGTATGGCTGGAACACTGAGTACATGAAGGGGAATAATATACAATTAGCCTGCAAAGACTTTTGCAGAGCCAGATGGAAAGATGCATTAAGTGTCAAGCTTAATATTTCATATTTTTCCAAAAGTAATAGGGAGTCACTAATGGTTCTTGAGCACGGGAGTGGCATGATTGGACTTTTGCTTTAAGGAGATTATTCTTGCATCTGAGTAGTTAGGATGAATAGGAGAAGGGAAAGCCTAGAGAGATGACAGAATCACGGAATTGAGAGCTGGAAGGGACCTCAGTAGCTTTTTAGTCCAACCATAATGCAAAAGGTAGCATGACTTCAATTATAAGGTTGTTGCAATAACAAAGCCAAAAGGGGATAAAGTGGGGCAGTGGTTGTGACCGTGGAAATAAGGGGATGGATGCAAGAAAAGTAATGGATGAGAAATGTTATGTGACAAGATGGCAAAAATTAAGTCAATCTCCTTGTAACTTCTATTCTTTGTTTCCACCTTCCACCTCTGGAGGCAAGTAGAATAAGATTATCTCTCCTAACAATCCTTCATATTCTTTTTTATTTTTTGCTTTTTTTGGAGGGCAAGTGGGTTTCAGTGACTTGCCCAAAGTCACACGGGTAGTAAGTGTGTCAACTGTCTGAGGCCAGATTTGAACTCAGTTCTTCCTGACTCCAGGGCCGGTGCTCTATTCACTGCACCACCTAGCTGTCCCCAGTAGTTCATGTTCCTGAAGACAGTTACTTAGGGCCAGCTAGGTGGTACAGTGGATAGAACACTGGACCTGAACTCAGAAGAACTGAGTTCAAATCCATCTTCAGACACTGGCTGTGTGATCTTGGGTAAGTCATTTAACAACTTCTGCCTGTTTCAGTCTCTTCAACTGTAAAATGTTTCTAAACATTCATGTGTTCTTGCCTCTGTGGCTTCATGGTCAGCTGACTGTTTTTGACTTCTTCTCTGCCAACTGCCAAATACCATGTTGTAAGGGTTATGGGATTTAAAGATCTTCCATGCCCCATTGGACTTGCTGACATAGCAGGAAGGGGAGGGGCAAGAGGAAGCGGAAGAAGAGTTAGAGTTCCGTTGGGGACTGTTGGTGGCCACAGCAATAGCAGTAACTGCCAAGGTAGGGGTGGAGGCCCAAATCTCTTTTTAAGCCAGCCAGAATTTCTGCTAAGGACTCTTGTTGGGGGCTGCCGGGAACTGGAATTGCGGGGGGCCAGAGCTGTTGTGAGCACGCTTCCTGGACGCTGAGCAGTTACTGAGAGTCGGGAGAGAAGGACCTTTGCCTGAAGTAGCCTGTTCTGCTTTGAAGGCTTAAGAATGTGGTTGTTTACTATGTTAACTACTGGTGCCAATTTCATAACTACCCTGATGGCTTTGACTTTCTGGTTTTGGGACTCGGTTATTTGGTATTTTAATAAATTCTCTGGCTTTATCCCCCATATAGAGAGACTGATATAGTTTGTGATTAATAACCACATAAGCCTATTTATAATTGCCATAGGCATAGTGAATATTGCATTGTTAATACACATGTCTAATCCATCCACTGATGATAATCCCCACCCATGTGGATTGGAGTCAGAATTGGAAAAGTATTTCGGCAACTTCCTTTTGGGGGCCTTGGTGTCATAAAAAAACAAGTGAGAGTCAATGTTCTGTTCTGGCATAAAAGCTTCCATTTTCCCAGAGCGAACACGGCTCTTTGGATATTCTTTCCTCCATTTCCCCCCATTGTTATTGAAGTAATATGGGGGTAAGTTGGCTCCTAGCTCAGCAGAATATTTTTCTACTCCTTCCCTCCACATCTTTCTTCTGTCTAATATGGCATATCTCACTTCTCTTCCTGTTCCCTTATGTCTCTAATATTAAATGCTCATGACAGAGCAGTCTTTGGCTTTGCCTTGTAGTCAGTGATCTTGGCCAATCCTGAGCCAATCATGCCAGATTGGCTCTTGTAAGCCATGAGTGATCTCCCTAGGACTTAACATTTCATCATGGCAACAGAGAAGAACAGGAGGGCCAGATAAGAGGAATTTACTATGATACAGGATCCCCTCCCTGTGGATGGAAATTCCACAATAAAAACAGAGTAAGCTATAAAAGATCTGACCAGGAGGAAATGTCAAATGAGATTGGGAAAGGGCAAGAGTCACTCAGGGAGTAGGAATGTCAATTATCTACAAAGGGCTTAGCAGAAAACGGCACTGAAATGATCAAGGAAAGGAAGATTTATGAATAAGACAACTCAAAGATATATTGGTTTTAGGTCTCACAAATAATATGTTGGATGGACATGATATATGAGGGTACATATACGCATATACATAAAGGTATTAAGAGAGACAGATAGTGGTGATATGGATTAAAGGCCAACCTGGGGTCCAGCAATGTTAAAAGTGATTTGCCTAAGGTCACCCAAGTAAATAGTGGCAGAACAAGGACCCAGTCCAGATCCACTACAAATTTCATCACAAATCCAGAGTTTCTCCCATTACACCACACACTGTCTCTGAAAAGATATAAATTGATTTGTATTATAATCTACATTGTTCATTCATTTCAGTTGTGTCTGACTCTTCGTGAGCCCACTTGGGGTTTTCTTTCTTTCTTTTTTTAAAGCAATTGGGGTTAAGTAACTTGCTCAAGGTTACACGGCTAGTCATTATTTATGTGTGGGTGCTCATTTTCTGAGGCCAGTTTTGATCCTGCATCATCCCAACTCTGAGGCCAGCGCTCTTATTCACTATGCCACCTAGCCGCTCCTAGTTGGGGTTTTCTTGGCAAAGATACTAGAGTGGTTTGCCATTTTATTCTCCAGCTTACTTAACAGACAAGAAAGAAGAGGCATACAGGATTAAGTGACTTGTCCAGGGCCACACAACTAGGACTAAAGGATAGAAATTATAGAGAAGTATATTTTGACTTAATATCAAGAAAAAACTTCTTTAACAACTGGAGTCATCCAGTGACAGAGAAGACTTCCTTGTTTGGTACAGTGTTCCCCGTAACTAGAGAGGTCTTCAAGGGAAAGCTGGACGACTGCTTGTTACAGCAGGGATGCAATCTTTGGTAGAGGCTGAACTAGAAGATTTTTAAGGTTCCTTGAAACTCTGAGATTCTATATTTTTACTGAACTGAATAGGGAACAGGAATGGGCATGGGAAGCATCCATGGGTAAAGTAACATGTAATGGTAATCACAACACAACTCATTTCTGCCTATCTTGATTGGAAGTAGTAAACCCAAACCCCTTCCTTAGCTGGGGGTTTACTCCAGGATAAAGACCAACCTTTCCCACATCTCCTCACTTTGACAAGCTCACACCCAACCTGATTTTTCACATCAGACAGGTGGTTAACCTTGAAGAGAATGCTCCCAACCTCTTGGGGGCTCCTATGCCATATGAAGGAGATGGGCCCATCTCTGTTTACAGACACTATGGGGTTTTTTGAGCAATTTCTTCTAAACTGTGATTCCTTAGAAGTTAAGCCATAAGAGTAGAAGGGGTCCTTGGTGGGAGGTACAAGTGAGAAGAAAGCTTTAGCAAGTGAGGAGCTATAAGAGGTAGATGGTGATTAGGGCCTGTCCAATCCCTTTTTGTTGCTGTTCAGTCATTTCAGTCATGTCTGACTCTCCATGATCCTATCTGGGGTTTTCTTGGCAAAGATAGTGGAGTGATTTGCAATTTCCTTCTCCAGCTCATTTTATAGATGAGGAAACTGAGGCAAACAGGGTGAAGTGGCTTTCCCAGGATCACACAGTTAGTAAGTGTTTGAGGCTGGATTTGAACTCAGGAAGAGGAGTTTTCCTGATTCTAAGTTCAGTGCTCTATCCACTGTGCCACCTAGATGCCCATCCTATCACTTATCCTTGACTTAAGAAGAGCATCATGGCATTAGAGAACCAGAGCTGCAAGGAACCCTTAGAGGTAATTTAACCTAACCCCTTCAGGAAGCCTGACTCTTTGACAGCCCCACCAAGCAGAGCTCCAGCGAAGCTGGAGCTATCAGCGGACAGGAGCTGTCACTCAGATGATAAGAGTACCAGCCCCATCTACAGGGCATATGCACTGCTTGGCAGTCAATACTGGTGGGCTTCTCTCTAGATATCATATGGATTCTCTCATGTTCAATAAGAGAAGACCTTAAATATTTTCCTACCATTATGAATGTAAGCTCCATGAGGACAGGTACTGTTTTATATTTTTTTTTACATTCTTAGCACAGGACAGTCCCTGTCACAAAGAAGGCACTTCAATAAAAGCTTGACTTTCATGGGATACAGAGTCTTGCACATCTGTTAATGTAAGAAAAAACATTTGGGGCCCAAAGCATTTCCCAAGGGTCTGCAAGGTTTGTTTACCAAGCTTTGAATAAGGAACAGACAAGACTGGATTTTTTCCACCAGTTTCAGGGATCACCTGTAAGCAACTGTATGCTCTTGGGGCATGGTAGATCACTCTTCTCTGATCTTTCCAGCAACATCTCGTATACTTTCATTTCCTCAAGTCCTTGATGATGAAGAATCGTATCTTTCATCTTTCCTGTAGGAAAGTAACAGAAGTCAGATCTCTCTCGCTCTCTTTATGCTAACGAAGTAGAGGAGATACTTGGATCCTGAGTTTTACCCAGTCCCCAAATCATAGGCTGGGGTCAGGAGATCATCAGTTGACTTCTCCAGTCTTCTACTTCAAGGTGACCCTATCCCAGCTTCCCACCTGAGTACTGTGGCATCACTCAGACTTCCCAAGAACCGACTGATATCTAACAGAATGACTGAAGAACTCATGTCATTCTTAACCCAAACTACACAGAACGGGAGAACTCAAAGAATGTATTTACTCATCTGTGCCTTGTGTCTCACCTCCAAAGAGGTCAGCCATAGTCTCCTGTTTGGGGCCAAGGTGGTCCAAGACCCATGGCTCTGCTCCTTGCTCAGTCTGGATGACCAAGGTCAGTTTGGGTCCTGGGACTCCTGTTCATAGGCAGAGGAAAAAAAGAAGAAAAAAAGCATCTGTTATTTCCATATTAGTATATTCCTTATTGGAGACAGGTTCTATCTTCTTCTCTTGCTAGTCTTTCTCCCATAGCTTTAAGAACATCATTATAGCTGTAATTCCCGTTCTTCACTCTGCCAAAACCAAGATCAGAGCATGTGTACATATAGTCATAATGAATTACCTCCTACACAATGTGAACATTCAAGCTCCCCTCATGGGAAGTGTATGAGGGATCAGAAAGCAAACAATCTCTGCCTCGGTTAAGGGTCACTTCTGAGCTCTTACTGGGGCTGTGTCTCTCATCTACTTGGACGTCCTGGATTCTAGACTCTTACTTACCTTCATCCCTGAGACAAGGCTAATCCTTCTTGCCCTGCTGAGCTTCTGACTCCCCACACACTGGCTTTGGATTTCTCTGGTACACAGTAGATTGCTGACTCTCTGGTCTCCTGCTATGATCTCATAGTTCCTAGATTTTAAGTTCCCAAGGCAACCCAGAGACAACATGGTCTAGTACAGACCATGGGGAGTATCTAAGAGGCCAAAATTATTTTCATACTAATGCTAAGATTCTTTAATTCCTAATACAGTGAATATATAGAAATAGGACTTACATAAACCAAAGGTCTTTGGAGGAGGATTAAGAGTGTAGAAAACTCCTAAGATCTAAAAGTTTGAGAACTGCTGGTTTTGTGGATAGAAAGCAGGCCTCAGAGTCAGGAAGACCTATGTTCAAGTTGCACCTTTGGCACACAATGTCCATTTGACGCTGAGCAACACCATCTGTCCCTTCTGCCTGGGATGCATTCCCTGCTCAGTTCCATTTTGTAGAATCCCCAGCTTATGGCAAATATGGTAGCATACAGGAAGCTCATGCTGCTCTCTCCAGTCACTAGAGACCTCCTTCAGGTTGTTATTTCTCACATATTTTATACATGTTTTGTATTTAATTTCTTGTGTACATATTGTTTCCCCCCCAATAGGACATAAATCCTATTACAGACGACTAATCTTGACAGATGTTGGGGATAACTGAGCTCCCTTGCTCTCTGGCTTTACAGAAATTGTGTCAACTAGTCAATCAATCAGTCAATAATCATTTATTAAGCACCTGCCTTGTGCAAGGCCCTGCGCTAAGTGCTGGGGATACAAAGAAAGGCAAAAACCAGTCCCTGCCCTCAAGAAGTTGAGAATCCAGGGGTTACACACAACCTCCACATGTCCCTGCTCACACAGAGTGAACCTATGCACGACACTACTGTGACTCTGGAGACAGGGAGAGGGGTCTGGGGATCTTAAGCCTGGACCACTCCTACCTCATTATCCAAGTCTCCATCAAAATCCAACCAGGAAGTGATGTGTAGCAGAAAAAGCATAAAATTTGAAGTTAATGGGACCTGAGTTCAAATCCTGACTCTGCCACTTTCTACCTGTGTGGCCTTCGGCAAATTACTCAATCTCTTTGAGCCTCTTTTTACAGATTAGAATGAGAGGTTGGCCTGGATGGTCTCTAAGGTGTCCCTTACAGCTTGAAAACTGATGCACAGCTCTGACTTTTAGGATTTGGTTTTTTTCTGACATGAATCAATTTATACTCTTTGTAATTTTCACCCATGGCTCCTAGTTCTGCTCTCCAGGGCCAAATAGAATTGATCAACCAACAAGAATTTATCAAGTACCTACTCTGTGCCACCATGTAGACCAAATTGAATACCTCTTTCCACATGAGTTTTTTTTTTTAAAGACTTGAAGCCAACCATTGAAGTTATTGTCTTCCGTTCTTCAGCCTGGATTCCCAGTTTGTTC
This sequence comes from Gymnobelideus leadbeateri, assembly GCA_011680675.1. Taxonomy (NCBI): domain Eukaryota; kingdom Metazoa; phylum Chordata; class Mammalia; order Diprotodontia; family Petauridae; genus Gymnobelideus; species Gymnobelideus leadbeateri. The sequence continues at coordinate 39,981 of WOXC01008665.1, read as the reverse complement.
CACCAGTCCCCATATGGCATAGACTCAAGGGCCTTCACCATCTTGGCTACCCTCCTCTGGACAATACCCAGATTATTAGGATCCTTCTTAAACCATGGCACCCAGAAATGAAGACTGTATTCTAGATGAGGTCTGAAGAGGGCAGACTAGGACCATCACTGCCCTATTCCTGGAAGCCATACCTCTACTAATGCAGCCCAATGTCCCATTGGCTGTTCTGCCTGTCACATCAGAGTGCTAACAATATTCATGTTGACCTTGCAGGCCACAAAATCCCCCAAATCTTTTTTGGAACTGCTGTCTAGCTATGTCTTCCCCAACTTGAATATGTAAAGACATTTTCTGTGCCTTCCACTGTATTTTCAAACTGGCCTGTTCATCTATATACCTTTCTTTTTTTTTCTTCTAGCACTGATTTTAAGAATCCCGAGGGCCTTCTTCATGCATATGTCTTAAGGACCCAGCCTGACTACTATCTAATGTTTTGGGATCAGACTCTGGCTAGTGATGATGGCTCCCTTCCTTTTCTCCCCTCTAACCATCTAGTCCTCCATCCCCTCAGGTGACGGTTTGCTGAGCTTATACACCTTTAGTTTCCACCTATCACCCAACTCTGACCTGCTGCTCTAAGAAGGTGTAGCATATGCAGCAGTCAAACCCCAGTAAAACTGTCTTGGCAGACAGGCTAAACCAGGTTGAGGGTAACCAATGGATCTCAAACCTCTCAGTAAGTTAGAGATGTCTACCCCCAAAATATGAAAGTTCAGGGAATGCAGAAAATAGGGTATAAATTGTCAGATTCCTACCCTACAGAGAGACTACAGGGAAGCTTGAGAAGACTCATGAAGTAATGCAAAGTGAAGTAAGTGGAGCCAGGAAAACAATGTATACAATAACAATAATAATGTACATGGAAAGAACAACCATTATAAGACAATCAAAATTGAATGTGGCAAAATTATAACGACCAACTATGGCCCCCAAAGAAGAACGATTAGACTTTCCCCTCCTCCATTTGAAGGCAGGAAGAGAGATGTTCATGAGTATAGTACGCTTCCAGCCAGATTTTTTGAGGGGAATGTACTGATGAACTTTATTGTTTTCTCCCCCATCTTTTTCTTTTTAGAAAATTCTTTGTTATAAGGGATGGCTTTTTGGGAAGGGCAAGGTGAAGGATACAAGGGGAACTCTAAGTTATGTAAAAACAAAAGATTCAAATAAAAGTTTGAAAAAGTTTGAAAAAAATTATTTAGAGCCATGAAGATATAAGTGAAAGAAGTGGAAGATAGATGAAGATGGAATAACTCTAGGGTTACTGACATCTTGGAAAATTTAGGAAAAGAAAAAAATCTGAGTGCCATATTCCAGGAAATTGTTCAAGAACACTTTCCAGAATTATAAAAAGCAAATGACAATTTACAAGGATAAAAAATATACTAGCCCCTGACAAGTTTTGAATTGTACTCTTCTAGACACTTTATAGTTAAACTATAACAATATAATTGCAAGGAAAAAATCTTGTAAACTGCAAGAAGACAGATGACAAAACAATTGGCATTGATCAGGATCACAGTGCATATCTACAGGAAGACCAGCAATAGTAAGAGAAATTGGAATGTGACACATATAAAATGAAGAAGCATGAATGACAGGCAGTATATTATAATGGGTAACATACTAAACCTTAAGTCAGGAAAACATGGGTTTGAATGCTGCCACTGACATTTAGTAAAGATGAATGATCACATACAAGCCATAACCTTTCTAAGCTTCAGTTTCCTTATCTGTAAAATGGTATAGACCTCAAATAATTGCCACAGAATTGGAAGATCAGATGAGATAATGGTGATAAAGTTCCAACAAAGACCTACACAAAAGTTAGTGATTATAATCTATTATTGTCTAATAAAACTAATCATGCTATTTGAAGACAAGAAAACTTTGGAGAATTTAAAGGAACACATATGTACTTCAAAGCAACCTCTGAAAAACAGGTATCTCTAAGTCCCAAAGACAAATACTTTAAACAAGTCATATTTTTATACTAATCTACTGACTCTTAAAGGGTTATTTATAAATTCAGTAGCCTTTAATTGGTCTCCATAATCCATGTCCTTTTGACTGCTTTCTTCCCTCTTCCTCTCCACCTCTATGGAATCAATAACCACTTCTACACATTTTTCAAATCTATATATGCATCTTATATATCTGTTTCCTGAACTCTAGTCCCCTTATCTCCAACTGCCTGATGTAACATCCTTTACATATTCCATTGTCACCTCAAAACCAACACATATAAAACTGATCTCACCTTCTTCCTTCACATTACATCCAATATTCTGTTTCTGTTTCTCTCTATTCATACTTGGCCAACATAGCTGTCAACAGCATTTTCCTAAAGCACAGGTCTGATTATTGCACCACCTTGCTCAAAAGTCATCAATGGTTTCCTATGGCCTGTTGGATAAATATAAATGCCTTAACTTGGCACTTAAGAACCTCTACATTCTGGGTCCTTTTATTGCCTTATTTCACATGAATGGCTTTAATATACTTGTGGGTTCAGCAGGACTAGACTACCCATTGTTTCTAGAATTTGACATGTATCTGCCCTCTCTGGGCTCTGTATTTTTAAAATCACATTTATTGCTGTTATCTCTCACTGGGACCTTGGCCCATGGGACCACAATCTCTCACGTAAGGCTTTCTCTGATTCTCTCTAGCTCCTATTGATTCACAACTCTCCCAACCCAAATTACTGTTTTCTATACACAAATAAGCATAATATAAAGTGAAAAGAGGAAAGGGGCACTGAGGCAAAATTTTCTAAGAATATTAGAGAAGAGAGAAAGTGTTAATAGGGAAATCAAGGAAGGTTTCATGGAGGAAGCACCTAAGTTGGACATTGCCATGGAACTGATGCTCTGGAATTACACATAGAAAGAGTCAGTTATTCTGGGGTTTCTCATTAATATGTCACCTCTCTGGCTCATTTTTTGCCCCTGTCCAGATAACTATTGCATTTATTTTGCATATATTTTATACATACTTATTTTGTATATATTAACTGGTCTCCTTGGCATTCTATGAACAAGACACTCTGTCTCTTGACTCTGGGCATTTTCTCTGGCTGCTCTCCATGCTTGGAATGCTTTCCCTCCTCATCTCTGCCTCTTGGCTTCCCCTAGCATCCTTCAAATCTCACATTCTACAGGAAGTGCTCCAGAGATGGCTGGGTGGTATGGAGTAATAGGCCAAAAGTCAGGAAGACTCCAGTTAAATACAGTCTCAGATATTAGCTGTGTGACCCTAAGCAAATCTCTTAACCTCTGTTTGCTTCAGTTTCCTCAACTGTAAGATGGGAATGATAATAGCCTCTCTCACAGGGTTATTGTGAAAACCAAATGAAATATTCATAAAGCTCTTGCCACAATGCCTGCCACTTAGCACTCAATAAACATGTTTTCTCTACCCTTCGTCTTCTATCTGTTAATTATTTCATTTATCTTGAACATGTGTGCTTGCTTGTTGTCTCCTCCATTAGACTGGGAGCTCCTTGAGGGCTGGGATTTTTGCCTTTCTTTACATCCCCAGCCCTTAGCACAGTACCTGGAACATAGTAGGTGCTTAATAAATGCTTACTGATTGACTCATATGTTTCCTCCTATGGAATATAAGGTGCTAGAGGGCAGGACTGTTTCACTTTTGCCTTTGTATCTCCAATTCCCAGCACAATACTGGCACATAGCAGGAACTGACTAAATACATATTCATCAATATGCATTAAGACAAGCTATCTTCTGTGCTTAAAATGAATGCAGTCCTTGTTCTTTTCTATCCTGCAGAATCCTCACCTTTCTTTCACCTCTGATAGAAAAAGGTTATTGCCCTGTCTGAGGAGCTCACATTCGGATAGGGTAACAACGTATAAACAACTGTGTGCAGCATGGAAAAATCTGGATGAACTTATATGAGGGTGGAGAGAGCAGAGCCATACACAGTAACTACAACAATACCAATGGAAAGAACCACAAAAAAAAAAAAAAACCAACAACAACCAAAAAAACAACTCAACTGGATTTATCAAAATTAGAAGGAACAAACAAGGTTCCAAAGAAGACTGTCCTATCTCACACCTTTGCAGAGGTGAGAGACAGGTCCATAAATGTATATTGAATATATTTTCAGACTTTTTCAATGCATTGATTAGTTATGATAATTTCCTCTTTTTTGTCTTAAAATACTATTTGTTATGTGTGATGGGTCTCTAAGAGGGGAGAGAGAGAGATACTAGAGGAATCTAAGTTGGTGTGAAAGTAACAAGAGAGCAATAAAAACTTATTAAAAAATCGACTCTGTGCATATACTGTTGACCTCAGAGTACAGAACTAGAACCCATGGGCAGAAGTTGCAAAAGCAAATCACCTCCCCACCCGGGGACACAGCAAGGGAGATTACCTCCAGCATGTTGGGTGTCTAGCATAAGGGAGAACAAGGACAAGAGTTGAGAAGGTTGGGTAGCTATGGACGGGTTGAGATCTGCATAGTTGTTCAGATCTTCTAAATCAATAGAATAATATATCTATTTGTGTATTCTGTGTAAGGAAAAACTTGTTAGAGCTGTCTCGAAATGGAACGTGGTGCACTGAAAGGTAGTGAGTTTCCCAACGCTAGAGGTATTCAAGCACAGCCTGGACGATGGGATGCTAAAGAGAGGATTCTAAGTTCAGTTACGGGTTGGTCTCTGTAGACAACACGGATCCAAAAACGGATAAAGAGGCCTTCGCTTGGCTCCTTAACTCGGCCCTTTCTGTTCTAGCTATCTCCATCCTCCTGCCCCTTCTCTGCCTGGGGTTGAGTCTGTCACTCACCATTGCCATGGCGCCCAGCTTAGCCGCATCAGGACCTGCTTCTCTGAGTGGCAATGCGGCATCCCTCGGGAGAACCACTCATCCTCCTCCTTATGATTGGTCCCTTCGTGGAGCCTCCGCGCTCATTGGCTGTGGAAGCTGTTTTGCATGGCATTATGGGAATGGTAGTCTCTGGCTGCCGTCTCTGAGAGGGAAACGGAGCAGCATCGGACTACAAATCCCAGGATCACCCTCCAGGACCCTTTGGCAAAGTTGGGCTGGGGCCATAAGCAGACCTTTCTCTTCTCAGTCTTGCCCACGGTGGTGATGCACCAATGTTGTTACAATTCCCAAATGTGAAAGACTTAGCTGCTCTTATTAATACAATGATCCAAGACAATTCCAAAGGAATTTTCATGATGAAAAATGTTATCCACCCCCAGAGAAGAACCCTGAGTGCATACTGGAGCATGTATTTTTTATTTTATTTTTCTTGCCTTTTTTTTTTTTTGCAACATGGCTAATATAGAAATATGTTTTGCATGACTTTGCATATATAATGGCCATCATATTGCTTGCATCTTAGAAGATGGGGGAGGGGTGGGAGAAAAGGAGAGCATTTGGAGCTCAAAATTTAAAGAAATGAATGTTATAAATAAATCAGACATTAAAACAACAACAACAAAAACTTCATATCCTTTGACCCCTGGTCTACTGGAGAATAGTTTTGAATCTTACTGTATTTTTGTTACTTGCCCTCGAATTTTAGATATCAGACCTTTTAAAGATATATTTGAGAAAGATTTTTCCTTATCTCACAGGTTAATACAAGAGAATTGTGATGCATGTTGTCTCTCCCATTGGACTGTGAGATCTTTGAGAATATGGATTATTTTTTGCCTTTCTTTGCATGCCTAATACTTAGCATGGTGCCTGGCACATTGGTATTTAATAAACGTTAACTGACTGAGTGACTGAGAGTAGAGAGAGAGGCTCTTTCCCAACAAGACTCCATCCTCCTGAACCTCAGTCTAACAATCATTAGGAGGCAGTTCTAGTCATTAGAGACTGATAGAAGAATTCCCTGTGTCTCTTCAAGGGCCTAGGACACATATCTAGCTTCGTGGGGGCTGTCCCTTTTCTGACAAAGGTCCACAGCCCATAATCTCATTCTTAATTATCAGTGCTACAAACATTTGCCATAATCATGGAGAATGTCCAGCACATAGTCCAGATGTAAGAGGATTCTCCATAGATGCCTGTTGTCTACATTATGATATGCATAATATTTGGGTGGACAACCCACAGAGCTTCTCTATTAGTACATATGTAGGGGAACCACCATTTTGTGGTTAAGAAAGTAGTAAATCAACAAGCATTTACTAAACATTTACTCTATTTCAGACACTGTTCTAAGTGCTAGGAATACAAAGAAAGGGGAGAACATGGTCCCTTCCATTAAGGAACTCACATTCTAATGGGAGAGACAACATGTAAACAACTGTATAAAAGATCTATCTATCTATCTATCTATCTATCTATCTATCTATCTATCTATGGACAGAGAGAGAGAGAGAGAGAGAGAGAGAGAGAGAGAGAGAGAGAGAGAGAGAAAGAGAGAGAGAAGTTAAGAAAAGGGAAGATGACAAATATTGAACATTCTACAGGAAAACAGGGACATTAAAGCATTGTTGGTGAAATTTTGAATTGGCCCAGCCATTCTGGAAAGCAATTTGTAACATTGCCTTACAGTCACTAAACTGTGCCTCTGACCCAATGATACCATTACAGGCTTATGCCCCCAAAAGATAAAAGAATGAAGAAAAGGATCACATCCATAAACATGTTTTTTGTAGCTCTTTTTGTGGTGGTGAAGAACTGGAAACTGGAGGGGTGTCCATCAATTAGGGACTGGTCAAACAAGTTATGGTATTTTAACGTGAGAGAATACTATTGTTTGGTAAGAAATGATGCAGGGGATAGTTTGAGAGAAGCCTAGGAAGAACTGATACAAAGTGAAGTGAGCAGAAACAGGAGAACAAGTCATAAAATAATAACAACATTGAAAAGACAAACAATCATGAAAGACCTAAGGACTTTAGTTCAAGTAATGACCAACTATGATTCAAGGAGATAAAAAAATAATACATATTATGCCCTTCTTGACAGAGAGATAATGGACTCTTAGATGAAGAATGAGACATGTTATTTTGGACATGGCCAATAATAAGGGAATATGTTTTTTTGACTATGCATATTTGTTATAATGGTTTTATTTTGTTTTCTTTTTTTTTTCCAAAGGGGGGAGAAGAAATTAAATGCTTGTTGATTGAAAAATGAAATAAAATATATACACACATATACATATAATTGTTGGGAGCCAAAGAGGCCTGAGCCAGGACTTCAGATAATTACCTTGATATCAGTGGACCCGAATATCAAAGACCTCTTTGAGATGCGACTTTTCAAGTTAGCTCCTGAGTTCTTTTGATATGGGTTACACTTATAAGGATGTTGTTTGAGTTCTGAGACCAACAGGCTCTGCCCCAAGATTTTAGTTATTAAGAGCTAAAATATTTGATTCAGCACTCAGGTATCTTTGGGTGGTCAGCTCTAAATGTGATGTCTTTTAAGGATTTAAGCTTTGGCTTTGAAGTTTGCTCTCAATTGTATCTGTTTATGACTGTGGCTGCATTAGCAGGTACCTGAGGTCTAGATCAAAGGCCTTACCCTAAGACTTTAGTCTCCTAGATAACAAATCCTTATCAAATTATCTATTCTGTGCTACTTCCAGGATATAACAGACTAAGATAATGATAAGAATACTTGAGTCCCCTTCCTTTGTCTCCTTGCTCTATAAAAATGTTGTCCTGAGAATCAATAAATGGGGTTCATCGTTCTTCCTTGAACTACCCACATGGCCTGGTCATTTTTTATTCACGTCTCTAGATCATGCTAAGTGTTGGACACTGAGCAGCCTACAGCATATAATAGAATCTATAACCTCAGGGGAAAGGCACTAGGAAGTGGGAGGTTGGGTGCATTGTTGAGATAAGGATTCTCTAGAAAATAGTATTGGAACTGCGTCTTGGAGGGGAATTTGGCCAGGGAGCCAATAGAGAGGAGGAAGGGAAGCATTCTACACATGGAATAAAGTCAGTTATAAGGTATGAAGTCAGGAGATGGAATGTCATGTAGGAAGAAAAGCAAGAAGGCTGGTGTTGCTGCATCATAGTATAGGTGGAGGGGAATGAAGTGTAAGAACATTGGAGAGATAGGAGGGGGACAAGGCTATGAGGAGATTTTAATGACAAATAAATTATATTTGGTACTAGAAGTAACAAAGAACCACTGGAGTTTATTGAAGGGAGGAATGACCTGGTCAGACCTTCACTTGAGGAAAAATAAATTTGAAAGCTGAGTGGAGGATAGATTGAAATGAGGAGAGACTTGAGGCAGAGGGAACAATCACTTGAGTATTATAATAGTCTAGGCATGAAGCTATGAGAGCCTGAACTAGGAGGGTGGCTGTGGGGACATATACCAGAAATTTTGTGAAGATAGAAATGACAAGATTTGGCAACAAATTGATATATGGTATGAGTGTGAGAGAAGAGTTGAAGATGAAAGTGGGCCTAGAGACTGGGATGATGGTGGTACCCTTTATAATAGAGAAGTTTAGAAGAGGGGTGAGTTTTAGGGGAAAAGATAATGAGGTCTCCTTTGGACATGCTGAATTCGAGATACGTACAAGGACATCCGGGTTGAGAAGTCCAGAAGGCAGTTGATGTGAGATAAGCTCAGGGGAGAGGTTAGGGTTGGACAAATCGATCCAGGAATCATATAAACAGAAATGATAATGGAACTCACAGGAAACAATGAGATCATCAACCAAGTTGTTTAGAGGAAGATGAGAGCCCACATCAGAGCTTTGGGGGACACTGGCAGTTAGTGGGCATGGCCTTGATGAAGAACCCAAAACCTAGAGAAGAGACTATTCAAGAGAAATGAGGAATCATTAGTGTCAAAGGCTATAGAAAGGTCAAGAAGAATGAGAATTGAGAAAAAGTCATTACATTTATCTATTAAGAGATCACTGCTGACTTGGAGAGAGTAGTTTCAGTTGAATAATGAAGTCATAAACCAGATTGCTATAGGTTTGCAATGGAATGAGAGGAGGTGAAGTGGAGTAATCAAGTGTAGATGGCTTTCTTAAGGAGTTTAGCTGAGAAAGGAAGGTGATGATAGATAGATAGATAGATAGATAGATAGATAGATAGATAGATAGATAGATGGATGGATAGATAGATAGATAGATAGATAGATAGATAGATAGATAGATAGATAGATGGATGGATGGATGGATGGATGGATGGATAGATAGATAGATAGATAGATAGATAGATAGATAGATAGATAGATAGATGGATAGATAGATAGATGGATAGATGGATAGATGGATAGATAGATAGATGGATAGATGGATAGATGGATAGATGGATAGATGGATAGATAGATAGATAGATAGATAGATAGATAGATAGATAGATAGATGTCATAGTTGGATCAAGTGAGAGTTTTATTTTTAAGGCTAGAGAGATATGAATGTTTGTAGACCACAGAGAAACAGTCCTTAGATTAGGAATGATTTAAAATTAGAGTAAGGATGATTATGTGGTCAATTTGCTGAAAAGTAGGGTTGAGTGGGATGTATACAGAGGGGTTTGCCTTGGGAAGAAGAAAGGTTACTTCTTCCTGAGAAGGAGGGGTGAAGAAGAGTATAGTGGGGGAAAGATGTCTTAATGATGTGAGATAAGGAGGAGGGATGATTATGAAGCTTTTAAATGACCTCCATTTTTTTCAGTGATGTATGAGGCAATACCCTTAGCTAAGTAGATGAAGGGAGAAATGCTATGGGAAGCTTCAGGAAGGAGGAAAATATTGGGAATTGCCACTGTGGTCAATGGGATGATGATTCAAATTAGAGTGATGTAAAGGGATTGCCTTGTGGTAACAGATAACATTTCAGAAAAACAAGAAGCAGTATTGGAGTTGGGTATGTGGCTCTAGTGTGAAGGGCCTTAGCTGCACATCCTCTCTGTCCATGGAAGTTCCCTCTGTATGTGTCTGTAGTGCCAATGCAATATTTACAGTGTCCATGATCATGATAAAGACCATGACTATAAGTATCACATGATGTTCAATCACAAAATATACCAGATTCTCCAGAGGATAGAACTGAAAAGTTTATTTAGACAATAGAAAACCGAATCCCAAAACCAGTAAGTCAATTCCATCATAGTACCAAAGATATTCAGAAGCCATAATAATACTGAGAGCCACAGCATCCTTCAGCCTTCCCACAAACAAATATGAGATTAATATTTACTCATAAACCTCTCTATCTCCTTAATGAGCATCCTCTCTCTGCCCCCAATGTCTGGCTAGCTCTAAACCAGCCTCCTGTGGGCTCTGCTGCACCCTTCAGCAAATTCCTCTCACCACAGGCTCCATGTGACTACATTCAGCCTCTTAGGGGGCAGAGTTTACTTTCAAAGCAGGGTAGGTCTTCAAACTCCCTCCTAGGCCTATTAAGGGGCAGGGAAGATCTTCAAATTCCCATTCCCATTGCAGTGTCCTTTACCACATAATTTACCCTGACTATATATGTTTCCTACATATTTGACCTCTTTATGTAGATTCCCACATGTGTGTTCTTTTTACTTGTGCTCCTTAGTCATATATGTTCCATGCATGTATTGCTAGTAAAAATCCCAAATAGGTCCAAAGAATAGCAAGTTCTTGTGTGTCTCCCCCACCCCTTCAGTCTCTCAGATTCCCCAAAACCGCCCTTGCTCTTTCCCCTTTCTGTACCATAGAGTCACCAATTCATTATAACCAGAATCTTACCCCAACGGGGAAAACTATGAGAAATATGTCAAAACTGGACAAAAGATTTAGGCTTGCTACCTGGAAGCCTTCTTCACAGTTAGAGCTGTTCAGAAGTGGAATGGGCTACCTCAACTGGTGATGGGCTCCCATTCATGGGAAGGCTTTAAGGGAAGGTTGGATGACCAGTTGGACATGATAGTATAGAGGCAATGCTTGGTCAGGTGACCAGTTGGATATATAGTCTCTGAAGTCCCTTACCACTCTGAGATTCTATGTTTCTCAGGATGATGTCTCCATTTATAGTACAATCAAGTCAACAAAACACTCGGCTGGTGGTTCGTCTGTTGGGTAGTGCGAGATCAAAATGGAAATGGTGGCAGAGGAGAGAGCATGGATGTGGAGTCAATCAGTCAATCAATCATGTTTTATTAAGAGCCTGCTATGTGCCAGGTACTGTGTGCCAGAGGAACCAATGAAAAGGCAGAAGACAGCTCCTGCTTTCCAGGAGCTCACAATCTGATGGGGAAAGGCAACACATACAAAGAGGTTGAAAGGGGTGGAAGTGGGGAGGATAGCTGCTACAAGGGCATGAAGCCCTGTAGCTGGGGTGGAAATGATGAATGCCTTGGGTGCCCTCCTTTATATGGTGGAGGACCTGGGAGGAGCTCTCTGGTGCCTACCCTCCACCTTCTTTAAGATAGGAAGTATGTATGTCTTGAGAGTGAATCCATGCTAAAGGTGATTCCAGGGAAGATATTGGGTATTGGGGAGAAGTAAAGTGTCTGAGTCTATCCATGCCAGATCAACTTTGGGAGAAAATGTATTCTGGGAGAGAATGCGACTATGAAGAAAGAAGGGGACTCTCTTGTGTACCAGTAGTGTGACACAAGGGTCTGATGATCCTTTTTAAGAACCCCATTATGGAATGATCTCAGGCCACTGCCTGGAGACCCAAACTCTCACCAAAAACAAACACTCAATTTGCCTCTTCTGCCTGCTTCTCTGCATACACAAACTGTTCCTTGAATCTCACCATCATATTCCTGGGTTCATGAATGTTCTCACCCAGGTTTGTGATATATAGGACCTCAATTAACGTACTCTAAATATAAAGTTCCTTTTTAAGGACATCAATTCTATCCAACAAAAGTTTCTTTTTTTAATTAAGTGGTGACTGCCTGAAAGGTACTACATTTCCAGACTTGTTAAAAACAAAAATTTTCTTCCACAAATACCCCTGATCAAGATAGGAAATAATTTGATGGTTCTCTGAATCAGATTGTTTTAAGAATCAAATGAAATGAGTTTATACTCCAAACCAGCATGAAGCAATGTGGTACAGCAAAGAGAAGGCTGGATTTGTAGTCCAAATGACCTCGGTCCATATCTTGATTCTATCACTTCTTACCTGTATAACTTGGAGCAAATCACTTAAAAGCAAAATCGCTTTTGGGCCTCAGTTTCCTCATCTATGTCACAAGTACAAAGTCTGCAATGGTAGACTGAGGGACATTCTTTCTGAGCAAGATAATTTATTAATAGGGTACTGAAGAGCCTATTAATAAAGGGGTCAATGGCTTGCCTCTATTTGTGCCAAAGACCCTGAAATGAAGACAACTCATTTTAAAGGTTAGAACAAATAATACTGATTGACAAAAATTGCTGGGAAAACTGGGAAACAGTTTGGCAAAAGTTAGATATAGAATGTCTCATACTGTATACCAAGATGAGGTCAAAATTTAGACATAAAGAGTGATATAGTAATCAAGTTAGGGGAGCAGATTTATGGATAAAGGAAGAATGTAGGACCAAACAAGAGATAGAGAGCGGTACTGAAAATAAAATGGATAATTTTGCTTATATCCAATTTAAAAGTTTTTTTTCACAAACAAAACAAATGAATACAGTCAAGATTAGAAGGAAATCAGGAAATCAGGAAGCTGGGAAACTTTTTAGAGCAAGTTTCTCTCACAAAGGCCTCATTTCTCAAATATGTATAGACATGAGTCAAATTTACAAGAATACAAGTTTTTCCCTAATTGATAAATGGTCAAAGGATATGAATAGTCAATTTGCAGAAGAAGAAATCAAACCTGTCTTTGGTCATATGAAAAAATGCTCTAAATCACTATTGATTAGATAAATGCAAATTAAAACAAGTTTGAGATACCACCTCATACTTATCAGATTGGCTAATATGACAGAAAAGGAAAATAATAGATGTTGGATGTGGGGAACCAATTATGGGGAGACCTGCTGTCCCGCAGCAAGACTGAGAAAGTATGGGAGCCCTGCCATCCCCAAGCAGGGCTAAGAAAGAATCACATACCCAGAAGTTGCTGGTGGGTGCCTAAAAAGAGACAAAACTCCTGGGGTGGTGAAAGTAAAGAGTCAGTGTTTATTGTTCCAGGCACAGCTTTATAGAGCCATAATCCTACTCCCTAATTGTCTTCCCCTAAGGACATTGTGCACTTCTCTGTTCCAGACTGTGGGTTGTAAATGCCATGCTTATCTCGAGGACCTAATCCTCACACCTGTGTATTTGAGCTCTTTCCTGGGGGATGGGGAACTGATCCAGGCCCATCAGTGGGCCAAACACCTGAGAGGGCTTGTTCAGCCATCAGGATCAGAGTCCCACTGGCCTGTGGTCCTCAACAGTTGGAGGGGTTGTGGAAAACCAGGGACATTAACACACTGTTGGTGGAGTTGTGAACTGATCCAACCATTCTGGAGAGCAGTTTAGAATTATGCCCAAATACCACTGCTAAGTCTATACTCTAAAGGGAGAAAAGACAAAGGAAAAATGTGTATACGTATATGTATATATATATATATATATATATATATATATATATATGTATATATACACATTTTCCTTTTGTATATGTATATATATAATATATATTACATATATGTACATTTTTCCATATGTATATATACTATATATTACATATATACATATGCATGAATATATAGATATATATGTATATAAGTATGTATGTATATGTAAAGAGGCTCTTTTAGTGATGGAAAAGAATTGAGGGGATGCATCAATTGAGGAATAACTAAACAAGTTGTGGCATATGATTGTGATGGAATAATATTGTGCTTTAAGAAATGATGAGCAGTATTCTTTCAGAAAAACTTTGAAAGACTTACGTGAACTGATGCTGAGTGATGTGAGTAGAACCAGGAGAACATTGGACCCAGTAATAGCAACATTGCATGATGATCAGCTGTAAATGGTTTTAGCTATTTTCAGCAATACAGTGATCCAAGACAGTTCCAAAATACTTATGATGAAAAGTGCTGTCCACCCCTAGGGAAAGAACTGATGGAATCTGAATGCAGATTGGATTTTTAAAAACTTTATTATTCACACAAATTTCAAACAATGTGAAAGGGAGCTCCGAACAACTTCTGGAGCCACAGCACCCACAGAACAGCACAGAGAAGCTAACTTCCTGCTGAGGACAGCCCAGCAGCCCTGCAGGGAGTGGCCAGCACAGCGCTCTGAGAGCAGGCAGCACAGCGTGCTGGGAACCGACAGCGCAGCCCGCAGAGCTGATCCCAGGTCCACGGTTTTAGCCCCAGGGTGGCCGGGCCTTCAGCCGGCTGGAGGGACCCCAGAACACCAGCAATTGTAGCGATTCCAGAATTATCAGCACAGATATGCCTAGGACAAAGTGAGAGGTTAGTGCCCTATGGACTTTGGGGGCAAAAAGCTGCTGAAGAAACAGCTGCACAGAAGCCATTTTGCAGCGTCAGTAGTGGCTCTAGCTCCTGGTCTGCGAACTGTAGGAAGATCCAGCAATCAGTCTGGGGGTTAATCGCTTTTGCTTTAAACTGCCAGGATCTGGATTGTGGTCTGGGGGGGAAGTTTGGGGTGGGTATCCAACTTGCCAGAGTGGGTGGAGGCTTTACAGAGGCCACACAACTGGCAGAAGTTGTGAAGACCCCACATTTGGGTGGAAGCTCCCCTGTCTGGTGGCAGAGTCCTACTGTGGCAACAAGCCCAAAAATCAAGTAATTAAGTGGCAATATGCCTAGGCAAATGAAACAAAATAAACAGAAAAGTTCAACATTGGACTCCTATTTTAGGGGCAAAGAGGCTCAAAGCATGGAGGAGGACTGTGAGGTCAGAACTCCTGCACCAAAAGCCCCAAATGAAAATGCAAGCTGGCTACAGGCCATAGAGGACCTTAAGAAGCAGATAAGAGAAGTGGGGGAAAATTTGGGAAGAGAAATGAAAAGGATGCAAGAAAAGTATGAAATGACAGTCAACAGCCTGACTGAGGAAAATAACACCTTAAAAAAATAGACTAACTCAAATGGCAAAAGACGCTCAGAAAGGCAATGAGGAGAAGAATGCCTTAAAAAGTCGAATTTGCCAGATGGAAAAAGAATCTCAAAAGCTCACTGAGGAGATTCATTCCTTCAGAGTTAGACTGGAGCAAATGGAAGCTAGTGACTTTATGAGAAATCAAGATGCTGTTAAGCAGATCCAAACAAATGAAAGATTAGAAGGCAATGTGAAATATCTCATGGGAAAAACCACTGACCTGAAAATAGATCCAGGAGAGATAATTTAAAAATTATTGGACTACCTGAAAGCCATGATCAAAGAAAGAACCTAGAAATCATCCTTCAAGAAATTCTCAAGGAAAACTGCCCTGATGTTTTAGACCCAGAGGCCAAAATAGAGGTTGAAAGAATCCACAGATCACCTCCTGAAAAAGATCCCCAAAAGAAAACTCCCAGGAATATTATAGCCAGGTTCCAGAATCTCCAGATCAAGGAGAAAATACTACAAGCAGCCAGGAAGAAACAATTTCAATATTGTGGAAACATAATCAGAATGGCACAGGACCTGGCAGCTTCTACATTGAGGGATAGAAGGGCATGGAATATGATATTCCAGAGGGCAAAAGAGCTGGGAATGAACCCAAGGGTCACCTACCCAGCAAAACTGAGTATCTTGTTTCAGGGGAAAATATGGTCATTCAGTGGAATAGAGGACTTTCAAGCATTCTTGATGAAAAAACCAGAGTTGAATAAAAAATTTGACATTCAGACACAAGAAGCAAGAGATGCTTGAGAAGGCAATCAAGGAAAAGAAATCAAAAGGAACTTATCAAAGTCGGACTATTTACAGTGCTACATCGAAAAACAATAACTGTGTTTGATGAAACCTTTCTCATTATGAAAATAATTGAAGAAGGGTACATGGCATATGTTCACAGGTATACACAGATAGAGGGCACAGGTTGAATTTGATGGGAAGGGATGATTTTTTTTTTTGGAGGGCAATTGGGGTTGGGTGACTTGCCCAGGTTCACGTGGCTGGGTTTTTGTTTGTGTGTTGGGTGTCTGGGGCCAGATCCGAGCCCGGGTCCTTCTGGCTCCGGGGCTGGCTCTCTGCTCGCTGCGCCACCTAGTCGCCCCAAGGAAGGGATGATTCTTAAGGGGTGAAGTCAAGAGGTGAGAGAGGAAAGTGGCAAGAGGAGATGGAGAGAGACAGGGTAGGGCAAACTACCTCATGTAGAAGAGGCAAGGGGAAGTAGTTGCATGGGAGGGGAACAGGAAGGCAAAAAGGCAAAAGCATATTCTCATTGAAGTTGGCTCAAGGAGAGAATCACATACATACTAAATGGAATATCTTACCCTCACTCTCCTGAGTAGGGGAAAGGGGGATGAGAGGGGGGATGATGGAGGGGAGGGCATTCTGGGGAGAGGGGAGGTTAGAAGTACCCACTATCAAAGAGGGACAGGATCAAAGTAGGGAATGGACCAGGTGGGAGGTGAGACAGGTGGGAGGGAAATATAAGCAGTCTTTTACAATATATCTACTATGGTAATGTTTTGCATAGATATACATGTACAACACATACTGAATTGCTTATCTTCTCAGAGGGAGTGGGTGACAGGGGAGAAAGGGAATGGATCTGAAAATCGAAGTTTTAAAATTAAATTTTTCATAAGATGTCCAGGCAGTGGGGCTCAGAGATTCACCTTGCCCTAATGGCAAAGTCGAAGGGGGTATGGGAGAAGATATGGGAGAGAGCAGATTGGATGAGGGGATATCTGGTGGGACTGCTATTCTGGGGTGGTGGGTAGGGAAAAAATAGGGGAAAAATGTAACTCATAATCTGGTCGAAATGAATGATGTAAACCAGAAGTTAATAAAGCATTTGTTTAATTAAAAAAAACTTTATTATTTTTGTATTTTTTTTGGTCTAGGTTTTCTTGGCTAATGTGGAAATGTTTTGCATGACTGCACATGTATTATTGAGTCATTTTTCAGTTGTGTCTGACCTCATTTGGGATTTTCTTGGCAAAGATACTAGAATGGTTTGCTGTTTCCTTTTCCAGCTCCTTTTACAGATGAGGAAACTGAGGTAAACAGAGTTAAGTGATTTGCCCAGGGTCACACAGCTAGGAAGTGTTTTAGGACAGATTTGAATTCACAAAGAGAAATCTTCCTCACTCCAGGTTAGGTACTCTACCACTGTGCCACCTAGCTGCACGTGTGTAATCTATACCAAATTGCTTGCCTTCTCAAGGGAGGGAAGGAGAGAATTTGGAGTTCAAAATTTTAAAAAGAATGTTAAAACATTCTTGTTTACATATATTTGGGAAAAATTGTGTGTGTGTGTGTATATGTATGTATGTGCTTAGCAAAAGAATTGAGTCAGTGCATTTGCTATTCCAGCCACTTTCTCAGGATAGTTATAATTGTTACGAAGTTGTTTTTTTTTTAACATCAAGTCTAATTGTGTCTTTCTAACACTCTCCTCTCCCCTGTCCCACCACTGTTACAGTTCTGCCCTCTGTAGCCAAAGAAATGAGTTAGATACTCCTGTGTGGTGGATACTTGAAGACAATGCTCATGTTCTCTCTACAGTTTAGAAAAGAGATGGTTCCAGAACTCATAGAGCTTACAGTATATTAGGGAATTAAGAGACTAACACCTGTCATATGTGTAAATGCATGATAAGGGCATTAGAGAGTTATAAAAGCACTTTGTGGGCTCTGATGGGGAAGGCCACATAGGGTACCATGGCTTCATGGATAAGATGGTGACATTTGAGTGAGCTCTAAAGGATGAGGAGGAATCTGACAGTTAACAGAGGAAGGGAGGATATTCTAGGAGATCACAGCTGAATCCAACCGCCTCCTTGATAATTCTGGAAACCACAGATCATTCTTAAGTCATTAGAGGATATCTTTCTTAATTATGACTTTTAGAAAGGCTCCTTTCACATCCTTGTTTCTTAAGCTGTAGATGATAGGGTTGAGAAAGGCAGAGACAACATTATAGAACAGGGCCAGTTTTTTGTCATGCTCGGGAGAAGACTTGGATCCAGGCCTCATGTACATGACCATTGCTGGCCCATAGAACATGATGACAACAGTGACGTGGGAGGCACAGGTAGAGAAGGACTTGAGCCTTCCCTGAGTGGAACGGATCCTCAGGATAGCAGCAAAGATACGGGTATATGAGGCCAGGATCAGAGACAGTGGGACCAGCAGCAGGATGAAACCCAGGAAAAAATCCACCTGGTCATTGAGAGATGTATCTGCACAGGCTAGTTTCAGAACTGCGGGGACCTCACAAAAGAAATGGTTGATTTCATTGGGGCCACAGTAGGGCAGGTGCATGGTGAAGACAGTATAGACCAGGGCACCAAGAAGACCAATCGTCCAGCATGTGGCAGCCAAAGCAACACAGGTGAGACGGTTTATGATGAGGGTATAGTGGAGGGGGTAGCAGATGGCAACATATCGATCATAGGCCATGACAGCATAGAGAATGCATTCAGCGATGCCAAGAACCAGGAAGATATACATCTGAGCCACACACCCAATGTAGGAGATGGTCTTCTTTGGGTGGGCCAGTTGTGCTAGCATCTGGGGCACAGTGGTGGTGACGTAGCTCATGTCCAACAGGGAGAGGACACTGAGGAAGAAGTACATGGGTGTGTGAAGGCGGGAGTCCAGGTAGATCAGGGTGATAATGAGCCCATTGCCCAAGAGGGTGCTGAGGTAGAGAAGGAGGAAGAAGGTGAAGAGAAGTAACCTGCTCTTAGGCTCATTAGAGAAGCCCAGGAGGATGAATTCAGACACAGAGCTGTGGTTCCCCCAGATGACCTCCTGCATGGTGACTCACCTGTCAAGGAGAAACATGACTGAGACTCAACAGGATCATAGATCTGGACCTGGAAGGAATCTTAAAATTTATTCTGTCCAGCTCCCTCATCTTGCAACTGAGCAAACTAGAGCCCAGAGAGACTCAGTGATCTGCCCAATATCAAACAGGGAATGGCAGGGCTGGGATTTGAACTCAGGTTCCGTGACACCAACATCAGCACTCAAGCTCTTTTCACTGGAGCATTCCATCTTTAAAAAGTTCTTCTACAATCCCAGGCACTCCTGCTAGGGAGGAGGGTAGAAGAATCAGGATAGCAGGTCCTGGGTTATAGAGAGTTAAGGGCTTCTTTCAGGGTCACAGAATCCTGGAGGGGGCTTGCAAGACTAAGGGTGCCTTCACACATCCCATTCAGATGAAATCACTTCTCTTAGAATGTCAGTGATTATCTAGAGGTTTCAATGAATCTGCTCCTCATAGGTGTTTACCGCCATCACTGAGAAGTCAAGATACTGTCAATGGCTATGCTTTGTCATGAGAGGAAGCTGCTTGCCCTGGTGCTCTGGTAAGAGAAAGTGTAGACAGAATGGCATGGTAGAAATTCCACTCAGTAAAGAGCCACCTGGGTTCTGGTCCCGGTTCTGACATTAACCTGCTGTGCGACTTTATACAAGTTTCTTTCACTTTCTGGGCTACAGGTTCCCCATCTATAAAATTCAAGGGTTGAACTGGACTGCGATTCTTTACATACTAATAATAGTAGCTAGTATTTAGCACTTTAAAGTTTGCCAAGCACATTATATATATAATTTCATTCTGATTCTTAGGACATAGGTGATATTTTTATCCTTATTTTACAGACTAAGAATCTAAGGTTTAAGTAACTTGTTCAGGGTTATACATCTAATATATCTATAGTATAGTATATCAAATTTCATTCGTCTGAGGTAGGATTCAAACTAGGGTATTCCTAATTTTAAGTTCAGGGTCCTTCCAACTGACTTCCTAGATTTCTAAGTGGAGTCTGTGTGACTTAGATCTACTGAATGAGGGCTATGGCTGTGGGGACAGAGGATGGACTTTTTCCAAATGCAGAGTCACAAGCTGCCTGCTTACTTAAAATGATATGAAGGCTAGCTCTCAAATGGGAGTTTCCCTATTTGCAAAATGGGTGTGAAATACAACATCTACCTCACAAAGTTGAGCAAAGTGCTTTAAAAACTTAAAGTTCTGCTAAAATATCTCTCTCGTCCCCACAGCTCAAACTATTGCCCTCACATAAATGACTCCTAAACCTGTATTTCCAAACCTGACTTCTCTCCAGCCTCCAGACCCAATATATCTAGTTATTTTTTACTAAGTAAAGAAGCCATTCTTTGCCTTATTTCTTACCTAGCTTTAATCACTGAATGGGCACTGGCTCAGTCAAACTGAGATCTGTTAAAGACCTCAGCTTAAAAAGACCAAAGTCTCCAACTGTACTGGGGCCATCTCTAGTTGTCCTGATTTATATCTTGCCACTGAACCCAGATGGCTCTAGAGGAGAAAGTGAGGCTGGTGACTTTGCTCATCCCTACCCCATTTAAATCGAATTTACTTGCATGTCATGGCATCACCCCCTCTGATGTCACGGTTCTCTTTGAAAATGAGGGATAAGCAATAACAATAACAATCTAATTACCTATAGTACATCTTTTCCAGTTTCATTTAAAAGAGCCAAGTGAATTTGTCGTTTTCATTTTAAAGCCAATTTCTCCTTTCCTCTTTCCCCTAGTTTGCCTAAGGTTCAAACTTTGATGCCATCTTTGACTCCTCCCTATTAAAAATCATAGATACAAGATCTGAAATGGACCTTCCCTTCCCCCATTCCATTTTACAGAAGAGGAAACTGAGGCACAGAAAGGAAAAGAGACTTGTTCGAGGTGATACAAGTGACCTTGCCAATCTGGGATGTGAACCAAAGGCTGCTGTCTATAGAGATGGTGCTCTTCTCACTATAGCTCTATAGCTCATCTCTTGCCAAATCTCATTTGCTCTTCCCTTCTTCAATCAGTTAACCAATCAATTTTGTTGTTCAGTCACTTTCAGTTGTTTTGGTCTCTTCATGACCCCATTTGGGGTTTTCTTGGCAGAGATACTAGAGTGGTTTGCCATTTCACCTTCCAGCTCTTCTTATAGATGAGGAAAATGAGACAAACAGGGTTAAGTGACTTGCCCAAGGTCACATAATTAGTGTCTAAGACCAGATTTGAACTAATAAAGATGAGTCTTCTTGATTCCAAGCCCAGTGCTCTATCCATTTTGCCACCTAGCTGCCCATGTCTGGCACACAGTAGGTGCTTAATCCATTCTGATCCACTTGCTTCCCATTGACCATCAACTCAAAACCTGTCTTATCACTCTGGCATTTTAGGCTTTCTCAAACTGACTTCTTCTTCCATACCTCCCCAACATAAATGCTCTTCCATAGCTAGGCTGGTATCCCCATTGTTCTCCATTCGGCTCATTACTAATTCTCACCTCTAAGCTTTTGCTCCAGTTCATTCCCCTGGTTTGGAATGTATTTGCCCCTTCTCTCTGCTTAGTCAAATCCTCCTCATCTTCAAAGTCCAGTTCTCCCCCTCTCTTCCATGAAGCTTTTCTGAACTACCCTCTCCTACATTCTCTACTGGCCTTTTCATTTGTTCCTGAGCATCTTCTTCCCACAGTCTTTCTCTCTCTCCAACCATTTCCACCCCCTGAGAAACTAGGACTTTACTTCTGCATCCCCCTTACTCTGATGGATAATTGCTTTTATACATAGCCCCAGGTCTCAGCACAGGGCATAGAACATGGTAGGACTTTAGAAGAGCTTGCTCTATTCGTCTGTCTGTCTGTCTTTATCTTTAACAGATTGGGATCTCTCTCACTATCATCTACATTTATCATCTGTTCATCTCAATCTATCTATCTTCCATCAATCTCTCCCTACCTCTGTTATCTATAATTATTATTTATGTCTATCTATTATTATTATTATTACCTATTTATATCTGCCTACCATCTATTTTATCTCTATCATTTAATTGCTCTCTCTCCTCTTTATCATCTACATATCATTGTGTCTCTCCTTGTCTATCCATCTACTATTTATCTCTATCATGTATCCATCCATCATCTGTTTATATCTATAACCTATCTACAATTTACCTCTGCAATATCTATTTATATCATCTATTTATCATCTAGTGATTGCTATCAGGTTATCTCTATCATTTTTTCCTCTATAATCCATATACTATTTATCCCCTATCTACTGTCACTTGCTTATCTACATAGTCTACCTTCTATTCATTTCTGTCTATCTATCTATCTATCTATCTATCTATCTATCTATCTATCTATCTATCTACCTTTATTTATCTCTAACAGATAGCAATCTCTATCTGCCTGTGTGTCAGTCTGTCTACCCATCCATCTATCTATTTATGTCTATGTGCTTATCCATCTGTCTATCTATCTATCTATCTATCTATCTATCTATCTATCTGTTTGTGTGCCTACCCATCTGTCTCTCACTCTCCCTCCTCTCTCTCTCTCTCTCTCTCTCTCTCTCTCTCTCTCTCTCTGTCTCTCCCTCTCTGTCTTCCCCCTCTGTCTCTCTGTCTGTCTCTCTCCATCTCTGTCTCTGTCTCTTTCTGTTTGTCTTTCCCTCTCTCCTTGTGGTATTAGCTACTTCAGGTGGATTTTTCTCTTCTCAGTTTCTCTAAGGGCAGGGATTATTTTATGTCTCCCACATCACCCAGTCCAGGACTGGCTAAAAAAGGGGGCTTCAGGAAAGGTTCCAAGAAGCTGAGACATTGAAGGGAGAAAAGTGAGAAAATGATATTAATTCTAATCAAAGGAAATTGTGCCCCTTTCCTGTCTGTGCATCATGCCTGGGGCTTTCTTTTGCCAAATCTTTCAAGCTCAGGGGTTGGAAGAAGAAGCATTTATTAAGTTCTCCCCATTTTATGGTTGAGGAAACTGAGGCAGAAAGAGGTTAAGACTTCAGAGTCACAGTGCTAGTAAATGAATCTGAATTTGAACTCAGGTCTTCCTTATTCCAATACCAGTCCTCTACCTACTATACCATCCAGCAGCCTTTAGCTAAGAAATCCCCAACAGTTATTCCCTCCTCTCCCCAGCACACACATACCCTCTTAGTATTCAAAGATTGACTATTTCTAGTTCATGATATATCTTTGGGTCAGCTTAGGTATCTCCTTAATCACAATCATATGCCCACAAATACCCCCTACATAATCCCAAATGCAGGTCCTGGGTTTAGATTCTACCTGTTACTTACCTGTGTGATCTTGGTGGTGGTGGTGAAATTATTTCACCTCTATGGGCCTCAGTTTCCTTATCTGTAAAATGAAGGGTTGGATTAGATGGATTCTAAAGTCCCTTTCCAGAGTTATGATCCTAGGATCCACACTCATACCCCTGGCAGACCTGTGTCTTCACTCTCAAGACTCAACAGCTAATTGTGCTGAGGTGCTGATGCCTGAAATAGCTTCCTTCTCAGGTAATATAAGAATGTATTCGTAGGGTCCTGGTTCACCTGCTGTGACACTGGGGACTACCTCTGGGCCTAAGCTCTCTTTCCTATGAAGTGCAAAGTAGAAGGAAGTATGGCAGCCTGGGGGAGGGGAGGGGGAATCATGGGGGGGGTGAGATCTGAGTCTGTAGGGCATGCTATCTACCTAGGGTGACCCTGACCAGAAGAATCTGATTCTCCCTCATACTTTCTCCCTGGACTAGGAGGGTCCTCCAGGGCTCATCTGCTCCCTCCTCCAGGTTCTTCCCTGAGCCCCAAGAGTGAAGGAAAGGATGAGGAAGGACTGGATTTCCCTCTATTCCTTCTCTTAGTGGCAATCCAGGAGGTAATTCTCTTTATCACACTTTCTGCCTTCTTCCATCCTTTCAGCAGCACCAACTCCCTACTTCTTTGTCACTGATAGTCAAGGGGAGCTGTGGGCCACCCACTCTACATCAACCCAGTAACACTTCTTTATCTCTATCTATCTCTCTGTCTGTCTGTCTATCTATCATCTACTTGTCTGTCTCTATCATCTCTATCATTATGTATATGTCTCTATATTTCTGTCTCTCACTATCATCTATCTTTATGTATCTATGTCTATCATCTATATAACATTCTCTCTCTCGCTTTCTCTATCATTACCTCTCTTAATCTATCCATTTCTCTTACTTCTTTATCTCAATCCCCTCCAGGAGTAGTTCTGTTTTGAGAAGCATCCGGAGGGAGAAGGGAAAAGCCATCACCTCCATATACTAACAGGGGAATGGATAGGGCTAAGGGAGGGGATTTCTTAGTCTCTAAAATCCAAAATTCAGCTGGCATCTGTGGATGGGCAATGAGCAGCCACAGAGAGGAGGTTTAGATATCCTTGGATGCAGAAGGCAGTAGCTGGTGCCTTGGGCCTCATTTGTAAGTTTTTAAGTAAGGCCAGAGGGGAACAAGACAGAGGCTAACTCCCCCTGTGCAAGGTGGGATTGGCATAAGAAGGAGGTGTCTTCCTGCTAGACTGGTGTGCCCTAGCCCCTAAAGGCTTAAAATCAACATTTCCTGTCCATTTTTAGCACTCTGTACTCCTCCAAATGTCTTTCATATATTTTTTAGCCCCATCTAACAGATGAGAAAACTGAGATCCAGGAAAGTCAAGTGACTTGTGTAGGACCACACGGTGAGAACTGAGGAAGGCAAGGCTAAGACCCAGTTGTTCTGGTCTGGTGCTCCTTCCCAGGCTGCCTCACTGCCCCTTCAGAGAACATAGAATCAGAGAAGCAAGAAAGCTCTTCCAAGGCCATTACCTGACTGAGGCTCTTAGCTCAGCCAGGCCTAAGCACGGGTGATGGGGAGAAGGAGGCTTCAGACTCACCTCTACTCTGGCCATCAGTGCTGCCCACCAAACACTTAACTGGTAGTCTTGGATTAAATTAAATGCAGGGCTTGAGACTAATCCACTGGATGATGCTGGGCATGTCTCTTCTGCTCGCTGGGTCCGTTTCCTTCTCTGGACTCCAGAAAATGGGAATAATAATTGCTGCCCTACTCTTCTTGCAGGATTATTGAGGGTGAATCAAAAGAACAGATATATGCTTTCAAGGGCCCAGGAAAAAGCCCTGCCTGGGGTCTGGGTCTGAATGTTAAGAGAAGGGAAGAGATTGTAGGCTTTCCCAGAAAGTCAGTGGGGAGCAAGGGGAGGAGGGCTTCACAAGTGCTTAATGAGTTGTGCTGTGTCCTGTTTGGGAGGCCAGGTTATGAGGAAACCCCTGAGAGCTCTGGCTGCTGTCCCAGTGCTGATAGAAGGGTATGCCTGCCATTCTCTGCTCATAACCCACTCACCTGGGGACTTCTAGCAGCTCCCTAGACCATGGCTGGCCCTGTGCCCATCTGGCTGAACCCCAGCAACATCTCCTAGGGTCAATAAGTGACTTAGTAAATTTCTTGGTGCCTCCCTCAACCTCCTTATCCCAACCTCCTAAAATCTCACAAAGAGACACTGAGCTTGAAGTTTAGAAGCTTTCTTTAGGAACTTCACTCTCACATGTACTAGAACAATATATAACCCTGGGCAGGTCTTTAAGCCTCAGTTTCGTCATTTGTAAAATGGGGATTATAACCCTTGTCCTCCTTTCTTATAGTATAGTTGGGAGGAAAAGCCTTTTTGTCAATTGGAAAGCACTATGAAAATGTAAGTTATAAGGCTTGTGTCAAGTTCCAAATGCCACATTTTAGGAAGAACAATGAGAAACTGAACAGTGTGGGAAGGAAGGAAGCCGATCACCAAAGGTCCCCAAGATGTCCAGTATGAGGAGAGCCTTGAGGTCATCTTGGCTAGTCCTCTGCCCCCACAGACAGGGCTAACACACATCACTCCCCCACCCGATTTCAGTGCCCAACTGCTGAGAGACTGTTTCCCTTTTGGTTAGAAAGCTCCAGAGAAGACACCTTCGTCTCCTCTGTGGAGGCCATTCCTCATAGTACCCTCAGCCAGAAAAGCCTTCTTCAAGGCTAATTAAGTCTTCTTGTTGTATTTGAAGACCCGTCCCTCTCATCTCATCCTCAGGATAGTAAGATAATGGCTGCTCACCAAATTCTTTGAAAATAACGAAAGTAGAGGGGGTGGAACCAAGATGGCAGCATAGAAACAGGAAAACTCCCTGTGCTCCCCCCACAACCACCTCAAATGCCTATAAAAATGACTCTAAACAACCTTTAGAGCTACAGAACCCACAAAGTGACAGAGAGAAACAAACCTCCCACTAAAGGCACCCTGGCAGGCTGGACTAATAGCTCCAGCAGCTGCGAAAACCCCAGCAATTTGGGAAAAAGTTCTCCTCTCTGGAAGCAGAGTTCTACTGTGGCAAAAAACCCAAAAGTCAAGTAATTGAGTGGCAACATGAGCAAGCAAAGCAAGCACAACAATCCAACTTTGTATTCCTTTTTTGGGGACAAAAAGGATCAAAGCATGGAACAGGAGGAAGACAACAAAGTCAGAACTCCTATACCAAAAGCTTCCAAGAAAAATATGAACTGGATATAGGCCATAGAGGAGCTTAAGAAGGATTTTGAAAGCCAAATCAGAGAAGTGGAGGAAAAATTGGAAAGAAAAATGAGAATGATGCAAGAAAATCATGAAAAGTAAGTCAACATCCTGATAGAAGAAAATAACACCTTAAAAAATAAACTAACTCAATGGCAAAACAGGCCCAAAAAGCCAATGAGGAGAAGAATGCCTTAAAAAAGCTGAATTGGCCAGATGGAAAAAGAATCTCAAAAGCTCACTGAAGAGAATCATTCCTTCAGAATTAGACTGGAGCAAATGGAAGCTAGTGACTTTATGAGAAATCAAGATACTATTAAACAGATCCAAACAAATGAAAAAATAGAAGGCAATGTGAAATCTCTCATTGGAAAAACCACTGACCTGGAAAATAGATCCAGGAGAGAAAATTTAAAAATTATTGGACTACTTGAAAGTCATGATAAAAAAAAAGAACCTAGAAATCATCCTTCAAGAAATTCTCAAGGAAAATTGCCCTGATGTTTTAGGACCAGAGGGCAAAATAGAGGTTGAAAGAATTCATTAATCACCTTTTGAAAAAGATCCCAAAAAGAAAACTCCTAGAAATATTATAGCCAGATTCCAGAGTTCCCAGATCAAGGAGAAAATACTACAAGCAGCCAGGAAGAAACAATTTGAATATTGTGGAAACACAGGACCTGGCAGCTTCTAAACTGAGGGATCGAAGGGCTTGGAATATGATATTCCAGAGGTCAAAGGAGCTGGGATTAAAACCAAGAATCACCTACCCAGCAAAACTGAGTATCATGTTTCAGGGGGAAATATGGTCATTCAATGAAATAGAGAACTTTCAAGCATTCTTTTTTTTTTTTTTTTTGCCTTTCGGAGGGCAATTGGGGTTAAGTAACTTGCCCAAGGTCACATGGCTAGGTTTTTGTTTGTGTGTCTGAGGCCAGATCCAAACTCAGGTCCTTCTTACTCCAGGGCCGATGCTCTACTCACTGCACCACCTAGCTGCCCCTAGTTTCAAGCATTCTTGATGAAAAAATCAGAGTTGAATAGAAAATTTGACATTCAGATTCAAGAAGCAAGAGAAGCATGAGAAGGTAAACAGAAGAAAAAAATCATAAGGAACTTATCAAAGTTGAACTATTTACATTACTACATTTGAAAATGATAATTGTAATTTATGAAACTTTTCTTGGTATGAGAATAGTTGAAGGGTATATAAAGATATACATATATATGTCTATATAGGAGGGTATATGGGCTTATGAATACATATGTGAGTGTGTGTATATATATATGTACAGGTACATATAGACAGAGGGCACAGGACCAATTGAATAGGAAGGGATGATACTTAAAAGGTGAAATTGAGAGGTGAGAGAGAAATATAATGAGAAGAAATGGGGAGAGACAGACTGGGGATAAATTATCTCATATGGAAGAGGTAATGGAAAACTGTTATGGAGGGGAAGGCAAAAGGGAATGGGTCAACCTTACTCTCATTGAATTTGGCTTAGGGAGAGAATTATATACACACTAAATAGGGTATCTCACCCTACAGGAAAGTAGGGAGGAAGGGGATGAAAGGGGGGATGATGGAGGGGAGGGCAGGCTGTGGGAGAGATTTTTAAGTTAGATCTTTAAGATCTTAAAGATCTTAAGATCTTTAAGTTAGAAGCACCCACTTTTGAAAAGGGACAGGGTCAAAGCAGAGAATAGAACAAGTGGGGGACAGGATAGGAGGGAGGGAAATATAGTCAATCTTTCACAATATATCCACTATGGAAATGTTTTGCATAGCCGCACACGTATAACATATGCTGAATTGCTGTATTAACAGTGCAATATTCACTATGCCTATGGCAATTATAAATAGGCTTATGTGGTTATTAATCACAAAATATATCAGGCTCTCTATATGGGGGATAAAACCAGAGAATTTATTAAAATACCAAATAACTAAGTCCCAAAACCAGAAAGTCAAAGCCATCAGAGTAGTTATGAAATTGGCACAAGTAGTTAATGTAGTAACCAACCACATTCTTAAGCCTTCAAAACAGAACAGGCTGCCTCAGGCAAAGGTCCTTCTCTCCCCACACACAGCAACTGCTCAGCGTCCAGGAAGCTTGCTCACAACAGCTCTGGCCTCCCGCAGTTCCAGTCCCTGGCAGTCCCCAACAAGAGTCCTTAGCAGAAATTCTGGCTGGCTCAAAAAGGGGTTTGCGCTTCCACCTCTACCTTGGCAGTTACTGCTGCTGCTGTTGCTGTGGCCAACAGTCCCCAACAGTCCCCAGCGAACTCTCGCTTTTTTTTTTCCCTCTTCCTCTTGCCCTGCCCCCTCCTGCTATGTCAGCAAGTCCAATGGGGCATGGAAGATCTTTAAATCCCATAACCCTTACAATTGCTTATCTTCCCAGTAAGGGTGGGTGATGAGGGAGGAAGGGATCTGGAATTCAAAATTTTTAAATCAAATGTTTAAAAAATATTATTAGTTTTCTTTTTACATGCAACTGGGAAATAAAATATACAGGCACTGGGGTATAGAGATCCATCTTGCCCTACTGGAAAGTCAGAGGAGGGTGGGGGAGGATTTAGGAGAGAACAGATTGGGGGAGGGGGTATACAGTGGGATTGCTGCTAAGGGGTAGTGGGTAGGGGAAAGACGGGGAGAAAATTTGTAACTCAAAATCTTATGGAAATGAATGATGTAAACTAAAAATAAACATAAAATTTAATTAAAAAAAGAAAATAACCAAAATAGATCCATAAGGCCTTTGTTTGGCAGATGTGGCTTGAACCCTGAGAAGGATCACAGAGCACAACATCCATTTCCTAGATACCTCTGTGGGTCAGAGTATCCTAGGCACTAGAAGTGGAGGACAGACAGGCTCTCTGTCTCTTGGCCAGGACCAGTCCCCTGGTTCCTGGGCCATGCCTTCACCCTTGCCCTAACTTTAGACTTTGATGATAGGAAATGACCTCTCCTCTAAAATGCATCCTTAAAAAAGAACCTTGGGGGGAGCCTGATCATTGCCTTCTAATATCTGAATGGGGGGGTGGCAGAGGAAGGTCATGGCAGAGACTTTAGATTTATTCTTGTTGGCCCTAGGAAGACCAGTCAGTGAAAATGGCAGAAGATTAGGTTTTGTTTTAAGCTGAGGAAACATTTCCTCATGACCAGAGCTGTTTAGTATGTTAGCTATCTCGTGATGTCTTTAAGGAGAGCATGGATGACTGACTGCTTGTTGAGGATTCCACATAAAAGGGTTTCTTGTTGCCATATTGAATTGGATCAGATGGATGGCCTTTGAGCTCTGAGAGTTGATGGTTCTTTTTGGGGAGGAGGAGGATGGCAGAGGGGAGCTGAGCTTTGCAGATGGATCAGGCCATGCCCAGTATGCAGACCTCAGAAAGTGTCAGAATGGAGATAAAATGATAATGGCTCTTTTATATCATCGCTGGGAGAACAAAGCTTCTTCAGTCTTATCATCTTCTTTCAATGGTTTAAGCTTCCTTGCTTATAGGATGATTGGTTTAAGACTGGAAGGAACCTCAGAGGCAAACTATTTTAGTCTATTCATTTTAAAGATGAAGTAATTGGGACTCAGAGAACTCAGGTAACTTGCTCAGTCTCACATAGGTGGGATTTGAACTCAGGTCTTCTGTTTCTAAATTATAACTGGAATTATGCTTCCCAACTTTGTTCTAACGCAGACATTGTGCACATGTGGAGAGCACAGAAAGTGGGGGAAGGCAGTGTGGTGCAGTGGGATTGGAGGTAGGAGATTGCAATTCAGATCCCACACTCACCATGAGGCTTGGTTCCCTTATCCATAGAATGAGGGGACAGCTCCCAAGGGCTGTTGTGAGGCTCAGGTAAGGTACTATGTGCAAACCCTATAGTGTTTTAGAAATGGCAGATTATTATTATTATTAGTTATAATCATTATCATTACATCATTGGTCACCTAGACATTATTTGCAGGCCTTTCCTTACCCTAGCCCATCCCTGGCTTTCATGTAGAACTGGGAAGGAATCCCAGAGGGGCTGCAGGGGTGGCAAAGTCCGCTGCTTCCAGATCCTGATTCCTTGGGCATGGCTTCTGAAGAGTCAAGCATAAAGATTTTTCTACTGGGACCCTGAAGCACACGTAGGCCGGCAGGAGAGTGTTAGAGGAAGAGTCTCCCTCCTCTGGCCATCACACAGGCAAAAGGCCCTGCAAGCAGAACAGGTGCCTGTACCTATGGGGCCAAGATGCACCACCTCTGCTGCTCTGCATTTCTCTGCTCAGGACAAAAAAAAAAAAAAAAGATGTCTGGTGAATTGAATTTTCAGATAATCTGTGGGTAAAGCCTATGGATTTTCAGATCTTTATAATTGAAAATTTTTCTAAAATGTTTATACTTACTTTCCTGCACAGTAATATATATTGCTGTGTTTATAATTCTGCAAAATCAATGGGCCTCAGTTTCCTTACCTATGAAATGAAGGGTTTGTAATGGATTGCCTCTGACATCCTTTTCTAATCTGAAACAGGGATATTATGATCATCTTTCTCATTTGAACATGTCCTTCCTCTAATCAGAATCTTGGAATGACAGTCTCAGAGTTGGGAACCGTCTGTAATTTTTAGGAAGTATTTCCTGACATAGTCGAATCTGGAGATCAAATCAACCAAAAATGTGGCCATAAGAATTTGCCAACTTTCTGGTGATTAGTGTCAGTCAGTCAGTAAATAAACATTTTATTAAGTACCACCCACTATGGGCAAGGCTG
This sequence comes from Gymnobelideus leadbeateri, assembly GCA_011680675.1. Classification (NCBI taxonomy): domain Eukaryota; kingdom Metazoa; phylum Chordata; class Mammalia; order Diprotodontia; family Petauridae; genus Gymnobelideus; species Gymnobelideus leadbeateri. The sequence continues at coordinate 8,727 of WOXC01008665.1, read as the reverse complement.
GGGATACAAAAGAAAGAAAAGGAGAGTGCCATGCTCTCAATGAGTAATGGGGATGGTGGTGGGAAGTAGACAACATTTAGACAACTATGTACAAACTAGCTATATACAGGATAAATTGGAGATAACCAGCATAAGGGGAGGTGCCGCCATTAATGGGGACTGGAAAAGAATTCTTGTAAAAGGTGGCATTTTTGTTGGGACTTGAAGTAAGCCAGGGAAGCCAGGAGACAGAAATGAGGAGGGAGAGAATTCTAGCAATGGGGGACAGCCAGAGGAAATGGCCAGAATCCAGAGATGGAATGTCTTGATTAACAAACAAGAAGACCAGTGAATTACAAAGAACTCGGAATAGAGTAAAGGAATAAGAAGTCTGGAAAGGTGGGGCAGGGAGATAGGTCATGTAGAGCTTTGAATGCCAAGCCAAAGATTTTATATTTGATCCTGAAAGTGATAGGAAACCTTTGCAGTAGATTGAATAGGGAAGTGACATAGTCTGACCAGTGCTTTGATAACTGAGTAGAAGATGGATTAGAGTTGGGAACAATTTGAGGCAGGGAGTCCAACTAGCAAACTATTTCAATAACCCAGACTGGGAGGTGAAGAGTGCCTGCACCAGGAAGGTTGCAGTGTTAAAGAGAATGGGAGTATGAAAGATGTTATGAAGGTAAAATGGGTAGGACTTGGCAACATAAAGCACCCATGAAGGGTGAGAGAGAGTGAGAAGTTGAGTATGACATCTAGTTTGTTGCCATGAGTGACTAGGAGGAGGGTAATACCCTGGCAGAAATGGGAGAATTTGAAAGAGGAGACGGTTTGGGGGCAAAGATAATGGGATCAGTTTTAGACATGTTGAATTTGAGGTGTCTGTGGGGCATCCAATGTGTGATGTCCAATAGGCAATGGGAGATGAGACATTGGTAAGGGGAGAGATTAGGGATGGATCAATGCATCTGAGAATCTTTTCTATAAAGATGGTAATTGAATCCATGGGAGCTGATGAGATCGTCAGGTGAAATAGTATAGAGGAAGAAGAGAAGACATCCAAGGACAGACTCTTGGCATGGGGCAGGGAAAGGGGGATCTCCATGATTAGTGGACATAGCTTGGGTGAAGATCCAGCAAAGGAGACTGAGGAGTGCTCAGATAAGTAGGAGAATCAGGAGAGAGCAATATCATGAAAACCTGGAGAGACACATATATCACTGGGGTAATGAGAGGACAAGAAGGATGGGGATTGAGAAAAGGCCACTATATTTGGGGATTAAGAGAACATTAGTGACTTTGGAGGAGTTTTAGTTGAACAATGAGGTCAGAAGCCAGACTGCAGAGAGTTAAGAGTGAGAGGACAGGAAGTGGAGACAGTCTACATGAATGGTAGGCAGTCTCCTTAAGGCACTTATCCAGGAAAGAGAAGGGAGTTATAGGATGCTAGCTAGCAGGGATGGGTGAATCAAGTGAGGGTTTTTTGTTGATGGGGGAAACAGGAGTATGTTTTTAGGCACCAGGGAAACAGCTCTTAGACAGGGAAAGAGGAGAGCATAGGGGTGATAAAAGGGGAAATTTCCTGGAAAAAAAGTGATATAAAGGAATAACTTGTGTTCATTTTCCATGGCAAAGAGAAGCATCATCTTTCTTTGTGAGATAGGTGTAATGAGGACATAGTGGCATGTGATATTTGAATGGTGTGAGATAAGGAAGGGAGAAGAAGATGGAGCTTTTGGAGACTGTTCTCAATTTTTCCAGTGAAATATGAAACAAAGTTCTCAACTGAGACGGTCAGTGAGGGCCAGGATGCTGGTGATGGCCTGAGAAAGAACTGAGAGGTGGAAGGATTGGAGGTCATGGATAGGTGGAGGGATTGGTGAAGATGGAAAACAGGTTTGGGGGTTGCAATACAAGGGAGTAGTGGAGTGACAGGAGGTTGTGATCAGATAACAAAATTTCAGGGTTCATGAACACAGAAGTGAAGCACTCTAGGGTGATGGCAAGGTTAAGAGTGTGGGAATATGTTAATTAGTGAGGAAGGAATTGAGGTAGTTTATCATCATCCTTTGGGAGACAGGAGTGGAGGTAGGGCAGATTAGTAGTGGAAAGTAAGTGAGTTTGAACTTTCTCATGGTATAAAAATTTGGCCTTAGAGTACAGTTGTGACAGGGGTCAGTCATTACAGAGTTCATTCTAAGAAAACAAAATTAGGTTGCATGTGCATGTTGATTTCTCTCAAAGCTAGAGGATCATGCATATAGAAATATGTATGGGAGTTCATTGTGAAAACAAGCCCAAGGATGGATAGACAAATGGGACTTTAGAGTAATTCCTTCTCACCCCTCCCTCCTTTCTTGGCTCAGGATGCCTAATGTCAGCCAAAATTATAGCCTTCATATGTGTTAACCATAATATGAGGAAGGAATTTTCTCAATCAGATAGATTTTAAATACAATAAGATGAGAGACACGTCAAAGCATCAGTTGAAATTATATTTCCAGGATGTCTGTGTTTCTTCTATCATTAACATGATATAATGTAACATAACTAACATAAGATAACACATGTCCATAAAATACCAAGATAAAGAAAATGTTGTGGGGTGGCTAAATGGCACAGTGAACAGAGCACCGGCACTGGAGTCAGGAGGACCTGAGTTCAAATGTGACCTCAGACACTTATCACAAAAACTAGCTGTGTGACCTTGGGCAAGTCACTTAATCCTAATTGCCCTCTAAAAAGAAACAAAAAAAATGTTATCATTCAAGATAGTGTCTGGTTCAAGGTACCTTGTCCTTGGCAGTCATAAACAGAAGAATGCTCTTGATGAGCTTTCATCTGGCCTTGTAGTTGCAACATTCATTTCCACAAGATTTTGAGTTACAATTTTTCTCCCCATCTTTCCCCTACCCCCACCCCAAAACAGCAAGCCTACTGAATACCCCTTCCCCCAACCTGTTCTCTCTTATATCCTCCCCCATCTTCCCCCTAACTTTCTAGTAGGGAAAGATGAATTTCTATACCCCAGTGTCTATATATCTAATTTCCCAGTGGCATGTAAAAATTTTTTTTAAACAATTGTTTTTAAAACTTTGAGTTCCAGATTTTTTCCCTTCTTCCCTCCTCACCCACCCCCACTGGGAAGATAAGCAATTCAATATAGGTTGTGCACGTGTAGTTACACAAATCATTTCCATAGTAGTTATATTGTGAAAGACTAACTATATTTCCCTCCCTCCTATCCTGCCCCACACTTATTCTGTTTTCTCTTTTGACCCTTTCCCTTTTCAAAAATGTTTGCTTCTAACTACCCTCTCCCCCAATCTGCCCTCCCTTCTATCATCCTCCCTTTTATCCCCTACCCCCCTATTTTCCTATAGGAAGATACCCAGTTAAGTGTGTATGTTCCATTCTCTTTCACCTTCCTGTTCTTCCCCTCCATTGTAACAGTTTTCTCTTGCCTCTTTTATATGAGATAATCTACCCTAATCTATCTCTCCCTTTCTCCTTTCCCCAATAAATTCCTCTCTCACCTCTTAATTTTATTTTTTAGATATCATCCCTTCATATTCAACTCATCCTGTGCCCTCTATGTATACATGAACATACATATGCCCATACTCACATACATATTCATATACACATACACCCTCCTATACATACATATATGTATGTAAACACACACACAAACACACACACATATATACATACACAGACACACACACACATATATTCCCTTCATCTATCTTCATACAGAGGATATATATCTGGATATAACTATCCTCATACTGAGAAAAGTCTTATGAGTTACAATTATCATTTTTCCATGTAGGAATGTAAATAGTTCAACTTTAATAAATTCCTTATGGTTTCTTTTCCCTGTTTACCTTCTCATGCTTCTCTTGCTTCTTGTATTTGAAAGTCAAATTTTCTGTGCAGCTCTGGTTTTTTCATCAAGAATGCTTGAAAGGGCAGCTAGGTGGCACAGTGAATAGAGCACCAGCCCTGAAGTCAGGAGGACCTGAGTTCAAATTTGGCCTCAGACACTTAATACAAAAACTAGCCATGTGACTGTGGGCAAATTGCTTAACCCCAATTGCCCTCCAAAAAAAAAATGGAATACTTAAAAATCCTCTATTTCATTGAATGACCATATTTCCCCCTGTAGCATTATACTCAGTTTTGCTGGGTAGGTGATTCTTGGTTTTAGTCCTAAATTCTTTGACCTCCAGAATATCATATTCCAAGCCCTTTGATCCCTTAATGTAGAAGCTGCTAGGTCTTGTGTTAACCTGATTGTGTTTCCACAATACTCAAATTGTTCCTTCCTGACTGCTTACAGTATTTTCTCCTTGACCTGAGAACTCTGGAATTTGGCTATGATATTCCTAGGAGTTTTTGTTTTGGGATCTTTTTAAAGAGGTGATTGGTGATTTTTTTTCAATTTCTATTTTGCCCTCTGGTTCTAGCATATCAGGGCAATTTTGCTTGAGAATTTCTTGAAAGATGGTGTCTAGGCTCTTTTTTTGATCATGGCTTTCAGGTAGCTTAATATTTTTAAAATTATCTCTCCTGGATCTATTTTCCAGGTCAGTGGTTTTTCCAGTGAGATATTTCACATTACCTTCTATTTTTTCTTATTTGTTTGGATCTATTTTATAATATCTTGATTTCTCACAAAGTCATTAGCTTCTCATTGCTCCAGTCTAATTTTTAAGGAATTATTCTCTTCAGTGAGTTTTTGAAATTCTTTTTTCATTTGGCAAATTTGGCTTTTTAAGGCATTCTTCTCTTCTTTGACTTTTTGGACCTCTTTTGCCATTGATTGGTCTATTTTTAAGGTGTTATTTTCTTCAGTCTACTTTTGGATCTCCTTTAGCAGGCTGTTGACTTGCTTTTCACAATTTTCTTGCATCATTCTCATTTCTCTTCCCAATTTTTCTTCCACTTCTCTTACTTGATTTTCAAAATCCTTCTTGAGCTCCTCCATGGCCTGTAACCAATTCATATTTTTCTTGGAGGCTTTTGATGCAGGAGTTCTGACTTCACTATCTTCCTCTCACTCCATGCCTTGATCCTTTTTGTGCCCCCAAAAGGATTCTATGATCTGTTTGTGCTTCCATTGCTTTCTCATATGGCCAGCCAATTACTTGATTTTTGGGCTCTTTGCTATGGTAGAACTCTGTTTACAGAATGGAGAGAGCTTTATGCCAAATTGCCAGGGTTTTTGTAGCTGCCAGAGCTATTAGGAGGGTGCCCTCTCTACAGCCCTCCCAAGCTCTGGCTCACTGGCCACACACCCCAGGACCACCACCTAAGACTGTGATCCAGATCCAAGCAGGTTAAAGCAAGTGTAATTACCTTCTGAATAGTTGCTTGGTCCCCCTACAATCTACAGGCCAGAAGCTCCTGGCACATGCTGCTGTGCCTCCACTGCTTCTTGCCCTGGGGGTGGGGGTTGGACCCCACTCTTCCATCCCCCCTGTTCCAACAGAGTTCCACACTGACTTTTTACTTTGTCTTTGTCTTTTATGGATTAAGAAGTGTGGAAACCACCATAGCTGCTCATGATTCACTCTCCTGAAGTCTGCTCTGGCCACTGCTGGTTGGGGCTGCCCTGGGGCCAGAACTGCACAGCTCACATGGGACTGTGCTCAGCTCCCAGCTCAGTGTGATAGACCCTTCCTGTCTGCCTGTCAGGCTGCCTTCAGCGGAGATTTGTTTCTCTCTGTCACTTTGTGGGTTCTGTAGCTCCAAAGTTTGTTTAGAGTCATTTTTTTTACTTATATTGGAAGTGATTGGAGTGGGAGCTCACACCAAGTTTGTGTTTCTACTCCAGTCTTGGCTCTGCCAAGCTATTAATTCTTGTATCCCATTATAGTGACTCAGAGATGTTCCAGTATCTATTATTTAATAGATTTAGTATTGTACTTACAGAACTGCTTGATTATAGAAATTTGGTATAAAAGAAAAAGAGGGATATAGTTATAACAACATCATATATCATAGCAAAAAGGAAAAACTTCCTTAACTCTGTTTGGTTCTAGGCATGAGTCATATCTCACAGCCTAGTGTGTAGTCACTAGATGCTAAAAAGCAAGGCTCAGGATTAATCAAGCGAGGAATTTTCCTTTTCAGAAAGGAAATAACACAATAGAGAATTATAGTCAGAAAGATCCTACCTAGACCATGTCTGAGGTTGTCCTCAAAACTTTTCCCAGGCACAGACATCCACTGTTAGCAGTTCTCAGTCTGCAGCAATGCAATTCTACTATTGACTTCATGACAATTCAGACAACTATCCCTGTAATCAAAACTCAGAACAATAGTAAATTACATTCCCATAAAGTCTTGAATAGCAACTTCCAATAATCGGAGCTTCAGGTGAGTTCAGTTCTGAAGGATCACACATGAAAGTACTACTGCTCTCAGAATCCTTTTGAACAATGGGAACATCTTAAGGTGAGTCTTAAGCAGTTTGCATACATTTCTGCTCATGCTATAATTCCAGATTAAATAATAGACATAAGTAAAATCAGATTTCCCATCAAGATAGCACAAAAGAGCTCACAAATTACTACTCTTCACTAAGACAACTATCTATACTGAAATCCTGTCCTTAAACATAAACAAAGAGGCTCCTGACTTTAACCTCATAACTTGAAAGATTTTTATCCTTGTTTCACAAGCTTGTTTATCCTTCTCTGATTATTATAACTCTAAAAGAATAAGACACTTCAGGAACTGAATCTTACACATCTGATAAGTTCAAATGCTATTTTTACTCTTTTTTAGGACGTGGAACAACTAAAAATTAAGATCAAAACAGAAAGATCTCTTCTGATTTATACTTTGTTACAGTAATTTGGCAATAAATTATCTTGCAAATGAAAATTTAGTGAGCCTCCTAAAAATCACACAAGAGATTTTTATACCACATTTCTTTCTGAAAATATTTCCCCTTCTTGAACACAGTTTAAAATTTATCCTGATGTAAAAAGGAAAAAAAAACTTCTAAAAGTATGGATATCTCTCTCTTATACCTTAGAGAAAAAGTAAGCCTTTAAAATTAAAATTCATCCTAGAGAATCAAGTAAAAAAAATACTTGAGATAAAAAACAAATTTGGCAAAGTTGCAGGATATAAAATAAACCCACATAAGTCCTCTGCATTCCTATAATTCCTCTAATGAAATCCAACAGCAAAAGATAGAAAGAGAAATCCCATTTAAAGTTACTGTACACAATATAAAATATTTGGGAATCTAAACCCAAAACAAACCCAAGACTTATATGAATACAATTACAAAACACTTTTCATGCAAATAAAGTCAGATCTAACTAATTGGATAAACAATTATTTGTTTTGGCTGGGTTGAGCCGATATAATAAAACTGATGATTTAACCTAAATTAAATTATATATTTAGTGCCATACCAATCAATCTACCAAAAAATTACTTTGTAGAGCTAGAAAAAATAGTAGCAAAATTCATTTGGAAGAACAAAAGGTCCAGAATATCAAGGCAATTAGTGAAAAGAAATGCTAGGGAAGGTAGCCTAACCATATCAGATTTTAATCTGTATTATAAAGCAGCAGTCATCAAAACTACTTGGTACTGGCTGAGGAATAGAGTAGTGTACTACTGTTTGACAAACCTAAATACCCCAGTTTTGGGGATAAGAATGCACTATTTGACAAAAACTGCTGGAAAAACTGGAACATAGTATGGCAGAAATTGGGCATAGACCAATATCTAACACCATACACCAAAATAAAGTCAAAATGGGTGTATGGTCTAGGTATAAAGGCTGATACTATAAGCAAGGTGGGAGAGCAAGGGATAGTTTACCTGTCAGATCTATGGAGAGGGGAAGACTTCATGACAAAACAAGAGTTAGAGAGCATTATAAAATGTAAAATGGATAATTTTGATTACATTAAATTGAAAAGCTTCTGTGCAAATAAAGCCAATGTTACCAGGATTAAGAGGGAAGTGGAAAATTGGAAAAGAATTTTTACAACCAGTGTCTCTAATAAAGGCCTCATTTCTAAAATATGGAAAGAATTTAGTCAAATCTATAATAATACAAGCCCCTCCCCAATTGATAAATGGTCAAAGGATATGAACAGACAGTTCTCAGAAGACGAAAAGATATCTATAAGCATATGAAAAATGTTCTAAATCAACATTAATTAAAGAAATACAATTCAAAACAACTCTGAGGTACCACATCTCACTGGTCAGATTAGCTAAGATGACAAAACAGGAAAATGATAAATGCTGGAGAGGATGTGGAAAAATTGGAACACAAATGCATTGTTGGTGGAGTTGTAAACTGATCCAGTCATACTGGAGAACAATATGGAACTGAGCCCAATGGGCTATAAATAAGTGCACACCCTTTGACCCAGCAATACCACTTATAGGGTTATATCCCAAAGAGATCAGAGAAGTGGGAGGAGGACCTATATGTACAAAAATATTTATAGTAGCTCTTTCTGTGGTGGCAAAGAATTGGAAATCATGGGGATGCCCATCAATTGGGGAATGGCTGAACAAGTTGTGTTATATGAATGTAATGGAATACTACTGTGTTGTAAGAAATGATGAGCAGGTGAACATCATAATAACCTGGAGAGACTTATATAAACTGATGCTGTGCAAGAAGAGCAGAACCAGGAAAAATTTGTACACAATCACAGACACAGTATATGTGTGATGACTAACCTCAATAGACTG